>CM056993.1:321440837-322119837 GCA_029891345.1 Dryococelus australis | reverse complement strand
GAGAAGACGAAGCAGTTGGTGTAGCTCTTATTTAAAGCCTTTAATTGCATTTTCATCTGTCGCTGCTCTTATATAGGCTCGCTCTTCGAAACAATTCTTCTATTTGATCAATTGTCGCCACACGTCCTACATTGTTTCTCAACCACTGTTCCACTTCTTTAGAATAGCATGTCTTGAAAGATTACATGAAACACAGGCCTAGTGGTTGCATTTTAGGTGTGGAGTGGGGAGGGAGGCACAAAATGGACACAGTTTTCTAATACCAGGTTAATAACTTAGATGTTTCGTGTATGTGTAGCATGATCATCGATAATCAATACCACTGGATCTTCTTTGGTTGGTTTCACAGTGCGTATGAAGTGGTGGAACCACTGGGTAAAGATATCTGATTGAATCCAGCCAGAGGGATGGCAGGCTGAAATAGTCCCAGGTGGGGTACCATTCATCAGTTCAAACTTAATGTTTTTCCTTGGAATAATTATGAGTGGGGGGACATAGTAGTCGGCGGCACTGCAACAAGTCACAACAGTAATCAAGCAACTTCTTTCGGCAAATTGCAGGCTACAAATCTGCCGCTTTCCTTTTAAGCCAACAACTTTAGAGTGGTTGTGTTGATCGACTGTGATTCCAGTTTTATCACAATTATAGAGGCGAACTACTGAATGATCAAATCTAACACAGGTTCATATAGCTCGAAAAACTTTTCCACAGTTTCAGGCGTAAACAATTTCGATCTTGCAAAGGAGATATCTTTTGGTTGCCTCAGTGACAGTATAAGGTTTCGTCGTAAATAATTTCTTAGCCACTTACGCCCTACCGATTAATTTTCTTTTGAAAATGGAGTATCTATCCCATTTAGCTTAGCAAGCTGGAATGACATTCTACACACATATTTAAGGGTTAGCCCAAATAAACGTTGCTCCATGTCAATACAGTATTCAGCCAAGTCTCTTTCCATATCTGGAGGCATTGAGGGTTTCCTGCCTAATTTCGTAAAAACAACTTCATCTGGTTCTTTATCGTGATTGCTGACATACCTTTCTAAAGTTGTCTGAGAAACACTGAATATTCTAGAAGCCTTGTAGCTGCCCATTTCTCTGCTTCTCACTGCAACCACTGCGGCCTTCATATTCTCCTCGCTCAATTGCTCTTTTTTTTTTATCTGTAAGAACAGACCATATAAAATTATAGTGACGCCACATTATATATTTACGTGAGTAGTCAACATCTCTCACAGATCACAACTGCAACTTTCTGCCAATGATATATGTAAACAATGGCAAACACACTGCTGTGTTTCGAAAATCGGTTACTTTCAACCCAGACTATATAGATCATACATGTGTGCGATGCTATGCCTTCCTGATGCTATAATTACTGAAGGACTATCATAAATGATCGTAATAATACTACCAAAAGGTTATACAATTTAAAATAAATATCAGTAACGGATCCTAAAATGGGGAGTCCCATATTGAGAATAAGGTTTCTCCCCATATTACGCACATTCTTATAATAGACAATTTAAATGTTAAAATAGCATTCGTTTGCAGTTTTTTTAATTTGTTATATGATACTTTAATACTCATTCTTTAATACATTGCTTATCATATTAATTTCATTTCCTTTATTTGCATTCCTGAGCTCTCAAAATTGAGATATGAAACAAGTCGTGTCAGTTTAGATTACAAATATATACAATAAAATACACAATAACTACAAAAAAATGTTTGCACAATACTTAATATACTAAACACAATACAAACGGCAACACTAATTACAACTAATTATACTAAACACACTACTATTGCAACTGTAAATTTATATATTGTGTTAATTACTCACATTTACTCACTGGTTCACACGTACGCCGATCAGGCAGAACAGACAGAGAGGAAGGCTAGAACAGCCAATCAGAAGCCGTCCTAGGTTTCCGCGCGAGTCGCGCAGAAAAGTTGAGCTGACGCAGATATTTTATGCTCGCGGAAAGAGCAGACATCGCCGATATTACCCAGAAGTCAGCAGGTCCACACATTTTATGATACTAATTTCTTGAATAATCGACGTATATTGATGTAAATGTATATGATGGTTAAATGCAAGCATTTATAACGAAGTACGTGAATATAAGCGATAAATTTATTCAACATTTGTATTAAATAAACGCAGTTTGAAAATGAACCGAAACATAGCAATAAAGTGTAAAATATTTTAGGCTGCAAAAATAAAATTACAATCTCTTGAAAACCATTTAGTAAATAAATCGCACTATAATGGTATTAATAAACTAGAGTACAAATACGACAGCATCTATAGTCCATTTCCCATTGGAAACAACTTTCTCGGAGCCCTGCTAAATATCTACTTGCAGGCCCGTTTCGTATCCTTCCGCTAAATGTAAACAAACATTGTCATGTGACTCCCATGTAGCATCTGTCAAAATCGATGTTTACATTCCATTGTGTGTGTACTTATGTAAAAAAAAAAAATTAATAATAATCTGACCAACTTTTATACCTGTCAAATGTTACTATTTACAGCTTTTCAAAGAATTCGTTCATATTCCAAAAACCATTCCGTACGAATATTCACAGTTTAGGCCTCTAACATTATTTAGGTCAGCTTTATGACGTTTTAAAAATGCCCGAATTGATGATAGTTCTTACGGTTATTTTACATTAACATATTTGTTTTCCACAACATAGCTCAATACATGTAATGCACGTTAGTATTTTGCCGCGACTGTACTAATTATCCTTTTATTATTTATATGTGTTGGGTCATTTCTTTAAAACGACAGCCTCGGTTGGAATAAATATTAAAAAGAAGGAACAACCAGTCAAATGAAAAGATCACATTGAATTCAAGCACGCAACTCTTGTATCTCATTTTTGTCATACAAACTTTAAAAGATAGCATTGAAAACGCACACAAATAAGCCTACGATAACTTTTATTAGGCTCATATTTCTATATATTGCTACTTACTCTGTATTAGGTTTGCTGAAATTTATCGGGCTGAACTTAGAATTTTTCTTCTGGGATTGTGGCAAATTACGTAACACGACTGTGTTTCAAACCCCTTAGGGCAAAGGTACAACGTTGTGATAAATAAACAGACGTGGATGTAAATAATCACGCACACACAGGGCCAGCGTATCGACCACGATGCACAAACGAACGCCATTTCACGGACGCAATGATTAACGAAACACACGCCACAGTATATTCATTACTGCCGTGAAAACAGATTTATCACAACATCGTAACTTGCTTAGTTAGGTTTAAAAAACACAACGTCTACGAACGTGATGTGGTAATTTGAAGTATTTTTCGGTGTAAGAATAATTTACGTTTCGTTTGGCAAAAAGCAACACGCCATGTCATGGCTCGCTATGTCTGCCAACTTCACTTGGTAACTGCCCCGCCATCATATCTAAATATATTAAATAAAATAATCAAACATTAAAATCTCTCTTCAGCTGTACATTACAAATTCAAAAATCGATATTTTGCTGTAATAAGTATGAAATATGTTAAAATTTAAAACATATATAATATTCCTCTTACTAGCGAAGTGTAATTTCCCGAGAGAGAGAGAGAGAGAGAGAGAGAGAGAGAGAGAGAGAGAGAGAGAGAGAGAGAGAGAGAGAGAGAGAGAGAGAGAGAGAGAGAGGAGAGAGAGAGAGAGAGAGAGAGAGAGAGAGAGAGGAGAGGAGAGGAGAGAGAGAGAGGAGAGAGAGAGAGAGAGAGAGAGAGAGAAGCCTCGCCCAGAAGACAGTTTTTCAATTGCTTTCTCACTCGATAAAACAACACCGTACCATTACGGCCTACTCACGATATTTTCCGCTGTTATTTTAAACTGTAAAAATTAGATATGTTGCCATCGGGGCTACCTAAATATTTAAACATCTCAATAGGCACCGTTCAATTTATAAATAGTATACTAAAAAACTATTTAAAATAATATTTTAACTGTGAACTATTTCTTACCGGACGTTGTCAGCACGTCGCTGCTCTCGCTGTTGTTAATTCATATTTAAAAAGAATAAATATGACAAGTTATAGAAGATATTAAGGTAAAGTTTCATTTATTCAATAATACAGTACTCTAAAGTTAACCACAGTATTATGTATTTGTGGAATACAGGTTATTGAAAAAAAAAAAAAGTTGACACGTAATGCCTAGAGTGTTTTTTCAAAGGTTGATTTTTATAGGTCGCTTCCAATCGGGAATGGACTATAGTTTGTTATCTATAATGTGTTATAGAATCTCGTCGTTAAGAATCACAGAAAAATGGCTACGCTGTAAATCTGTTAACATGTGAACAACCATCGGTTCTGCCTGCTCTGTCTGTCTGGCATGATCGGCGTACTTGTGAACCAGGCATTACGCATGTTTCTCTACAACATTGAAAGCGCAAGTCTCCTTTCTGCTGCGGACTGTAGAAAACCCAGTGTGGCTATTCAGCGCAAATACGTTTTCAAAAAACAATTTTCACAGACTCAAGTCTCTTTTAATATTCCGTTTACGTATATCGTGTCCCATATATTTTCGACTTTAATTTTCATAAGGAATCACCTCCCGTAGTTTATGCGTTTAATCTCCAAACATACTCTGTATGCTATCGTAAGCACTGGTATGCATTCTCGCTCTTAAGTTGGCAACAAATTGTTAGAAATAGTTCTACGAGTGTAATGTTAAATTAATTGATAGGCAGTGAAGTACATACAATAAGGGTATGAAGCGAGGTATGGAGCAGCGCAGGAATGCAAGAACGGGGAAACGGGAAAACCCCGAGAACCACGGTAACCAACCGTATCGTCTGGCGAGTAGTCTAAATCACTAGACCACCACGGCCCCTACAAAACAAGGGGAAATGTAGTCTCTGCGCAGGGCTTCCAAAAGTTCTCAACTAACCCTGAATGCCCTATACATAAAACGAGTCTCTGATGATGCTATGAACAAAGGAACACTTTCCTCCCTTGGTAAAGTTTAAACGATTAAGCAAATGATATAATTGGAAATATATTTCATATGTACCTTCTGAAAGCTTATTTCGGCAGTTATAGTCTTAGGAATATTAGGAAGTGAAAAATCACAAATATTAAAAGTACTAGGAGTTTAAAATGTGTCAACCATTAAGCTAAACTTCAGTGTTTTGTCAGAGATGTGTTAAGGACATTATTCGATAAAGATTTTATGTCAAATATCATTATTCTGGGAGTTGCTCTGTTAGTATGCTGCAGTTCACGTTCTAAGAAGAATTTCGTAATATAAGCTGAAAGATTTGCGCTAAGGTTGCTGAATGTCCATTTGATTCATAGACGCATAATAAACTTACGGAGGTTCGCTCACCCGAGAAAAAATTGAATATTTAATGTCGATTCTTTATTCACATTTCTTTAGTGATTTCGTGTGTCTGAACTTTGTTAATAATGTATGTTGACGTTTACATGATTTACGAAGTGCACGTTAAAATTCATTCGTGAATACGATAAAATTTCCCCCCGAAATTCCTCCGCGAATTATCATAACCTAACAATTTCGCCTAAAAATAGCCTTGGATAAGAAGTGAAAAAGTGTTCCTGGAGTTTAAATTATCACACCTATAATAACGTAAACTAAAATAGTAGATAAATTGGTGTTTTCATGTTTTGTATTTTTAATTAAAATAAACGTAGAATGTAAAGTATATATATTTTTTTAGTTAAATATTACTATTACATATGCATATGAAACCGATTTACGTTCTCTGAAAGTACCTAAACATCATGTTTGGTTTCAGGTATGCAACCTCGTTTATCTACAACATTGACTTCCTCATACAAACTTACTGATCTTCTCTTAACTAAAATTGTATTTATTAAAAAATATGCTTAAAATACTGAAAGCGGATAACGGATACAACAAAGGCAAGAATAAGCCAGATAACGGTGGTTGGAGTGAACTGGAAATTGTTTCCTGGAGTATTGATTATTCTGTGTTTTCTATCTGCATCGATTTATTTGCTCTATTTGAACGTCCGTTATTTTATTCAGGGTAGCTAATCAGGGATGTGGAACAGCTTACATAGCTATCAAACTAAACATATTCCAACGTCTAAAAAAAGGGGCGAGAAAGACGACAATGATTACCCGGAATTGACCTCGGAACCTAGTAAGGCGAAGGTAAGATCTTAGCTGCCTCGGCCATTGAAGCCATCTTGTTATGCTTATACCCATAATTTCGAAAACAGTTGAACAGAATTGAAAATTCGCCCCCGATGAGGTGGATTCAATCTGTGCACAGATAGGCTTCCATCTACAGTTCCTTGGATACATTTCTTAATGAGGAACGAACACACACAAACGCAGAGGACACGGAAAATTTGTCGACATACACCTTGCACGTAGCACAGTTGGGGAAAGGGGGTGATGTAATTCGGAAGACGCCTAAACAATCTGCGAAAGTGCTACTGCTAACACTCTTCTCCAAGGTAGTTTCGAGCAGGACGACTACGAGCGAGAGCAGAATGGCGAGACTACGATAGAGCTCTGCTACGACTACCGGAGCGTGGGGCAGACATCTTCCAGCGTAGCGTGAAGACTGCGCTGTGTCGAGCGGAGCGAAGATTCACCGATATGATGGTTTGTTAAAGGGGGGTCGGGGGGGACGCTTCGCAGAATCAGCCCCTATCATTCTCCCCGAGCCAGCGACACACTCCAAGAAGACTCGCCGGCTCAAATAAACATACCGGCGGTAGCAAGCAGGTAACCTTCCCCGACCCGCAGCCTCGTCCGTGCTCCTCCATCACCCTTTACTTCTCCTCTTAGTCACGGCTCCGTGCTTCTCTGCAGAGCTCGTTACGCGAGCTGTGCCCTGTTACCGGCGTTCCTGAATAAACAACCGCGCTGGAGACGCACATAACGCGACGTTCCAGTATATAACTTACACGACACCGCTACTGCGGCGTGATCAAGAAATCACTCCAGTGCGTACTTTGATTCAATGTTGAAGCTAGGCGACGAGACGACCAGATCATAATGTGTCCCGAACCACATGGACACCGAGGCTCGTAGAGTGAGTGTGTGCCCCCCCCCCCCCTTCTATCTCTCTCCCCCCTCTCTACTATCACTTTGTACCAGCGCGTCCAAGGTCAAGAAACGAGAGAGTGATAGGGCGACACTAACACGCACGTCTAGCGCCTCATCGCTCCTACGCGCAAGGTGTGCAGTGTTTCCGCCCTAACGCTATACTGTGTAAACTGGATCTGTAACAGTGGGGTTTTATTGCACGCGATGAAAGTCCACAAATCAAACTACCTGCGTATAATCGTGTTTTTCTCTTACCACTTAAAGAAACTTCATAGGCAAGCTTTAAAAAATGCGATGTTTGACCACTTTCACGATTATTTTCTCCACTAAAACACATAATATGATAACAGTAAAAAGATAGCGACATAGACAATAGTTTTTTAAAAATCCTTTATGGCAAAACTTCGTATTTCCAGAACATTTATTTACCGTGACACGTTTAGGCGCAAACAACGATTTCACAGAAAACGTTTCAGTACATAGGACCTTTAAGGGCCATATGTACTGAAACGTTTTCTGTGAAATCATTTTTTTGCGCGTAAGAGCGTATCTCGGTAAATAAAGGTTCTGGAAATGCGAAGTTTTGCCAGAAAGGATAAAAGACAATTATCTACGCACCTATTTGTTCACTTTTGTTATATTAAGTGCATTATTGGAGAAAAAAATTCGTGAAAATGATCAAATATCGGATTTTTAAAGCTTGCCTATGCAGTTTCCTTAAGCGGCAAGAGAAAAGTACGAAAATACGGGCGTATTTTAATATGTGGTCTTTCATTACGTGCAATAAAACCCCTATGTTACAGATCTAATTTGCACAGTATAGGACCACGATGGAAACACTGCGCGCCTTGCGCGTAGGAGCGATGAAGCACTAGGCGAGTGTGTTAGTGTCGCCCATATCGCTCCCTCGCTTCTTGACCTTGGACGCGCAGCTACATAGTCCTCTTAAAACGCATGGTTTCCAAACCCTCTGTTTCCTGTAACGTTTCAGTAACGCATGCAGAAGTTTGAATTTGTTTCCTGTCGGGAGAGGTTTTTAAGGTGACTATATCAGTTTCCCTCCTCCACCTTCCTTCATAGCCATAGCCTTCGCTACAGGTACACTCAGGGATGTAATCGTGCCTAGAGATGAGTTGTTACAGCTGTTTTCTGTACCTGTTCCGAACTGATACAGATACAAACCTGTAAATGATACTTTCTCTATCATATACGGAATTGCCGAGTGTCGCGTCGCGGCTTCTTCGCGCTCGCCAAGAACCGGGCGTGTTCTCGGGTTCACAGTATCAGGTAAAGGCTGTTCACGGTAAAGTGTGCACTTTTGAAATCAAACTTAGAATAAAGTCACTGCTCCTACTTGCATATATTTTAACGGGCACACTGAGTGACTTGCGCTTAGTAAAGTTGGTAACGATGGAGGGAACGTAGTTCCATATCTTTATGTGGAATAAAAAATGTTAACTAACCATTTGTGATAAATTAAATTTTTCATTCGATTTCTGTTATTCTTAATGCATCGAAGTGTAAAAATGAGCATATCTGTATAATATTTGCTTTTCTAATAATTTCTCAGCTTCTCTTGACCGACGCATGACTAAAGTGAAGAGGCCCATTGCAATGTTAAATTTACATAAGGCGGAAGAATTCACGACGTGCATACAAGAAGATCTTAAGCAAGGCTTTCAAAAGTGCTCACTTTACCGCGAACAGCCTAGGTGTGTATCGGACACGCGCGTTATCAAGTACGTGTTTTGAGTTGGTGTACCGTGTGTTATATTTTACAGTGAAATAAAGCATGTATAAGAACAATATTATTATAAGATATTTCATTTGCGCCAAAATATTTCAGAGGGGATAATTAAATTGCTAGTGTAAGTCGCGCGTAAACGATAATTCGGTTATAAATTAGCCTTTTTTCGCCTTAAATAAAACGAGATTCCTCAACTGTGGAGTTTCCAAATCTAAACCAAGAAATTGGGTTTCAGCTTAACCGCACATTTAAAATACAATTAAAATTTTATTTTATCAGAATTACATGGAACAGCAGACGCAGCATAGTGATGAATGTTAAACTGATACTAAATGTATCTGATATTTCGGCAGTGTACTCTTTTACAGAACTTGAGACAAGTTTGCATCAATCAGATACAAAGCAACAGCATTATACTCTGTGACCCACCTCTAGTCGTGGCCCCATACGCGGCCATGACAAGCAAATCCGCGGTACATCTGTCAAATGATAATCTAGGTGTCCTGAGGCCAGCTCAGCGAGGACAGAAACCTCACGTGGAGCGAAAGGGCAAAGCTGGCTTGATCCCGACACTCAGTATGTGTGGGGACTGCGAAAGCACGGCATATCGATCCTTCAGGGTTGAGAAGTTTCCAGCAAGATGTGTCAAAAATGTCACTGCCATGCACTCCTCCTTTGTATGACTTCCCTTCCTTCCAGACCTCGGACGCAATAGGGTAGGTAAGGGGAAAAAAATAACCTGAGTTCGAACGGTCGCCAACCGGCCTACTCGCCACACAAGCGTTAGTATCACGGAGGACAATTTCATATAGCGGCGTTACGACGATAGGGTCGGTCACCAAAGTATCTCGGTTGGATTTCCTTGCGGGTTCTGGGATTTTCCAAGCGTTGACGACTGTCTTCCCGCTTCGTGTCTTAGTTTCAGTATCCGTTATTTAATACGATAATTTTCACTAAATACGGAAAATGCCTTTAGGCGGTACCGGGAACTTGACCGATCCGCCATCTATCGGCAAAGTCACATACTGTTACGTACTTTCAAATGCACCAGGCGCTACGACTGTCCGAGTCAGAACGCTCTCAGTCAGTAACAATTTTAACACGGTTGCAGCTCGAGGCGCCTCTAAAAGTGCGTGATCTCGGGAACGTGAGAGTAACGTTACGCTTGTTTATTTGTTTGTTTTCTTGCGCCCATAAGATCTTTTTTCGGTACATACCAGTACAAAGATATTGGACAAGTCAAGTTACGTCAAGTTACCAGTGGCGGATTTAAAAGGGGGTGGAGGGGGCGTCCGCCTCCCCCTCCCCCCCAAGAACCTGTAAGGATGAGTTTCTTTAGTGCATTTCATAAGAGAAATGTACAAAGTTAAAACATTACGTTTATACAAATAAATAATGGGGAAAAAAGTCACAATATACGTTTATGTACACTTACACAAGCGTGATACATATAAACTTGTTTAACACACACATTTATACATACGATCACATATTTAGTCTTATATTCATTATTTGGCGTCGATATTATGTCTGTGAGTTCTGAATATAAATGCTCTGTTACTGAGTTCGGCCAAAAATTAGCGACGTTAAGGTATTGAAACTTCTAAAAATATGCGTGGGCACTTGTCTGTGAATGCATGCATGTATGAAGAATTCGCTCTAAATTTTTTAAACACCGCAGATAGCACCACCAAACACATTCCGCATTTAAATATTTCAATGATAATGAAATTGACATTAACTACTTACCGCTGAGACTATCTCCCTTTGTCGTATTCATTGATTTATTGCTGACTTAGCATGTAAGAAGTAAACTTCAAGTTTTTAAAACGTTTTGATATTTACCATATCCTGTGTTAGAGACATAATCCAAATTCTACAGCATTTTGTTCGATGAAACAACCGATGTATCACACATTTCTCAGCTGTCTCTCGTACTGAGATACGAATACAAAAACCACATAAGAGAGGATTTTGTGGGATTCATTAATCCAAGGAAACGAGAAAAATTACTATCTCCACAAAGTGACTGATCAAGACGAACATGAACAAGAAGAGGATGAACTTTTAGTACCAGTACGTAATGGTGTGAGGTTAGGTCAGGTTTTTCTCAAGATGCTATACGATTTGCACATAAATCCGAGAGACTATCAACACTTGGAGGTCAGCTAACTAAGCTGTGTGAGGCTCACTGGGTCGAACGTCATGATGCAGTGTTACAATTTAAAGCTCAGCTGCCCAAAATAGCAGAAGCATTGCAGATTATTTCTGAATGGAAAGAACCACAGTCAGCTGCTAATTCCAGGACACTGTTGCTCTCAGTCAGTGATCCAACTTTTATTGTGACAATGGTTTGCCTCAGTGACGTTTTATCGGTAACACTTCCACTGAGCCGGTTTCTCCAGAAGAAAGAGCTAGACAGGCAAACTGCCTTTGACACCATCGAAGACACAATTAGTGTTTTGAACGAGAAAAGAAACTAACTTCGAGTTGGCGAGGTCTTTAGAGCCTTTTTTTTTTTTAACCGAGGAATCTGCGCATTAGGTGTGGCGATCACTGTAGCTCGCACCACCAAGAGGCAAACATTGCGCTGCAGCGTTCCTGCAAACACTGCTGAAGAATACTTCACAAATCTGTGTTCATACCTATACTAGAAGCTGTAGTCGAAGATCTCAAGTCACGTTTCCCCAGTGAAGTCCTTGACGTTTATAGACTGAACGTGTTTTTACCTGGCCGTGGAGATGACAAAGCAGAAGAAAACCTGAAATTCTTGGCAAATAGGTACTGTAACTTGTTCGCGGTAAATGAAAACGATCTGCAAATCCACCTGAAAGCAGAGTTTTCGTTCTAGACAGCTAAATGGAAATGGCGGCAAGGGTAAAATGAGCGTCTTCCACATTTTTGTAGTGAAGCAGTTGAGGAGTGCGACAGCGTGCTGTATCCTAACATTAGAAATTTTCTGTGTGTATTGTCTTGCTTGCCTGCGAGTGTTGCTGGTCCCGAGCGTACTTTTTCCACTATGCGAAGAATTAGAACTTGGCTCCGGTCACGCTGTGGGCAAAAACGTCTCAATGGCCTTGCAATAATGCATATACATAGGGATATTTCGATAGACAAAAAGAAGGTAGTTAGTAGTTTTGCACAAGGTGCTACTCGTTGAAAATTCTCGTTTGTGGTGTGATAAAGCGTAAGTGGCTGCCTTTTGAATGCCAAGAATTTACGTTACGGAAAAAAAATTAAAAGAATTTTAAAATTTGGTCTCGAGATATGTATAAGTAAAATGAAATAATAGAGGTGACTGCAGGAAAATAAATTTTTTGCGGAAATACACATCATTTTAGAGATGTCTTAATATTGACCATGTTCAGTGCTTCATTTTGAATTTACTATTTAGCAAGAGAAAGTCGCGGGTATTTTAAGCTTCATTATCCAATTTTTTGCAGATGTGATAATTGTTACTAATACGCCAAAGAATGAATATCCAGCCACAGAATAACTTCAAGATAACTTTTATGTGCTTTCAGCATAACATGAATACCAGACAAAACTCGTGTAACAACGTAAGATGTTCGAAGATTATATTTTAAAAGTCCTTGGAATGTGCTGTATTAGTATACAACTGTACAAAGTAAGATTTATGAAATGTTTGTATATGTCTTAAGGTAATCCCTTTTTATAAGTTTTTTTTGTCGTTTACCTGAATACATTTTAAGTGATAGTATGTGTTCAATATTTATATTGCAAATGATGATAATGCGCATAACATTTAAGCATTTCTGTATATAAGGTATTTGTAATTAGATTGGCCAACATTATTGATGAGAGAAAATGTTAGCAAAGTAAGTTAAAATAAAACTCATTTTTCTTCCTTATATTGTGGTTTATAGTTTTTACGGTACAGTTAATTGGAGTACTGTGCAGTGAGAAATTTTAAATGTTTATAATAAAATCACAGCATAGTGCTTTCAGTTTCTATGTTTTGATGCCTCTTTTCTTTGAATTGTATTGCGCTGTGATTTGTGATTGGAACTGCAATTGAGGTTTATTAACAAAATTTTAATGACTATATGGAATGAGAAAAAATCGTTAAAAATGTTGGCAGTTATACTCCATCTTAAAGTTTTCCTTATTTCAGAAAATTTTTTCCTTGTATAATAAATAAGTATTTGCCGATAACCACACACAAGTAACCAGGCAAATGCAATTTATCTACGACTGTATGGAATTTAATTAGAACTATTACCTCCAAAGTTTACTGCATCACAAGACAGCCGCCCCCCCCCCCCCCAAGATGAATGCTTAAATTCGCCACTGTAGTGTACAAAGTTTATATACTGGACATAGTAAGCATACTATATATGTCAGATAGCTCGTACACACGTCATATATTTTCTTCATAATGGGACTAATCTTCTTGCAACATGCTGTAGAGTGTCACCGTTTTACTGAAACAAAAGAAAGGGAACGAGAAAAACAGAAACAAGAAATGCGTACAATGAAATGTTAAACAGTAATGTCTTAATTTTTGTAGTTTAGATATTCATCTGAGCTATAAAATGCACATTAAATAAAAAAAACGTCCTCAGCTGTCTTTTTAAAGTATTTTTTGTTAGAGAAGCAAATTTATTGAAGGTGGTGGTGTCATTTATTGAAAAGTTCGCTGCCAAGGTAGGACGGCCTTTTCTGGACTAGTATTAAGTTAACTGAAGCCACATGTACGTGTTTTATTTAATCTAGTGTCATGCTTATGAAAGGACTCATTTTTATGAAATAAGTGACTGTTTTTGGACACGAATATATATATATATATATATATATATATATATATATATATATATATATATATATAAGTATTGAAAACGTGTACTCATGTGCAAATGTTAAAATCTCTGAGCTCTTAAAGAGAGGTCTACACGAGTCTGACTTTCTTTTGCCATTGATTATTCTTACACGGTAATGATGTGTGTTCTTTAAAACAAAATTGCTTCAGAAACGCTTGAAGATTCTCGCAGAGGTTGTGGTAACCTTGCAATGCTTCGTGCTGAATGAGTCCATTGGCGACAGTTATTACGTCAGAGGCCGAGAAAAGCATATCTACGGTTCTCCACCCCTTCTATAGTCTATATCTATTCCCACATGGAATTTTTGTTTCTAGCCACCAAAACAGACGTCAGAGAACGACTCGACTCTAAAATGTATGCTCTGAATGCTTTAGACGTGATTTTAAAGCGCATAGCAATAAATTGATTCGAAAACGTCTCCGAAAGTGGGCGAGAGTCCGAACAAGCGCATTGCTCTTACTGGTTACTAGGCTACAATGGAGGAAAACAGCTTAAAATTTATTTTTGGTACAGACAAGTGTTGAATACCGTTAGGCTGAATCTTTATTGATCAACTCTCACGAAACGCTGTGGTAACTGAAAACTCCCAACATATTCGATGTTATCGCTATAAAAATTTCATTATTTCACGAGATCGACCAATCGCACCACAAGAAAATTTTGAATTGCACAGATGTTTGACGTGCCTTGTCCAGGTCCGAATGCCTTCCCGGTGGTTTGATGTATCTTTTGTTAAATGTCGAGATGACTTTCATCCTGCCTTTGGCGTATTTCCTGCTCTTTCCAACTTTACTATTTCTCTTCATTTTCTGCTTGAAGGAAGATGTCACTGACATCATGCTGTTCCTCATTACAACTCTGGGAAAAATACATGTCCCGTTCGTGCCACCACAGCCTTGGGCGATTTTCCCCCGCCAAGAGAAGAGAGTGAGAGATGGCAACGGCTTTTCGTGGTCGTCTCGGGAACGGTGTGCTTGAAATAACGTAACTAATTTTCTGACGAACATTCACTGCCGTAAACGAATTTTCTCCGACTCAAATAATAATTCGGGGAGGATTCTTCGATTTCTCATAAAAGATGCGTATTGCAGAAAAATACACACCATTTTACACCTTTCTTGAAAAAGGAAGTCACACCCTACTTACTACTGTACATAAAAATATTGCAACTCAAGCCAAGGATTCTACTACATTCCAGATAATTTAATTATATATATAATATAAACCATAATTTTTTAAGTAGTAACATTAAACACTACATTTATGATATACAGTATTGGCCACTGTTGTTCAATTGGGAAATCCTTGTAAGTGCCGGTTAGCGAACGAAAGTGATTATATATATCCGTACACAGATTTACATAATTTCAGGCCAAACTTTGTGGTCGAGTTTCTCACTCCACGGTAATAAAATAAAATGTATATGTAAACTGGCGAATCACCAGTGTTTTTCACAACAGTGCAGCAGGCTATATTATGCTTCTACCTGTATATGATTGGCAGTATTGTTCGACATATTGCGTATGTAAATATTTTGCGTGAATGCAAAGGTACAAAGGCGAGTGCACCGTTTTCTTGGGACACTGATGATTCGGGTTCAAATCCCTAATGAACTACGAATGTCTTTTTCAATTGTAAAATTCGTTAGTTCCTTCCTCCAAGTTTAATTTTTCGGTTAAAATGCTGGGCTGATAATAAAACAAGTGTGTTTTGGGTTAATGAACAACTCTCAAGCAACTCTCGTACATCCAGATTAAAAACAGGATGGGTTACTCGTAACTACATTTTGCTGCTAATATCCTCTTCCAGATAAAGTTGAAGTGTTAGGTAACCATTTTTGATGACTTAATTTATTTATTTCGTTTTCTGTTTTTTTTTATGCATCGAAGTGTAAAAATGAGAAGATTAGTAAAATATTTATTTTTTCTAATAATTTCAGAGTTTCACTTCATCGACGCATAAAGAAAGTGATAAACACATGGCAATGTTAATCTTACATAAGGTGAAAAATACACAACAGGCATACAAGTAGATCTTAAGCAGGGCTTTCAAAATTGCTCGTTTTACTGCGAATAACCTATAGTCACATGTCAGTGTTCATGTTAAGAAGGGGCAGAAATATATAATTTGGTTGAAAGGAAATCTTAGCAGGGCTTTCAAAAGTGTTGATTTTACTGTGAACAGGCTATAGTCGTGATGATGGGAAAAATTTAAGTAAATAATTGCCAGTTGATGGGGTGTACCGCCAAGGTGGACGAGAGTTCTATGAAGAAGCGCGTGGATATGCCTGTCATCTGAAATGCGACATGTGAGACCCCAAGGTTGAGTAAATGGCAGGATGTGTTGTGGGAATATGGAGGGCTCTAAGAAAACTCCAGACAGTCACCAACGCTTCCTACGTTATTCTCACGTGAGAAAATACTGATTCGGATATGCTGAGACTTGGATCCGGTCGTCGTGTTGGGAGGTGGCATGCTGACAGCACGGCCATCTATGAACCTGCTCATATTCTTTCTCTCATCATCTTTACTGACACCGATCAAGTTTTCCTATAAATCATAGCGAAACACATTCAAATTGAAACAACTGCAAGAAAATCTATGCGATTTTGTTGTCTCTGGCCTGCCTCCTATTCAACTGTTCAACTAGACAACGTACGAAGTCCGTTATATGCACGCAAAAACTTTTGCTGAAAGTGTAAAAAAAATTGGACTAAATTGAACATTCTCGTTTTACTTATAATCTACAATATTGTCTACCTTTGTAGACTTGCACTTACTAAAGAACTTCGTGCATCCGGCGCTTGGATCAACAAGTGGCATTATGGCGCCCGTAGTTTCCATTCCTGCTGCCGGTGGAGCTGGGTTCACCCTCCCCTCATGGCGGGGGTGCGTTCGTCATCTGTGCAGATGGTCGGCGCGCAGTTCAAACGGCCGTTTGCATGAGACAGTGTGGTCCTTATTTAGACATGTTTGCAGATAAGAACTTTCATTAGCCAATCATTAGTTATATCCCTATAGGGCATATTATATTCTGATATTTCCCACTACCAAGTGTAATGATGGTAGCTCCTAATATGGTAATACTTGTTCCTATTGGGTTCTGTATTTTCAGAGTCAAATAATGACTTCATTGGGGTTTGGAATTGGTTCACCCCTCTAGGAATTAATTTAAATGCAACAGTATATATGCTTTGTCTTTCTGCTCGTTCGGGGTCAGACATTCGGCCTCGAGGGAGCATCATACATCCGAAGTTATTTAACTTACCACTTTACTTTCTATCACTTGATAGGCTCTTCAAGCAGTAGGTCATGACGTCACTTTGACGTAAGGCTAGACACCCTTAAATAGGCTCAAACTTTTCTAAGATCAATTTTGCTAGCAGATCCTATTATGATTTTACGCTAAGAAATGAACGACTGTTTACATTTTTAGGAATGTCTGTCGAGCAGTCGTCTGGGTGTAAAAACCCGCAGTTCCAATATTCTTATTTTTTTTATTCTCGAAAGTTTTAGGCGCTCTAATTGCGTGCAGTTGTATTGGTCAGTGGACGAGAGGAGAAAATTAAAATATATTCTCGCTCAGTATGTAATTCAATGGCAGGCAAGTCAAACTCAGTCTGGAGGTTTAAGGCTTTTAACATTGCCATATTTGATCAATTTAAAGGAATTGCAAGATGGTAAAAATTACATAAGATCTTAATTGCGGAATTTTAATACAGGTTTTAAAGAGAGATTTTTCCAAATGAGGCCCATAAAAATGAAGGTTATGTGAATGAATTCAGAATTCAAGTTAAAATTTTGTATTGTCCTTTGGTTGACCTTATATAGCCATAGAATTGTTTGTTGCGAAAATAAGATATATATATATATCACGTTGGAAATATTGTTGATAATTAATAGAGGCGTTATTATTGTAAAATGCTTTTTTATGATATTTTTAATAAGTCAATATATGCTTGGATTTTCATATAAATATTTTTCATATATGTACACGAGGTCCAGTAAGTGGAAAGTATTTCCACGGAGAATATTTTTTAAATCTTTGCTTTTCAAATAATCTATTACAACAGAGAATATTTCTGAAATTATAGATTTTCAAAGAAAATGTACTGTAACAGAATAGTTTTGAGATCGTGATGATTTTTTCCACGAATATGAGTAAACTATATTTATATATACATCAAATAAATATCTTTGCACACAAAAGAAAGGAAAATGGAACTGAATAAATTAACATTCTTCACATTTCATGTTTTTGAACTTAGCTCAAACTAATGATATTCATGACCTACTTGAGAAAACCTTTGTGTTGGCTTTATCCATTTGTTTACTAGTTGCTCAGATCATTTTTGGGGCTTAGCCTTGCTGCATATTTGGGTCAAGGAAGCAGCAAGTGTCTGAAAATATTAGTTACATCTTGTTTACGTTTTATTGAGCACTTTCGAAATACGTACTTAGGATCTAATTTACTGCCCATTGTGTAACCTTCCGCTATACGTGAAATTAACATTGCCGTGGACCTGATCACTCTATTTATGCGTCGATCAAAGTATGAAATTGTTACAAACGTATAGGCATATATTGTTTTTATACTGTATCATGCAAAATTTTTATGTTTACAGAACAAAAAGAAATTAGGCAAGTCTTAAATATACGGCCGCATATTTTATACAAAACTTATTAACATGGTTAATAAAGCGTAAACATCGAACTATTTTTTGTTCGCGCACGCTAGTAAATGTGACCGTTAAAATGCAAGCATTTAAATGGTCAGGGCTTTTCCCAAAAGTTTTTTTCTTTTTAATTGCTTAGTTGACCGTGAACATTTTGGATTAACTGACTGAACCGTTTGTGTTTGGTAATGCTAGTACGTGGCTAACTCTCAGGGTGGGTTCACGATTAAATACTGAAGAATTAAAACTTGTACTTATTTTCCGTGTACTTAATGAGTAATAAGTTCTGCAGTTTATCATTGATCTCGCACTTGTTAAGTCTAGACAATCAGAATCGTAGGAGACGAAAGGTGCTGACAATTTGGAAAAATGGACAAAAGTGAAGATTATTTACATATATTTAACTATTTTTGGTTACTGCTTGAGTAATCGTTTTGGAAAACTCGTCATATTTTACAGACGGGGAATCCGATGCCTACACTGGACATTTACGTCAATAAATCTGAAAATGTTAATTTAAGCGAATTCAATAACCTCTTCCAAGAATTATAACATAACCATGGATTGTTCTTTAAATTACTTTCATACGACTTCAGAATACAATATAAAACTAGATATAAGTTGTAAATACAGTTTCCCGCCAATAACTGTTACAGTGATCTGATTGGCTACTTCGTCTTGACTTGTACTTGATCTCATAAGTCAAGCCAAGATCGCATACGACCAGTAACATGACCCGCACACTGCAGCCATAAACCAATACCCTTGAAAACATTGGTTTATATTCTAAGCACACTGCTTAAGTTTTCTGTTAAGTCAATCGTAAACCCACCCTCACTCAGAAAATAGTGAATTTGTTCCCGTCCAGCTGCTCTGGGAGCCGTATCCCCCAAATGTCTGTTCGTTGGAATGGCTGTTACTTCGATTTGATTTTTATTCCAAAATAGTTAATCACAATAGCGGCAAAATATTAACGTGTAATTATTGCGACGTGATATGTCTTGTACAGCAAATATGTTAATAATGTACAGAAAGAACTATCGTCATTATAGACATTGTTAAAAAAACCACAAAACTGATTGAAATATGGTTACACGCTTAAATTGTGAACAATCGTATGAAATGGTTTTTGAAATATGACTTAAGTTCTTTGAACAGCTATATACAGTAAACAACGCATTTGACAGCTATACAAGTAGAAGTCGCATGGCAGTATTTATGTTTACGTGTAGCGGAAGGATGCGTAATCAGTAACCAAAAGACGAAATTGGGGAGGGCTTCAGAAACTCCCGAAGATACCGTGAATGGACTACAACCGTGAATCAACCAGTATATACGTGATCTTCCAGATCATTGTGTAGTTAGTTTCCAAGTCTCCTACTTCAAAGTGTGACAGCGGTAGCCTTGGTGTGGTAGTTCTTACAGAAACGGGTACTTCGTTGCCTCTTTGACAAGGCTGCCTTCTGAAAAAAATGAAACTTTCCTTTTCTACGCTTTTCGAAAGGAAACACACGCCACCACCCAAAGGAATGTTGAAGGGAAGGAGTGAGAGAATAGAGAAGAGGAGTCCTCGTGGCTAAAGGGGGGGGGGGTGTCTCCAAGGCTAAATATGAGGCACTGGGTATGTTTGATTCGGATTCCGAGCGAAGATACCACAGCAACGCATAAAGCTTTCCACCGGGTCCTGATGAGATGATACTAGCACATACGACACAATCCAGTACCGCCAGCGGCTCATGCTGTGTATACAGCACAGTACTACAATACGCACGGTATAGACAGTTCACATAATAGAGCACTTTTGAAAGCCGCTTAGATCTACTTGTACAGTCTTTATCTTCCGCATTATGTAAAATTAATATTGCCATGAGCCTCGTCACTTTATTCATGCGTCGGTCAAGTGAAACTGCGAAATTATTAAGAAAGTAAATATTTTACAAATCTACGCATTTCTACACTTCGATGCATTAAAAAGACAAAAATTAAGTTATTACAAATGGTTACCAAACACTTTTTATTCGACGTTGAGATACGGAACTACTTTCCAGCCATCGTTACCAACTTTACTGGGCGAATGTCAGTCACTGCGCGAATCAAAATATATGCATACTGAGATAGTGAAATTTTTCCTAAGGTTCATTTCTAAAGTGCTCACTTTATTGTCTATAGCCTATAAATATCGGCAGTTTTTGAGAAAAGATCGCGAGAAGAGCAATTTTGAGCCATTCGAACCAACTGAATATTTTCCTGCGCACACAAATTGTGAGCAAAGGGGCTCAATCGTTCAACAAAACACCGATCCCGTACACTGTAAATAAAATGTGTAATTTTCACTAAGAAATTCTTTGTAATTTTACAAACGTTTGTAACAGTACAAAGATTTCTCTTGTAAAACTGCAAGGGCCATGTTTGTAATATACCTCAAGAAATGTTTCTACTATACTGACCATTTCCAAGAGCGTCAGCAAAATGGCGGACACTTAACAACGTAAATCCGCATTAAGCTGTTTAAAAAAAACTATGGGCGATATAAAGCGTAGCTGCGTGCAAGAAGAAATTTATTGCAAGTCTGAATAACGTAAAATACTTAAAACAACTCAATCATAATAAAGTGACAATTTCAACCAAACTTGACCATATTATTCATTAACTGTTAATGTTACCTAGCTACACAGAACTCTTAAATCGGCTCTCAATGCCTCGTGGTTAAGAGCCGTCCAAATCTCTTAACTCAGCAACAGAACTCTTAAAAATAAATACATGTACCTATTCTTATTAACCCAATAACTTCATTAATATTGTGTAGGTACTTGCCGCTATATTCAGTGTAAAAATAAGTTTTAAGTTCGTAAGTTAAGTTGGTCTTGTGGTTTAGGGTGCCAGTTAATGGTATAAGGGGTGTGGGTTCTAGTCCCCGTACCAGAAAAATGAAACTTTTTTTTTCGTAGATTATATTTTTTAATATCTTTTTTAGTTAATCTTTGCTATTAATTTATCACTTAGCATTAGCGGCGAGAACCCTGGCCGATGACGCTGCCGCTAGTGACTATCTGACGGAACACACACACCCGCGCGTGTATCCTTTTTTTTTCCACGACTACACTCTAAGAAATTATTTGTAAATTTACCATAACAGTGTATGCGTGCAGCGACAAAGCGCGAATGGTAAAATATTTCCCTATACATCCATGGTAACGTTCCTACAGTTGCTCAGGGAAGTGTCGAATGCGTAGGGAAGTTCCCAATTATGTATAGTAGCGATGCTAAACATTCCAATACTTTCAGCCTGATACGTAGAAATATTTCCACACACTGTATAGGTTAAAAACTTCCATTGCAGTTTGGAAAATTTACCAGCCATTTTTTTTTTTTGATTGTGTAGTATCGGAAAATCACGCATTTTGTTAGTGAGTATCACATACGGCGAGTGTACCTTTACCACGGCCACAGCGCGGAAATGGCGAAGTCGGCTACTCGATTTTTTATTTGATTTCGCACACAAAAAAAAATGGTTACTGAAAGAGCACGACGACCCGTACAGAAGGCGAGTGTGGTTAAAATTAAAACTGTCACAGCATAGTGACGGACAGCACGAGTCGGTGCACCGTGAAGGACGCACAGAAAATAAACTAACTAGCTATGCTATCATTATGCCTTCTTTCTTGAAAGAGAAAACTTATGACGAATGATAATAGTGTTACTGATTTCTTATTTTATAACGTAAATAAAATCCCTCCCTTACACGCGGTGGCACTTGAGAAATTTTTCCATCACAGAAACTGGCTCTTAAGTTTTACAACGATGAGACATTATAACGCAGGATTCCATAGTTTCCATGCACCCACAAATTTTGGTGATCAACGACGAAAGATTGCAGTCCTCACACCATGCTGTTTCAGACCCTCAAAACCTACTGTGGGAGGCCCTATGACTATGTAACTGTCGTCAAAATAAATACAATTTCGATGATTCAAACCAAACACGAAGGAAAATAAAATTTTCCCGTGCATTTGACCTCGATAGTTTCATACACCTTGTAATTTGTTCGTATTTGATGGCTATTTTGATTGAACTCCACGCTCTAGCGATTATCAGGATGGAGTTTATCAAACAAGTGCTACCCTATCTGCTCTGATAACTCGGATATGTTTGAGCGATATTGCCACCAACATCCAGGAGGCACACAACAGCCTGGTTACCTCCGCGATATTAAGTTCTTCTCATAACCATCATGGACTTCCATAAACTGATCCACTGCGAGAAAAAAAAATCTGGGTATGGCTACGTCGAGGTCACGCACCGTGGGTTTTCATGTGAATACTTCTGCTTCAGCAGGTAATATTTTCTTTTGGCTATGGGAATTAAATTTAAATAACGAAATGTATATAATCTATTGTCGATATCTTCACACTTTTTGAACCAAACTTTTGAAAAATCACCCCGTGTATGACGTGTTTGGTTGTTTCCTATTCACAAGGTTTTTTTACTTGTGTTAATATAAAGTATCTTAAATTTTGTCAAATTTAAACTTTTACTTTATCTGTACATTATAAAACTTATTTAATTTATAATTTATATGAATTAAAACCGGGAGAAAATAGGAGTGTTGGTAACGCACAGCAATAAATATTTCTCTTGCAAAATATTATTGAATTGACTTGTGTAAATTTCTTGATTTTTCATGACTGGGTGGGTGGAGGTGAGGGTGTTCGTAAGTGTGGTGGAGTGAGCAGAAGGGAAGGCGAGTAAATTGTGTATATTCCTTGATTATTATAATTAATTTCTCGATTTTTTACGATTTTTAAAAAATATTTTTATGACAATAGGTGATGGTGATAGGTGAGGGTGCTTGTTATTGGGATGGGGTGAGCAAGGAGTAGGGTGTGGTAACTATTATGTTACTTAATTTTTAAAATCAATTTTTATATTTGTTGCAATATTTTATGAGTTCGTGTGTAGCGGACAGAGGGTGTGGAGGGAGGGGGGAATGTTGATTGGGGTGATGAATGTGCGAGGGCTAATGTTAAATGTTTCTCGATTTTTAAAATTGTTTGGTTATGGAGGGGGTGAAGGGTGGTGATAAAAGGGGGAGACGGTAGGGGGGAGATGAGGTGGTGGGTGCAGAATTATGGTCGGGAGAGGGGACTACCTCCGCTGATCTGCGCCGATCCGCTGGACCTGGCTCAGAGCCTCGGAGCCTCTTACTGCTCTGAGGACTAAGTGGCGCATTACGATAAGAGCCTCGAATTTTCTTCCTCCTCTGAGGACTTTTCGGCTCTCGCATCGCGGGGATTCGAATCCGCTTTACTCTTTTATCCTTATTTTTTTTTGTGAAAAAAAAAAGTAATTTTTGGGTAAAATAATTAATTTCTGAAGTGATTTTGGGAGTGAAATCTGCACTTTGAATGGTTTACGGGTTATTTTGAGAGATGGCGGACGTCTCTGAGCTTTGCATTCGTCAATCCGTCTGCCGAAAGGAACATAATCATTAATAAAGTCGTACGACCTTTCATTTTTACGCAGGAACATTTACTTACTAACTTAAAAATTGTTGGTGGTGACCTAACTTAAACTACTACTGCAGTATTGACTGCAACGTTGATGCTTGGAAAAGGCTATGCAACTCGCATGTAAAAAGTTCTCTATTGTAAAAAAACTTCCCGTACATTCAAAGCAGCAGGTTACTATTTCTGTGCGTTATGTGGTCCCTATCAAGCACTCACAGTTTAGGACAGCGAAATTGCAGC
The DNA here is from genome assembly GCA_029891345.1 of Dryococelus australis. Classification (NCBI taxonomy): domain Eukaryota; kingdom Metazoa; phylum Arthropoda; class Insecta; order Phasmatodea; family Phasmatidae; genus Dryococelus; species Dryococelus australis. Next base: position 322,095,751 of record CM056993.1, on the reverse strand, counting down.
GTGCGATAGTAAAAATACCATTACTTCAAGTCTTGATTATCTACTCGGACTGCAAAAATTCAATCATTGCTTTTTATTTCGTGTTATAATTCACTCTGATATTTCAAAAGGCTGCTATGGGATTGGCGCGCGCGCGCACACACACACACGGACATCTGATGTGAAATATTCGTCAATGGCTTTCTCACACCAGTTAGTTCAGTAAGGCAAAGCTTTCCATGGTCCGTGATTTTATTTCATATCGTAGTGGAATTATGTGTAGAATGCTCAGCAACCGATTGAACCGAGCAGTTTTGGTATCGCTGACGGGACAGCTGAAAAAATTTGGTCGGATCCGCAACTACACGATTACAAGTCGGCTGTACAGAGGGCAAACTTCCAAAGTGATTATTTCGTCCTCTCTTTCGGTAAAAATTAGCACAGTTCCTAGCACAGTTCCCGAATCCTCACTCATTGGATTCATATCCTCGTTATCTTCTAAGCGTTGAAGTATACAACAATTATTGTTAACTACCTACTCAAATACGTCCTTACCTCAAAAGAATTTGTAAGTAATAACGATGTAATAACGTGTATTGCTACAGCGTAATAGAAACTCTAGGCCTCAGATTGCCGATTGTAATTTTTATCTGCTTGTCTCAAATTTGGTAATAATAATTATTAGTAGTGAAATTAAATAAGACTTCCGCTCATCAAATAGTAATGCGTTGTAGAGAATCAATCTTACACGAAGAGTAAAATAAATAAATATTTGGTTTCAAAGTTGTAGTATGAATGGGATATATTCGCGCTGCCGTTTCAGTAAATTACAAGTGTGCTGAATATGCTGGCTCTTTGCTATGTTAATCGGGCAAGTTTAAGTAAGGTAGGTCACTAAGTGCCGTCCTCATGAGGGATGCTGTGGTTTTTACGTTTCACGGCACGTGTTAGGCCTAACATCAGACATCAGCCATCGCCACTACTTTTTAGACTAGACGGATATGTATACACTTTGCATTTCAAAAGACAATGCGGTCGGAAGCCGGCAGTATCGCATTTCCATACCGTAAAACCAGAGAGAGTTCGCTTACTCTCTTACAATCCATAAAGGGAAGGATAGTCGCCCCTACAAGAACACTAACATCCATTTTTAACCCTTTGCAACTACTTTATATGTCTTATTCCAGTCTGTTAAATTAGATCTCCACTTGCCAGGACAGTGTTCCAATGCTCCTGTTTTGGAATGCACCATAATATTTCTATGTGGTTACAGGAAGACACTTTTCTATCATGAGAGGAAGATGGAACTAGCTTGGTATAGGTAAGTAAAGGGTTAATTCATATATCTATATTTTATCTTTAATACACGATACAACAAAACGTAGAGAAATAGCATAAAATCAAGCTAATGGTTCATACATCGTCCAGGAAGAGCACATGGTACCAGGAGTCGTTAGTCGTTACAATAGTCTGGAGGCGAACATGGAAGACGATTGCCTACACGAGCATTACTGCAGATATACGAGTGGCAGAATATGATTTTCTAAGCAACGTCGTGACAACGCAGCACGTTAAATGTTACATTAATCTGACATGCAATACGTAATTACTAAGCGGTGTTAATGACACGGTTGTGCACAAGAAAACTTCTTGTACATGCGTGGGGAAACAACTTCAGAATATACATTACGAACAAAATATCAACGATAGCTTTATCAGAGGTGACTTACAAATTAAACGTAACTAAACTTGCATCTAAAATCGGCACCTCACGCCCATGACTTACCCGAGATTCTAACTTTGACCACGAAGTCGCTTACTGGATTCCTGCTATCAAACATTCCAACATACCGTATACGCCCGAAATGCCGGACACAAGTGGAGCATTTTTTGCTTGCATGAAACGTGGTAGATACGTCACCAAAGACTGTATATTTTCTCGGAGTGATTTCGTTTCTTTTACAGTTTCATATCATAGGTTATTCCTGCAGGTGTCGTCTAATTTAATTATACCTTGAATTTACCGCCACTCCTCGCGTTTTTTCGTTCTAAAGGAGTTGCCGCTTGCCTCGCAATTACATTATTGGTGTTGACTAGAAATGTAATTTCAATTTCCATCAATTTCTCTATTATATCTGCCATTCAAAACTATGGCATCGCGCATGTGTACTGCTCTACACGCTGATACGTTCGTCACGATATTTTATGGGCTTCATTTGGTTTTATTCATGTTGATTGCAGCATTGTACTAAGTTAGAGAGTGATAACTTCGACAAATTTAAGCACGGACTGTCAAAATACAATGACGTTTTAAGCACGGACTGTCAAAATACAATGACGTTTTAAGCAGCGTTAGTATTATTTTATCAGCGGGAAAATGCTTAGAAAACATCACTCTGTGCTTTATAGTTATTTTACTATGCAAATTACATTTTCATTCGATTACTGCAAATTTCTTTTTTAATGTTAATACGAAGATAAATAATTTATGAAAGGCACTTTAAATATATTTTTAAAGTAAACGGTGTGCCAAGTTTTCAATCGAAAATGTGCTTTACGACTACAATTTACATACAAGTTAGATCACCGATACAAAAAGTGAAGTAATTTTGTATTATTTTGGATTTTGCTAAATAACAGTAGGCTCATAAAGCAAGATGGAGGATGATGCCTTACATTGCCCTGAAATTCACATACAAAGGTCACAAAGCCACTCCTTCCCCAAAACGGCCAGCTGGATTTGCAACAAGTCACGCAATAGAAGTTGGTTTTGATGAATAAAATTCAAGTGAGGGGGACACTGTTGTCGCGGTAATTAGCGCTAGATTTCTACCTAAGACGCAACGACTTGAACGTAGGGCCGAGCAAACAGTTAGGCGAGACTGCTTCCGCGGCTACTATGGCAGACACGAAGTTTCTCAGAATACCTACTTCCATTTCCTCTTCCGTGTTCCTTCCATCGTTTGCCATCCTCAGATACATACCTCAGCGAAAGCCCTACACCATTCACGCAAATTTTCATTTTCAGCTAAACTCAAGAAATAATAAACTCGTATTTTCCCGTATATAAAACATGCACACGCATATATAAACACATACGCACATACATATAGGCACGCAGACATACAGGCCTACTTACATAGACATACATTCATGCACATAAATGTACATACAAATACTTACCTACACATGCATATAAAGGACGTTCACGTTAAAGTGAGAACTTTTGAAGCCCTATTTTCTTCCTACCATGTTTTAACCACCTTTTAAATTAATATTGCCACGCAATTAATACACACAGTGTATATATTCCACCGCACTCGGAAGTTAACGTCTACAGCTAAAATATAATTTATTTATTGACTATTAATCCAAATGAGAGCTTTCAAAAGAGCTCACTTTACCGTGATTAGCCTATACAAACATGCATATTCATACTGTACATCCATACATATAAAGTATATATATTATTGCAAAATGCCCAAACAAACATTTTGTAATTTCTAATCAAACTGAAGTATTTATTGGACAGTTAATTATTGCTTTATGAAATTGACTGAAACTCCCTGCTATGATTTATGCAATAATGAAACGTCCTTGCTTGCCGACTAATAAGAATAATTGTCAATAATGCCAAATCGTAATTTGTCCCTACTGCCAGCCGATGTTTATGAATCAAACAACGTCATAACGCTTCGCTGTATAGTTAGCGATGTAAAAAAAAATTGATATGTGAACTATAAATTACCAAGATAAATGGCTTCACACATCTATTGGACCAGCTATGAATATCAGTGAGAGCTGTATAGAGCGATATTTCTCTCTTTGTGAAGTTTATGTCAATAAACGCGAAAATTAATTACGTTTAACTCGACTCTGCAAATCGATAGCTTGTAATTAGGAAAGCGAACTCAGTTAATTGATATTGTAATATGTATTTGGCAACCTACTTAAAGTGTCGGTGTTAAATGCCACGTACCAGGAGTGATAACGTACCATTTAATTGTTGGTAATGCACATTGTTACGAGACGCTGCTCCAAGGGAGGCAACCACATAAATATTTCATCTAAAACATTGTGTGACAGTTTTCACGAATCTCCTGGATTTCAACTTTAAAATACAGCTGCCTACGCAGTTTGGGAAAACTACGGCTGTTCCACGTACCTGCCGTTTGGTGATGAAGGCAGCTGGCGGCTAGCGGCGACTTCCTTGGGTGCGAGTCACGAATGACAGCGATATCACTCCACGCACCTTTTCTCACGTAATGAGCGGCGGCAGGCTCTGTCTTTCTGCGCGCGGCAGGCCGGCTGCGGTAGCGCGTGTGGCGGCCACCCTCTGTACTATCACCAGTGATGTCATCCTGCCGATCAGCCAGTGCTAGCAATCTCCGCGTGCCCTGTGTGCGTGCGCCGATGATGCTTCACGTCCAGCATGATGTCAAATCGCTCTACGAAATTTCCTGTGTGCTGCCTTATGGTCAAGGGTTTTCGGATTCTTCAATGAATTCAAGATACCCCTATATTAAACATTCCTGCCCGCTTCCTTAATTGGACATGTAATCAATGATTGGTTGAACAGTGATTCTACCCCGATAGGGGGCATTGCTTGCTTTGCTGTATAAATAAGGTCCTCACTTGTAGCTCGAGGTTGATTCACCACCTTCGAGGACAGCAGCAACAACCTCTAGATAAGTGAGACTTTGAAACAGAAATTTAATTTGGTGAGCCATCATAGCTAAAATTAAGCAAATCACATTTTGAGATTTTAAATAGGAGCTGTACGCATCTTGTTGGCAAGAAACGTTAAAATTTTGTTTTTTTGAGCTTGCTAGGTCACGATCTAAGAAAAAAAGGGTATATCATAAAAACTTTAGAAAAACACGTAGTTTATTTTAAAATGAAGTATTAATGAAAATAAACTTACTTGAAATGTTAAAGTTTTCCAGATATATAATATAAAGGTGCAAATTATCAGGCCTGGCATTTTAAGACTTTTTGTTAATACAAATATGCATGAATAACTTTAATGTCATCTGACCTATGGTTTAGCCAGGCCCAACTTTTGGAGTAATTTATTGATAGAATTTGAGACCTCATGTAGAGGTAAAAGAATAGTTTACTTATATATTTTGATAATTTTGGGCAACAGCCTCGAAATGTTTGGGTGGTCATGATAGTTTTATATTTGGGCAAAAGTGCCTTGTAAAACCCTACGTCTGCCCAAAGAATTATAGTGTAATGGAAGTTGGAAAATATTGCAATTTAGTATGTGGCAGAACTACTCTCATTTTCAGTATAAAAGTTCTTTGCCAAAATGTTCATGTTAACATGCGTTTATTACGTTTTTCGTAACTTTCAGAATGTCAGTAGAATTTCTTTGTGCAAGATTTTCCACCTTTTGTAAAATCCTAGTTTTTGATCTGGGGAACTTGTAGGCCAAATATTAAAATTATTTATAAACTAGTGTAAATTGCATATTGTGATATCGTTTTAGGTCTAGCCATGGAAGATGTTGTATTTTATATATTTTGTAGTCCTTTTGACATATATTCATTTTACATGTTGGTATTTAACCAAACCAATTTCATATTACTTAAAACATTATTGCCCATGTTTGGGGCTATTCTATTGATTAAAACGAATGGAAAAGAACAAAAAATAGAAATAATCTTTACAGTATTTCATGGATTTTCTGTGTTCTTATTTATGCTATGGTTTTAAATTTTACTCTGATTATGAAGTTTCTCTGCTCAACAAATTGCGGATGTTTTGAAGTCCATTTTGCTATGCCTTTGTGGGGATAAGGACGTAGCAGTTAAGTCCTGCGACACTGAAAGTTGGTATGTTTTAATATGGCAAATATCTTAATGTTTGTTACATTTTTATTTCTAAGTCAACGGCTAAATATGAAAAAAATATAAATACACTGTATAATAGGGCTTCCTCGCGTAATTTTTCATTATTTTAAACTTTCAGTTTAACATTATATGTCCTCTAATAAATTTTGAAACAGTTCCACATTTGGAAGTCTACTCATGTCGCAAGAATTGTAAGTGACAGAAAGCTGTAACACATTAGATATTCCCTCTACTTCAGCATGGTATCAAGTGGAATGGCGTTAACGAAGTCTAAATGTAGATATTAACTAATAACCTAGATGTATAATGTGATATGCTACTCGCAGGAACTGAATAATCAAGTTATCAGTGAAATTGAAATACTGTTCGCGAAACATGTTTCGAGCCTCATAACACAAATTTTCCTTAGTACTTTAGAGAATAGGCTTTCTAGAGGAGGCAGTCATGTATTCAAGTTTAATTTATGTTTCTAGGTATAGTAACCTGAAGACAGAATAGTACAATATCTTTATAAACGATGCATGTGAACACTGATGAACTCATTAATAGTAGTTATTATTTTCTTGCTCGCTTGATTGTGGTTCCAAAGGGCCACTGACAGGTGTCCATAGACACTTAAAATCAGTTAAGGTGCCGTCGGCAATTTTAACCGAGTGATAACCTTTCACCATTCAGAAAACGTGGTACAATCACCGAAGTTTCTGTTTCTTTATTTATATAATTAAATGCCTTGATACCAGCTCATAAAATGAAATTTTAAAGTGTACGTATCAAAGTGACTAGACAATAAACTTACTATATTATCAAACAAAGTAACTGGTGAATAGAAATTTGACATTCAATGAGGTTGTTTATTATTTTATTGGTCTAATACAGTCGATAGTAGTTATATTTAAAACGTTGGGCATTATTAGCAACCCCATAAGATTAATCAAAAAATTAGATCTTTTGTTTTTTATGTACAATAATTAATTTATTTGCGGCTAGCTTAGGTACGCGATCAGTATATGCCTATAGATTTCTCAAGGTGGTAAATCACTTCTCATTCTGTCGTTTGGAGTCATTATTTAAAAACTACATTTGTATGGAGATAAATGTATAGAATATTGCTTTTACAACTAATTTTTATTAAATGGAACTCCCGACCCATACACGCCTGCAAGCATCTACGTCTACTTTTATCACAATGAATGTTCAGCCAATGCAGCTAACAACTTCAAACAAATACGACGATTTACGCGAAAAAAATAAAATTGAGTGAGATGAATCTTATCTCAGTTTTTTTGAGTAATTTGTATGGTAGCCTAATATGCAAGAGTTCAAGAATAAAAAAAAAAGACTACTTACAAATTAAGTGATAATTTCATTTTATATATATCAAATACCAATATAATGCCATCTAAGCATCCAAAATAAAGTAGCAGACAAATGTTAGTGTACGAATTTATAGGCTGTCCACGATAAAATGAGCACTTTCGAAAGCCCTTCTTGTATACAAGTTGTATGTTCTTCCGCTTTATGTAAGGCGCGTTTTCACTGGGCGAGCAAGCATTGCCGAGCGAGCGAATGTTCGTTCGCTCGGCCAGTGTAAACACGACAAGACGAGCGAAAGTTGATGTTCGGGGTAGTCCGGCAGATAGGGCGAGCAAACGTTCGCTCGGGACTTTCGATTAGTGCAATCGGCTTCCGCAAACGAGCGATCAGTCATTTGGCGTGTTCGCTCGGTGTAAACACTGCTCGAGCTAGTCGGATCTTTTTGCGAATTCGGTGTTTGATATGGAGTGGTCGCAGGAGAAAACCATTGAAGTAATTGAAATGTACAGAGGTTCACCATGCTTGTAGGATCCTCAGCATCCCGAATACTAGAAGAATGCTGTGAAAAATCATTCTTGGGCAACAGTAAGCGCCATTGTTGGGTGTACCGCCATTGAAGCAAGAAAGAAAATGGAATCTCTAATGACGTCATTCATACGAGAACGGCAGAAATCAAAGACGCTAAAATTGGGCGCGGGAGCTGAAGAAAGCTACAACAGCAAATGGTCTGCGTATAAAAGTTTGCTATTTTTGATGTAAAAGTACAAAGAAACCATCTGATATGCGTCCTTGGCTTCCAACATCTACATATATGAAATTATGCTTTGCGTCTGCAATAGACATCATAACTATACTGAAATTATTCTTATAATTAAAATAGTCACTACCGCTGTTTATAGGGGCCTACAATGTTCACCGTCCAGCGCCCATAAACAATGTGGGAATCCCCATTTGTTTAAAAATTCTCCAGAGATAGATAACAATTCCTCGTGTGTCTGGGGTATCTGTAAAAGAAAGAAACCAAACACGCTACGGAAATTCAACACATAGTTAGCATGCTTTATTACTTCGGCGTCATCCTTAAACCAAGAGACGCAAAAGTTATCTAGTTACCCCCACCCCATTTTTGTACTTGTAGGAACTGGTTGCCAAGTTTCATTCAATACTTTACGTCTTCTATAATTCCCAATGCATTTAAAACGACTGTAGGACATTTGATTTTTTTTTAAAACAACATTATTAAGCATTGCGTTACCGCAGACATGTGTCGCCAGTTGCTGACTAAAGTGTGACTTCTATCGTTGTGGTTAGGGTGACAGTCGGATGTAGGGCATTTCTGTGTGGACGGCTATTATAATCACACAGAAACCAGAACGTAAGCTGTAAATGCTGCTTACAGGGGCATTGGTAATATTACTTGACGGAAAGAAAAGATCTTCTCTTCTACCATGTATTGAGTAGTGAAGTAATATACACCCCCCCCCCCCCAACGAAGCGTCACATGATTTTAGGATGGCCCCCTAAGAAATCAAAATGTTGAAACAGTAACTTATATACATATAAACACACACACACAACTTAAATTAAACATTCTTGTAATTTTTTTTTACAGACTAGTGATTCTACTAACACAGCGAACTTGGACGATATTTTAGATCATTCATCTGCACCAAACTCGCAGAATGTATGTACTGTGTCTACAGATTCTACACCAGGAACGTCCAGATCAGTACAGGCACCGAGAAAGAGAGTGGTGGAGGACCCTAGAATTCAAGCAGCAATGCAAGTCATGCCATCACTTTAAAAAAAGAAAGGAGCGCGACGCAAGTGATATTTTTGGCGAACATGTAGCGGCCAAACATAGGACATATAGCGATCACGTCAAAAGTGTCGTTGAGCATGAAATAGGTAATATATTGTTTAATGCTGATATGGGCAAGTGCAATACTCTTGGAACTCGACCACAATAATATTCCATTCCAACACTTTCACCCCACGATTTATACTGTCGTGAACAAGTAATACAGCCGGAAATGCAAGTACAATCACTTTTATCACCCTCTTACACAGTTACAGATCCAAACAGCAGCAGTCATTCCATTATTTCGCTACAATCCGCATCACCATATTCGTCAACCCCACTTGTTTCTTATATAAGCAGTTGTGATTCTCAGGTTACACAGATGTCATGAACTAAGATACATCTATCATCAACAGAAAAAATACCAATGACGTCAGGTATTAGTTTAAATTCGTTTTGTCTTAAATGTGTGTTGGTGTATATTAATTTTGACGATTTTCGTACGTTTTACATATGACTACTTGTATACTTTGTATTAAAAGCCTTTATATTTCACTTATGTCATTACACTGAATGGTTATAATAGGTATTGAAATGCAACATTTGTATTTCGACAATTGTTTAGCAATATTTGTTCTATTAACAATATAATTTGAAATAAATTGTTGTACGAAGTTTTCAGTTTATTTGTCTTACCTTAATATACTCCCGTAGAGATGACATTAGAGCTTGGCATAATTCCGGTATTATCTTGGATATCGCTGTTTTTGAAATCCTAGACAGGAACATTAAACTTGCATGTGAGTGGCCGGTTGCAACATACCGTGGTGTTACCGCTAATTTTTGACGAGGTGGTATTGCTTCGCGACAGTTAATGTCGTCCTTTTTGATTTTATCTTCTATTAATGTTAGAAGATGCTCAAAATCGTCGGCGTTGATTCTACAAAAGTGCTGGTAACTCCCATGCTCAGGTTGTGAACTCAACTCGTCAAGAAGGACGGCTGCATTTCGCGTAGTGCTCTTTTTTAAAAAATCCGATACCCATATTCTTCTCTTCCGTTGCTTTTTCAACAGTAAACCAATTAATACAAACGCAGCGCTAGCGAAAATTAATGCCCAGTGTTGTCCATTTCGGGTAGTTTCACCAACTAACTCGTGTTCTACACTGGCGCTCTCTCGCTTAGTGAAAACAGTTCTTAACATTTCTTGCCTGAACGAGCGATCATTCGCTCACAGCAATTTCCTTGCTCGCTCAGCTAGTGTAAACGGGTATATCTTCTTCCTTTCCGAACACAGACCAAACTAGCGAATGTTCGATTCACTCGCTCGGCCAGTGAACATGCGGCTTAAAATTAACATTGTCTTGGGACTAATCACCATTCATTCGTCTGTCATGTGAAACTGTGAAATTATAAAAGTAAATATTGTACAAATCTGCTCATTTTTACACTTCAATGCATTAAAAAATAAAAAAAAAGAGCGAGAGAAATAATTTAAGTTATCACGAATAGTTACCTAACACTTTTTGTTCTACGTTAATATATAAAACTACTTTCCCCTCCATCGTTACCAACTTTACTGGACACATGACACTCATTGCGCCCGTTAAAATTTATGCAGGGTCAGTAACTTTTTCTAAGGTTGTTTTCAAAAGTGCTAATTTTATCGTGAACAGCCTTTACGTATTTAGAGACCCGGTGTGCTCTTGCTACTTTCTTTAGAAGGTAGGAATATTGTTAATAAATTTTCAATTACAGCTCATCAGTCAAAGTCTAACCCGTTACGCATTTAATCTCAGTCTCCCACAGAGCACGATCTGTACCGTAGCACGTAACATGAAATCGCGTGGCGCTCGTGTGGATTATGTAAGGGTTTCGCGTTATTTCAGTCATAACTGCCGAGCACTTCTCTTTCAATAACGGTGGAAAGTACGTGCATCAGAGTATTTCTGTTGTCACTTTCAGTATGTCGTATCACCCGGAGATGATTACTAAAATTTTTACGTCAGTTTTTATTTAAATTGCGGAATACCTTTGATAGCGTTTGTTTAAAGCAGCCGTACTGAAACAGCTGATGTTTATTTTATTTCACATGTTTCCTGTTAAGGGTCATTGTAACTCTTAGATGAATACGTATGTATCAAAATATGTACTTAATATAGTATAAAGGATAGAATTTTAAGGCGATGTGAATTTAGAGCTAACTTAAGAACGAACTTACACACGATGATTAGCCATATAGTTGTTTTATATTTTATACGCTGTCATATTTTGACAAAAGTTTATTAACTGCATTATACTGCTTAACGCAACTTCTCAAAAAGTCTTCCAGGTGTGTAATAAGTAAAGTTTGTACGAGAATTCACGATATAAGTTTTGGTAGTTTTACGCGTTACTACTGCATACAAAATAATTGAGGTGTCAATTTCAATAACCTATTTCACCGAGCCAAACTATTCGGCCAGATAAGAACAAATTTATTAGTTTTTTTTACACAGGTGACACTATTCAATTATGTTATCTCGTAAACGTAGTCCAGGTACAAAAGACACAACATTTATAAATTTATGTTCGGAGGGATGTTACAGGACAGGATGAAATAATAATGCTAACCAACCTGGTCTGTCAAAAAAAAAAAAAAAAACACGTCCCGACATACAGTGTTTCGTAGCGAACAAGTGGCTGGGTATCGCGGTAACAAGGAAACATATTTCTCCCCGTCTGTATCATTAAAGTCAAGCTGCTTTCATGGATATCGACAGGGCGGCGATGGGCATGTTTAACAGGCGAGTGGATTCGAAAGGCAAAGGCCGCCGGACCCAATCTCCGAATCATGCAAGCGAAGTGATTTTTCCATAAAAAGCCACAAATGGCATTGCGATTTTCAACAGAGGCAACATAGCATAGAGAAATTGTTTCGTATTTACTGATTTTTAAAACTGAATACTTTATCAAATACACTAGTTTATTTGACTATGAACCACCTACAGTCAAATGAGTTATACTGTCTCTTCTATGAAATTCTTTTAAAGCGTGTGATAAAACAAATAAACGTTCATTTATCCTGGATTCAGTTAATATAATCAATTTTTTTTTGTTATTTCCTGTAGCTTATGTGGCTGATGTGAGTTTAAAAGTAATTTTTGCATTTTTTGAATGTGGATAACTTCCTAAGGCGTTTAGTTGCTGAGTATGTTTTCCCTTGTGTTTATGTGTAGTAATGTATTTTATTACTTATAATTTCTTTGTGTAATGAAATAATTCTCCTTCTAAGTAAAATTCAATGATGTTATTTACATGGGAACAGAAACCTCTTATCAACAAAACAAAGGTGGCATAATAGGAGCACGAAATTCACAAAAATATAGGCTTGTGTATTTACATGTTTAAATTGTTAACGATGACTACATTGGCTACCTTTAATGAATATTTCCTAGAAACGAACGAGACATTCAACTGGAAACTTAAAAGCATTACTGATATTTTGCAAACTTGAATCGAAAATCTAGTTTACTTAATTAGAAGTCAATATATATGAAAGACCAATAAATTTATAGTTTTATATACAAGGTCGTATTCGGATCATGACAATTATGAAAATAAATACACATTAAACTGGCGGAAATTTTACCCACCACCATATCGTAAGCGTTAATTTAAACAGAGTAGGTAATATTTACGGTATTGTGTTACAAACATAACACCAATAAATACGTAATACATAACGATAGTTCGCTCGTGATTTATTAAGCATTTATAAAGGCCCCGCTTTATTTTTCCTTTCATTCCATTACATCAAAAATTTTAATACATGGACTTTATTGCTAGTATCCAATTTCCAAACAAGTGGTGTTGTGGGACTGTTACAAAATATAAAAATGAGATTATTACTCGCATATTAGCCTTTGTGTGGAAAACAAAAGAAACTAATTACTAAGCCCACTCATTAAAACACACACTTTGAAGTCGATCAAGTGTCTTATTTTCCGTGTTTTTTTCTTAGATTAGGATTTAATTTTGGCTAATTAACTTCGGATCTTATAGTAGAAATTATAAGGTGATACGGCCTAACCACATAATGAAATGCATAAAACTGATTTATAGCATTATAATGACAGCTTTAATTATTTTCCGGTGCAAAACATATTTTTGCGGATAAATTTATAAAAAACGTTCGGGAAAAATACAAACATAAAATTCCTATTAATCTCTGAATTTGGTTTGAAAGTATAATTGTTAAATTTTTTATCTTCTTATTCCTGATTCACCGCCAACATTACCGTCACGGGCGTGGCCAACTTTCGCCAGTGTTCGTGTAATGGGGGTTTTCTCATTCCAAGGACCCAGGTGCCAACACCTAAATATAACATGCTACGTGGTCAAGGCTAACATAGATGTTATCTGCACTGTTCCCATCAAGAACATTGAAGCCCACATATTTCTCTAGTACATAGAATGACGCCAATGTATAAAAGGGAAAATACCTTGTGTCTGAATGCATTTGTCTCGTGTTTTCTGCGGTTGTAAGTCACAGGGGAAATTTTTACTGTATTTTTTCTACACTTTCTTAATGGGTGGTCCGATGCATAGCTGGATCACCCCGTGGTCACACTTCCATTATTATTACTGTATATATGTAATTCAGCTCTTAAGTTAATAGATGACCAGATGGAGGTGGGTAATATTTCTTTTTAGGTTTATTTCAAATATCAGCTAAGCTTTTTCTTATATTGCGCATGACTCAACTCAAACACGGAATCTCGTCGCTCTACGCACCAGCAAAGGAAACATCCTAAGCAAATTGCGCTAAACAACTGAGCCAGCCTAGAATAATACCAATAAATAAGAGGAGAGTTAGCGTCATTGGGAACAAAGATCGCAGGATGCACGGCGTTTACATCCAGTCCAAATACACACGTCTTGGTTTGTTTACAGCACAGTGTTAATTCCACACAGCAGGATCTGCTCCTGAAGACACAGGGAAACAAGTTCTAGGATGGATTGCAGAAGTATTCAGACGTGTTACTCAGCGTACAGCTAAATATAAACCTTTTTTTTATGGATACCTCGCGAACGTATTTACCGATGTGTGTTGTACCGACAGTTTTGAAAAAAGCCTATACAAACGTTATGTATAATCTATTCACGGTAAAGTGAGCACTTTTGAAAGCAGTCTCATTTGGAATAATAGTCGATAAATATATTTAATTTTAACCTTAGACGTTAAGTTCAGAGTGCAGTGGAATATTCACACTGTGGTTAGTACTTACATGGCAATAATTATGTAAAAAAGTAGTTAATTGACAAACAATGACTCAAATAAATAAGTAACTAGGGCTTCAAAAGTGTTAACAGCCTATATATGACAGTACGACTGGATGCAACCTTCAGAGCTAAACTAGCAATCCATTATTACAAAACTGTGTGTTAAAATGTATTTATTAGACATCTTCCAAAGACCAAAGTTTGGCTTAAAAAAAATCCAATTAAAATACGTTATTTTCTATTGTTATTTGAGTAATACATTTTTGATGTCGAAACTAGTAAAATCGTGTTTTCGGGTGTTCAAAAAATATGTTCAGCTTTTAACAGATACATGAGATTTGATCGTGAGTTTCACATTTTTTCGATTCAAAGAAGGGCCCGCGGTGGCTGAGCTGTTAGCTTCCCACCAAGGCGAACAGAGTTCAATGCCCGGCCGGACCACTCCAGGATTTTCGCAAGTGGGAATCATGCCGGACTATGCCGCTGGTCGGCGAGTTTTCTCGGGTGTCTCCCGTTTCCCCCGCATTTGCATTCCGGCATTGCTCAGTTCTCACCTAATTTCATTCTCATCGGCTCACAAGACCTCATTGTTAAGAGCCGCCCAATTTTTTTTTCTCTCTCTTTGTCTGTCTCTCTCCCTCTGTGTCTGTCTCTCTCCCTCTGTGTCTGTCTCTCTCCCTCTGTGTCTGTCTCTCTCCCTCTGTGTATCTCTGTCTCTCTCTCTCTGTGTACCTCTCCCCCTTCTCTCTCTCTCTCTCTGTCTCTCTCCCCCCTCTATTCCAAGATGTCTATCAAAGCAATAATCGTTCACGTTGGTCATCCTTATCACCGTAAACTTCCAACTATCAAAACGATATCAGCTCCGTCAACTATGGTTCAGGATGTAACCGCGACCAATGTCAAGACCTGAAAAATAGAGGTTTCTGGTAGAAAATGTCGGTGTGGAAATTCTCGTTACTGCCGGCGCCAAATCCGAGAGCTTTAGGAAGGTTTATCGCGGTCCGAGTAAACAATAATAAATCAACGGAGCATCCCAACGCGATCACTTACAGCCTGACTGTCCAGGACGTCTAGGAGGATGGAAGTTGGTGTAGCTAGAGGGGGAGGAAGAGAGGTGCGTGTGACAGCGGGCAGATGTTCGTCGAGTAGAGAGAAACAGAAATGGTCCACTGTAGCGCAGCCACTAGCCGGGCGTGTACAGAGGATAAGGGTGAGTTGTTCCAGAGTTCGTTAAGCATTTGTTTACACGAGAACGGAGGAATCATTCTGGAAATAAAACTTAAGCAGAGTTTCAGAAAAGGTTGGCAAGTAACCATTAATGGTAATTAGGTACTAATAGTTAGGTAAAGGCTGTTCGCGATAAAGTGAGCACTTGAAACCAACCTTAGAAAAAAGTCATTGCTCCTACCTGCATATATTTTAATGGGAGCATGAGTGACATACGCCCAGTAAAGTTCGTAACGATGAATGGGAAGTAGTTCCGTATCTTAACGTCGAACAAAAAGTCTTAAGTAACCATTTATGATAAATTGAATTATTTCCTTCGCGTACTGCTTTTTTTTTTTTTTTTTTTAAGGCATCTAAGTGTACAAATGAGCACATTAGTTAAATATTTACTATTCTAATAATCTCACAGTTTCACTTGACCGACGCATGAGCAACGTGATGAGGCCCATGACAATGTTAATCATACATAAGTCGCAAGACTACACAACGTGCGTACAAGTAGATCTTAAGCAGGGCTTTCAAAAGTGCTCATGATACCGTGAATAGCCTATAACTATTCTCGCCACGGTTAGCACTGATGTTGCAGGAATACCGGATTTGCTTCGTTTCGCATGTGAACACATGGTATAATTTCATCTTTCATAAAACAAATATATTTTTTTAAAATCTTTCTATTTATACTTTGTTAGAACCGAAGTAAATAATAAACTTCGTTATTCTCACTAGAGTGGGAAATGAACGAAACACGTCTACACGTCGTTCTTTAATATTCGGTCGTAAAACTGGGTTTAGTAAAACTCTGTGCTGCACAATTAATCTTACTAAATGTGGCAAAATAATTGAAAAATTCCATTCGGTGACAGCTATATTTATTTTGCTGTTAAAGCAGTAACATTTATTTTCGCGAAAAATGGGTGTTTACGAAACGCAATTGCACTTCTACTGTCTACTCTTTAAAACAGTATTGGGAAATGTGAAATACCATTACAAAATAAAGTTAAATGTTAATAATTTGAAAGTTCGATTAAATACCTCAGTCGGAAGGAAACACGAACTGTAACACGCAAATATATGGCGGCGGAAATTGTAAATGTTCCCTGTGCCAAACACTCTCGTAGGAAATGTTTTGCTCCCAACCTGAGTATAATAAACCTTGCAGAGGGTTCATCCTTGGCGTTGTGTCGTGGGTTGTGGTTGAAGGGAACAAATGACGCGCGAAATCCGGCGCCTGGCGCTCAACAACTTGGCCACCCGTTGCGCGCAACGAGGTACAACAGCGCGAGTAAGAAACCACGAGATATTGGGAGCGGAAGTGGGCGAAACAAGCTGCCGGAATGCAAAGACGGGGGAAAAACGGGTCTCTCTCCGAAGTAAAACCCCGCCGAACAGCGGCATCCTCCGGCACGATTCCCACATACGAAAATCCGGGAATGTTCACGCCGGGAATCTAAACCGGTTCGCCTTGGTGGAAGGCGAGCCGGTCTAGCCACTAAACCACCGCACCCCCACCGCCCCAAACGTAACGAACAGTGGATGTTTTTCACCCCTTCCATCTGCGAAGCTTAGGCCGTGTCTCAATTGGCTCAGAGAGCGCTCTCTCGTGCTGCCGCGACACGTCATTATGACGTCAGGGAGAACGCTCTCTGGTAGTCTAAATTGCGTACGACAGAACGAGAGCACAGAGAGAGCACGAAATTGTGTACTCGCTGGCGCTCTCACGCACTCTGACCACGCGCCATATTGGTTTCTATTGTCTCAGTGTTTGAATAAAGTTACAGCATCTTTCTGAACCGAAATCTTATAGTATTTTACCTTTAAGTCAATCATTTCAACTGTTTTAACAACGAAATTATTTACGTGACACATTTATATATATATATATATATATATATATATATATATATATATATATATATATATATATATATATATACACGGATGTCTGATAACATCTCGATTTTTGGCCTCTTTACTGCAACATGAGGTAATATGTAAAACAATAATAATATTTTCTGTGCTAATAAATATTCTGTTAGTCTTATAATTATTTTTTAATTATTTGAACACGTATGTTATTCACAATAGCTGTGATTAAGAGTTTGGCTTAACATGATTTACCGTCTTTCGGTATCAGTTGTCTGCATTACGTCGGATCACAACGAGAGAGTAGTTGTCTCAATTCTACAGAGCGAGAACTTGAAGAGAGCGCGAATCAGTGCTCTCGCCAGGTGGTGCGAAAGAGTGCTCTCTCCAAAGAGTATTCTTTAAATTGGCACACGGTCTGAGTACCCCGCAGATACTTCTATGGTCCATTCAGTTACTTACAACTTTTCTAAGGGCCCTTGTCAAAGTTCTACTTCCAAGATATTACTCCGCCTATTCTAACCAAACAAAACAACCTGGTTATGGCTAGTAGTTCTAATCAGGTTAGGAACAAAGCGAGTTTTCTTATGTGAGAGTTTGGCGTAGATGAAATTTCCGCCGCTAGGTATGCGCTACTGTTCAAAAGAACTTACTTTTAATTAATTTTTTTTGGCTACTTGAATAATAAAATTGAAATATTTCACTTGGTTAAGTAGTTATTTTGTATTTGATTTATTATTATTTTAATTAACTTGTTTAACGTTGAAAATAGAATAAATGACGCACATACGACACTAGCGCCTACCTAGTGGCGAAAAATTTTAATTGCAAAACTAAAAGCATTGAGCTTCCCAACCTGAGTAGAAGTAAACTTACCCTTGTCTACAGTCTGTTCACGATAAAATGGCCACTTTTGAAAGTCCTGCTTAAGTTTTACACTGTATATACGTTGTGTATTCCTCCGCCCTTAAGTAAAATTAACATTGGCATGGGCCTCATCATTATTCATGCTTTTGTCAGGTGAAACTGTGGAACTATAATAAATAATATATGTTGAAAATCTGGTTATTTTTACACATCGATGCATAAAAAAAAACAGAAAGCGAAATAAATAATATAAGTTATCAAAAATGGATAGCGAACACTTTTTTTTTCGACGTTATGTTATGGAACTATTATTAATCTATCATTAAACTTCACTGGGCGAATATCACTCAGTGCGCACGTTAAAATATATGCAGGTAGGAGCAGTGACTTTTTTTCTAAGGTTGATTTCAAAAGTGCTCACTTTATCGTGAACAGCCTTTAGTAGACTACACCAAAAGGACAACGCACCGCATTCGTGCGCACTCAATGTGACAATATTTTGCATAAGAACTATTTCTTACTAGTCATTGCCAACACACCTACTTTCTCACTGGTTTCTACTCATATTAATTTTAGAGAAAAAATTACAAGTTCTAGATACAATGTAGAGCTAAGTAAAAGTTCAGTTTAACAAAGAATAAGGTACTTTTATTTTTCTTAACAAAAGTATAACACTTTTGTGATACATGGCATATTTAGGAAATAACCGAACACGTCATCCATGGGGTGATTTTTCAAAGGTTAGAATAACAATCGCGCGGGGCTGTGTCGGGGAGCACGGCCGTTGGGTTTAACGTGGGACTTCTACGGCAGCGAGTCACTGATGTTTGATATCCATCCTCTCGGAGACGTCTTCGACAGATGTACGGGTGTCATCTTCACTCGCTATGTCCATCGGGTCGGGTGGGCTATCTTCCCCTCCTGTGCACAGCATCTTGACCACGTGACGCCAGCCAGCCACGTAACGCCGGAGCGCATTTCCGGAACTTCCGGATATCGACGGAGTGAAGATAATTTTGTAACGTTCTCGATGATTTTGAATAAAGAATATATAGAGGAGTTTCGCCCATTTACGGAGAGACAGGACAGGGTTTTCACATAGGTAGGAACTGCTGTTCCATTAACATTTTAAGCGGAGGAGGGGAGAGGGGGATCACTGCCATTGTAGGTTAAGTAATATGTAAAATAATATTTTTGATGTAACCTGTATATATAAGGATAGGATACAAATTTATATAAAATGTGAACACTAATTTATACAGAATAATATTTTTGATGCAACATATTTTTTTGTGATATTGGGGAAAAAGCTTTATAAAATCATTTAATGTTTATATGAAAGCAAAGGCAATGAAAACTTAAAACCTCTTCACTGGAACCAACTCAAATCCCTTCTTGACAACACTGTAGGGCTCTAAGCTGTTTTCTATTTTAACACATACCATAAGGAAGCAGTGAGACGAAGATCTAATCTTGTGCGTGTTGGCGAACACAGTCAAAAAGTATAGGTTTGTTACTAACACAGTCACGGCTGTACACGTTCACACCTTTTAATTCCAAAAGTATAAAGAGTTTCTGTGAAAAAAAAAAAAAAAAGTACGATTACCTATAGGCTATTCACGGTAAAGTGAGCACTTTTGGAAACCCTCTCATTTGGAATAATAGTCAATAAATATATTTCATAGTAACAGTACACGTTAACGTTCTAGCTCGGTGAATTACACACACTGCATTTATTACTTACATGACAATGTTTATTTAAAAAAGTGGCGGAAGGATAAAAAAAGTGGCTGATAGGAAAAAAAAGTAACTATAGTCCATTCCACACTGGAAGCGACTTTTTCGGAGCCTTGCTAAATATCTACTTGCAGACCCGTTTTGTATCCTTCGTCCAAATGTAAACAAACACTGCCATGTGACTGCAATTTAGCGTCTGTCAAAATCAATGTTTACATGCCACTGCGTGTGTACATGTGTTCGTATACTTTCGCTACACCTAAACATAAACATTGAAATGTGACTTCTACTTTTATACCTGTCAAATAAGTTGTTTACTGTTTACAGCTTTTCAAAGAATTCTATCATATTCCAAAAACCATTCCGTACGATTATTCACAGTTTAGGCCTCCAACATTATTTAGGTAAACTTTAAGAAGTTTTAAAATTGCCTGATTTGACGACAGTTCTTACGGTTATTTAACATTAATATATTTGTTTTCTACGACATAGTACAATACATGTAATGAACGATAAAATTTTGCCGCGACTGTGTTTAACACTGTTACAAGTGCGGGGTAATGAACTATAGTATTTAACTTTTTGTTATTGATATGTGTTGGGCTATTCCTTTAAACGGACGGCCTCAGTTGCAATAACGAAGGAATAGACAGTCCAACTAAAAAGCGACATTAAAATCAAGCACGCAACTCGTGTCGCCCTTTTTTTGTTATAGAAACTTAAAATATAGCTGTGAACTCAAATAAGCCTACAGTAACTTTTATTCCCCTCATATTTGTATGAATTGCTACTTACTGTGTATTAGGTTTATTGAAATTTATTGGGGCTGGGCTTGGTTATTTTGTTGGGATTGGTGGTAAACCGCGTTACACGACTGTGTTTGAAACACCCAGGGCAAAGGTACAATGTTGTGATAAATAAACAGACGTGGCTATGAATGACTTCGTAATAAAAACATTACACATTTGAAACGTATAAATAGTGTTAATCAAATATTTGAAATCACGCACACACACAGATCCAGTGTAACGATCACCGCGCAGCCACGCCACCCTATTTTACACGTGACAGTATATTTATTATTGCCGGGGAAACGCAGATTTATCACAATATCGTAACTTGCTTAGGTTTGTTAAAAAAAAAAAAAAAAAAAAAAACATCTGCAAATATGATGTGGTAATTTGAAGTATTTTTCGGAGTGAGTATAATTTACGCTTCGTTTGGTAACAAAGCAACACACCATGTCATAGCTCGCCACGTCTACCAACTTCACTTTGTTTCTACCCTGCTATCATACCTGAATATATTAAATAAGTATTCAAACATTAAAATCTCTTTTCAGTTTTAAATTACAAATTCAAAAATCATTATTTTGCTGTAATAAGTATGAAAATTGCTACTATTGCAAACATGTATAATTAAATACTTACTAGCGAAGTGAAATTTCCCCAGTTTGAAAGAGTCGAAGAGAGAGAGAGAGAGAGAGAAAGAGAGAGAAAGAGAGAGAAAGAGAGAGAAAGAGAGAGAAAGAGAGAGAGAGAGAGAGAGAGAGAGAGAGAGAGAGAGAGAGAGAGAGAGAGAGAGAGAGAGAGAGAAAGAGAGAGAACGACAAGGTCTCGCCCAGCAGACACTTGCTTTCTCGCTCGATAAAACACCGTACCATTACGGCTTACTCACGATATTTTCCGCTGTTATTTTAAACTGTAAAAATGAGATATGTTGCCATCGGGGCTACGTAAATATTTCAATAGGCATCGTTTAATTTACAAATAGTATACTAAAAAATTAGGTTAAAATAATATTTTAACTGAACTATTTCTTACCTGCCGTTGCCAACACGTCGCTGCTCTCGCTGTTGTTAATTCATATTTTTAAATAAATAAATATGACAAGTTATAGAAGATATTAAGGTTAAGTTTCATTTATTCAATAATACAGTACTATAAAGTTAACCACAGTGTTGTGTATTTGTGGAAACAGGTTATCGAAAAAAAAAGTTGACATGTTATGCCTAGAGTGTTTTTTCAAAGGTTGATTTGCATAAGTCGCGTCCAATCGCCTCAAAAGTGCTCACTTTACTATGAACAGCACACATAATGTTTTTGGGTAAATTAATATTCTAACTCCAATCGTGGAGTAAGACACATTTCAGCTATTTTAATACGAGTCATAAATCATATGTGCGGAAAGAGTAAATAGTGTTACGTGCTGCAGCTGGTGCCAGCTCGGCTACCCTGCACCGAGGTAGGAGACCCACCTCGCCCTCCCCTCTCACTGGAACGATGCGCTCGCTGTCTGTTAATCCCCTTCTGGGAATCCCGTGAATACCAACAGCGGCGAGACTTACTGGCATCACAGACCTCCTCTCACCTGCTAGAGATTCCGATACGTTTAGCGATGACGCAAGAAAGTTCTGGTGGGACTGGCTGGCGCCCCAGCCCTCCTCGGCGCAGCTCGCGTGTTAGGGAAGATTCTGGGTGACGGCCTAGACGATATATATACTGTCGCGGCACAGCGGCCGGCAGTCTTTGACGGAGGCTGTCTGGCCGAGTGTGCGCGAGCGAAGTGGAGTGTGGACGACGACTGGAGATTGCAGGACGATGGCGAGTGAGGTGTTCGTGGCTTGAATGGACGAGAGGGTGTGAAACCGACGAATGGACTGAACTGAGGTGGGACTGAATGGAAGTGTAATTCTTATTTTATTGTAAATATTCTAACTGTTAATTTGGACACACATTTTACAGAATATCTGAATAGGTTGATACACTGTTTATTGGGACTAATATTGGATTATTTAATTTAATTGATTTCTTTGTGGTAATTATAAACTGTATTAAATTGGAGTAATTAGTTGTGAACAGTAAGTCATATCAATTTATTGATTTTGAGTTCAGAGTATTTTTCTGTAGTTATTGTAAATAAAATAAGGAAATAATAATTAATTATTTTATTTCATTAAGACCTACATCCCTTGGTATCGCCCACTTAATTTCTGGAGAGAGAAATTGTAACAATATGTTATTAAAACCGAATAAACTTACAAACAGGCATGAAAAATGTCTTAAATGGTGACCCCTACACCATTCTTTTACGCATCACCTTTTATGATCAAACTTACTGTCGCAAAATTCTATACCCATTTAGGAGTATCATAATTTTTACAATCGTTAAAGCTACAGCTATACTAATTAGTCTGCTAGCGCATTCCGTTGGCTGCTGCAGGTACACAAGAACATTAGCAAAATCGTTGAAGCGTTGTTAACGACACTTGTTCACGAATGGAAATTCCCTCACTGTTTATTACCTGGAAAAATTCCGAAAGGTTTTACCATTCCCCTAAAAAAATATACTATTGTGTTAATGAATTTACCCTCGAAATGAAACCAGCTGCTCTGTAAATAGCTCCGCAAATTACTTTTAAAAATCCCACAAGCTTTTGTACGAAACACTATTAGCTCCTGTATATCGGTTACTGGAAAAAAAAAATCCCGGATAGCTTCGTCAAAAAAAAAAAGCCTTTAGTGCCAATTTCCAGCCGAAAGTCCCCCTGCTGGTATAACGTGATCAGAAACTTAACTAAAACTGCAAAAGATCTCAAGCCACTTTTTTTAGTTTTTAATTAATTCTGTTAAATATAGCAATTTATGATGTTTCGTATTTAGTCAAAACTGCGTTTTTTTCGTTTCTAAGGCTTCAATTTGTAAGACAGTATATTGTAGTTTTCACTTATAAAGTGCGAATTAATATATGTTGTCCACGATAAACCGAGCACTTTTGAAAGCCTTGCTTACAATCTAATCGTATGGACATTGTGTATTATTCCACCATATGTAAAATTAATATTGCCATGGACCTCATCACGTTATTCTTACGTTGATCAAGAGAATCTGTGAGAAGTGTTAGAAAACAACGTATCTTATGTGCGTTATAAAGTAGAACGTAAAGAAAATAATATCTGTATTTAAAAATTTTTACCCAGCACTTTCAGTTCAACGTTATTCATGGAACTACTTTATCTCTGTTGTTGCCAACTTTACTGGGCGCATTGTAGTCAGGTCGCCCGTTAAAATATACGCAAGTAGTGGCAAAGACATTTTTCAAAGGCTGATTTTAAAAATGCCAAAAAAAAAAAGTACAGGTAAAGCACCAAAACCGATATAGGTCTGGTAAACTGGCACACGCCTGTTTCTCACCTGAATAGTGCTGCACTCTACCCATCCGGCCGTGAACTCTGTTGTCCAGGTCCGTAAACGTGTCTGCAGCACAGGGCGACCATTTCCCTCTCGTATATGTATCGTAACAGAACAGTGTACGGTTTGTGAAGTATAATCCGTCCGCGGTTACTCCGCACTTTTCTGAAGCCCTGCTAAGTTCTAATTACAATATTCCTCCGCCTCGTTGAAACTAAACTTAAATAAGTCTAGAAAATTACACCGAAGTCCGACGCACCGAATTTGCGCGCACTCACTTGTAATAATATTTTGGATGAGAACTTTTTTTTGCTACGCGCTACACCTACTCACATGTTCTCTCGCTGTTTTTATTCATGTTTATTATAAATTAAACATAATTTATACATAAAATTTAGGTAAAACTACAATTTATAGAATAATAAGATATGTTTATGTTAAAGATATAAAACGCTTGTGATATATGGCATATTTAGGAAATACCTAAACACGTCTTATTTATTGTGATTTTTTCGAAGTTTTCCTTTTTTTCATAAAGTGTGAAGAAACCGGGAATAGACTATATAAAAGTTTTTTTCCTTTAGTGTTAAGTCCTTATTGGACTAACTTTGTAGAGGTGAGTAAATTTCTTAGCAATACTGCGTTGATATATAGGTTTAAACGACTATAAAACCAACCAATTTTACTTTTATCGTTACTATATCTCTTATATTAAAGTGAGAAATGTGAGACTAGTGCGATCTGTAAACTGACATACCATGGGAGTTAGGGGGTTTATAAACCGACATTACCTGATGTTTTGCTGCGAACATGTGAAGTCGCGATGAACGAATAATTACCGTTGCTCATTTCGACTGTATTTATTATTTGTTTTAGTTGCCTCGTAAGAAAAATAAAAACGTGGGGCCTCCTGCATATATTAAAGGAGCAAAAAATTCGGGTGGGGAACCCAGGGGCCGCTAAGCATCTGAATCGGAAGTTATTACATCATCTCCATATGAGAGCGAACAAGTGCCACGATAAAAAAAATAAAGGACACCGTAGAACAAAGAGATCTAAATAGTACTGCAAATTGTGGATCAGGTAGTGGCTAGGCCACGGTTAGGGTCGTCGTGACGTGGCTGAGGGCTCCACTGGAAGGACTGCACGAAGGCCGATTTTCGAATGCACCAGGAGAGTGGAGAAGACTCATCTGATGACAAATTGGGTATCTCCAAAAGCCCCTGGAAGTGATGACGCAGCTAGCATTTTTGTGGCCGACTTGATTGCCAAGATACCAGTGGAGAGGAGTGTGTTCAGTTCCTCTCATGTCGAGGCTGCGCACACAGTGAGTGCAGCGGTGCCGAGAATGACACGATATGACATTAGATCGCAGTAAATTTGACGCTATTTGTTGTTAAGTAATGATTTTTACATTGTTGAATTGTTGACTGTGTAGGAGGTAATGTTTGCGAGATGTGTGCTTTGAATATTTATCTTTACGATATAGGCCCTAACTTTTATTTTAAATAAGCTCGTCAATGACATCAAAGAATTTTCTTAAATGTTCATCCTTCATATAAAATATTTCAGACCGAACGCAGGCTGCACTAATTAGCATTTCAGCACGTTCGTCTCGAGAAAATCCACCTTTCAAGTCCATTGTTTACATTTACAACGTGAACATACGAATGCGCGTGAAAGAATCTGTAGTCTTCTTTTTCTATCATGTTATGGCAAAACTTGGGGTAAAAGTGGAGCTTGGGACAACACCATGACGTCATAGGATCACGTGCACCAATCAGCGTACCCTTGTCCCAAGATACAGGTTAGGATAGCGCATTTGTAGACAGACCTTTACTGAACTTACATATGCTGTTCTCGGTAAACTGAACGTTTTCGAAAGCCCTGCTTGAGATCTACTTCTATGCACGTTGTGTATTCTTCTGCCTTGTGCAAAGTTGATACTGCCAAGAGCCTCATCGCTTTATTTATGCGGCAGTCAAATGAAAATTTACAGTTATTAGAATCGTAAGTATTTTTCAAATCTACTAATTCTTACGCTTAGATGCGTTAGGAAAAAAAAAAAAAAAAAAAAAACAGGAAATGAAAGGAATCATTTGCCTTTTTACACATGTTTACCCAACACTTTAAATTTTATGTTAAAACATGTAACTACTTCCTCTCTTAACATTACCAACTTTACTGGATGCATGTCATTCAGTGTGCCCGTTAAAATATATGCAGGTAGAAGAGGTGACTTTTCCTAAGGTTGATTTCAAAAGTGCTCACTTTATCGTGAACAGGCTTTAACATGCATGCATTCAAAAATACAGTGAACAGAATTAATATATTTTATGGGAGTAGTTACATTACTACAACAGGTATTACATTTAAAATGTTGGCTCTCCGAGACCATAACTTATAACTCTAACCTACCACACCCAAAAGAGAAATTTCACAAATAATTTGAGTAAAAATAATACATAAAACCATTTGGCTAGCAAGCTGTAATTATAAAACCGCGTTTTATTTATTTTTTGTTCTGACGATACGTGAACGACTACAGGCGTTGTCGGCCTAAAATATTTGGATGACAAGATAGGTCGAGTCTTGGAGATCATGATGAAACTATTAAAAGTGAAAACCCGGGCCTGTTTAGAGGTTTGTTAGTCCGTTGCATCTTCAATGAAGTATTATATAATTTTTAACTTTGTGCCCTCCTTTGTAATTCTTCCTGGATCCGCCTTTGCCACCTACGATTGTTATTTGCGAGCGCGTGAAGCTTTCTAAAACATTTCCGTTTGGTTTAAATGTGAGATCATTGTTACGAAGTAGTAGTTGTATAGCCAGTCTAATAATGATGGCATAATTCCAAACGTTTTTGTAAAAGGTCTACAAAATTACTTATTTCAGTTCTGAAGGGAAAATAAGCGCTTTACCTCGAGTATTATATGATACTGATAGTATAATTGCTACAGGATGTTGCTAAATTGCATATCAATACTTCGAGGAAACATTCCTCATATCTGGAGGACGGAAAAATGTTATATGAATATTAACATAGGTCCGTAAATGCTTCGTTTCTTCACTAAAGCTCGTAATAAGTAGCGTACAGTGTACGGCCCGCGGGCTGGATCAGGTTACTCTGGAATGCCATCGCAGCGTTCGTTTGCATGATACGCGCCACCTCATACTACGACAATACACCTATAACAGTAGTAACTGCACAGGAATTAGTTACACATGTGTGAAAGCTTGTCGTCGGCACAAAAGGAAATGTTCAAAATACCCTCCATCAGCACGAACACATGCATCAACCCGCCATTGTACGGACACCCGAATGCATTGATGAATCCTTGGAAAATTCCTGATTGTTTCGCAACGGTAAATTCCTGATTGTTTCGCAACCCGTCACAATACGGTTACGGAGGGTGCCCACTTCGTCCACTGGGGTTGCATACACAAATGCCTTTAAATGTCCCCATAAATAAAAGTCTAGTGGATTAAAATCAGGTTCGTCGGGGACTGGTATGGGGCTGCCAATTACAACTGCGATGGCATTCCACGGTAACGTGATCCAGCCGGCGGGCCATACACTGTACGTTATGTATTACGGGCTGTAATGACGAAACGAAGAGTTTGGAACCTATGTTCATGTAACATTATTTCATGCTTCCAGATGTGAAGAATGTTCTCCGAAGTATTGACATGCAATTTTGCAACATTCTGTATACTCTTGAGAGAGAAGTTTGATGCAATAATCGAAAGGAGGGGTTGGGGGGGGGGGATTACACACCAAGTACCTACATCTGAGTATTGTTCTGTTGCGCTCAGGGAATAAATATGGTCTCTAAATAGCACCGACAGGCTCAGAGAGGGCTCTACGCCCGGATTAGTATACTTAAAATAGGTCTGCTCTTAATTCATGTGCTTGAATGAGAAACTTAATTTTCCATCACTGCGCATGCGGCTTGAAACGGCTACACTTCCAGTATTGAACGTGAAGTTTATTTCAAACGAGAAAACTTAATTACGAAATCAATGGTTGGATGATTACATCAAGTCAGTTTCATACAGGAGAACAATTTTTTTAGAAGAGTTGGTTGTTACCCTTTGTCACGCAAGAAAGCTATATGAAAAAAAAAAGTTTTTAAAGTACATATAAAGTTCGCAGACTTTAGCAGCCTTTGTCTGCATGTCCTGAGTTACTGATGCTACTTAACCCTGAAGATGGAGCCTGCTATAGCCGTATCCGAAACGGCCAATTTGGGGAATTAGGGTTTAGTAATTTAGTGTGGATGGTTTTGAATGGCTTGTAATAGCGCTGCATACGACAAAGTTGGAAACTACAGGTTTGTAGAATTTCGACGTTATTTTGTTTGTTATTCATTCGAAAAAACAACGTGCGCACGTTTGTTTACAGTTTTTTATCATCACGTCATTACCAACGTTTTACTTAAGTACTCACCTGGAAATATATGCAATGTTATACCTGTTACCACTTCCACATATAGACGAATACTTCTAGTAAAAAAAAAAAGAAATGATAATTAAATCACCCTATCAATAAATAACTTACTCCCAAGCGTTTTTCATGTATTCCTGTTGTATTGTGAATAACTGACCATAATTCTTTCTAGCCGATATCAATGTTCTCGTTTCTTTGCTTTCTGCAATTAACATTTCATTTCAAATAACAATCGATCGCATTTTTTTGGCAATTTTAAAACAACATACGAACTTTATTTTAAAATAACTTATTACTTACATACGAAATAACACGTAGATCCATTTTTCACGTGCATGTATTGTGCAGCGTTTCAAGAACAGTAAATAGCCTCGTTCCACCACAAGACGGTAAATAAAACTTAAATAAACTACAGCAGACAATTTTACGGACATATTTGGGGATTTAGTGTGCTACTTCACCTCAGTAAATTTCAACCTTAAATCTCCACATATTTAGGGTTTATACTATGTTACGTGGTCGATTTAATAACCTAAATGGTGGTCTTGTAGCCGTTTCGGACACGGCTCGTGTCTTCCGAAACGTCGGGACAAAATACGACAGTGTCGCGGCTACAACCCTGAAGCCCAAGAACTTGTGCCCTCTTTATAATACAGGCTATCTATTATAATATTTGCATTCTTGAAATTAATTTTGCATATTTAATTATTAAATATTTTAAATACACAATTTTACATGATATTTATTTGACATTAAAAGGGTGTTATGAATGTTTCTTCAACACGACCATCTCTGCAGTTGTTTTCTAATTACTAGGCCCACTGTTTATCTTTCTCATGTCTTTTACTAAGCATTAAACGTTTCCTACAGTATCGAATGTGATGTTGAGTTGATAGCGTGACAAGCAGCCGTAATGGACTTATAGGCTGTTCACGGAAAAATGAGCACTTTTGACTTTTGAAAGCCCTGGTGAAGATCTACTTATATGTACGTTGTGTCTTCTTCCGTCTTATGTGAAATTAACGTTACCATTCGCCTCATAACTTTATTCATGCATCGGTCAAGTGAAAATTCGAAATTATTACAAAAGTAAATATTTTGCAATTCTTCTCATTTTCACACTTCGATATATAAAATAAAATTAAAAAGAGAAAGGCATAATTTAAGTTATCAAAAATTGTTACGTAACACTTTTTATTCTACGTTAATATATGGAACTACTTTCCATTCATCGTTACCATCTTCACTGGGCGCATGTCATTCAGTTTTCCCGTTGAAATATATGCACGTATGAGCAGTAACTTTTTTTCTACGGTTGATTTCAAAAGTGCTCACTTTATCGTGAAGAGCCTTTACTTTGCTGTACTCAGGAGCCCGATTGGAGGGTGAAGTGGAGATAAGATAACATATTTTCGGACCTGGTATACAAAACACTCGGATTCAACTTGCAAGTTTAGAATATCCACAGTCGCCAAAAAAAACGCAACTTAAAACCCGGAAACGCATTTGTCCCCAGGAAATTCAGACAACTGCCTCTATTTGAAACGGACTCGATCTGTGTTTGTAGCTGCTGAGATGATTAACAGTGAAAGGTGTTCTCTGAGAGGATGAAAGTTAATATTGCGTTACCGCGTTAAAATCCACATGGCCGCAGAGAGCAGAAAATAAAATAAACTGTGCGTTTGCGGTTGCCATGATGAACGTAGTTTCTTAATCATCGCCATAAAAGCAATTAACAACTTGTCACACACCTCGCACCACTTAAAACGGAGATGTACAAACGATTTGGGTGAAAACAAACTAGATCAATGACGGGCTAAATTTACGAATGTGGTCCTTTACGTCAATAAAAAGAAAACAAAAACATCCAAAAATGTTTAGGAAACGCACAGTAAGGCTTCCATAACAAATGTGTGTTCCGCATAGTAAGTTTCAAAAGTTGTGAACTCGCGCTAACAAAAATCTAGAGAATATATTTTAGTACCCCTTACGACTAAATAAGACATTTCGAAACAAAATTTAAAGTGATATAATTCTTTATTTTCGTGTCAAATCAATAAAACTGGGGGCCACGGTGGCTAAGCGGTTAGCCCGGCCGAGTCACTCCAAATTTTTGCACGTGGGAATCGTGCCGGACGATGCCGTTTGTCGGCGGGTCTTCTCGGGGGACCTCCCGTTTCTCCAGCCCTTACATTCCGGCGCTGCTCCATACTCACCTCAATCACTCACATCGGCTCTCAAGACCTCGATGTTAAAGAGCCGTCCAAATCTCTTCACTGAATAAAACTATTTCATATATTCTACCGTAACTCTGAGCTCAATATCAAGCACATGCTCTAACTGGACAATGTTCCTCTTTTCTTTGAGATGGCTAATTAAATCTATAATTTCAACTGATGCCGAACAAACATCAACATGGAAGTAAAAAATACAGGCCAACGGACTGCAATTGTACGACAGTGTAAATGGGTTTAAATCTGTGAAATTTATGTATGCTAATAAACCGTGCTCGTGAGAGGCTTATATGCCTCGATTTCTTTTTGATGCAGCTAACTTGTTACATCTCCAGAGAATAGGTTATATTTCATAAAATTTCAGGAATTTTGCTTATCATAGACTTATGTTGATACATTTTAACGCCCTATTTTCTGATTGGGCTGCTAATTTTATCAATGTTGGCTTCCAATCATTTTAAAAATTAGATATCCAAGGAATATCGAAGGGTATCGAAACGCAAACCGCAAAACAGGTTCATTATGTGAACTGAAGTACACATACAAATAAATATAATAGTCACGAACTATCTCGGTAAATTGATTTGTTCCGAAAAGTGTTGTCCTTTCAACTAAAATAAAATATCACATCTATAAAATAAAATTATGTATATCATAAATTTTAAATGCTAAAAAAACTATTTATTTATGAAAATGCTATAAAAATTGTAAATTCTTATCTATTTCGAGACATATTTGGCGTAAATATGTATAGTTCACTCCTTAAATTACAGAAATGTATCATTTAAAAGTAAACGGCAGTACTTTAAAGTTTTTGATTATAAAATTATGGTTTTTAAAGACCGCAAGTGGACTGGCTAAAATAAGTTCTTTAATCGGCAACATGCCGTATACCTGTGGAAATTACAATAATTTTAATAATTTTGCTCCATATTTTAGTGTACATTGAAAAATGTATTTTTAACAACTTTCGTATATACTAACGTGTAAGAATATCAATCTTTCTAATTGATGGGGTTGCAAATACATATATGAAAACGGCCTGTATGACAGTTTTAAGAAATTCTACTCATAGCCCTATTACAAAGTATTGAAGAATATTCACAGCTACTCAGAATCTATCTTCACAAATTCGATCATAAATGCTATGGATTGGCGTCAGTTCAAACTGTTATAGTGATACGTATGACTAGGTTTAAACCATTTCGCTTGTGTAACAGATAGTTCTTCAAGTTACAGTGAACACAGTTTCGATTTTTAAAAAATACATATTTCTGTGAAATAATTAGTAAAATTTGTGTTCTATTTTAATTCACCTAAAACTTTTCGTTCAGGAGAAGTTATTTAGCCATTACAGAATTAATATTTTATAATACGCCTTGTTGCTCTAGGCAAGTACTTAAATTCGTTCAGAATAAAATACATAAAAAGTAGTAGTTTTTTTTTCGAGAAACGTTTGGGCTATACCACAACATATTTTTGATGTATCACATTAGAAATAAAGACAAAACATTTTAAGTACGACTGTTTCACTTATGTCAGTTTTATTACATAAATTAACTTTGTTTCTTTCGGTAAAAACAGCTAACAAAGTATTGTGTATAAGAGAAAACTTATTTTATGTTCTGTTTTGTTCGTTTATTTAACGCACATTTATTCCTAGTCATTTTTACAAATCAAAACACCCATTATTTGCGCCGCCATTGTGTATAAGTATAATGTTATGTAGTTATATAACCTATTCACGGTAAAGTGAGCACCTTTAAAGCCTTCCCATCGCTCATTAAAAACAAACAAAAAATATATTATTGCAGCCTCAGACCTTAACTTTTGAGTGGCGAAAAGAATATATTGTGGATATTAATGTCAATTCACGGCCGCAACTTTTCTGAAGACCTGCTGAAGTTGTACTTGCAGGATATTCCTCCGCTCCGTGCAAACAAAGCATATTAAAGTCTTAAAAATTGCACCAAAAGGACAACGCACCGGATTCGTGCTTACTCAGTGTAATAACAATTTTGCATAAGATCTGTTTCTTACTAGACATTACCACTTCTTCTTTCACTGTTTCTACTCATAATAATTAAAATTTGCTAACAAAACATTCGTGTATAATTTTAATTTAACCAAAACTAAGGTACTTTTAAGATAAAACAACAGTATAAAATGCTTTTGAGAAATGGCATATTTAGGAAATAACCGAACACGTCATGCATGGAATGATTTTTCAAAAGTTGGATCCTAAAAGTGTGAAGAAACTGCTAATATACTATGATCACACGGCAATCTTTATATAAAAAAGGGGTGAAAAGAGAGAAATATGCTGAATGGATAAAATTAGCAGGTTGTTAAAAAGCACTGTCCCCGCATGCACATATTTTAACGGTCGCACTGAGTGACGTTCGCCCTGTAAAGTTGGCAATAACGGATGAAAAATAGTTCCATATATTAACGTCCAATAAGAAGTGTTAAGTAATCATTTGTGAAAACTTAAAATAGATTCTTTCACTTCGTTTTTTTTTTATGCAGCGAAGTGTAAAAACGACCAGATTTGTGAAGTATTAATTTTCTTAATAATTTCATCGTTTCATTTGACCGACGCATAAAAAAGTGATGAGGCCTATAGCAATGTAAATTTTTCATAAGGCGGAGGAATGTACAACCTGTAGATAAGTAAATCTTAAGCAGGGCTTTCAAAAGTGCTCATTTTACAGTGAATTGCTAATAAGAGCTTATTTCTACGTGGCGAGATGCCGTACAGATTGGAGGGGATACTCACAAGCACGACAGCAGCTACACTGAGCGTGACTCGCAGGCACGCTCTCTCCCGCCCACGCGCGCCCGATTCCCGCCGACCAAACCCACCACGCTCCCCGCACGACGGCGCGACATCCACTAACAGCCCGCCCGGTCCGGCGGCGCCGCCGCCTCCAAACGAGACTCCCACGCATGCGCGTCAGTGCCACCCCAGTTCACCCCTCCAAACACTTCTACTTCCCCTCCCTCCTGCAACAACTAGTGTCAGCGCAACATGTTCCATGCGCTCCGCCCAATGACGCAGAGTCCTGGTCCCGTACACAGCGGGGTGAGTATGGAGCAGCACCGGAATGAAAAGCCCGGGGAAATGGGAGATCCCCAAGAAAACCTGCCGACTAGCGACGTCGTACGGGACGATTCCCACATGCGAAAATCCGGGAGCGACCCCGCCGGGAATCGAACCCGATTCGCCTAGGAGAGAGGCGAGTGTTCTGAACACTACCACCACGCCCCTCCCCCCTTGCACTTGAGTATCTGTTTAAGGTGGAGGTATCCTTGCAATCTTGTGTTTATTTATATCTCTATATATATCCTACTATAGGTATTAAATATTAATATTCAAATATTACTGCAAACATAACTATTTTACAGAATTTCTGAGATCAGAAATTACTGATTTCGATCCGTGTTTCCTCACGCGAGACTCACGTGCGTGCTTAGACATTTTAATTAAGGAAGTGGGGAGGGGGTAGATAAATTTCATGTAATATAAACCGAAATGAGAATTTTTAACATAAATGTACGGGTTAATATATACACATATACATACATATTTTTGTAACATTACAAGTTTATTTAAATTTGCTTACCTGCTATTCATGTGGAAGATAAAAAAAAAATCATTCGTTAAAAGTACCGCAGATTGTGATGTAATTTGGAAGTTCCTTTACTTACTCATTACGCAACACGTGATATGAAAGTTGTTCCGATCCCTCGGCCATATGTTTTATCTCCTATCTCGTTCTATCCCCTGTTATTCTATCCATGAACATGCCGAATTTGGTTTAAATGCTACACGTGGATACAAAATTCGTTTACGATTGCTTGTTACGATAATTAAGTTTACTAACATGACTTACATATGTCGTGTACTGGCGAAATGGCGAAGAAATTTATTGAGGTAAAAATCTGACAAAGCAAACATTGGATAAACTAAATAAACCAAATCATTCATTACCAATTACATTCATAGGTTACGCTGTCTCTTGAAAACATGCACAAGAAATTATTCCTGTTCTATAAATTATTTACTAATATATATATAAAAGACAAATATTCTGTTCCCATAATTACTGTCATAGATTTTCAAGTTGTACTATACACAAGAAATTTCAACAAATTTCAAAAGGACATGAACTCTCGAACAAAGCACCCTTGTTAAAAGGTTTAATGCACTGGTTTACAACAGCAATAGTCAGTCGATAACAAATGTGTATTGGTGAAACTGCCATATTGAAAGCCTAAATTGTGTGGAGGGGGGAGGCAGGGCCTACCTGACCCATCCTGTGCGCACGCCTATGGCGAGACTGTAAAAGAATAAGTGACGAGTTAAACAATATTAAGGTTTTTGATGCAACAAAAACAATATGAGCAAAATATTGTGGACTTATCTCTGTCAAGATCTGCCCTATGCTATGACAGGCCTCGTTATTAAATATCTGATCTGAAAACTAAGCTACAGAGAAACAGAGATAAATCTAAGATGGGATTTATACTGTCACTAGAGAGATCGTGGTACGTAAATTTACACTGAACACGATAATTTAAGTCAAAACAAAACAAAACAAAAAAAAAGTTTTCTGGAATCCAGAGCAGAAAAGTCAAGAAAGTGCAATTCTAAATAACAAAATTCGCCTACTTTTTGTGTAAATATTTTGTCGGGATGATACATTCCTTTAGCGCGATATCTGCTGCCACGCTTTAACTTAAACGTACAAATTTACGGCGTATGGAATAGCTCAAGGGTGATGCATCAATCTGGCAAAATATTTGCACAAAGATTTCGAGAAAAAAATCCTGAAGAGCTACCGTTTATTAGTTTTTTTATATCCGCTTTCAAACAACTGTAGATTTTGATCAATGTTTGTTGTGTTTATATATGTCCGACGCCCTGACGGCAGAAGGGAAAAAATGGTGGCTGATATGGGTCTTCACACCTCGTAGCCACCATTTTCTCATCTACAAGGACATCAGTTCACCTCTATTTCTATACCTCTTGTGGAATTCACAAACAGGTGTATCAACTCGCCACACGTAGAAGATCTGTACAT
This sequence comes from Dryococelus australis, assembly GCA_029891345.1. Classification (NCBI taxonomy): domain Eukaryota; kingdom Metazoa; phylum Arthropoda; class Insecta; order Phasmatodea; family Phasmatidae; genus Dryococelus; species Dryococelus australis. The sequence goes on along the minus strand of CM056993.1, from coordinate 322,059,880 downwards.
TTACATTTCTGAACTATCGAACCGACACATTCTACGGAAAAACGAACACTGGAGGTACGTTTTGCTTTCCGCTCGATGATGAGAGTTTTCTTTGATAAATTACAGGCCTCAAGGCTTCAAGCAATGTGCCTACGTAATCATCATTTTGTGGAAAAAATATCGCGAATTCACTTGACTGTTTTGAAGCGGAGTTATTTCTTGTTAAAGTATACAAATAATTGGCCTATGTGTTTTCAATGATAGTGGTGATTATTAGATACATCTGTATTAGCGCAGTTTTCCGGACGTCGGTATGTGATCTTTCATTAGCACAAAAGGCGTTTGAATTACAACATTCCAAATATATAATAGAACTACTACATTCTCTTGTCGAGTTAGGCTAATCATTTCAGAAACTAAGTTTTAAAAGCTACTTAAGTACATTTTTAAAATGTTCCGTACAAGTGAGTATAAACACACATCACACACACATATATACATATGTATACATATATACACACATTATATAAATTTTATACATATATATAATATGTGTGTGTGTGTATAGAAAACATGTGTACAAAACTCGGGCTCGTGATTTGTGACCTGAAAAGAGGAATATTAATATAGACATCCATTGTCCATCTCAAATAATAAGGGCTGTAGCAGCCCCTAAACGCGGTTAGCTTCAAGGATATTACGTGGGATATTAGGCAAAGTACTTGCATTAGAAGAACACAAATTGGTATACGAAACAAGTAAACCAAGATCTTGGCCACACGGTAGGTATGGTCCACCGTACACACCCCCATCGTGTAAATAATAGGGGTTGGCACCTTTTGATTGCATGCAACACGCACATTTGAGGTTAAATTGATTGCGGATGGCGGATACCATGGGATGAAGCAAGCCGGCGTAAGTAGCAAATGAGCCGCCCTTGTTGCAACTCTCTAGGACCTGCTGTTTCCGGTTAGATCACAAACGAAGGGTACAGTGGTAGCAAAAGCATGGCCTACTGAGTAGGCAACCCCCGCACCCGGAGGAATTCAGTGGGAGTCCCCGTCGAATGCGTTAAGAGATAGTGGTGGCACGTAACAGCGAGGTCTTGAGAGCCGATGAGGATGATTGAGGCGAGTATGGAGCTTCACCGGAATCAAAGGGTGGGGAAAACGGGAGAACCCCAAGACGAACAGGGTTCAATTCCTGGCCGGGTCACTCCCAAATGTTCGTATGTGGGCATCGTGCCGGACGATGCCGCTGGCAGGCGTAACGACGGTGAAACCGGATTTCGTTTGTATTTCATGCAGTGGTGATGTCCCTACGGATCTAATATAATGGGTGAGCTGAACGTCCGCATGACGTGTATGGTCAAAAAACGGAGGGACTACTATAGATTAGTGTGTAAATGGTTAATTTTGCAGTAGCCAATTACTCAAGACACACAACTGAACGGCAGTTTTGCCAGGAAAACTTTCGAAACAACGTAGCGTGAACTATCGGGTAGTATATCTGTTCACCTTAACATACTATTTAAGAATGTATTGCACATACTCTGACGGAGTTTTAATTTAACAATATATAAAAAAATATAAATATACATAAATGAAAACACATACATATCAAGAACAAAATTGTAAAAATAAAAGTCGCGTCACTATTCGCTACCGTACTTAATTATGGCGGTACTGTTAGTCGATTGTGAGCAAGTTTCGGCGACATACGCATTATAAAAACTCATTCTACCTCATTTGCAGTCTATGTCTACAACAAACTGGCAAACACGGCATCTTTTTATGGAAGCCTTCAGAGACTAGGTAGTATTATGTATTGTGTTTTAAAGACACGATTTCATTACAGTTCATTGGAGTTACACGCATACTAACTCTTCTTTAAGTATTTCATTTATCAATATGAAATCATAAACCATTTAGTTTATAAAAATGCAGCAGCTTTACGATATACTTGCAAGTGAAACACATCAATATTTATAACTTAATAATGATTATTCTATGTCTCTAATTTAATTCAAATTCCAAACTGTAATGTTATGTATAAGATTTTTTACGTTATGTGAGATGTGTATAATTATCTAGTTTGACAGTTGTGTTAATTGTACTATGTAAGTTTAATGATTATCGGTGGTTTCTTTGCATGTAAATTTGTTTATGTAACTAGCACTACTTTTGTTTCTCAAAAGAATCAGGCCACACCAGATGGCCTATCATAATTTATTGATTATATGACAATAGCGTATTAGAACAAAACTTATTCATTCCAAAAATGAATCTGCGAGGGACCAGCACGGAAATAATGACAGTCAGGAGTATTGCAGTTAATTTCTGGTTTTGACTGATAAATATTAATATTTACGATGGAAATCATGATTACCAAATACACTTAGTGAAATGCCAAGCCTTGCCTGTTAAAAGAAGAAGTATTTCAACATACATGATGAACAACTACGGAAGGACGATCCGGTAGAGGAGGACTTCGGAGGACCGACTTCGAACCAGGGACAACACGGTATCCAGCACTTGGAGAGCCATATCTGCGAGGAGAGGTCTCCTAGCTGCGAATCCAGGCGAGTCGACGTCTACTTCAGTTGTTCCGGCCCGCAGAGGACGAGTTTCTTGAGGACCACCAGGGGATGTACCGCCAAGGAAGAGCGGGAGAGCTGTTCCTGCGATCTACACCCGTGAAGGATGACCTCACGACTTCGGCGGATTTGCGGTGATTTCCCGCTATCTACAAGCTAAGTTGCACTCTTTCCCAGGCAAATAAATCAATTTCAGACACCAGTCCCTATAAATCAAATTATTGGCAGTCATATGGTAAACACTGTGCAGGCTGGTGTTGGCTGTGAATGATAGTTAAAATAGCATAAAATTCCACAACTTACGTTTATTCAAACGTACAATATAATTTTGATTTTTTTTTCTCTCTCTTTTGAGATATTAACGTGAGTATGGTTCCTGTTAAATGCACTTAATTGCATTAAAGCAAAGATAATTTATTTGTTTCTTATGATTTGTTATGTTTAAGAACTCTCTGATTATTCATTGAATTAGTTTTCCACTTCTTAATTTAAAATGTAATATCTCTGAAGTTTACAGCATATAATTAATTATAAGTCTAGATAAATGTACTGATCTTCGTGGTTAGCCGAGGCATATCTTAACCTAACATATCAAAAGTTCATACATATATAACTATATTTTATCATTACACTACATATCTATATATTCTATTACTAGTTACAGAAATTGAAATTTGTCTCTCAATACGTGTGGCAAATTTAAAAGTAACATATGTATGTTTGATCATTAACCACGCCACAGAATTATTTTGAACGCCCGTACGTGGGGCAGGTTAACGCAACAGTTTGACACATGACGGTGTTTCAGAATTATCCACACAGAGTGTCTGTTCAACACTCGCCTTACAGAAATAATATTTTATCGTCCATACGTGTGGCCATAATATGTAACACCAGGAGTGTTACACAAGACAGTTCCACATAGACACTTATTTTAAGCTTTCGCTTTAAAATTTGTTAGTAAGTCTTTAAGGATTTCTTTGTAATCAATATACCAGTAAACTGTTTGATGTTAACATGTAATATACGCAGTCATTTCGTACAGTGTGCCTTTCACGGTGATAATTTGATGCAGGGGAACAAAAGTCTAACTTCTCCTTTTACTACTAGTGTGGCGTAGTTAATTGTCCAAGTTTCGTGGGGTAAGTGTTAAAAACAAACTGTTATCTTAAACCGGAAACACTATATCTAGGTATTTCTAAATTAGGATTTTAAAAAATGTAATGTTCAAAAATAGCTTTTTGGGAAGTTGAATGTAATGGTGTTTCGTATAAAGGCTGAATACATCGAGATCTCCGAATTACAACGGACGATTCCCAAAGCCACTTCCTGACCTCATTATCGTTACGCGTAAGCAATCGAGACCACCGAAGAAACCCATTATAAATTAGCAAATTCAGATTGCACTATATCTTCTCGTAGTTTCACACACGATGCATATTTTGCTATAAAATTACGAAACTGCCTGAGAGAACGGAAATAGTCCTTCAGGTTTATATCTTCAGGATTGTTTCTTGACTTCCCCGTGTGATGAACCAAAAAAGTTCAATAACGACATGAGGAAATTAAGTTCGATAAATAGGAAACGCGTAAATCAAGCCCGGTGATGTGTAAATAACTATGGAAAGTATTCTACCATCAGAGATGACTTGAAGATGCAATACTACACTGAAACCGAAGCCTTGAAGTATAAGCTACATGCAGTCTCAGTCTCTCTCTCTCTCTCTCTCTCTCTCTCTGTCTCTCTCTTTCTCTCTTTATCGCTCTTTTAACTACCATGTAAACTAACTGTGAAAGTTAGAGAACTATTACAACGAAGTAGATGTATGAGAGGGCTGGACAACTCCATGTTTTTCATCGAAAATCAAGCAGTTTTCGTCCAAAAGCAAGTAAATCTAAGCCAAAATCAAGCAATGTTCTCAACTGCTCAAAAAGCAAGTAAATTAAGCCAAAATCATGAAAAAACAAGCAAATTTTTTCAAATTGTCCCCAAAATGAGCATGCATGATTTGGCACAAGGTAAAAACTTGCAAAATTATGCAAAAATCGAGTAAATTTTTCGTTGGTCATGTTTTCTAGAAACGTAAAAAAATATTCTTCCTTTATAAAATAATTTTCATAATAAATAAAATGGAAAATACGCTCGAAATGGAAAATAATAACACATGCAAGCAATGTAAAAACTGTGGCAAAGTATTAAACAAAGAAAGTTTTGCACTACATAAACACACAAAAGATAAATATTTTATCATCTGTAAAAAAATGTTATAGTGAATATGCTAGTGGTCGCTATGGATTAAAAACAGAGAGGGTAATGTGAGTATGTGGAAAATATGTTTATAATACATCTCTCAAAACGCATAAAAATAGTAAATTACACAATACATCATTAGATATTCTAAACGAAAACCATGATAATTATCCGACAAAAACATGTAAAGTGTGTAATGAGAATAAATCTATAAAATTATTTTCTCTTAATAAAAATAGTAAGGACAAATATTCAATCACACGTAAAGAATGTATTAGTAATTATATGAAGAATTACCGTCATAACAAGAAGTTAAATACGGTTTCCTAGTAATTTAAGCACTTTTCGATTTATCCCGCGCATCTATTTTTACATTTTATTTATCATTTTTTTATTTCTTATAAATATAAAATTATGGCGACAAACGATCTAGTAGTTGAGCTGGGTGAGAAGACAGTACGGGAGTTAAGAATTATAGGTAGAAGATTTGAAATTAAATATTTACACCATCTAAGGAAAGCAGATTTAATTACAGCTATTATAACATTTATTATTGATGGGCTAAGAAGTAGAAACTTCGCAAATTTGCCATTTTCTTATGCCAATATCAATGAATTAATAAAGAAAGACATAAAGAAATTGAAAAAAAATTCTATCCTCTAATAATCTATTTTAAACAAGAGGAAAAAGTAATTTAAAAAAAAATTCCCTTATTCTACCAAAACATATTTGAAAAACCTAGAAATAAAAGCCAGCGGGTAACAGAATGGATAACAAAGAATAGTTTTGCAAATTTGCTTTGGCTGACGCTAATATCAATTAATTATATCCCGAAGATAGAAAGGAATTGGAAGAAATATTTCCATTCTATAGTAATTTATTTGTTGGCAAAAGAAATATAAGGAGAACCAATAAAATTACTTAGTTAATAAAGCATTTAATTTAGTACAGCCTATTTATTTTTTGACTTCAGTAAAAAAAAAAAAATAGGTATTTGAGAATACACACTAATCTTAGGAACCTCAGAGGGCTGAAAACCAGTATTAAATTATATACCAGTTGCCGTAAGCAAGATAATAATAAAGTAGAAATATTTACATTTCAATTTCCCAATTATACAGTATTTAATGAAGGAGATATTTCTTGTATTATAAATTTATAAATCCTTTTAATAACTACACAATTATCTGAATTTCAAAGAAGAGGTTCAGGCTGGACATTAGATAGAATAATTGGAATACAATTAGCTATAAATAAGTATAATCCATTAAATGGCTCATCATATATAGAATTACCAGAAGTTATTAAGAATAAGACAGCATGCATAAATGTTAAAAATGATGATCGAAAATGCTTTCATTGAGCAATAAAATCTTCATTGTTTCCAGGAGAGTAACATTTATACAGAGTAACTAAATACAAAAATTTAGGCCTTAATATTGACAAAATAATATATAAATATGAATATCCTATTAAAATTGACGATATACCAAAAACCGAACATCAAATTGATGTATCTATAAATGAATACTCTATTGAAGGTAAGTACTCCAAAGTTTATCCAATTAAGCTTACAAAAAGTAAAAACGATCAGCATATAAATTTACTCTATTTCAAAGATGATACAAATTCGCATCATTGTTGGATAAAAGCCTTATCGAAGCTGCTTTCAGCACAAAAAAAATCATAATGGTAAAACTCATATATGTGATATGTGTCTTGGTTTTTTTTATTCTCAAGAGAAATTAAGTAAATACACAGAAGACTCATCTAAAAATGAATCACTAAGAGTCAATATACCTTCGAAAGGAGAGAAAATACTTTTCAAAAATTATAAACATACAATGAAGGTTCCGTTCGCAATATATGCCGATTTTGTATCAATATGCAAGAAAATATCAACAGTTAAGCCAAACCAAAGAGAATTAAGTAAATTTAACCTTATAAAAAATACCACTAAGTTTTGGCCTTTATAAGGGGGTACTTAAAGAAAGATATCATCTTGCTAATGAACAAATAAATAACATTGATTTAAAGCTAAACGACGAATCATACACAATGAAATATCAGTTACACGAGGCATCTGGTTTTTGGTATTAAATTGTATCTGCTTATGGTAATTATAAGTCACCAGTTGTGTATAGAGACCAAAATGCACAACAATTTTTTATGCAATCAATTAAAAGAGATGTAGAATAAATTGGTGAAATATATTCGCAAATCGAACCAATGCATCCACTAACAAAAGAAGAAAAAATATTATATAGGAAATCAAAAAGTTGTACTGTATACAAATGTGAATATACGGAGAAAATAAAAAAGTACATCGTCATGATCATTTAACTGGAAAATCCCTTACTCCTGTATGCAAGAATTGTAACATACAATTAAAATTGCCCAACTTTGTACCAATTTATTTCCACAATTTAGCTGGCTATGATGCTCAATTATTTATTAAAGAGCTAGGCAATGATGAAAAAAATATAGATTTAGTAGCAAATAATGAAGAAATGTTTATTACTCTTGGGAAAGAAACAGAAAATTTAAAATTAAATTTATATACACATTTCAATTTATGGCCAGTATTCAGCTAAATTATCATCGAATTTAAGTAAAAGATAAAATAAAACACACAAAATCATTTTCCAAAAGATAAAGTAGATTTAGCTATATGAAAGAGCGCTTATCCATACGAAAAATGGATGAACATGCAAAACTTGCATGGAGCCAATTTAATATGAAAAAACTTGGTGAAAATCATGATTTATATTTAAAAAGTGACGTGTTATTATTGGCAAATGTGTTTGAAAATTTTATAAATACGTGTATAAATGCATACGATTTAGATCCGTCGTGGTATTTAACAGCACCGAGCTAATCTTGGGATGCAATGTTAAAAATGACCAAACAACTAGATTTATTACACAATTATGATATGATTTTAATGATAGAAAAAGGAATAAGAGGGGGAATATCGCAATGTTGCCAACGATATGTTAAATAAAATAAATATTTAGACGATTTTAATGCTAATCAAGAGCCCAACTATTTAGCATATCTCGATGTTAATAATTTATGTAGTTGGGCAATGTCACAATGTTTACCATATGGTGGTTTCGAATGGGAGAATTATACAGCATTGCATTTTTACAATGAACGTATATTAAATTTGGATGATAATTCTGGTCTTGGATACATATCGTAAGAAACTACATAAATATCTGCCATTTTACGCCGAAAATAAAGTAGTTCCAGGAACAAATAAATCCAAATTGCTAACAACTTTACATAAAAAAGATAAGTATGTAAGTCACTATCGTAATTTGAAACAATACCTAAAGAATGGAACAAAACTTACTAAAATACATCGAATATTAAAATTTAATAACTCTGGTTGGCTGAAGAAATATACAGATTTGAATACAGAGATTAGAACTAATGCTAAAAACGACCTCGGAAAATATTTTTATTAGCTCATGAATAATTCTGTGTTTGGTAAAACAATGGAAAATATAAGCAACAGAGTGGATACAAAACTAATAGCAAACGAAGAAAAATGTGAAAAATTAATAGCAAAACCAAATCTTAAGAAAATTGCTATATTTAATTAAAACCATACAGCTATGCATATGAATAAAACGTGTGAAATTTAATAAGCCAATTTATGTTGTCATGTCGATTTTGGACATATCGAAAGAATTGATGTAAGATTTCCATTATAAAGTGATGAAACCAAAATATGGCAATAAAATTGAATTATAATATCAAGATACCGATCCGTACATTTATAACATAAAAACAGACAATTTTTACAATAATATTAAAACAATGTTAGACAAATTTGATAAAAGTGACTACCCAAATGACAATATATATAACATGCCTCAAGTAAATAAAAAAGTTACAGGAAAAATGAAACATGAAATTAATGGCAAAATAATCAAAGAATTTGTTGGTTTATGAGCAAAATATGTATGCATATAGAGTTGACGATAAAGAAAACAAAATATCTAAAGGAGTAAATAAATGTGTAGTTAACAAGCGAATATCATTTGGCGATTATAAGAATTGCCTGTTTAATGTAAAATACAATAAAGAACAACGAATTTAATAAGAAGCGAAATGCATGAAATATATACAATCGAAGTCAATAAAATAGCATTAAGACCTAAATGTCAAGAGAATTTTACTAGAAAATAAAATAGATACAGTGCCACATGGTTATCTTAAACATCTTTAGTTTCTAAAAGAATATCGATATCAGCACCATCGGAATCAATCAGTTTGTCATTTTTGTCTCTAATTTCTAAACACAATATGAATAAATCGCTCATTGTTAATTTGATAGGCAAATGGATATGCAGGCTCATTAATTATATAATCTCCACAACCAAACATAGTTTTTGGTGAAAAACTTGCTATAATACTAGTCTCCGAATGGTTAGATTCATCATATTATATAAACATACCATATGCTAAATTACAGTGGACATTTATTGTCTTAAATGGAATAAAATTAGGTAATTTAGTGCCTACAGTAATTTTGTCTTTTTCAATAGTTAAATTTCTTTCAAAACCAAGAATATCAGATAGTCTGTCATCAAGTTTAATATGAAACTTAGATTTGATAGATTTTCTATTTTTCACATTGTCTGCTGTTGATTCAATGTTATTTGTTGAAAATGGCTCAATAGAATTGATAGTTTATTTCAAAAAATTAACATTGTATTGGCCTCTGGGAATAGTTATAACTTCATTTTCATTAACAACGGGGCTCAATTTTTCAATTGTTGTTATGGTATAATTGTTTATATTATGTGCTAAAAATTTTGTATGAAAACTGACCAAAGAAATCTATTTTTCATTATGGACGATATCATAATGAAGCTTCTTCTTTAGAACAGATCTGTTAGCAGTCAACTTGAATACTTCATTGTCCATTTATATAAAATGTTATCTTATTTAAATTGCAAAGCAACAGCTAAATCAGCCTAAAGTTGATTGGGGTGTTGGCATCTTAATTTCCGAAGAACTATCTGAAATTAAAAAGAATGGTGAACTATTACCTGATAACATTATAGCAATAATAGTCGGGCCGAGCGATTGTGGAAAAAAAAACTTGATGAATAATATTATTCTTAAGCTAGGATGGATAAATTTTAGTAAACTGTATGTTTGCTCAAAAAGTTTAAATCAGCTCAAATATATTCAGTTACAAAGTGATATCGATAGGGCATCCAAAATACTAAAAATTAAAGAAAGAAATGGCATACTTTTAAATAATACTATGGAAATGCCCTGTTTAGACGAATGTGAAGACGACTCTCTAGTTATATTTGACGATGCTAATTTGAAAATCAGGACATTATTCGCGATTATTTGACTAGAGGAAGACATAAAAATATAGATGTATATTATTTAGCTCAAACTTATTCAAAAATGCCAAAACAATTGGTAAGACATAATACTTATTTCCTGTGTATTTTTAGTCAGGACGACACAAAATTAAAGCATATTTACGATTTTGTTGGTGGGGACATGACCTATGAAAAATTTAAAGATATATGCTCGAAATGCTAGGACGAAGATTGTGACTTTATTGCGTTAGAGTTGAGTAGAAAATTAACAGTGGAAAGTATAGAAATAAAATTTAAAACTTTATTACATTTTAAACATCTGAAAAACATGTTTACACTAAAAATATTGTTAAAACAAATGCTAAAATTATGTGCACTGTATTTTTGCATTTGAAATGAAAAAAAAAAAATCACAAAACAGTTGTTCTATTAATCCATGAATTACATGTTATCAACACCTAACCATTTTGCATAAATGTTATCGCCTTTAGTTTATAAGACTTTTTCGACCAAATATTCCTTGATATAGTCAGTTTTCATAATTTCATGTTCATAAAAAGTACCCATTATTTCTTCTGCTTCAGTATCTTTTAATTTGTAAGTAGGCACACCATAAATTAAAACTTTACAAATAGTAAACAATTCTGTTGACCAATTAAAATTATAACCCTTCTCGAAAACTTCCTTTAGTTTCCTTACACAAACAACATCGCCAACGTTGTATTTAGCTTGCAGTTTTGGCTCAGTATACACATATTGTGATATTAAAGTTTTTCCATTGTTTATATTAACTTAATTGGCTTCATGCCGATAGTGCTATGTTTTGTATTGTTTTATTCGTTCACTAATTAATCTTATATATTGATCCACTTATAACTTACATTGAAAGCAAATCTCTTCCACATATTTTTTCCTTGTGTGATTAAATCTTTCAACAGCACTTGCTTTCAATTTGTTAAAAGAAGAATAATAATTGATATATTTTTGCAAAAGTTCATCAAATATTTTATTGTAAAATTCGGACTCATTATCACTTTGAATATTACACAGTTTTCGTTAAAATTAACATAGATTCTAAAGCAATTGCTACATTTCTAGCTGTTTTATCTTTAATAGATAGACTACAGCAAATGCAAATTTTGAAAAAAAATCAATAATTGTCATAATATATTTATATTCATTGTTTATATGTGATATTAGTTTCAAATTACCAGTATCCATTTCAACAAGATCAATTTTCCATAAATCATCAATACCATATGAAATTACTTTTATTATTGGAAAATTTCTTCTTGCTGGCATATATAATTAATTGATTTATATATAATTAATTGATTATTCCTTCTTTTGCATTCTCACAAAAAATATTTTAAAATGCTGATTTATTATAATTACTTATTTAACATATACTTTTCTGAACTAGTGGCCCATTTTTAGTATTTTCAGTTTTTATATTATTATTTTTTGTGTCCTTACACTTCAAGCACCAAGTGGTCTCCTTTTAATGAGAAGAAAAAATAACTAATCATTATATTTTATGAATACTCCTATTGAAGTCATCAAACCATCATTATATTCAGATATATGGGTTTTTTAAATTTTAAAAGTTAAAATATCACCAATGTTAACATCAAAAGGCTTACTGTAATCTATTTTTGAGACCCCTTAATAACAGTCACAGCATCATCACGTAAATAGGGATTAACAGTGATAATTTTATAAACATTACAATCCATCAAAAAAGTAAAGATAATTTTATTATCTAAGTGAAAATTATTATAACTTTTATTCCTCTCTGCAGGCAAACAACATATATGTGATTTTTCTTACCTCCTTTTTTTAATTTTCAAGTTAACAAGTGTATCACAATAATTGAAAACTAATTGGTTTAAATTTTGTAACTTAACATCTATTTCTTTATTAATGTATCTCGAATCTACTTCCTTTTTTTAGTGAGTGCTTTGCATTATTTATTTGTTTTATATGATCAGCAACATTATTACTGAATTGTAAATGTATACCTTCTTTTGAAGCATAATCAGCTATTTGTTTATTAAAAAATCTTTTATTGACTGTGTCTTTATCGTCTCTAGGATCATCTGTATTAACTATTCTATGTCCTAAAAAAAGAAACATAAAATTTTGTATAATCAAAGCAAGTGCTTACTTTACTTTATAAATCAGAAACACCCGGATTGCATTTTTAAAGCATAATCAGAAGCAATAGTTTTGTGTTTTAAATCAACATCTTTTTTTAAAGCATATGCACTAGTGTCAAAAATTTTATTTATAGATTTTATTTACGGTTTCCCAACTATATCCATCATTTAATAGCATAGAAATTATATCGCTAAACTAAAAACCTTTAGAAAAAATGTTTAAAACAATTAAACATAGAATCCTAATTCAGTTAAATGTAGACATCTGAGTTCGATCATCATTGCAATAAACATTTCTGTTTTTGAAACAGTTAATTAAATTTTTAGGACCATTACCTCCAAATGAATCAAAATAGTAAACATAGTTTTTTTTCTTTAAAATAGCAAACCCAATGAGTTTCTGGATTAGATGATATGACGAAATTAACTACTGCGCATTCATTTTTGTGTTTATTTTTTGCTAGTTCCATCAATCATATAAACATTTCTGAAATATTTAATAATTTTACATATTTTTCAATATCGATATTAGATAGTTGGTGTATGTTAAATTTTTTTTAGCCGTCCTCTTTTTAATCCACTTCCAGATTTATTTTTCATTGCTAAATTATGTCTTTTTTTGTTCTTCAATTCTTTTTTATTTTTGCTAGTTCGTTCAACAGAATTATAAATTGCACTAGCTCCTCCGGCTAAACCACCAAATGCATCTAAATCAGCCAATATAATTGGTATAATTCATCCACGTTGTAAACCAATGCCAGTTTTTTCTTAGGCCATCTTTTTAACTGTTGGCAATGATAAAGTTAATTTTAAACTTTTGCCTTCTTTCAATTTTTTATTTTTTCTCTCAATTTGATAATTTGTTAAAAATTGATCTATACCTAAATCTTTTAATTCCTCAAAGGGAATATAGGAAATTATATTTGTTATCTTCATTTATAAGTAAAAGAAATATGTATTCAATAAAACATTTTAATTCCCCAACCTAATTTTCTTTCTGTAAACATTGTTGAGGCAACATCAGCAGAAGCAATGTTTTCTCCAATTGGAGTATTTTTATCTAACATGATTTCTTTTGCTTCTCTTTGTAAAACTTAACTAGCATTATGTCTAGATTCGAAATCTTTATGGTATCTATATGCAATATCGTGATATTTGCATGCTTCGTCTGATATATTTATTCCTGTATCGCCTCTTTCCAGTCTTTCATTTAATTTTGTAAATGGTCCATAATAATCATAAACAGGCAAATGCATTTCGGGTAAATTTAAATTGTTTAATGCCCGATTTATAATGCCTTTACCATGATGTTCAGAATTCCAAAATGAGTGTGGAATTAAATTTAAAACTCTTATTAGATAAGGAATTCCTTTTGGATTATTAACAACAAAATCAGAAAACTTATTATTTAAAATATTCATTATAATTAATTTTTCATTGTAATTATTATTATTTCCAGCATTTTCTTCTCCATGAATAATTAACAATCTATCGATTAATTTTCTAACATCGTCCATCCAAATATGTTCTTTTGATAAACTGTTATGTTATTTATACCGTCTCCAGATTTAGGAGTTCTTAGAGAAATTCTTTTTTCTTGTGTGTTTGGTGTTGATTTTGAATGTGATTCTTTTGTATAGTTATGATAAATTGGTCCAATTATATTTTCGTATTTCCAACCTCCACTCGAAGCTACCTTTCTATCAGGATTATATTGTTGGAATGCAGGATTGGTTGTTTTAATGATTTCTGCATAATCTTCATAATCCTAATCATCAAATTTATTCTTAAGGGCTTCCTGTGAATTTTCTTATAACAAATTACAAAATCGTAGTATTCATATATATTTTTTATCCTTGCAAAAGTAACGATAAATAATGACACACTATTTGTTATCACCAATGTAAAAATTTACCCCAACTCCACGTTACCAAATTTTTCATTAATAACATTTATTCTTTTTGCAATTTCTATTCCGAGATTTATAGTAGAAACGCCTGCTATAGATGACACATTTTTCAGTGGTAAAATTCCCATTTGCTCTTTCAAATTAGGATATTTTTGTTGAGGATAATTCTCTTTCGAATGATGTTTCTTTTGGTGTTGGCGGATAATAAAAATTTTTTACAGCTACAGGAACTAGTGTTGTTATTAAATTTGTATTTTCTTCACTTCATTTTGTTACTTTTTTTTAACCAATATTTCGTAATTCGTCAATTAATGGTTTCTCTTTCTTCTTATTTTCTACATATTCTTTTTCATGACGCGTTTATATTTTTTATATCTTTCAATGAGTAATTTAACTCGAGAAACTCCCTTCGGTTCTGCCATTTATATATGATTTTTTAAACTTATAAATGAGTTATAAGAATATTGAGAGTTTTGAAAGGGTGACTTTTCCTCCAACTGATCAAACTAGAGGGAGTTGAAATGTTTACAATAATAGAATCGAATTTGATATTCCTATAGGAGATGGCTTTTCTTTTCCAAATGACACTTATGTTTATGAGCAATTTAGTTTACTAAAGAGAGATAAGGTTGGAGCTGATGCAAACTATGATGAATCAGATAATATTGATGTTAGTTCAAATTTTTTTCCTTTCCAATTTTCTAAAGTAGAAATTTCAAAACATGGAAATATTACTGAAGGTGTTGATAATCTATGTATAACATCAACAATGACGAATACTTTATTAAGATCACTAAGTGAACAAAATTATTTAGAATTTACTGGTGTTCATAATCTACTTCGAGATAAATCTGTTTCTAGAAATATAACAAAAGAGATTAAAACTGTTTCTAGTAATAAAACAAATTAAATATTGTATCCTCTTAGATATATGTTTGGTTTTATTCGTGATAACAATTAGATTTATTGGAAAGGTGGTTATAAAATTACTTTTTTCGTGATTGATATTATAACAACTGTTTGTTTCTTTATGAAATTTTAGATAAAGATAATAAAGTTACGAAACATCGTCC
Source organism: Dryococelus australis (assembly GCA_029891345.1). Taxonomy (NCBI): domain Eukaryota; kingdom Metazoa; phylum Arthropoda; class Insecta; order Phasmatodea; family Phasmatidae; genus Dryococelus; species Dryococelus australis. The sequence goes on along the minus strand of CM056993.1, from coordinate 322,044,556 downwards.
TGATACTGGTGAAATTGTTATTGAAAAATTAGAAATTCTGTGGCCTATTGTTTAATCTGAATCTAACACTGCCATTGCAATTAGAGAAAAAATATACAAAGATCCAAAAATACCTATTAGTTTTGATTATTGGCAATTTTTAGAATAAACGTTGCTAAAGGAACAACTGTATTTAGCTTTGATATAAAACATCAGTTTAATAATTTACAATTTGATATGTCTGGTTTTGTAATTGTAGGTTTTCAATTTAATATAAAAATCGCGCTGAACAGCATAAACACGCTACTATGTTTGATCATTGTATTGTAAAAAATATTTATGTTAAAAATGGTAGAAACGAAAGCTTTCCTTAAGAAAACTGGAATCTAGACATTGAAAACGGTGTTATTGTTAAACAATTTCTTGCTAATAATGTTGTTAGAAATTCAAAAACCAAACTAGGTACAGACTTTAGAAATAATGAACTTTATTATAAAGCAACTGTAAACTTTGATGGTGATAATTACTATTTATTTTGGGAGCGAAGACCTTGGTATGTTACTGATTGTTCATACAGAAAAACAACTATAGTTAAAGAAAAAACAAATATGAAAATGTGTGTTTATTTTAATAAAAAGGTTGAAGAAGCAGGTATCATTTGTAATCTTGTTTTAATTAGTCGAAGGAATCTTACTTTCGATTATTTGAAAGAAAGAATTACTGAAGATATATAAAATTTTAATATTAATAAATGGACGAATCAAGAAATCATTCCGATAGTTTAAAACAATTTTTTTGAGCTTATAGTTGAGTGGTTACGTTTAAAACTTTTACGATTTTTTGATCAAATAAAATATCATTTTTATAATTCTAAATACATTTTTTTCCCTTATAAATTAAACTAAAAATGCCTGTGTAGCCTCGCAGTTTGACATACATTTTAAAAGGTGATAGTGGGTCAAAATTCCTTCCTATAGATTAAATAATGCATCTGAAGATCTTGAAAATATGGTTCACAAATTTCATTTAAATTTACATAACTTAAAATTGTCACTCTTAGAAAACATTGACTAATATATATATATATATATATATATATATATATATATATATATATATATATATATATATATATATATGAACTTCGAAAAATTAGTAGAAAATCTAGAACAAATAGCAGAAGTTTTAAAAAAAAATTAGTAGGTGGAATTTTGATAATGATTATTTCACTGATTTATAACAATTTATTTCATTTCTCAATCAGATTAATCATCTGCATTGCAACCCATTTCATCATTTGAATTTTCTAAATCAGATTCATTATCTGAATTTTCTAAATCGGCTAAAACATCTTAATCTGAACTTTCTAAATTGTTTAAAAGAGGTGAATCATAACCAGATTCTTCATAATTGAGGACCAATGGAAATCCCTCGTAATCAGGATCAGAATTGTATTCCGCATCTAATTCCTCACTGAAATAAGATTCCTAATCAGAATCCCTATCTGCAATTGGCAATCCGTTCATTACGAAAATTTTTAGTATGATTATTTATAAGATATAAATTGTATAAAGAAAAAATATATATTTTTTGCGTTTCTAGGAAACGTGAAAATTTACTTAATTTTTGCATAATTTTGCATGTTTTTACCTTGTGTCAAATCCTGCATGCTCATTTTGGAGCCATTTGAAAAAAAAATTGCTTATTTTTTCATGATTTTGACTTAATTTACTTGATTTTTGTGGACCTGGAATTGTTACTTTCAGAAGTTGAGAACATTGCTTGATTTTGGCTTAAATTTGCTTGCTTTGAACGAATACTGCTTGATTTTCGATGAAAAACATGGAGTGGTCTAGCTCTCTTATTATACATCTACTCAACAAAAAGTACGAGTTTTAAAGATGTATTATTAAACTTCACACAACTGAGATCGAAGGCATTCTGCAAAACAACCATGAAATATATACCGAATTTAACTATAATGTGTTAAAAGAGTGATATTCGGTAGTTCTCAGGCAAAGAACCCAGGGGATCTGTATGATCCACCACAAAATCTCTCCCGTAATATGATAACTGGGAAATATGTAATGCAAGATAGTCGTCCCACAGCAGAGGGATTAATATCCAGTTCAATGAGGTACCTCATACCTGGCGCTGAAAAGGAGAGTTTGGTGGAATGATTTTAATGAAGAAAGTAACTTAAAGTGAACACTTATTAGGCCGAAATGCCACTTGAAAACTGATCCTGTATTTCCAAACAGTCTGAAAAGATACCGAAAGTATTGGTCATGCATGTGAGTTATGGGACATATGCGCACCGTTGAATCGACGAGGCAAAAGGAAGTTTACGCCAAGGTGCAGTCAACGGGAACGACAGAACAAGTGCCCATCAGAATGAGATCAGTTGGTCTGTAAAGGAAAGGCACCAGATGTTTTTTTTAAGTTGCAAAGATAGAAAATAGCACAAAAATTGAAAATAAACAAAATTTCTCCGTAAAAAAAAAAAAACGCACACTTCGGTATGTGCGTAGTTCTACCGCAAAATCCCTACACTTAGATTAACTCTGGCGCCACGATCACATGCATGTGAATTTTATCGAATGGTTTCCGAGGATCTGCCTGCACACCACTTTCCAGAAACGCAGACGTTTGCAATATCATTTTCTCTCCGAGAAACCAGGAACACGCAGACCTATCCATATTTACTCTTATGGTGGAAGAGACGCCAGAGTGTAAACGAGAGATCTGTAGTAGCCATCCTATCCGGTTCCCTTACGTGGCCATGCATTTAAACATCTCTTTCTCAAGTGGGAGAACGTATATGCTCACAAATAGTAAAGAAGGCTCTTGCGCTTTGATAGATCCCGCTCGTCCACGACGTGTATAATGTAACATTCGATGTGAGGGAGATAAATCGTAACAGCGAACGGGTCGGCGGTCTAAAACGCGTGTATTTTACATGCCCCAACTCCGCATGTATACATTTTTCGCTGGCTACACTTGTGCAAAATTACAGCTTAGCAGGAATAATTACAGAAGTGACAATTGTAGCGCACGGCTTGTCCAAATTGGTGTCTTAACGTTCTGAGCTTTTTGCGAAACTGTAGCACTTTCCAAGACTATGAATCACCGCGTGTAATGCTCTTAACGTGACACGTGGCTAGTTCACTCACTTAAAGGAAACTTAAACGTAAGTTTCTGACATTGACTTTTTCCGCACATTTTAATTGAAATGTTAACAACTTTATAACAACGTTCCTGACTATACTAGTAGCTTCTTCGCCTGTCACAAATGAACTCTTGTTATTTGACTATACATAATGTGAAAATATCGAAGTTCTGTCATTTTAAGTAAAAAAAAAAAAAAAAAACATAAAAACTTATACTTCGTCACGGGTACAGGCCAAAGTAAAAATTGTTATACTACAACGTTCAGTGGAAAAGTTCCATAATGTAATTTCACACGCGTAACAGAAACAAGTTTAGATAAAATCGATTGTGACTCATTTTACCCGTTCCCAGTACACATTTAAGGGTGATAAATATTTGAGTTGGGTACTGAAAAGCACAAGAAAAAAAGGAACATAACTCCAAAAGTTTAAAGGAAATAAACATAAGTTGCGACGTATAGAAACAATGTGATATTAATTTCTAACAAAAACAGCATAGTGATTAACAGACGAATGCCAATATAAGGGTGCTACAAGAGAGAGCAATAGAGTATAGACATTAAGTTATAACCTCCCCTTCATCTGATCAATCGAAGTATACTCTAGCTCCATCATAAACAATATTAATAAACAGTAGAATATTTCCGTTTAGTGCGTTCAAGAAAAATAAGTAGTTTTAACACTTTTGAGTACTACAGTGTTGCTAAATAGGTGATAGAACGCTATCATAAGAAAACACTATCTACAAATCAACTGGGTTACTGTGGTGCTATTTGCCACGTTAAATATCACTTAAATAACATAATATATAAGCTGTTATACCATATAGCATTTCGTTCATAAGTTTTTGGATTAAAACAAATTATTTTCATTTGCATTTTCAACTGTACCATTGTTTGTTCAACATACGTATTGGCACGCCATTGTAATTTTCTTTCTAGTCTCTATATTATTTTTGAAAGGTTTAGGCAAGCCTGTTGCAAAGAGCTTTGGCACACGACACGAACTAGGCGATAGGATATATTTCTTGTTCGTTGTGGTTTCTGCATTGGATTCACTCCGTACTTTTAGTTTCTCGCCTACTTGTTGCTTTGTCCACGTTTCAGTCAGTTTGAAATACTTGTTTTCAAGAAGTTGTCACGTGTACTCACTTTCAGATTTATTTTAAAAATAACGAACACGCCAGAGAAATACGACATCATCTGGATAGTAATTAATTACGACTTATATTATGTTTAAGACTCTCAGAACTGCAGATGACAGCGTACCTTCTTAATTGGTTACAAAACGCAATAAATGCACTTACAATGTGAATATTAATAAAATACAATAGTTGCGGCCACAGGTTCTACAAGTAAATATATTTATATTTATGTGTGTTAAAATCAGTATTTCCTTTTGAATATAGAGCTAAATTACTGATTTATTGCAAATAATAAAAAAAGTATTTACGTTGAAGAACTTGGTGTTTGGATAACGTGTAAGTCCCTCTGAAGACTGCAGAATTTTTTTAGGTAAATATAATTGGATTCATCACCTCTACTCTATTTGTCGGTCGCACAACATTACAGAAACTTTGGAACTGTGTAGATTTGCGATAATGTATGACAAAGTATTTTTCTTAACTACAGGTAAGCTCAAATTGGCACATTGTTCAATATAATGAGATTTTAGGATTCTGCGAAAACATAAAATCCAATTAACAGTGCCGAAAACGTTTCTACGTGTGCCACCATTATTTCGAACTTCGTATGGCGATTCTGCGACGATATACAAATTCAGTTATGCAGAAATAATATTTAAATAGCACACATATGGCATACTTTTAATGCTCAATTTCATTAGTTGCACTTAAATACACGAGGCAGCAATTTTCTGCTTACGAATAGCAAATATAACCGAGAAATTAAAGCTCACGCCACTCCGTAGTGTGTTTACACTTCATATCGTTGTAATGGCATGGGCCGGGCATACTTGAACAGTCTCCTTGAACGCGCCGTCGCAAGGGACCTGCAAAATTCGCGTTATTTTCTGGTAGCACAGTAGCATTCACAATTCTAACATATTCGAGTCGATGCCATTTGTTAATTTTGCATTAGTGGGTCCCAATTATTCCTTTTGTCTTGGTTTGGTCGTAATTGGGCCAGCATCTCGTTAGTGATTTCCTATTGGTCCAAAGCCGTCTAGGGCGTGTCCGAACAAACTGTAGTCCAATGATGAACGCAATAAAAAAGCACAAGTGTTTGAAGTCCAGTCTGACTTGAAATAATAACGCGAATTTTGCAGGTCTCTAACCATCACTAGGGACAGGACAATTTTGCGAACTCACTTGAAGACAAGCTAGACGTATTACATGTACATTGAACTCACATTTGCAATTGGATCGCAATTTATTAGACACGCCCTGGACGACTCTGGGCCAACAGCGGACTTGCATATAAACAAGTGGCGGAACCTAGACTGCCAGGTGTGTGGTTAACACCGGTTACTCTCTGAAGCAGCAGCCAATGAACAAACATTTGAAGCTCGAGTATACACAGGACTGAGGAGTCTAACCTACAGGTCATTGAACTCGCGAAATTTTTCCCTATTCCTAGCCATTACACATAGATGTTTAACCAGGCCAGCGGGCAGCGAATTTCAACAAATGGGACGTTATTTCTGAAACCCGCGTAGTGATCACAGCAGAAATCCCCTCCGCCGGGGGGCCGCGGTGGTTTAGTGGTTAGACTACAACCCTCCCCCCACCCCGGGCGATCCGGGTTCGATATCCGGTGGGGTTGCTCCCGGATTTTCATGTGTGGGAATCGTGTCGGACGATGCCGCTTGTCAGTGGGTTTTCTGGGAGATCTCCCGTTTCCCCCGCTTTTTCATCATTCCGGCGCTGCTTCAACCTCACCTCGCCTCACCCGCATCGGCTCTCAAGACCTCGATGTTAAGAGCCGCCCAAATCTCTTCACTCAATCACCCTCCGCTGGACTAAAGGCTGTTCACGATAAAGTGAACACTTTTAAAATCAACCTTAAGAAAATTACCACCACTCCAATCTGCATATATTTTAACGGTCGCCCTGAGTGACATGCGCCCAGTAAAGTTCGTAACGATGGATGGGAACTAGTTCCGTATCTTAATGTCGAATAAAAAGTGTTAGGTAACCATTACTGATAATTAAAATTATTCCTTTAGCTTTCTGTTTTCTTATGCATCTACGTGTAAAAATGAGCAGATTTGTAAAATATTTACGTTTCTAATAATTTCACAGTTTCACTTGACCGACGCATGAATAAAGTGATGAGGCCCATGACAATGTTAATCTTACATAAGGCGGAAGAATACACAACGTGCATACAATTCGATCTCAAGCAGGGCTTTCAGAAGTGCTCATTTTGCCGTGAATAGCGTATAATAACAAGGGGGTGTTGGCGCAGAAACATAGGCCAGCGCGACAGCTCGAGGAGCGTCAGTTCTCGTCGAGACACCGACAACTGGAGATGTTCCAGAGGATGTCCCAAAGACATTGACGTGTCGACCACCGTAGTCTGCCTGGATAATCAGTTTCCGGAATCGTGAAGTGGGAGAGATCACTCTGAGAATGAGCAATAAAACGAGGTTAACGTACACACAACTGCTCTTCCTAAGTTATTGTACGATGTAAAAGAAAACTTTTATTCTTATTACTTAATTGAGTTGTTTGGGGCATCGGCTACAATCCCTCATAAGTTTAAATTTAACGAAGATAAATTTTTTTAATTTGTAACAACACGTTAGACTTTTTTAATGATGTTTACAGAAGTCGAAAATGATACCGTCGACATAAAATTCACTCATATATCAATAGCGTAATGAATCCATTATTTATATTTGCTCTATAAAACATATAAAATATCTCCGGAACCGTTAGATTCATAACGGACATTTTCGGTCATAAACTGAATATTTAACATTAATTTTCGTCTCGAAAATTTTACAAAGTTAGGTTCGTAAATTTTCGGTACTGACAGCATAGGTAACTTTTGAACGTAGAATACAAGTGGTCTGAATATAGTAGATACAAAAAATATTTTAGCGATTTATATGATAGGTTTTCAGAAGTATTTAATGGGAATAATGAGTAGTGAGTAAATAGTTCTATTTTAAAAAGAAGAAGGCATGGAGCTGATCTCCTCAATTCGGCACCAACATTACTTCAAGATATTTATTTGTGGAGACGTTAAAACGTCGCACTATTACGGGTAGGTTTGAAAAAATTAGTTTTCGGTCTTGTCGTGAACTAGCTTTAATGCAGATATTGGGCAAGACGAATTCAAATAGCACAGTTGTAATATTTGCTCCGTCAGCCGTGGCATGCAGAGTGCTCGGCAAGGTAGCCATGTTCTCGGCGCGGCACGAGGTGTTTACTTGATGCGGTGCCTTCAGAGGCTGCACACAGCTAGCAGGTATATTTTTACCTTCAAGCATCGATCGATCGATCCTACGACCAGGGCATATTTCGAGACTGTCTGCCAACCAGGTGTGAAATGTGCAGCGGGGTCCATGGCATGCAGCTGTTGGGCGAAGGGGGTCGGGAGGGGGGTTAAGGGACCGAGAGGGGTGGTTAATATGAGAAAATAGGGGGGGGGGGGGAGCTCGCGGCACTACAAGCGATATCTCGTAGCAGCCACGGCCTCGAACCCTGGTGCACGTAGCGAGCTCACTGTCACGACAGTGATTGACAAAAATAAAACTCTCCACACACTGTAAAGTTCTTCGTTACTTCGGTCCTGTACTTCAACATGTACGGGTGCTAGGGAACGGCAACTTTCATAACAGTACATATAATTCGACACGGAACACATTTTTTCTCGTAGCTATTTCTGTACGTGTGCCTGCGCAGTCGTACAGGAAATGTGGAGGGTAGAATGCGCATGTCAGCTGCGCAGTAGTCGTTCTCACTGTCACAACATTGGACAAATAACTTAAAATAGGTTCTGAGGTTAGAAAAATACTTATAAATGCTGTTCACGATAAATTGAGCACTTTTGAAATAAACCTTAGAAAAAAGTCCCTGTCCCTGCATGCATATATTTTAATGAGCGCACTGAGTGACATGTGTCCAGTAAAATTGGTAACGATGGATGGAAAGTAGTTCCATATCCGGTACGTCGAATTAAAAAGTGTTAGGTGTTCATTTGTGATAACTTAAATTATTTTGTTCGTCTTTTGTATTTTTTATGCACCGGAATGTAAAATTTACCTGATTTGTAAAATATTTACTTTTACAATAATTTCACAGTTTCACTGCCCATGGCAGTGTTAATTTTACATAAGGCGGAAAAATACATAATTTGCATACAAGTAGATCTTAATCATGGCTTCCAAAATTGCTCATTTTACCGTGAACAGCCTACATAAGTAAATTTCTCTTTATTATACTCAGGTTAGTAACAAAACGTGATTTTTTGTGGGAGAGTTTGGTATAGGGAAAATATCCGCCACTAGGTGCGTTGCTGATCCAAAGAAGTCGCTTTTAAACTGGCAGTGAAGGGGGAAATTCTATTTATATATTTGTAAAAGTGCGTGGTCATCTCAAATTGTGATATACACGTATCCCAGCCAAAACTTGAAGAAGTAATTTTTATTTTGTAACTATTATTCTCGCCCTCCAATGGCGTTTACAAGAGCAAGCACTGAAAATGCAACTGTGTTTGTCATCGAGCGTTCTTAAACAATCTTGTTTAAATGAAAAAAAAAGGTACGAATTTAACTATGAAATAAATATAGCTGACATCAAAAGAGACTTCGTACTTTCCCTTAGGAAAACTACGCAAAGAAAGGCCTAAAAATTATATTTTTAACCATTTCACGATTTTTTTTCTCGATTGAGTTGTCATATTTAATTAAAGTGTGAGCCAACGTTTTGCTATATAAAGTTTACGAAAGAATATTAAACAGAATGTGAACATATTTTGTTATATTTCCGTTCTAGTGCGTAGAACAATGACTAATGTCTAGGAGTTAATCAACGATAGGGTATTCACGGTAAAGTGAGCAATTTTGAGGCCCTAGTTACATTTTCCTTTCAACGATTTTTTACCCAATGAAATGGTTTGGTAATTTCGTGTTTCTGTTAGTCATAGAGCTAACAGTAGCTTATAGCTGACTATTAACAGTGTATGAAAAACGAAGATATACTTTTTTGTATATAATGCCTTTGATTAGCATAGGCCAACGCCATACACACTGCAACTGTTTGCAAAATAGCAATAGCTAAGGGCACATTGATAATAAACTTGCAAGGTTATTGCACTTACCAGAATTGCATACAGTTAACTGAATATGCAGCAGACATATGCCAGGAAACCTGTTCCGGGCAGCATTCAGCTCCAGAAACCTGCTATACACATGTTACTTTCAACCCAAACACAACAGGGGTGCAAAGGAACTAACTAGTTGTGTAGCATTTAAATTAGAAGACCAGGTCAATGGTGAAGTGTCTAATTTAATGGTATAAAATATTTCATTCATATGAAGCTAGAACTTCACCTTAAAGCGGTGTATCACAAACATCATAAAGAAATATACACGCAGCGGCTGACCAATAAAACTGAAATGAATGCACCTCCCTATGTCTGCTAAAAATAACAGTTATGGAAGCAAGTGTAGTAACTGAAAACATAGTCTTTCTAGTGTGCCTCACGTAAGTATTTAAAATAAATATATCTTGCAGTGTAAAATATAGTTCCACACAAATTAAAACTTGTTCTCACACCTCCGTTGATGACTAATTCAGCTATTTATCTCCGATTACTCCACTTTTATTACCCTGGCTAACTATATATAAGTCAGTAGAGCAAAATTAAACACAGTTCTTAACGTATGTGTGACAAGATAGGGAAATATTATTAGTTGAGTGCAGCTATACTTTACCGTATCACCAGTGCGTAAATGTCAATGTAAGTGACGATGGGGAATACCTTATTCAGATGCTGTATATTAGCTAAAATAGCACTCGGCAACCTTTATTTCCGTTTAACACATACGCCTAAGTTCAAAACCACTGAACGTAACATTTTCGTCAGGATCAATTCACTTTACACACTTAAAATTAACCTTTTAAAACTGAGCTCAGGCCCTCCTGACTAGATACGATAAGGACCCAACAAAGATAAGATGGAGAACGGAATCTTCGTTCACCATTCCTATCAACTGTCCTTTACAAACTCAAAATTAACGTACACGCATAGGAAAATACTACGGGTGCTTTCCTTAAGTGTCTAAACTGAGTGATATAAGCAAATATTGCCAACTTAAGCCAATTTGCATAGTATTCAAAACTTAACAAGATAAAAAATACAATAAAATAAACATATTATTATTCAAACATATGCTGGCTGCATTCATCCTATATAGTATATAAATTAAAATAACAATATTAAATAAATATCTGATATGCTAGGACACATCACAACAGTAGTATTTTGTAGGATAAGTATGTGTATATTCGAAATTTTAGTATATTTTCAAGTTAATAATATGTAAATCACATGTGTCACATAACAAGATGTCACACCTTTAATCACCCTTTTAAAATAAACGTTGCGTGTAAGTAATAAACACAGTGTGTAAATTCCAAGCCCATTCGGAACTTAACGCCTAAGGCTGAAATATATACATATACGTACACATATACACATACATATACACATATATACATACATACATATATACATACATACATGCATATATACATACATACATGCATATATACATACATACATGCATATATACATACATACATGCATATATACATACATACACATACATATACATACACATACATATACATACACACACATATATATACATATACATACATATATATACATACATACACACACATATATATACATATACATACATATATATATATATATACATACATACACACACACATATTATATATATATATACATATACATACATATATACACACACATATATACATACATATATACATACATATATATATACATATATATACATACATATATATACATACATATACATATACATACATATACATATATACATACATATACATATATACATACATATACATACATATACATATATACATACATATACATACATATACATACATATACATACATATACATACATATATATATATATATACATACATATATATATACATACATATATATACATACATACATATATACATATATATACATACATATATATATATACATATATATACATACATATATATATACATATATACATACATATACATACATGTACATATACATACATGTACATATACATACATACATGTACATGTACATACATACATGTACATGTACATACATACATGTACATACATATATATATATACATACATATATATATATACATATATGTACATACATATATGTACATACATATATGTACATACATATATGTACATACATATATGTACATACATATATATACATACATATATATGCATACATACATATATATACATACATATATATGCATACATACATATATATACATACATATACATACATATATATATACATACATATATACATACATATATACATACATATATACATACATATATACATACATATATATATATATATATATATACATACATATATACATACATATATATACATACATATATACATACATATATATACATACATATATATGTATATATATGTATATATGTATGTACATATACATACACATATATACATACATATATTTATACATATGACTACCGTGAATAGCCTATAACACAGTAACTTACTTCTAGGAGAATTATTTATTTAAAGTGTATAAAATAAAAGTAACCATCTGCACCGGCCTACAATTTAAAAGTTATACACACTTTAAATTAGACTTTAAAAGACAGATCTACATGCAGCGACAACAATAAAACGCAATGAAAAGACGGACAACGCCATTAGCGTCAGCATTAAAACAGCCCCGTATGATGTTTCCGTCTCTCTGTAAGCTGAGAGGTGTTTTTTTTTTTTCCTTATTGACAGACGGCGCTTGTAGTGTGTCGTTCTCGGCGTGAAATTGGCGTATTTTCACCTGCAATGGCTCATAGAGCCCATTTTGAAGATTTTATGGCACGAATAACTGTTGGGGGAGTGGAGGGAGGCCAAACTCACATCGTGTCATTTCCATGGTCTAAAGAAAGTTCTGCTGTGACCCTTCTATAGCTAATGGGTCACGCATCCAATCACAAAGAGGAAGGCGTAGTTCATTAAGCACGAGCTCTTTTGCCAAACACTAAAATTTATTACAATCACAAATTGATACAAATGAGACATGAAATGTACGTTACTTTGTTGGACTGCTTCTACGTAATATCTTCATGCGTCCGGATACTTAATCCACTTAATAAGCGCTGACTTACTCTCAAACAATAGTTACTTTTAAGTCGCGCTAGTCCTTGCCTCACGTTACCCGGGACGCCCTAATGGGAGAGATAATTACCCACTGAATCGAAGGCGACGTCGTCCCGGCTCGTCTCGACGGCAGCTCGTCTCTGGAGTCGAACTCGGAACGCGGTCCTCGTGGCGGCGATCTCTAGTGTGGCCCTCAGGGGGCGGCTGGATCAAAATGGCAGCGAGCCTCCTGCACTCGCGTTATTTATACTGCTCAGCCCAGCCTTGTTTAGGATACCAAACGCACTCTTTTGCCACAACTGCCGATGCCTTGGCCGACTTTCTCCCAGCGGTCTGCTCGGCCTAGCACCCTGAGCTGGTGCTGCTCACAGCAGTTCGAAAGGGTGGAAATGTCAGTCGATTTATCGACAGCGAATATCTCGGGAGCCAAATTTTACAATAAGTAGGCCAATTTGGCTCTTGATAAGGACGTGAAGGCAACTGCAGTGTCGAACATTTATACTATTACTTTATATCAACCACTGTTGTCAACCTAAAGACGAGCAAGTCTATATATGCACTGTGAAATAATAAGTTCAAATATTTCTGAGTAGCAAAGATAACCATTTCATTGAGGCTATGTTTTGTTTACAATAACAATATCCTACTTCAGTTCAAACGGAAGGTTACAGAAACGTACGTTTGCTGTTATTTAATTTTTTTCTTTATGCATTTTGGTTTTATGCCAATAGTACTTTTCTATATAGCAAAGAAAAATATTTCCTTGGGCGTGTTTTGTTTGCAGTAAAGAATTTTATTGTAAAGGGCTTTTATTAATGTCCCCCTGTTTTAAGCTTGAAAGTTTAGCAGTAGACGGCTTACAGACTAACTTATGACATAACTTAAATTAACAACCATGTCTTACCCGGGATTCTAACCCAGAGCCTCCCGCACCCTAGATCGGTGGCGCACCAACCAAGCAGTAAAGAAATATTGCTGTAAAATAAAAGGGGGGAAATGTTAAGTGATATTAAATCTTTACTTTCGTGTATTACAGGTTTTGATAAATTACCAAATAACGAATTCTTTGTATCAACGACATAGTGTCTTAGCCTTCAAAAGACAGTAACTGACTTTACAAAAATAATATAGTTAAACTATTGTAACGAGAACGCAAGGTTATCATTAAAAACATCAATTGACAAACCAACTTGCGGATAAGCCTAAAACCCGAACCAACAAAACCTGCAAAGAAGAACGCAAGGAAAACCACAGTGAGAAGATGAGAATATTTTGGGAGAAGAAGAAAGCAGAAGAAAGCACCAATATCTGCTGAATAAGTTCAATCGTGCTCCTTAGTTGTGCATAACGATGTAAAAAATAATTAAGTATAAACTAAGATTTTGTTAGTGACAACATACCTTTCAGATACATTTAACCAGGAACTTCTTTATGACTATAGGCCGTTCACGGTAAAGTGAGCACTCTTGAAGCTCTGGTTACTTTTTTCATTCAACCAATTTATATCCTTCTGCCACTTTCTAATGTAAACCCTGACGTGTGAGTAATAAACACAGTGTATACATTCATCATACCCAAAACCAAAAGTCCGAGGCTACAATGAAATGTATTTATTGGTTATTATGTCTGATGAAACATCTTCAAAAAGTGGCCTTTACAAATCGTGTTTTGCAGCAGCAAACGAAGTGTTTTAGAGTGGCGTTCTGAAGTTTGCCAGCACTTACCAAATTTAAGCTTTGCTCCACACCTAAAGAGTTCACACACTGCTGTTCAAAATAAAATTATAGTTCCTACTATTAATGTAAATACTTAACACCCATTTATAAATGACAACCATTCATTATCAATCAGGAATTTCAATTAACAAATTCAAGCCTTGTTAAAAAAAACAGTGATAGCACGAAGTTGGAAGGTCGGAGTGATGGTGGTGTCTTTATTGTAAAAAAATTATAATAATGTAATATACAGGATACATTAGTTAGGCAGAATATGGTCACTAGATTAAAAACCAATTTAGCTACATTTTGCCATTCGGTTACACTCATTTTGCTGCAGTCTATATTACCTAAAATTAAGCTACATATAGCCGAATCCAGCTACAGTAGAAACACTAATACCAACCTCGCATCAGTGTTGGAAAATACGTTACGGAGGCCTGCGATATGCATTCCATTTATCGACTCCAACAAAAGGGCGGGATAAGCGAAGTGATGAAAACATATAAAGCATAGGCCATGAGGCAATGAGGATATGACATTTCTACGGACTAGTCGACGTTCAGTCTTTGAAGTGATTCCCAACGACAGCGGGAGAGTAAGCATAGTTCAGCAAAAATCATGGAAGAATATCTTTATGGAGGTGGCATTATCTTGGTCTGGCGTGAAGTCATGTTTGGCTGTCGTAAGGTGATATTTCATATTTGTTTATTTGGTTATCTGAAAGAGCATTCTAAAAGCCCCCCCCTTAATGCAGTTATTAGTTGTCAAATCATTATAGCTTTCAAAATATAACCCTCAAAAGTCCTAATTTCCCAAATTCTACAGCATACTAGGCTTTGCTGCTAGACATTTTTTTTCCAGTCAAATTGCATTTAATTTTAGAAATTTATTCTATGGGTTATATTAATATATTTTCGTATTTCATATATTATTTTTCAACAGGTTTAACTGTAAGTCATAGTTTTAGTTTAATGTATTACTTAGTAATTAAAGATTTTTCTTTTTATAGTTACCCTTTTGTAATAGATGAAAGTTGAATTATATTAAAGAGTATAATAGTAATAACTTTTTTTCGGTTTTTGGTGATTGTATATTGAGATGAATTTTATTACCCGTTCATTATGGTGTACAGAACATACTGATTCGGTATGAGTACGATTTATTTTCAGGTGAGCTAGTATTGGCACTTTGAATATTATTGAAAATAGGGGTCAGACTTGTAAATATATTTTTTGTTCATTCAAGCGAAACTTGTGTCGGAATTTGAGTGTTATATTTTGAAAACTATAATGTTTGACAACTAACAACTGCATTAAGGGGACACTTTTCGAAACCTCTCTCTCTCTCTCTCTCTCTCTCTCTCTCTCTCTCTCTCTCTCTCTCTCTCTCTCTCTCTCTCTCTCCTCCTCTCTCTCTCTCTCTCTCTCTCTCTCTCTCTCTCTCTCTCTCTCTCTCCTCTCTCTCTCTCTCTCCTCTCTCTCTCTCTCCTCTCTCTCTCTCTCTCTCTCTCTCTCTCTCTCAAAATCCTCCAAGTGTTGGACTATAGATCTTTAACAGACGACGTGTAAAAATACGTTATATTTCAACTGTGAGCACGGTTTTCGGTTAATGAATGACAACTACCATCCACATCGTGATGCGCTGGCGTATACATGATGGAAACCGAGGATATCACCAGTTTGGAATGGCGGGCCAGGTATCCTAACCACAATTCTATTAAGCATGTACTAGAGAAGAGTATTTCAGTGTGCTCAAGACCTACAAAAACCATGCAGGAACTTTGGATAGCTTTGATGTAGGTATGGGTCTCAATATCCCAATAATAATTTTTCGACAATATTTTTGTCAGCATGGGGAGCCCGCTGTACTGCATGAATTGCTATCCGGGTGAAGCACATATCTTACCGATTATTTACCTCATTACCTCACGTCATTTATGTGGCGTGGGTTGTGTCAGACGTCAAGTTCTCTATTATTGCCAGAAGAAATTCTGAGTGTAAGGTGGATAGTAGTCGGCTATGAATGCCTTTAGATGTGATTTTGATGTGAAACTGAGTAGAATATTCACGTTATCGTCATGCGAAATAAATACCTTGAAAAATCATCTCATATATGACATGTTTGTTATTTTCTGATTAAATCCTGTATCATAGGCATTTTAAACTTTCGTTAGATATAACGTACCTTTCTTGCTTGGATTTAACTTTCACTCATAATTCGTCTATATATTATTATACTTATTACATAAACAATATAAACATCAAACAGAGAGAACGAGGTACGTTGGTAATGGCTAGTAAGAAATAATTCCTACGAAAAATGTAATATATAGACACAAAATGTAAAATATTTTATTGTGATTAGTATGTTTTCAAGAATTCAATTTTGGAAATAAATTTCAATATGTATAAAGTATTTGTGATTGTCTGCCGAGCGCACAAACACTGTGCTTTAATTCCTCATTGATATATTGTTTCGTACATAATTAGGTTTTGTTCACAGGAGATCTAAGGGAACGTAGTGAACAGCTCGATTGTAGAAATTTAACGCACTTCAGAAAAACTGGAAGTAACCAAGAATGCGCCGTCTTAAATTATGCTTAAATTTTGCGCGTGAGCATACTCCTCGTAATTATGCTAACATTACTGTAGAAATGCAATCTTTGTGCGCGTTAAACATACGCTGTTATGGCCAGTGTTATTTTGAAAGGTTATTTTCATTAATGTTGATATAACAGTGAACCAGCTTTATACTGATTGCGCCTGAAGAAAATAAAGCAAACCTTTCTGCAGTTTGTTCCATTACTGTTTGTTTGAGCAAAGTGGTAATATACGAGGGACATAATCTGAATTTCAGTGAAGCACGGCGAAAGGTCTGTCGAAGCGTTATTGAAAAACAAACTTGTATTCGTATCGTGAATTAGTAAACAATAAGTATGAAAATCATATTTTATTTTCAAAATCCCCACTTCTCTGCGGAAACACATTGCTTGCTGCGTGAAATATTTTACTTGACTTAAAACAATTTATGTAATAGGGATGAATGTCTAACATACTACTAATCGGTCAACAAAATTCATTATAACCATTCAGTCTCGCAGATGTAGTGAAACATCATAAAACACTTAAAATTTTAATTAATCATTTTATAAGTAAGAAAATTAATAGCATATATAGGTTCTCTTGATTGTCATAATTGCAAGAACTTAAGAATTCGCCCACTTGTAAAGACCGCTACAGTCAAAAGCAGGATTCCTTATGTTTTAGACGCCACCAAAAGTCAGTATAATGTTACACAAACCTCATACTTCCATTCTATATTTATTTTAGTTTAATACATGTCTTGAGTTCAATTAATAGAATTTCACAATTTTCAACAACTAAGAATATAAGTAATTCACCCAGAAATCGTATTCACTCATTTGGAATTTCTTTAATCTATATTTCCAGGAAAATTAATTAGGCTCTAAGTATACTGTTCAAATCTAATACGTAAACAAAAATTTACCTACTTCAAGAAAATTTGCGAATTCAGAAAGTTGAAACTAGAATATAACTCTGTTTTTCCATACTCTGCGCCAACCTACAAATAATAAAATATATTGTTTTTACAATCCACTTCCACGTACTCTTCAATTATCATATTCATACATCATATTCATCATTATACACACCATAGCTAACGTGCAATTAAGTAATTATTCTGGCTTAAGTAAATGACTTTCGATAAGCGAATACAAATATACATTAATTGCAAATATTTACTTCACCAGTAGTAGTATATGACGTTATTGTGGCATCACCAGGACCATACAATGCGAAAATAACATGATTATCGCCAAGGCCATACAATGAAAAAATAATATACCAGGGCCACGCAACGTGAAAATAGAGTGGGTCTTCATGAGCATTCAGAGCACAGTCATACACATGGCCAAGAAATTGTAACAGTAGATCTATATTAAGAAAATAACTGAGATAAGTATTCTTCTGTTACTTGTAATATTTTAACCAAGAAGCTTTCAAATATCGCCCAACTTCTCTAACAGTGCACGAGACAGAATTGATAAATATATTTTTCCTTTCCGGTTGTTCCAGCTTTTAATGAGACATGTTTGAGTGTTGTTAACTGTTAACACTTTCATGCAAGTTGGTGTTAGAGGTCAAATTTCTTTTCCATAGTTTGACCTCCCAACAATAAGTGGTTCACAGTAAATGTCACACTTTTAAAAATCCCGCTTAGTTTTTTTTTTTTTTTTTTTTTTTTTTTTTTTTTTTTTTTTTTTTTTTTTTTTAGTCAACTTTACATCTTCCGTCATAAGTTAAGAAATTTCCCTTATTGGGACCCAAAAACTAGGGTATATGTGCCGCTTAAGTGATCGTGTGAAAGTTATAGGAATCGCATTACTATGAACGGTTCGTTAATTCTTACTATAGGGTTAATAAAACAAAAGTGAACTGATTAAGTGATTACCAGCTTAAACTAAATGTTTCATAATACGTTGAATCTCAGAAATATTCATGATCATACAATGACCAAACATCTGTAGCTATACTATAGTCTATTCACGGTTAAGTGAGCACTTCTTAAGGCCCTGCTAAATTTTTCCTTTCGGCCATTTTCTATCTTTCCGCCACTTTTCAATCTAAACATTGCCTTGTGACCAACAAACCCACCACTCACAAAAGTTAACGTCTGAAGCTGCCATTAAATATATTTTTAGTGATTAATGCCTACTGGAAGGGCTAAAAAGTGCCCACTTTACCGTGAACAGTCTATAGCTAACGTTTACTTTATAATGTACTAGATGTTAACCGCGGCTCCACCCGCGTGCAAAATTCAAACCTTAATTATAATGACCAAGTGCTCTATCTTAATGTATATTCCCTTCGAAACTGTTAGTTTTTCCGGGATAAAATGTACCCTGTGTGCTAATCCAGAATATAATCTACCCCTGAACCAAATTTAATTCAAATCCGTTGAGCCGTTATGACGTGATTGAGAAACAACAAACATACAAACTTTCGCATTTATAATAAGATGCCAGGACGGGAGTTAAATATTTGTGATATTTGTGTGTGTGAATCGTGTACGAATACGGAAGTCAGATATACATAACTGTGGTTAGATTAAGGGAAATATTTTGAACATACGCCATTGTTACACTGTCGTCACAGAAGACCAAGTTTGAGACATTAAACGTACACAAAAAGGAGCCGAGAGTAGCTTTAGTCAACGTATATACATAAAACAAATAATAAAACATACAAGGAATTTTGTCAGATAAATTATAATAATATAAAAAAACGAAAAAAATTGTTAGTATTGCAAGGGCTGCCGCGGAACGACCTGTCATTTGTGAGTGAAGATATTTGGGCGGCTTTTAACAGCGAGGTCTTGAGAGTCGATGAGGGTGATTGAGGTGAGTATGGAGCAGCGCTGGAATGAAAGGGGGAACGGGAGAACCCCGAGAAAACCCGCCGACCAGCGGCATCGTCCGGCACGATTCCCACATGCGAAAATCCGGGATGGAGATTGAACCCGGTTCGCCTTGGCGGGAGGCGAGCAGGCCCCTGTCTAGTCACTTGTGTTCTTGGACTGTTCACTCATGCAACTATCGCAGAGAAGGATCTGTGGTAGCCTGTCACGCCGAGACTTCACTTCTCGTGTTTGAGGTTGCTGAACAGGTGCTGGCCTCGTATTTCCCCACTACACGACTCACCAGCTGAAGTTTGAGTGATCTACAGCCTGCAGTAAGGTGCTTCCGCCTCCTCGAGTTACTTTGCATAGCTGTGCGGCGTAATTCCCAGTCCGACACGCAACGGTGCCCTGATTTCCCGCCTCATGTTTTTAAAATGACGCCGTCAGATTTCTTACTCTGCATGCAGCTCCCGATTGCTGGCTCTCTTAACTCATCTCCTCAGGCTCTCTTAGCTCATATCCTCAGAGCCGTCCAATTCCCAATTCCTTTTCCTCCTCCAACTCCCACAGGAGTTGAAAAAACAGTCATTTGTGATGTGTACCGTGTAATAGACAATACATAAATAAAGAAAGGTCTTAAATATACATTTGCACAGTTACCAGCTGCAGCCCTTAATGTTCCACTCGTCTTGTCTGTTCGCTACAAGGAATCAAATTTTCGCTCACGTTACATAACATTTATTTTGTGCCTTCGTGTAAATCACTGGTTAAAAATTTTTTTTCCATGAAAAATTTTTCAAGGGTAAAACAAAAGCTCCCCGTGTTATCGTGATTCATATGTTCTCCAAAAAGGGAAAAAGAAAATTTTTCACTCCAGGTCGTCTAAATTAATTTTATCATAGTAATACTCTTCTGTAAATATGTTCATTTGTTCCTTATTTCTCACAATTTTTTTGTTCTTCTCACTGTTTTGAGAAATGAAAACTTAATGCTGTGTTTTCCCATACACTTCTCACTTACTCCAGCAGGTTATTCATTACGCATATATAGTGATACTCTTCCCCAAAGTAATTATTAATATAGTAATGCGCCATTAAAAATCGAGATGTACATGTTACAAGCTAATTGCGAGTAAGAAACAAATCTGTGGCCAGTGTTTTGTTTAACATAAATATTTTACATTTAAAACATTATTAGTAACATCATCTTTCATCCTTTTGTAAATGAAAAAGAGTTAGCTACTTCATGTACATGTTTGAGTTTGTATTTAGTATTTCTAATACTTAGCTCTCTTTCAGTGATTTTTCATGCTACCTTCATGCAGAAAACTTCATTTGTTTGTCATATCGCTCTCAGGTTACCAATTATATTTTTTATAAATATTTGTATAATGGTCTAACGCTGAATGTGCATCGCCTGACAGGTAGGAAACATGAAAATGCATAAGTAGTAAGAACGTTTGAATACTACGCATTCATATCTGGGAAACAGATAATTCGAGTGTGTTCCGACAAGACAAAATCTGTTGTTACTTTAAACTCTGATTAATAAAAAGAATTAGTAAATCACGCACGCTTTGGCGTAAAAAAGATTAAATATGAGTATAAGGTGACAACCACAGTTTTAATATAAAAAAGTGGAATCACAAACTACTTTTTCAGATGTAAAATAGCTCTTTCATGCAAAACAATATGCAAAGATTTGTTAAGTTGCATGTTAATTTTGATCTGTGTTTAACAAATTTTAAAACTCGTAACTTTCTGTTACATATATTGCCATTTAGAACTCGCTCCTTCAAACCCCTAGGATGAAACAGAATAACCGACGAGGTGTGTTTTTAGAGCCTTTTATTATTTTGTCTACATTGCTTAACCATTTGAGCTACATGATTGAAATTTTGCAGAGGAACTTAATCCATAAAAGTTTGAAATTTTTTTTTTGAAGTTTGCAAAGTTTCTACTTTCTTTCGGTCAATATCTCACCAACAGTTATGACTATGCCAATTTCCTTGCATCTAAATTCCGAGATATAAATTTTAATTTTTTAAAATACTATAATTTGGAATACAGTCACCTTTTACCTACCCAAACTGCATTATGCCTAACTGCCTATAATTTCCTATTCACTTATCCTCTGAATCTACGATCCTCATATTTGCTACACACCTTCTCAGAGTTCAGGAGTTCAGTATTTATGATCAGTACTCTTTCATTATACCATTTTTCCAAACTCCTAATATCCGTGCCCCATTCTTGAAAAGTTCTCTGCCTGTTATTTTTATTTTATGTACTTATAGTATCTCGCATATTATTAAAACAAGAGGTGCATTCGCTTCTTTAAATTTCGCCCTTTAGAATATAAAATATATATGCATTTTATCCACAATCCACTCTTTCACACTCAACCATTCCAAAACATCAAACCATACCTGCAGTTTTAGTTCTGTATATATATTTATGAATGCGCTTTGTCCTACGCTCCGCGATTACTCTCTATTTTTTAACTTTACTTTGCTCTCATCCTTTCCCCCAATACCACGTTGCACCAATTTTAAGTCAATCCGTTGTCATCTCGGGACATTCCAGCTACAGTCATCATATTTTATCTGTCCACTGCACTGCTTGACAACTTCCCTCCCCTAATTCTCTCACACACTAATAAACGCCGCTTGTTTGCCATTTAGCCATTACTAGAATATTACCAAGTCATTACTAAGAAGTAAAGTGGTTTTCAGTAGGACACTATGGTGACTGTACAATACGCATAAATCATTCAAAAGTACTACGCACACTAAA
The DNA here is from genome assembly GCA_029891345.1 of Dryococelus australis. Taxonomy (NCBI): domain Eukaryota; kingdom Metazoa; phylum Arthropoda; class Insecta; order Phasmatodea; family Phasmatidae; genus Dryococelus; species Dryococelus australis. The sequence goes on along the minus strand of CM056993.1, from coordinate 322,022,036 downwards.
AAAATTGCCCGAAAAATACTATTCATGTTGCATACGAAAGAATAACGCGTAAATGTTGTATTACTAAGATCTATTTTATTAAAATTTACTTATTTGAATGTTTTATAAATTAGTATGTAAGAGTTGATTTTTAATAATAAATTAAGAGTATTCTCGTTAGTTTAATTTTAATGTTCGTGACCGAGAGAATTGCATACTTTCTTTGGCCGTGTTTCTCGTGCTAATCTTAAATTTACAGAAGTTTCGGTTGCATAGCCTTATTGGAAACGTTCTTCTAAAGTGACACTGTTTTAAGTTAACATTCGCTTTTCAATATCTGCGAAATATTACTTACAATCACTGCTGCAACTATCGCAAGTTTTGTTTGTCTGGCTGTACTCAAGCAGCGCGGTTAGTGTACTAATCGGACCAAGAATGTTTTGATATACTGTATTTCAGAAAGAAGAAATTTCACTAGGGGTATTATTGTAATTTCCACAAGGATTTAAAAATGTACACAAAAACTCTTCAGTAAAATTTACCAAGCATTTTTGCAATTTTTGCAATGTATGTTCCTAACCCTTTCAAAAGGGGAAAGGGGAGTGAAGAGTGGAAAGACTTAGCGGCCAACAGCTCTCAAGTTAAAAAAAAAAAAGTACATAATAGGTATATTCTCATAGCTGACTGAATTATGAGAAAGTTCCTGGAAACAAAATTAAAAAAAAGAGGTCCAACTGAAAAAAATGAATACGAAATATTGTAAACTCTCGTAGTTTTGAAGCAGCCACAGAGGCTGAGCGGTTAGCCTGCTCGCCTCCCACCATTGCGATCCGGGTTGAATCCCCGGCCGGGTCACTCCGGATTTTCACAAGTGGGAATCGTGCCGGACGATGCCGTTGGCAGGCGGGTTCTCTCGGGGATCTCCCGTTTCCCCTGCCCCTTCATTCAGGCGCCGCTCCATACTCAACTCAATCACCCTCATCGGCTCTCAAGATCACATGTTAGAGCCGTCCAAATCTCTCTCTCGTAGTTTTGAAGGACTGAAGAATTGATCTCGAATTGTAAGCTGACTTCGTGCAATCATCAGGAACACGTGAAAATTCGTTAATCTCCCTTCAGCCATCAATGATTATGCTCAACGTCTGAGAAAAATGTTACAAACACTTCAAATTCGTCGGTTTTCTTTTTATGTGACGCACGCCTTGCCAGCCCGTGCGCATGTCAAAAATTCTACACAATGAGTTTTAATCAATGGACAGTGTTCCACCGGAGAAAAAACATAAACGTTAAAAAAAAAAACTCATTTCTACGTGTGATTAGCTAAATATATTCTTGGTGGTAAGATATTGTTTCTATGCACCCGCAGTGATACGTAATAACATTATCACAATAATTAAAATAATTATAAAAAAATTACTATTGAATTTTGGTGCTTTAAAAAAAGTATAGTATAATCCTAAAGGAAACATTTTCGTTTGTTAACACATTTTTTATATAATATATAAAAACAATTTTTAGAAATTTAACTTACAGAATTTACATAAAAAATACTCGAGAAAAATTACATAAAAAGTACCGAATAAATTAACGAAATGTTTAAAGAAAAACATTTTTTGCGTTTAATTTCATGTAGTCAGGAGGTATACATTATATGTTCAATTAAGATATGATATTAAATAGCTTTACAATTAGTCGCTTTCCACCAAACAAAAATAAACTGTGTGAAATATTCTTGGCTTTGCTAATTTTCAGTGTTATTGCCCACTGCTCGTGCAAAATTGTTCTCTTAGATTTTTGTGTTCATTAGGTCGATAATGATTTTAAGTTTTATTCTCTAGCCTTTTTGATGGGAATTTTTTCTGATATATAAACACGTCTGTCTGACAGTGAAGAACGCTCTCTGACGACTCGCAAAAAATATGCTTGAAGTCGGGCCATTCATCGTCGCAAAGGATGTAATGTAATCTTTCGCGTCATATATGTGCACTAGTGTCAAAAACTACCCTCTCTTCTCTTTGTTTGCTTTCATCAGAATTGCTGTCGTTTTACTGTAGGTTTTCTGCTACTCTTAGAAGTCAGGAACTTCTGATGCTTCAGCTCCTTTCCTGTCCCGCTGTGTTTTAAAATATCCTGAATTATTTAAAAAGTGCAGAAATTTTCCATGTTTTTAAAACTTTTTTATATAACTTCAAAATCCCTGACGTACTGGCAAATATACATGCCCCATTAGATACAAGAAATAGTTTTTTTACAATCTACTTGAATCAATTAGTGAACGAATAAGTCTTCATAACTTATTTCTTAGTACAGCATAGTTGACGTAATGTATGCGAAGTTCTTTATATTGCACTGTTGCCTGCTTTCAACAACAATTCAGAACCGAACACATTAAATCTATTATCAGGGTTTTTCCGATCTTCATCTTCGCTGTGTACACAAATGAGAGCTAATGTATAGCCTCAAGTGAAAAACAATAATAAAACCAAAAGCAGTTGCAACCATACAGAAAATATATGGCTGTAAAATATGAACGAGGCACTAACACTCGTACAGTATTTGCAGAAGAACAATGTGAGTCATCGTTCTAATGTTCTACAAAAATTTATTAGTTATGTACTGAAATAGTTTTAATAAAAAACATGTTTTATCCTTTCGTAGGTTCATTATCACAGGCACCGTTTAAAAATAATTACTTCTACCCTCATCCCATACATAATAAAAGTGCCCCTTTAATATAAACCATATTTTTATCTTCCTCCTGTAAGTTTATAATACTTTCAAAAATTTCTCTACAATTTTATAATGAAAAAAGTCACAAGCATGGAAATAACAAAGATGGTGACGGATGTCCTTTCCTAAATTACGACCCACGTGTACTTAACAAGCCATGATCTTTTATTTTTTTCCAATCAGAGGGACAGGAGAAAACAATTCGTTCCCATCATTTTCTGCTACGTACGGTGAAATGAAATGCATTTCAAACCCTACCTATCGCCACAAAACAAAGAAGTTCTGCCTAGAGGGAATTAAAGATGTATCCTCATGAACATGAAAAATACGTTCCTTCTTCAGTTTACATAAGTGGTAAAACTATTCGATACGAACATTGTTTGCGTAATGTTATCAGCTATGATGTTTGAAATTGATTTCTTGGCAAAACAAGTGTAGTTCTTACCTATTTCTTTTCTGTAGTTAATAATTAGTTACAATCTCGGACTCACCTTCAGTCCTCCACATACTCCAACACGATTGTCATCAGTTTCCAAAGAAAAGCACGGTTCGTCGCTAGACATTGTCTGCTGACATCACAGCGAATGAATGTGACGATGTTGATGCCTTCCTTGCGAGAACATGTATACGTCGCTGTAGTGGCGTCGGGATCGCAGATATATATTGTGTCAGGCGTCTGAAATGATTCTGGTAGCTATAATGTGCCACGGTACGTATCACACGATGGACACGGAATCAGCAGGCTGTGTTCGTGCCCGTTTGACAGTCAAACTGTTCTCCAACCTGGTGGTCTATTACGACCTTCTAGAACTGATCAGCTGTGTACGGGTACCTTCATGTATCAATTCCTACCAGCATAATTATATTGTTAAGAAGCGAACCACCATAAACAACAGGGAATTCGTCGCATTGGCTACCCTACTTCTCAAAACCCTATTATCCTGTGTGGTTGGGTAATTTGGTGACAACAGAAATTTAAATTTTACTCTATTCGCAAGAAGGGTAGTTGACCTCAGGGTTTTACATCTAATACCTTTTATAATCAAAGATTGGAATATAATTATTGGTTCCTTGTTTATTCGGTCAAGTATTACTTAACAAAGGTTTGAAGTAACTTTATCCCGGTATGAACAAATACTATTTTCATGTAAATGTGCACTCTACCATCAATCCATTGATTAGATCAATAAAACGTATTATCGACAGGAAACACAACAAGATGCCACAATTAACACTATAACACATCAGCTCAACATTAATAAAATTAATTAAAAAATTTAATGAAGAATAACTAGGAAGATAACGATTCAAACAACAACACACACACGCACACGCGCTAAATAACACCAATCATGAAATATAATATTAACTCCTGATATCAGCTTTAGCTGAAATGTAGAGAAACTATGACTATTGCACAACAAACAATAGGATTATTCCAAAATACCTATGATACGAGGAGCACGAAATTATGAGTAAATGAATCTTGATGCATTCTGAAGCAAATTTTAAACACTGTTGAAAAACTTATTACGTTATTTGCCTCTACGGCTAGCTCTTGCTTAAGGATATTATTTTTTTATATTTTGGGCTTTTGTATATAAGTATCAAAACACAAGTTGTTGAATCCAATTTTCCAAATAAGTTGAATCATTGACATTTTAGATTTTCAATTACTAAAATTCAGCTCTTTCTTTCTGTTTAAACATCATTGTAAGTTTAAAACTAAGATTTATTCCTTAGAAATGTTTAATTCATTGAACTTCCTTTTCCTCTTTTAATATATATCCAAAACAGTCACAACTTGAAACATATAGGTGACTCAACTAATTTATCTTATTAAATATTATTGATTGAGATTCATCACATGTAGTAAAACTGCCAACAAATTTGAGAGACTCAAATTTCAGGAATTTAACAGAATTCCTTACGTAAAAACTCCTTATAACACATCCTGGTGTTGAAATGCCCCTTTGTAGACAAATAAGGAATCCCCGGCGTCGTTTTACGTAAGTTATTGACCTATAATAGTAGTACAAAAATTCTAGTACTCCACACTATCATATTATATGATTCCTGGTTTTACAAATTCCTTCTAGTATCTGCATATAAAATTTTCAACAAACTTTCGTTTCTTTTAATTTGTTACATTTATAAAAAAAGCTAAACTGCATGTATATCATTATTCCTTGTTTATTTATATCTAAAATTAAATACAAATCTTCTTTCAAGAAGGGACCGCGGTGGCTGAGCGGTTAGCCTGCTCGCCTCCCACCCAAGGCGATCCGGGTTCAATCCCCGGCTGGGTCACTCCGGATATTCGCATGTGGGAATCGTGCCGGATGATGCTGTTTCCTCCACTCTTTCATTCCGGCGCTGCTCCATACTGTAACGTCTCCCCTTTCCACCTCTTTCCCTGACCACTGAACCAAGTTAATTAAAGTATTATCAATACAAGGGAAGGGGAGAACGTAATATGAAAATTAAATCATTAACTAACCGGAGTTCATAAAACAACATTTTATCAACGTAAATATATATAAATGCAAATAGGAATGATACGATACGTTACACTGATTACTAAATACACAATATTCAATTAACAATTACTCTCAAGCGGCTCGGTGCCCCTAAGTAGCAATACAGGAATAATATTAAGTCCGTAGCCTTGCCAATTATTAATTATTATTCTTGGGGTGATTGACGGGGTCTCGAAGGATGACTTGCACCCTAACCCCTAGCACGAGGTATGCTCACCAATAACACAGGAGAGGACCTGGAAGCTCCTCCAAGCCTCGATGTCTTGATGCTCGCATTTCCAACTCCGGCAACTAACGTAGTATTACCTCTGGTATCGGAGAGACTCATGGAAAAGGGGGGGGGGTTAGCGTTCCTGGTCTTATATACGCGGCACCCTCAGTAGGTCAACGTGATGTTTCGCAAGCACTCAAAATCCATACTGAGTCGTACCTTAACATGTAATTTCGTGCGCGGCTCTCCTCTGTCCGCTACACTACTCACCTCAATCACCCTCATCGGTTCTCAAGACCTCGATGTTAAGAACCGCCCAAATCTCTCCACTCTCTCTCTTTATTTTCAGAAAAATTTTGCAATACTTTTACCAAACTATGTAACCATTTCATTATATGATTTGACATATATGATATTTGCAAGTCTAAGTTCTGTGTTAATTTACGTATTAAATTTGATTATTAACATAAATAAATTTTAATCAACTGTAACTATTTTGATCACCACTTCCTGGAAGGGCTCAAAACACATTAAATGAAATAACCAAAGTCTGGCTTGATCAAGCATAAAGAAAGAAATATAAACAGAGCAAAGTTAACATCATTATAGCCCTTTGCATAACATTTTACTACACCAGCCTCTCTCAAACTCTATAATTGTTTCATACAGCTTCCTCATGTGTCTTCTTGAAATGCCTACTGCTCATTCATTACGCCCGGCAAGTACTGTGCGTTCCACGTCATATACACTGTTCTGAGAGTTGAGCGACTGCAGAGATCTCGAACAACGCATTGTTATGAGCTGTGATCAGACCTTAGCTAAACCAATTACCTGATCACACCTTCAAACATTAACATTCAAAATCAAGCCACGGGCAGTAAGTGCCGGAATATGCTGCGAGAAACAACGGCATAAATCCTTTATATTGGCCATCTTTTGTCATGAGAGCATCAGATCACGAAGACGCCTGGAGATGGGTATACCCGGCTGTCACTAACCCTCACCGGAACTCATCCTACAACCTGCAGTGCAGGAACAAGGTGGTGACTCTCCGATTACGATTTTAATGAGAAAGTAGTTTGGTAGCATCACTTAAGCAAAATTACCTAACAACCTCATATTTCATTTAAAAGCTCTCCCAAATTGATTCAGTAATGTAAGTAGTTAAATTGTTATATAATCTTTAATATTTAATAACCTCCAACTTTTACAGTTGTGCTCTACCTAACCCCGAGTTATAATCTGTTTTTTTTTCCTAGAGCCCCTCTTAAATAGATATGAGTTGAGTGAGATAAGTCATGACAATATTAATGCACCATCATACACAACCGAAATCCTTTGAATATCGGCAACAGATGTGCCAATTTACCAACTTTCACGGTTACCTAAATATTTTTAGAGTCGCAAATTTTTACGGCAACATGTGTACATGTCGTGGACGTCTGGCACAGAACTTGGCAAGATGCCGATACTGAACCTATTGAACCTATTACGTGTCTGAATGAGCCTTGTCCGTTCGGTCGTATCACGCGGGGAAAAAAGAGAACGAAGGTGGAGACGCAAGAAGCAAACAATTTAAGAACGCCGTCTGCCCAGGCCTCCAAACAGAACGCAGAGCTTCAGTCGTACAGTTGTAATATGAACATCTCCGGTATTTGTGACCGGTGATTGCTTGCGAATAGCGTTTAACAAATTTTTGATGCCAAAATACAATTTTCCATGTTATATTTTCGTATCTAATGTGTTTTTTTTTAAGGTGAAAAAGGGCTAACAATAGTTTTCACAATCATATTTAGATATGAAACTTCCGCTATAGGTAACTAACTGAACGTATTGAAGGGACAGTCAGTGCTCCCGAGAAAAAAATGCACATCAATTCAGTGTTTTACGTGTACAGGCGACTTACATATTTTATGCGCGTACCTAGGTTACCCTTGCCGCTTGCACACTAGACCTCGGACAACCTGAATAATTCCCTCCAGGCAGGGCATTTAAAGTACATTCGATGTAAGATGTAAGGTAATGCACAGTACAGAAAGAGTATCAGTACAAAAATTTAAACTGAAATAATTTAGGAATTTTACAATATAGGCTATATATTTCTATGGCACTATATTATACCGCCAACGCCAGTGAAATTATACGCTTGCATGTTTATATAAACATGTATGCACATATATACATGTTTGTACATCTATATACATATATGTATACATATACTGATATCTCGCAGAAGTTTATTTCACAGTACGATAGCGTATCGTCTACTTGTAAGTTTTGGCAGGATCGTTTACAACCTGAGAAACTCTTGGCTCTGCCGGAAATAGACTCTACTATCTTTGAAGTGTTAGTTACTCGTCGCAGAGATAAACATCCCGCCATCAAGGGTCGCTATGAATCACATATCGTAATCGGAAATGTGTGTATAATGGTATGTGGCATTAGTGTTGTGTAGCTATACATCGTTTTGTGTGGTCGATCGCATGGGCATGTTTTTGAATTGCATCCGTTGTTTGCAAAGCCAGTTAATTTTTCTTCGTGGCATTTTTCATTGTGTTTTAGAAATAATATAAAAGTTCCATGTAACAGTGGGATGAATAATCTGTGTAAAATAAAATCTTTCGCTTAATCGTTATATAAAAATTAAGTTTTTTGGGTTACTTATCCAACGCCACAGCCTATATATGTAAAACATTAAGCGAAAATACATTCAGCTAAATTATAAGTAGTAATTTACGCTTAAATAATAAGCGAGAAATGCAGGAATTACTATGTTTCAAAGAATATCTGTGATGTGTTTAATGATACAAAAACTACAGAGCTCTAAAAGTTTATATTTAACCATTAATCCATTTTTAATATTATGGCTTTGTCCCTGAAAGGAATGTATATTATGCAACTTAAGCTATTATAAATTAAAGTATATATTGGGATTTTTCAAACAAATACTTCTGCGTTCATGATTTAAAGAGCAAAACACCTACTTAACTAATTTCTAATTAAAAATGAAAATTTTGTAATTTGTTTACAACGTATAGTAGAGCGTTATTATACAAATAAAAAAAGTAATACATCATGCACATCACTTCTGGGTGTGTAATTTAAAAGTTAAGTAATGGGAAATAATAAAGTTAAACACAGATTTGCATTTTTTTATTATTACAATCGTCTTCATAAAATTGAAAATTCTGTGTTTTTAAAATAACACTAAAAAAAATTACCGAGAATTTTTATGTCTAGATGTACACTTTTTTTTACTGTAGCCCTGCCTCTAAGTGTTAGCAGAAAACCAAATCCCGCAATTGATCAACGTGAAAATAATTTACAAAAACTTCGATGATTTAAAATTATAAAATTTAATCCACTTATGGTTATTTATATGTTTTGAAGAAAAATTGTTTTGATGCTGTTGTATTTTTAATACTTCTTGTTACATTAAAAAAAATGTTTATTATCAATTACGTGAAAATCCTAAATGCTGTTTTTCATGAAGATCCACGTGTTCTAGGAATCCAGTCCAACTTTTTTCTTCCCTGAACTAGACAGCAATATTGGAGGTATGATTAGAAACCGTTAGTGACATACGATCGCGATGTGAAACTCATACGTAACTACATAAATTATTTATTTTAATTTTAAAATTAAATAATGTTTTAGTAAAAAAGTATTATGCCTGTATTTTTAAGAAACGAGATTTTGAATATTTATTTATATTATTTTAATTCTTTGACTAAGTGTTAGACTACACCATTAGAGTGAATACACGTAAATATGAAGATATATTCTAGCGTTGGTAATAACAGAGTCCTAGAGAGCCCTCCCTCCTCTTACCACCTACAAACACGTACACGCGTGTCGAGACTTATTACGATGTACTATTAGTTGATAGTTAAAGAAACAATCAAGGCAAGATAGTGCAATTAGAATCGACATTCATCAAAAAATTCAAATTTGTACAAACTGCTAAATATTTATCAACTATCAGATTCGTAAAAATGATGTCTTTTTGTTCAAGTTGAATAAATAATTTCATAGTACTTGTAATAACTGTGATTTCAAACTGATTTTAAGTGTAAAAAAATTGTGATCTATTATTGGAACTGAACTTTCATAAAAACAGTAACTTGCCGTATTTCGTTATATTATACTCATAGCTTCGAAAACTATTAAAAATATTTGAAACCACAGACTAAAGATGGAGAGCGATTTCAGTTTTTTTTCGCGTGTCATTATCATTGGTTCCTGAACTTTCATCATATGTGCGAAAATAATATGATCAAGCAGGTTTTTGGACGTTTAACACTATTGTATTAAGAAATTTATCATAAAGCTCGCATTCATGCAAAGCGTTAAAGGCAGTTCACAATAAAGTGAGCACTTTTTAAATCAGCCTTAGAAAAATGTCACTGCCCCTGTCTACATATATTTTACCGGTCGCACTTAGTGACATGGGCCCCCGGTAAAGTTGGTAATGATGGATGGAAAGTAGCTCCATATCTTAACGTCGAATAAAATGTGTAAGGTAACCATTTGTGTGATAACCAAAATTATTACTTTCGCTTGATGTTTTTTTTATGCATCGAAGTGTATAAATGACCAGATTAGTAAAGTATTCACTTTTATGTTAATTCCACAGTTTCACCTGACCGACGAATGAATAAAGTGATGAGACCAATGGCAAAGTTAATTTTACATAAGGCGGGCGAATACACAAAGGGTATACAAGTAGATATTAAGCAGGGCTTTTAAAAGTGTTCATTTTACCACGAACAGCCTTTAGTTAACGGTTCGGAGCGGTTCAGTAGAAGGAATAAAAAACACGTTGCTTCAAAGCTACTCTCGCCCTGCGTGTTCACATTCCTCTGCAGTTAAAACCGTCCGTAGTGTCAACCACTTGTGCAGAACCCTGAAAAAAAAAATTCCCGGGGTTAAACCACCCTTTTATCCAGCGTCTTAGAATCCACGTGATACGCCGGCGCGAATAAAAGAAAGAAATAGCCACAGGCGGGAAACGGATCAAAACAAGACGGAGGGAGTTCAACAGAATTCCAAACAAGGATCGAAGTTGTTTCCGCTGATGAACCATGGAAGCGAGAAATAAAAGTGAAGTTGTGAAGAGAATATGAGAGCAAAATGTTAGATAAAACATAACTCTACCCTTCATTTCTGAACCCTCTGCTACGTAGTTGAGCCGGGACTGAAGTAAAAAAATTCCATTGCCATTCGTACCGAAACATAACTTTTTCTAATGAAAGTCAGTCAAAATTCCCGTAAAATAAATAACAGGATTCAGTGACGCAGTTCAGAGACGAGAATGTTTTAAGATTTCACGCCTAATGAATGGTTTTACTTTTCCAGAAAAGTCTATTATTTTTGACAACAGTGAAAAAGTTTTCATTTTCGCAGTGTTATTGCTTGCGGATAGAAGTTGCTTGCGGATTAAAACAGGCAACTCTTCATGCTTCTATGACCTCATCCTAATTTTTGGTTGGGTATTTTTATTTTCATTTACAATAACATCTGCTAAACTGCTGAAGTTGTAATATATATTAAGACTACAGCAGTTTAACAGAGGTTAATTGTAAAATAATATATAAATATATATGTTTTTTTTTGTTAGTCTGAAACCAAAATAAATATGAGTGAATCGGTGTGTATACGAAATTAAATAGAAAACATTAGGGGAAGTATAACCTAAAGGTTTTATAAAGAAAATGTATGCGTCCTCGAATATCTACTTTTTTGTACACTACGTCATGTGAAACAACACACACATAGCTAGCATTCTCTTGAATTGTGTCGTGAAATCTGCGGAACTTGGGTAGGTAGCATCAGTGTTCTTTATTGATAGACTATATTACACCGTGTTATTCTCGCAGTAAGTTACCCAAAGCTAATATTGATTTTATTTTGATTGATATGTACAATAAAAGCTACAAAATCACGGAGGTTCTCGTCAGACGTGTGCAAGGTCCTCTGTCGCGCTGGTACAAACACACGTTGGCGCTATTAAAACCACGTATCTTCCCAAAGAATGTGAGGTGTCTCCGCTACAAACTGCCGATGAATGTGACCATTCAGACATGGTAACAAAGAGTACGGTCTAATGAGGTATTCCACGGCAATGCTGACCCAGACATAAACAAAAAATGCCTGTTAATGGCAGCGTACAACCACTGCATACAGGGTCTCTGCCGTCCCAAATTTGCATTGTTTCAGCTATTAAAGGTTGTTCACGATAAAGTGAGCGCTTTTGAAATCAACCATGGAAAAATATCACTGTCCCCTGCCTGCTTATATTTTAACGGGCACACTGAGTTACATGCGCCTAGTAAAGTTGGTAAGGATGGATGGAAAGTAGTTATATATGTTAACATCGAATAAAAAGTGCTTGGTAACCATTTTTGATTATCTAAATAATTTCTTACGCTTTCTATATTTTTAACGCCTGAGTGTGTAAAAATTAGCAGATTTATAAAATGTTTCTTTTCTAATAATTTAACAGTTCCACTTGACCGACGCATGAATAAAGTGATGAGGCCCATGGCAATGTTAATTTTACATAAGGCGGAAGAACACACAATGTGCATACAAGTAGAACTTAAGCAGGGCTTTCAAAAGTGCTCATTTTTTTGTAAACAGCCTATAACAACTATGTCGTATGTGTATGCAGCATCATTCACTTGCAAAATAACGCAAGGTAGATCAGGCGTGCCAACACAACGGCGCCTAAACCAGCAAGTGAAGTTAACTATAGACCGTTCACGGTAAAGCGAGCACTTTTGAAGCCCTAGTTACTTTATTCTTTCAACCAGTTTATTTCCTACCACCACTTGTTAATGTAAACCCTACTATGTGAGTAATAAACACAGTGTATAGGCCTACATTCACCACACCCAAAACCAAAAGCCAGAGGCCACAATGAAATATATTTATTGGTTATTATGTCTGATGAAACAGCTTCAAAAAGTGCTCACTTTACCGTGAAAGGCCGATAGTCCCATGGCTTGTGCCTCTTGATGACGACACAGATGCCAATTTTTCTGTGCAGAATTCTCGTCATTTCTCGTTCACGGGTTTACAAGTGAACTCATTTGAACAAATTAATGACGCCGTGGTAATGTGTTCCGAAACTTGTTTTTCACACCTGGGTGTACTGGCATTTCACGTTGGTGTCATAATTGTTAATTGCTCACGTATCCGTCTCGCCGAACTACACGCACGAAGTGGCATATATCCAACGACGTGGTTGGTGTCTGTCCGGATACGTGTTTTCATACAGACGTTTGATGAATGTGCTTTACCTCCCTCTGCATCATTAATATAACAACACAGAACGTGTAATATTCCGTCTCACTTCTCGTGTTGAGCGCCAATGGTGCAACGCCGCTCTGTTGCGCACACCAGCATTGCCAATTCACACGTGTACAAATACACAGCACGGTTGTCAGCACTGTTTGCCAATAAACAATACTAGTTGAACGTCTGGCACGCAGACAGTTGTATCTACTCAACTTTCGAAACTGTTTTATTGAGATCCGTTCGCCTGTTAAGGGTTTTACGCAATTAATATTCACCACAAAACAAATAGCAACCAAGTCGTAATTGCACAGTACATTACTTTTAACTTTTGAATTTTACACTTTAAGTAAAAGTTACATTATAATAGCTGTTACCACGAGGGAAAACTTTTCAAGCTAATCTTTACTCGAATCTTTTACCAAGATCGTAAATTGAAATTTCTAAGGTTAATGTTCTGTTAATGTTCTTGAGCAAAATAAACTTTTAAAATAATTTTTGTATTCAACTTTTTATTAGTCGATCCATCTTTTCTGCGTGTTAAAATTTTTTTGACAACAATAAGAACTTTTGATATGTTTAAAGAATAATCTTACAAGTAGTAAAAATTATACAGTTAAATAAATTTCAAAAATGAACACCAGCTGCTGCAAAAATGTATTAACCGTGGAAAAGATACTGCGAAAATAATTATTAAAAATGATATAACTATTCGAACTTACACAATACTTTTAATTAAAAAAGTCTAAATAAATATATTACAAGAAATATAACATTAAAATATGAAACATCCCATGCCATTTACACCAGTTTTACGAGCAATAAACGTTTGTATATTTGCAGTTGGGGAGAACAAAATTTTACTGTGAATTTAGTATATCTGTTAGTAATATAAACAAAAATTATTTTATATTACGTAAAAAATTTCATGTTTCTCGTGACATAGAAAATCTTTAATATTTTAAAAATTTGAAAATAAAAGTTTTGAAAATCTAACATTTTCTAACCCCAGTAATGAGAGAAACCCCATATATTAATGTTAAGTGTTGTGAATCACGTCAAAGCAGGTAATCCCAGAAAACTGCAGACACACGTCGATATCCATACCAGGGTAAATGCAGATTTTCCTTCCGGCGGAATTGTATTCGGGACAATTACGCAATCAAGATACTATATAACACTTGGCAACCCTTGGACGGGGTCTATCTGAGAGCCACGCCGAGAAGAAAAGCACACAATATGCCTTGGCATGCCGCTCGTTGCTTTCCGCCATAACAACCAGTCTGCAGCATCGGTACATACAGGTTAAAACATATTGTAATATAGTGGCTCAACGTGACTCGGTCCTCCCTCGCCAATACCTTAGGTTAATAACAAACTGTTTTTCTAGAGCTGATTGAAATAAATATACTTTCATTATTTTATATCAATTCAGTTAGTTAACATAAGAGTTCCCTAACTCCTAGTCAAAAACATAGACATATAACATACACACTGAGAAATTATTTGTAAATTTCCCATACCAGTGTGTACGTACAGTGACAAAGCGAGAATAGTTTACCCCTTTCCCATACATCCGCGATAACGTTACTACAGTAACTCAAGAAAGAGTCGAATGCGTATGAAAGTTCTCAACTTTGTATAGTAGCGATGCTAAATATTCCCATATTTTCAGCCTGATACGCAGTACTATTCCCATGAACTGTACAGGCTAAAAAACCTTCCATTATAGTTTATAAAGTTTACCAGAAATGTTCTTACAGTGTAAGTAATATGGCCAAAAGTACTATAGACTGCAGAAATGAAGATTTCTGAAATACGATTGTTAAAGACGAAATATACAAGGAAAAAAATTATTAGTTAATACAATTCGTAAACGATATATTCTTGAGAAAAAATAATTTTTTAAAAAAATATTAAACTTAATATAGCTTGCTACGATTTAGTTTTAGAAGGAACACTTGAAATTATGCGGTATTTTCAGTAGTTTCAATAAAACGTTCAGAAGAAACTATCGAAAAGTAAAAAAAAGAGTATATAGAACTACCCATTAGATGCTTTTTTATTTATTAAAAAACAAATTTGAAGGAATGGAGTTCGCCATGAAAATTCTGAGTTTTGCATGGATACACGATTAAAATTACGAAAATTTCCTACACAGTATTACCGAGACCACAGCCAGAAAGAAGATTATAAAATTCTATACTAACTTTTAAATTTGATTTATAACCGTAAAGTTTACGATTATTTGAAATATATTTAAATTTAAAATTACGCGTTAAAATAGGAAGCTGATTTAGATCAGCTTCTTTACGAATAGACCTCTTGGAATGTCGTTTTGGATTTATATAAAATAAGAAAGTGAAGTCGGAAAGTTAAGCGCGCATAAAAACTAAAAATGTAAAGACTTAACTGTCGTATTGGGCTGCGAACCAATTTCATTACTGACTCGGTACTATATGCCATATGCCATGCCGGGAGTTGGGCAAGAATCGTTTTAGCTCTTCAGTCTCTTCGTCCCACGAATGGGACACCATTATCATCGATATCATTACGATTTACAATATATCACCAACTTTTTGTCTCTCGGAAATATTATACAGAATGATTCACGGGGAGTTACCGCCACTCGCGGGGCTTATTTTTTTGCATCATTTGGAGCAAAATATGTCATATAAATCTGGATCCTATTCCCAATATTTACAGAGTAATTTGAAACATTTGAAAAATGACGAATAAAATAACACTTTCAGAAGTAAATGCAGTGATGTATTATCAGGCCGTATAGTTTACAGTTGCTTCTAACAACCTAACAAACGGCGTTCAACAATGTTTCCGTCCATTTCCATACACTTGGACGCGCGCTTATGAACTGCACGTGTTGCTCTACGTAAATGCACACGACTCTTATTTCTGTAGCGGCTTGCATGATATGTGCAAGTAGTTCCTCACGTGTGTGTGCAGTCCTTTGGTAAACAATATAATTCATCCATCCCCATACGCAATAATCTAGGCATTTACAATTTGTCGAATTACTCTGTAAATATTGGGAATATTACCCACATGTATAAAGCATATTTTGCTCCAAATAATGTAAGGAATAAGCCCTGTGAGTTTCGGTAACTCCTCGCGAATCATCATTTATATCTAAACACAACAGTATCAAGCAAATGTAACTACACATTGGGTGATAAAACACACTGGGATATTTTATGTGTAACCAGGAATCCTATAACACCAAAACAATAAATTAGTAAATTATGTGTTAACTTTCGTGGTGATCAAGACATTTAAAAATAGCGTATGCTTACCTCTGGTAGAAAAGAAAGTTATATAATTACACAAAAAAATTTGGAGGTAGAAATCTGGATGCATAGAAAGAAAAAAACTACACGAACCAGTGAAATGAATATTATTGTGATATATGTAACTACGAATCATATTTAGCATAAGAAACTACTGGATTTTCTGACTAACCCCCGCTTTTCAACGTTGTTAGTAAAAGTATTAGACTTTTTCTGTTGATTGTATTCTGAATTTGTTTAATTAAACATATCATTTTAGCAATTTATTGAACATATTACAAAATGTGATGCATATTAAAACTTAGAACTCTGATGCCCGTCTGAAATTGATTCGGCGGATGTACAGTCCATTAATGGCAATAATATATTGTTAAATTCATGATTTCTATGTAAGTATTACGTAATAAAATTATAAATATAATATGTATTCTAAGTTAAGAAATACAGCCAAAGCACTTCATAATTTATAGTCGGAACAATATACGAAAGTATTTCATATGGCAGGAGATGAAATTGTGACGATGATTGTCAGACAGCTGTGACTTATTAGTACAATACATATTTCGTAAATTATTCGCGTGTCCATGAATTCATGCGCAAAGACATTAACACATAACCATTTCTATGAAATTTAGAGAAAAATGAAAATTAAAGCTATCATTAAAAATATAATCAAAAAATGTTTACTAATATAGGTTGTCGTGTAATAAATAGCACCGTAATGGATCGTATGATGTCGTAATGCCCTAATGTTAAACAAAGGTGGTTCACGATAAAGTGAGCTCTCTATAAATCTACTATTGCAAAAAAAAAATCTCTGTCTGCAAATGCATATAGTTAAACGTACGCATTGACCGCAGAACTCACAGTAAAGTTAGCAGCTAGTTAGGACGAAGTAGTTTCAAGTCGTAACGTCTCACTAGACATGGTATTAAACCTTAAAGGCACCTTAAATTCATCACTTCCTTTTTGTTTGTCACACATATGTGTAAAAATAGCCTAATAACAACACATATGTATTTCTAACAAATACATAACATCACTTGGCCGACGCATTGTTACAAGTTATAGGGTCCGTTGTTTAATTTTATTTACTAGCTTTTACCCGCTGCTTCGCGCGCGTGTTTATATGGATAAACAATGAAGGTTTTTGACACTAAGCCTCGTCGTGTTACATAATCGCGGTGAATCTAAATTTCGTGTAAGCAAAATCTGAACTAATAGTTTTAAGTGGAGCTTATGTGACGGCACACCTGACAACTCTAGAGAATTCAGGAACTCTACACGATATGAACTTCTCTGTTCTATGTCCATAACTATGTCCACTGACAAATACTCAGTTATTTCTCCTTGTAACTCTTTCAAAATATCAGAATTAATTTTGTTAACTATGAAATGTAGCCCATGTCATTTCCCAGTCCACCAACTAACTATGTGCAAAATATCACATCGATCCACTACTTGATATAGTTCTATCCACTGAGCCACTAAAGCCTCACATGATATAGTTCTATCCACTGTGCCACTGCGGCCCCACTTGGAATCTCTCTATCCACTGAGCCACTAAGGCCCCGCTTGATATAGTTATATCCATTGAGCCACTGCGACCCCACTTGTAATCTCTCTATCCACTGAGCCACTAAGGCCCCACTTGGAATCGCTCTATCCACAGAGCCACTACGGCCCCACTTAATTAGCTAAACATTGAAGCGAGGTATAAAAAGTAGCCTATGCCATTCTCCGGCTCTCCAACTATCTCTGTGCAAAAAATCACGTCGATCCGTTGCTCCATTTTGACGTGAAAGAGGGACAAACAAACAAACACACTTTCGCATTTATATATTAGTAACGATTTATTTATTTATTTACGTTTTTCACAGTCCCGTGTTCAAATGCTCTGAATTCCGTATATTTATATGGCAGTTCTTGTCCCGTTCCCTGGTTGGTTAGTTGTCGTAAGTGCCTTGAACAACGTAATATATATGCGAGTTAGTAACATCAACAATAAAATATTTATTTACATAATAAATAAGCCGTTTAGGCCTAACGTGTGGTGTATTTCGACATTGTGTCTAGTCGCGGGAATTCTAGCATTACACATAATATGCGGACCTGGCTAGCGTGTCTACATGTACAGTAATTAAAGTTTGTTATAATAATTTAAAGCTTGAAGAAACTTGGGTCGAGCGCATTCAATTATATTTGCGATATTGTGTAGCAATTCTTGTGATTAGAAGTGTGCGAGTTATTATTTACGTCGCTGTTGAGAACAGTGTTTACGATTCGACACCTAGTACGTACTTCGTTAGTTTTTAACAAATACGCTATAAAATTGCTTTATCTCTCACAAAAAACATTTCTCCTCTACTTTTAATATGTTTACAAAGTTCCCCGACGTTTTGTTGAACTTTGTAATCTGTTTGGGCCAACATAAACAGCGAGTATTCCAAGCTGCCAACAATAACCTCGATTTCAGTAATGAAAATTGGATTCTGAATTAAATGCGTGAATGAAATTTCATGAAACTCATTGAGCTCGGTTAGGTATTGTTTTATTAGTATTCTTATGAAATTATGTTGACATCGCTGTAGTAATTCTAATATCATAGTTAAAAGTGATTTTCTCAGCAGAAAGGTTTCGCCAAACTTTCAGGTCGTTAGATCCTGTAAAAAACGAAATTCATCTGGACTGATTTTCATGGAACTTGCATTTAGTGATACTTATTGCCACCGAGGTGTGCTATAAAAATTTGGATCACTTTGTTTCAGCCACCGAGCTTTTATGATCTATTTTCGAAATTCGTAACGTCATCGTAGCAAAACTGGACATTTGCTTACATATAGTACATGTATATGTATACAATGATTAATGTGGGAGTAAACTGTTCTTTACGCAGCACACTATTATCAGTATGAATTGTGATATGTCGGCAAATATTGTCACGATTGTAATGTATGCAGCGGTAGAATAGTATTTTGTAATATTCTACTGAAAGAAAATAGCGTGTCAGTTAAGGCCATTTAAGCTCCCGCTTTCCTTACTTCTGTCCGTAACATGTATTTAAAATTATCCTATTAACATTTAATGACGATTTAACACATGTTTGCCGTATATGTTGAACTGAATAGTATTATCTAGGAGACTTTCATTCCTATGGCGAGCGAAAATTCGTACCTTGCACGTATTTAATAAGGAGTGTTCTAAATAGCGTGGTGCCGTTATAATAAGGGAAAATGAGAAAAATAATTTCAAAATTTCAGGCTGTTCATTTCTAGATAGAAAAATCACATAACCAGTGTTTGCAAATATATATTATTTACTGAAATAGCGTGTACGTATTCACAGTGTACACTACAATAGTCAATAAACTGCTGCATTGTTATGTAAATACAAAATCGGAATTATGAACAACTGTTTAAACATACGCCATATGGCACAGTTTACATTGAGATACTGCGGAAGGATACGCAACGGGTTTAAAGTAGAAAATAAGCAGGGCTTTCAATGTGCTCACTTTACCGTGAACAGCCTTTACAAATAAACACGCGCATAACATACACATGCGCATAATATATGCACGCTTGCACCCATATGTACGTACTACAGTCATACACATGTAGACTTAAACATACGCAGTCATAACGTAAATCATTTTTGGATGCTACGCAGATGACAACTACAAGCAACCGGTAACCCCTGACAAACAAGAGATAAACTACCGAGCAGTACACGGGTGTCTTGTACGCTGCCGCTCTTCGCCTACGTGGTAGAATTTTAAACATAGAGAAGGAACGAATTCCAGTAATTTTTTATACACACGAACTTGGAAATGCCTACTTATCAAATACGTTTATGTTTGTTTGATTCGTTCGGATTTCAACGGGCCAAGATTTTTAGGCATTGTTCGGAAGGAAAAAGGCACTAATGAAATATTACCTTCCTGTCTGTGCATATGTATGTCATCTGAGTACCGGATTTCACCACAGTCGTTGCAGTTCCAGTAGTTAGTAAGGCCACGTAACTTTGAAACTTTTCGATTATGCTATATGCTTATTTTGGATAACGTGGCCATTTAGAATTTTTTGGCGCCATATAATTTTGGGAAACTTTCGAGTAATTTACTAAATTTGTAATCGGGAATGCGACCTCCCGCGGTGATATCGGTTGGTGCACCGCCAGTCAGCGGTGCGGGAGGATCTGGGTTCGAATCCTAGGTAAGGGAAAGGTCTTAATTTAAGTTAGGTGATAAGTTAGTTTGTAAGCCGTCCCCTGATAAGCCTTCAGGTATAACATTGAGGGGCACTAATAAGCCCTTTCCAATTCCAAAGTTATTGTGGAATTTAAAAATGTTATCATTAAATTCAGAAAATGATATTTTCATTACTTAACTAGTTTGTAATACATCACGTGACTAAACAAAGTTTCCTCATATCTTGAGAGCTACTCAACCAATTCCTGTCAAATATAGCACACGAGTAGTGTTGTTGGCTACATAAACTTATATAATTTAAGGATACCACACACTCATTTTAAATATGTTTAAGTATGGATAGATATAAATAAGTTAGATCAATTTAAAAAAAGAATTATTATGCTATCAGTATCTATTGTGAGTATTCGTATCACTAGTTTGTAAACTCTTCCTCGCTATTTTTTTTTTAAGAAGTTACGAAAAATTTCGGAATTTATTAAAAATAATCATACAGGCTTGAAAAATAGACAGAACTGCACAGTCAGCTAGAATAAAGTAATTTTAAATGACACTTATTTATTAAACGGCTGTCTCATACTTTGAAGTTTGACAATTCTGGAAAAAAAACACCGATTTTAATACAACCTGGCACTCTAGCAGTCCTTAAATTGTATACCAAATAAAGTACTTGTTAAATTCGTTATACGGCCATGTTGAAGTAAAGTGTCATCTGAAACATTAAATTTTAATAT
This sequence comes from Dryococelus australis, assembly GCA_029891345.1. Classification (NCBI taxonomy): domain Eukaryota; kingdom Metazoa; phylum Arthropoda; class Insecta; order Phasmatodea; family Phasmatidae; genus Dryococelus; species Dryococelus australis. The sequence continues at coordinate 322,001,028 of CM056993.1, read as the reverse complement.
CACAGTTCGGTAACTTTACAACCGACTCCGACCACATTTGCGTGTAGACGGTAGTATGGAATGGCTTTGAAACAGAGTGAATACCGACTTAATACCAAATCAGAGGCATGGATGGTCAGTATTGCACGTCTTTGGAAGGCACGTAGGCTTTTTAAAGGCTAAGATTTACTGTTATTTATAACCTTTTCAGTTCATCCATAATAACCCACCTTTCAGTTACTTCCGAACATAATATCACTTCGATTTGAAATTCCAGTTGCAGTCAGCTGATTGACAATCCCCGTAGTCTAAGCTCTCTTATTGCAGTAAGACATTTCTTGTGCCTACACTGCAAGTGCAGAAGTGTTTTGTATATCTACGCTGTGAACAAGCATGGGTAAAATTTCTCTGACATTACAAGAAATGTGCTGGTTTTTTTTTTTGCTGGGAACTCTACATTTTTTATTTAATACTCTAAAAAATGCTGTAGTAATAAAAAAAAAGCTACTCATTATTTTCGTAAAGTTTTCTTCTATAATTTTTTTATTTCCTCCCAAATTAACTCGGTGAGCTATTTCTATAGTTTTCAAGTGTTTTAAGCACTGAACAATTTATTTAATTAAGCTATTAAAAAGTAGTTAAATAAATGTACAGGTTAAATTTATTATTACGCCATTTTTTGTTTTAGCTCAAATGACGTTTGATTCCTTAATTTTCTTGGCTACTTATGTTATAAGTGTATTGTATTGTTCAATACGTAAATATTTTATCTCATTACCTTTTATTGCGTACATTAAAATAGCTCCACCCTCTGGCAAATATCTTACAATTTATAAAACCAGTATTTGCAGAGTTATTGTGATCGTATGTAATAATGCTCCAATGAGTTGTTATTCGACCGTGAGTAAGCCCTGTTTGGCACCCACGAAACAAGAATTCAGTATATTGATATTGGACTTCCTTCCGCAGCAATATAAGAAAGTATGCGACGAGGGATACCGACCCGCGGGTATCGAATAGCAGCCTGAAACACTTTTCCGCCATTTTTATGCAACTGAAACAGCAAAATGTCCATTGCAATTGCGGGCGGATGAAAGCGGATAATATGTATTCTTCTCGCATCCCTAATGTGCTCTACAGAAGAAAAACACGTTTTACTGAATACTTGAACAAAATGAGAGGAAATGAAGTCACAAACTTAAGCAACACGAGGCGTCATTGGTTGTCATAGCTGGTGACATCCCGAACAATATTCCATGCGGGTCTATTATGACCGCGACGCTAGGAAGCGCAAAGCAGTTTTGCGATCCACCACAACGCAAAACCGTACTTTGCGCTAGTTTTGATTACAACCGCCCAGTTTGCGAACGCAAAGTTTGCGTCGACGATAAAAACGGCCACAAACTTAACGCGGGAGAAATACACCACGCAAACCACTTTGAGTCTTGCGTAGCAAGAGAAAATGGCGGACATTTTTCCATGAATGACCGTAACCTCGTGAACAAAAACTGTTGTAATCAAATAATGAAGCTTAGAAACAGTATCTTCCGTACGTTTAAAAAGTATTCATTTTCATTTCCAAAGTACTTTAAGGGTACAGACGAAACATATTTGATTTCAAAACGAATGCGTATATTTTCACACCACCGTGTGCACAGTTGTGTGCAATCTAATTAACCTGTTGTGCCTATATGCCAAGCAAGTCCTGTCTTCATAGCTCAGGGGTAGGGTGGCCGTCTTGTAAACGGAGAGTCGCGGGTTCGCGCCCAGTGCCTACGACGCGGCAGCTTCTCAGTTCGCTTGTCGCACTGGGAATGTGTCAGCAAGTCGGTCTCACTAGAGTTTAGTCAAGTTTCGCTAGGCTCACTGTACACGAACTTGGAGGTAAGATGTTCGTGAGTTCTAATCCGCTATAGACTAACTTTTTTTTTTAAGGGAATATGTAGTTATTTCTCAGCGTTTTAACGAACTCGTTCTCTTAATTTTTCGTCGCTGTGCACACAAATTATGAACATTTTTTAATATCTGAAATTTATATCCACATACCGCAAACTATTTAAAATTACAATGAACGAAATTGTAAACCTTTTTTATAGTGTATTAAGAGTTAAACATTACAATGAACTGAATTAATATTGTTCATGTCATAGAATATTTACTTATTATGAAATAACACTTTAAAGAGAAAATAAGTATTATGTTTGTTAGGTTGCATTATATCAACGATATAATGGGGAAACGTGAGGTCCCAGAGCAAACCCGCCGACCAGCGGCATAGTCCGGTGCGATTCCCACATGCAAAATTCAGAGGTGACCCCGCCGGGAATCGAACCCGGTTCGCCTTGGTGGGAGGCGAGTAGTCTAGATAATAGATTACGTTTTATCCCACATATTAAATATATAACCGAAAAAGTTAAGAATATATTCTTCAAAATTAAAACAAACGGTATGGAATATCAATGATAATAATATCAATAATAATAATAAGAAAATAATATATCAGGCATCATACCGTAATATTATACAATATGCTAGTACTTGTTACAAAAATAAAATTGAAAATACACACATTAAAAGAATACTAAGAGCATAACAAATATATGTATTGATAAAAATGATTAATTTAACACCAACAACACCATATGTATTCGCGATGAATATTAGTAAAGAAATCCCAATAGACTATATTATAAAAGATAGAAATATGATATATCAAATCAAAAATGAAGTAGACGAAATAGAATACAACGGAAATGCATATAATAAGATAGTAGAGCACAATAATATTTGAATTGAAAAAAAAAATAGAAATAATAAACCTATTAGTTTAAAAGAATTAAAGAAAGAAATCTATAAATCAAGTGTTATAAATTGGCAAACAGAGTACGATGCAACATAAACCGGGGCCTAAATACTAAAAATTATATTAGAAATATACTACAATGGTACGAAAGTAAAAGCAATATAAATAATAGTGCATTGAAAGTAATAACGGGACACTGTCAAATTAAGGAATATTTAGCTAAAATAAATAAAATAGAAGACAGTTGTCAATGTGAAAAGGGAGCTCAGACGGTATACCATATTATGTACCTGTGTGAGACACGTTTAAAGAAGAAAGGAAAGAATTAGAACAGAAATTAAAACCTCTTAATGACAAATGGCCATTACAAAACCATAATATATATGACAAGGAAATTGTAGATATAATAAATGAAAGTATTAGTAAAATATATGATTTCGTAAAAACTATGAATGATGATTTAACTGAGTAGTCTAGGGAGAGGATGAGAGTGTGGCTGGAACTAAGGGAATTATTGAGCGAGTGTTTATGTTTGTCTAGTGTTTTATCGTTTAAATTAAATAAAAATGTTAAATAACTCTCTTTTAAATAAGAAACATAATTTTCAGTAAATATAAAAAATTGAAAAGCTCCAAACACAAAAAAGTTATAAAGAAGAACACAAGATCCGAAATGAATGCAAGAAGAATTGAAGGAAATATGGAGAAAAATAGAATAACACAAAGGAGGAAGAGAAGAAAAAGATAAAGAAGAGGAAAAAAATGGGGAGAAGAAAAGAGAAGGAAAGTAGAACAACAGAAGAGAGAAAAAGAGGAGAAGCACCAAGAAAGAGAAGAAGAAAGACAAGATCTGAAACGGATGAAAGAAGAACGGAAGGAACTGCGGAGAAGAAAATCTAAATGAGGGAAAGATGTGATTTGTGATAGTATGTTGGTTGATGTCTGTGTATGTTGTTGTGTAAAAAGAAAGGGGAGGGGGCGCCCATAGGAGCAGAGCTCAATTACCTCGTCCGCCGGGAAACGAAGGCCTGGGTGTCCAGAAGGGGTACTTCGATGTCCTGGACGATACTTAGGTTGGAGCAGAACGGAGGGCGAGGGACAAAAAATTAAAATAACAAAATAGAATAGTACAGATAGGGAGGGGACTGGGGGCCTTCGGTTTCATGGGCGGGGCCATTCGACCGTTGGGCGCAATGACGGACCGGCCGAAAGGCTAGTTAGCTGTGTGCCGGCCCGACGGCGTCTGGTCGCGCGGGCGGATTTGTGGGAATCCTGGTCCCTGGTCTGTTCCGTCCGGGGGGGGGGGGGGAGGAGCGAAAGTTTACCCGTCGGGGAAATGTCTCGGTCGGGGCAGAATAGCTCACCACCTTCCTAGGAAGTGTGAATGATGCTTTTGGATAAAAATAGAATTTGTAGCTGAAATTACGAGCGCCCAGACAAACAGCCACCCTCCCACAAAAAAAAAATGGCGAATTTATACAATTATATACTGTTTGTTAAATTGTAGTAGTCATTATAGAATTGAACACCCTGGATGGCTGTACTGCTAAGTAGGGTTAATGAAATAAAATAAATAAAAAAAGGTCTAACCACTACACCACCATGCCCTCACCAACATTGAACTGTTGTTCTTCTAACACGACTATCATGAACGACTTGGCATGATTTGAAGTTAGAATATGGTTATGTAAACAAGTGCTTTGATATGTTTGTATACTTCCTCTATCCACATTTTAGTACAGTTCGATTAAATTAAAATTCGTAAAAGTATTTTATTCATATAAAAGTGTTTGTTTATATCTGAATTTTCAAAAGAAAAATCCATTCTTCACTGTTGACCGTGTGATTTTGACAGTTGTGTTGATTAAATGTATGTCAATGTTTGGAACCTGTAGAAGACGAATAATTGGCCTACCATATCTTTAGTCTATGAGTCTATGCGTGGGAGTACTGCTCGCAGTTTGAGTTACCATGGTGTTATTTTGTTCGTTCGATCCTTCGTTTAAAATATTTTTCTTAAAGCATTGAGAATTTGTACTTCTCAGCTAAAGCGAATTTTTGTTGGGTAGCCTCTACTATATCCTCGAAACATCGTTGATTGTTTTTTTTTTGTATTATTGTTCCAAAATCACTATAGTACATTAGCGGTTACTTCCTACTTTTCTTAGGCCCTGCTAAAGTTCTGATTTCAGGATATTCCTCCGCCTCGTGCAAACAAAGCTATAAAATTACAGGAAAGGGGCAACGCACCGCATTAATGAGCACTAAGTTTCATTATATTTTGCATGGGATCTATTTCTTACTAGGGTCTAACAACTGGGTTATTTTCTTCCGGTTAGTGTCAATTACAAATAAGATATTATAATTTATCAATAAAATATAAGTAAAAGTTCAATTTAATAAAAATGAGATACTTTTATGTTGACAGAAGTAGAGTTATAATACGTTTGTTATAATGCCAGAGTAATTGGGAAACAGCTTAACATATCATACATGGGATGATTTTCAAATGTTTGATTCAAAAACTGTTTAGAAACTGCGAATAGACTATAATAAAACTAGGTCATTTACCACATCATTGTAAGACAATTTTATTTAATAACAACTGTTTCCGCATTAATATATAAATAACTCATGCTTTGCTAGTTGATAATTAATGGTAATTCTATTAACAAAACACACCAAATTTAATGTTTGTCCCACCTAATATATCTAGATTAAATACTCTGAACTATAAAAATGTTACATCACCCACAACCCAGATGGGGCTCCTGCGAGTTCGTTTAGCCAACGTTACACATATCAGTCAGCATCAATTGCTTCTGTTTGAATGATAGTCCATGACGTTCCTCCCCTTGAGTAAGTTCCCTCCCAATAGTAGTAGCCTGACTTAACGAACTCACTAGCAATTTTCAAAGCATGTGTAATATTTACTCGTGTCAACCAACAATATAGTAGCCTACAGAAAATGCGTATCTGATATTTAACAACTGTGTGTATTGTTTAGAACATTTCAATGCAGTCAACCGTATTTTCATTATTTATTTACCTAAACTCGTGTGATGTATAATTAAAAGTGTTTAGGTTGTAATATCCAAGTGAATGACGTATAACACTAATATTACTAAGTATTATAAAATTATAAGATTACTTTACATTTCTCTAGTTAATGTGATAACCAGAGAGAGTGATGGCCAATATACCAAAAACACGAGTGAGCATTAGAGTGGTGCACTTTATGATACTTAACATCTCCGGCAGTTAAGAGTCTATAATTAATGCATGCCTCGAGGACAGAGAACAGAAGCTATTTTCAGAGCAGTGCATTCAAGAGAATTATGAGCGAGCAGCGGTACGGGACTGTAAGGTGACTGCACATCAACAATTTACTCTACAACCATTAGCCATTTCAAGCCACTAATGACTTTAATACAGCACGTGCTGTATTTCATTTTAGTAAATTAAATAGTTTTGAGGAAGCGAATTTAGTTGTGCAGGGAAATGTATCTTTTCAGTTAAATTTCAATAAAAAAATTATTATTGTATGCTCACTGCATTCTGGAAATGCAGAAATACTATTTTTAGAATGGAATCCTCATTTACTTAAAATATCGAGATATAAGTAGGAGACATCTTGGAATGTCACTGGAATGTTTTCGGCTGTATATATTACATTTGCACTTAGCCACTTTTATAGTGTGCTAATATCAATTAACTTCACAAGCTTACAGATAATGGGAAAAATTTTCATCAGAGAAATCTCCCCCAACGCATGTTACTTTTCTGTTTGTGACAGTTGAGTGTGGAGATATCCGTCAAAATCGGTAGAATTATTCTCATAAACGAACTTTTACTACGGACGAGTGGCGGAGTTCCTACTTGAGAATGTCGTGTCCAAAGACATCAGCTGTCAGCTTGTCTGTATCCTTTGCTACTTTCGTTGGCGGAATGTTTCTCCCGCATTAGATACCATTCCATTGCTTGCCACTAGTCGCACTGCCCCTTTGGAATAATTTATAAGAAATTCAATGAAAACTGTACTTTATTTAGATATCTGAACGGTTTTGTTTACAAAGACAATTAAAATACCGATATTTTAATCTAAATCGTCTTTGAATACACCTGAAAACATGGGTTTTCAGTTGCCGAATACAGAATACTTTTGTAGAGCCGTAACTGATGGTTTTTTTTTGTGCCAATTGGCAGTTAATTTTCGTGCGTAGAATATTACCCAGGACCATAAAGATCAATTATCTTACGCGCAATATTTGGTTGGGAATCAAAATTATACTTGTGTTTATTTACTCTCATGAGCATTAAAATTAGACACCTGCCGTATTGAAATGGCGCTGTGGTCGCCTCGTCGAATGGAACAGTGTTCAGCCACGTATGACTGGGATGTCATCAGACCTTACACAGACTGGCCCGAGTAACAGCCAAGCATATAATGGGGAAGAAACACGATCTCAGTGCATTTGTCCATAGCTAGATCGTTTGGGCCAGACGTATGGGGCGCTCCATCTTCGGAGTCGTACAGGCACTGGGATTTCCACGGGCCACCGTGGCAAGACGGCAACGTGAGTGTAAGGATTCGGGCAAAACCACCGCCGCTAAGGACAACTGCAGTGGCGTACAACGTATCGATGGCAGTTAGGTTGGCCCGTCGGGAAGGTTAGGTTGGTAACAGCGGAGACAGGCCACAATGCAGTAAATCAATGGTGGACCACAATTATAGGCTATTCACGATAAAATAAGCTCTTTTTAGAGTCCTTCTTAAGATCTACTTGTATGCACGTTTTGTATTCTTCTGCCTTATGTAAGATTAACATTTTCATGGGCATCATCACTTTATTCATGCGTGTCAAGTGAAACTGTGAAATTATTAGCAAAGTAAATATTTTACAGATCTGCTCATATTTATACTTTGGTGCATTAGAAAAAACAGAAAGAGAAAGAAATCATTTAAGTTAACAGAAATGGTTACCTAGCACTTTTTATTCAAAGTTAAGATACGGAACTTCTTTCCTATCCAGCGTTACCAACTTAACCGGGCGCATGTCACTCAGGGCGCCCGTTAAAATGTATGCAGATAGGAGCAGTGACTTTTATCTAAGGGTGATTTCGAAAGTTCTCACTTTATTGTGAACAGCCTTTAGCTGTGAGCGGCATGCAACGTGTCGATCGGACGATTTTTTCTTACTAATTGAATTATAATGAGTCATGCTTGCGTTCTGCTGAACTGGACTATGAACTTATTTACGTGCCGCCTGGTACGTGAGTGTGCAATACCCTATCAGTACCAATGGGGGAAAAACAGTTAATACGCAATGAGTGTGTGTGTGACATTTGAACGTGTCCCGCGGTGAAACCTTAGACACGCGCCTCATGTCCATCAATACGTGCAAAACCTGCACCCGACTCCACCTGGACATCAAGCTCTTTCAACTACTATTGAACGATGAGTGGGCTGTGGTTGTTCCATGTAGGCGCTATCCCTCTTCCTTTGTTTAATTTTTGTCTTTAGTAAGAAAGTTGTGCATTTTCACCGTTAGGGGCTGTAGTATCGACGGCCGTTGCCCGGGAGGAGGACGAAGGGTATTTAAGGCGTGTTTTAGCTATTTATTAGCGAGGACTAACTGTTTTGCTGCAGGCGCCAGTTGTGTGACGTCATGATGTTACGCACTTTAGCCGTGGGGACTAGTGATATGTTGGGCACTTCATATTTTCTTGGCTGTGAATAGGTTGATAATTCCGTTTTAATCTGCTAGATAATCTTTAATAGTTGTGTTGGTTTTTGTAATTAAGTAACATTTCTGCAGCAATTGTGAGAGCAAAACTGTTGCAGTACCTACCTATTCCTTCCCACTCCTAATTTTATTTTAGTTTAGTATTCTTTCCTTGTGGCGCCGTCAATGCGGCAAGCTCGCTCTCAGTTTACTCCTGATTGTAACTTTTGGTTTAGCCTAGTGCCGCATACCACTGGTCGTTCCCGGCCCATCTGCTTGATTGTAATAAATTGTAGTAAAATAATATTGCTACAATAAATATTAAGTCAAACTTCAATCCAGATTTCTTGATTTTGTATGACGTCACGTCGCGGGATTTCCTTCAAGCACAATACTGTATTTTTAATACTCGTCAGATTCTCCACGCATTTAATTACCTTGTTATATAATATTATATGCGTGTTTTATTTAAACTTTTGTTGAATCATGTGTGAATGTGCCTACCAGAGTAGTCACAAAGGGGAGTTTAATTAGGGCATTTTTAATTTCTGCAAAGTGGGTGTGATTGTGTGATTTATCTAAATGTCACAAATATTTTCAGAATTTATTAGGTAAATGATTTGTAAAGTATATACGATGTGTAAAAATATACAGAAATCTAGCACCCTTACCCCGCCATATTCTCTGTGCCTTGTCCTGTGCTCCAAGTCATGTTATCCAGAACCATCTCCTCGCTATGGGGTACAGAAGCCATCGCCCCACCAGGGTATCTCTGTCCACCGCACGTCACAAGGCTAAAAGATTAACGTGTGCACGGAAACACCGTTATTGGAACGTCGAAACATGGAAGAAGTCGCCTACATGACGGCACATGCGTCGCCAAGCACATGAAGCGATGGATTCCTCGTACCAACAGGGTTTAGTTTAGGCCAGTGGTGGTATCCTCGTATGGGGACTATTTATGTGGGATTATATAGGTTCCCTGATCCACTCTTGCCATCATCCCTCCCCGGCGAACGATACAGGAACCTGCTGGCAAATCACGTGCACCCATTTCTGCACCTACAGCAAGACAATACACCGGACCATCGCTCCCGAATCGGCCGAGTGGTTGGATGAACACTCCACGAACTTAAGGTTGCTTTCCTGGCCCCCGAGGTCACCCAACCTCAATCCTATCGAACACATATGGAATGCTGTCGAAAGCGATGTGGGCGCCGTGGATCCTGATCTGACCGATCTCCGTGCATTGTGGGAAGCTGTAGAGTGATCATGGATCACTGTGGCTCCCTACCACTTCCGGTGTCTTGTAGAGTCCATGCCACGCCACATCGTCACCGCCATCAGGGCGAAAGGAGGTGCTACACGCTACTCGGCTGGTGTCTCTAATTCAACTGCTCTGAGTGTAATGACATAGAAAGTGAATTTGCATAGCATAAACGCGGCACTCTAGTAGCTGAACTACAACCTGAGAAGCGACGTGATTTGCTGACTGAAAGACCTGCCTCTCCGGTAGTTGTTATGGAGATGGCTGATGTGAGCAGGCAGGAAATGAGGACCTGGCTACAAAGGCGGTAGGTTAAGCGGCGGAATCACTCCAAGGCAAACGTTTTAAACTGCTCGGCGCCGCCTCGGAAATTGCAATCAGGGCTGAGTTTTGTTGTTGACTCGCGACTTGCGGCACAATAGGGGTCTGGCTTGTAGAACGACTCCTTGGCTGCCCCTCCCCCTCCAGCTAGCGAGCTGTGTGGGCCAACCGGCGCGGCACATGCGGGGCATGAGGAACTTCGCCGAGGGGAACTTGAAGGAAGCAGCTCGTAATTCTCCTCCAGGACTTCGCTCCGTCTTCGGGAACTCTTCCGGCATCCTCGCCACCGTCGCCACTCCTCCGTCTAGTTGGTGCTTCATCCCTTCATCCCTCTCCATCTCCACCAGCTCTAGACGGTTCGCGGTTCGCGGTAAAGACCTGGTTGGGACATACTTTTCTGCCCGTTTCGTCTCCTTCCTCCATATATAAAATTAAAGATAGTCTATTCGCGATTTCTTCACCCTTTCTGAATCAAACCTTTGAAAAATCTCCCCATGTATGACGTGTTTAATTATTTCCTAAATACGCCCTGTATCACAAGCGTTTTATACTTGTGCTCGTAAAAGTTTTTTTTTGAGTTAAATTGAAATGATGTTCGTATTTTATCTATAAATTATAATGCTTCATTTATAAATAATTTGAATAAAAACAGCGAGAAAACATGTGTGTCGGTAGTGCCTAGTGAGAAATACGTAGTTCTTATACAAAGTACTGTTACAACTGAGTGCGCACGAATTCAGTACGTTATCCTCTGGTGTAATTTTCCAGACTAAGCTTAGTTTGCACGAGGCGGAGGAATATCATGGAAGTAGAACTTCAGCAGAAAAGTCTGAAATAACCGTGAATGAATTATACGTTACGGGTAATTTTACGTTATTCATACTTACACGAAAGGTAACTGTGTACTTATTGGAAACAGTAGTACACATATGCAAGTTATAAAACATTCGCGTACAAAAAGAAAGCAGAAATTAGATTTTATCAATCAGCAAACACTTTTTAACATTACGCTTTCAATACGATGTAAAACCGCGGAACTACTTTTCTTGTCTTACTTCTAACTTAACTGAGAGTATGCCAACTGGTGTTTGCGTTTAAGTGTACTATGTAGTTATTAGCATGGATATTTAACAGGTTCATTTCAAAGCTGCTCAATTAAATGTGAACGAGCTATAGTTCGTTTCAACTCCTCTGAATTATACTTTTAAAAATATATATATAGTATCAGTAACTACATAAACTCTAGCCCCACCCCAATACCCAACCCATTCACACTCAAGTGTACACAATTGTTTACATAATGCACACGAATGTTATTATTAGCCTGTACTGTAAAATGCGACGTTCAATGGCTCAATGCTCAATTACATTTCTCGTGTGTGACTGATTCGTATAGATACTGCAGTTGTTTTAGGTTAAGAATGGTTCATAGTTCGTTGGTTTTTTTATATCGAAACAAGTGATTTGTCTGCTTCATTGCAGCTTGCATAAAATGGTTTCTTATTTGCAGCACCTGAAACAATAAATTAAAGTGGGTCTGAAAGGGCTAACTAGAAATGTAGTTATAAAATAAACTTCTTACTATGAATGTAATTTTAAGATTGATAGGCACTGCAAATAGTTTAGTTTTGTGTTTGTATTTGTTTCATACTGTAACGTGACGTACGCGCGTTACTCTGTTCGTCGTTTGAACTTGCTTGAACTGAACAGTTTTGGGTGCTGAGTTATGATTTTTCCGTCACTGAGTGTAGTATGGCACCCCAATCGTCGCCGCCGCCGACGCCACGAGCTGCATATTCGGCGGACAAAGCTTGAGCTAGGCCTCGATTGATTGTGAGGCTGTTCCCTCGAGTTGGCTTCACCCCCTTAGCTACCGACGAACCTTGCGCCGCGCGTTCAGGGCAGAGTGCTTCGCGCTGGAAGAAGGGGTGAATTTGTGTAAATATACCAAGCCTGGTACTTGGAGGTCATTAACCTCTGTGGGATCGTCATGAGTTCAGCTCCTATTCCTGACCGGCATGAGCATTTACAATGTTCTACAGCAACGCGCACCAACGTATGCAGTCTGGGTTTTTAAGAATATTATGGAGGCAGACATTTTTTCGGCTTTGGGAGTTTGTTCTTGGTTTACCTTACTGCCGTGTTTCTTTCACGGAGTGCCGTAATTTTTCATCTGCCAGTAACTTGTAATATTTCTGTACGGCCTGAGCAGACTAGTACGATTACTACTTAAGGTTATCAGACGGCAGGCTGGTACGCTCTGCTACCTTGACGCGCCTTCCTCCCTTAAACATTTTCCTATGTTTCCATTATTGTTTTTTTTAAATCGAGTTTTGATAGCGGTGCGCATCCAGTCCGAAGTCAAGGAGTAACATTTTTAGCTGTAATTCGTTTAATGCCTTCCTTTTTTACTGCTACCTTCGTGTGCATCGTGCCGTTAATTTTGCCTTGCTTTTGATGTAGTTGTGGGCCGGCCAGGATGGGGTTTTGTTTCCTACTTATAGTTAGATTGCTTTTATCCCATTTGCTTCACTCTTTCCAGTCAGGCGTATTAAAGTCGTTGAATGTCGAGAATTTTAAATGTTACGTATGGGGGTTTAATTATTTTTTTATATTTATCTTTTTCTCAAGCAAAACAATCAAAATGAAAAATTTTAATCTACCATAGTTACTACATTGCCTTATTGTATTACAGTGAAAACAAAAATCAATTAGTCTTTATTAAATACCTTCATTAATCTTACCTTGTTTTTCACACTCCTTTTACCTTTATTTGCCATCACAATCCGCCATACTTGAGTCGGTGTAGGTGATTATGCTTAACACCACAGTGTCCCATCGGTAAAACAGAGTCGGTAACAATATGAATTACAGTGAGAATTAGCGTTAGTGAAATGCATTTGTGTTTCCATCAGCTTCACAGTCTCGCTTGATGTGCGCATAGGCAAAAGTCATGAGTGCATGGTGGTAAAGACTGTTCTCGATAAAGTGAGCATTTTAGAAATGAACCTTAGAAAAAATTTACTGCCCCTGTATGCATATATTTTAATGGGCGCACTGAGTGACATTCGCCCAGTAATGTTGGTCACGATGGATAGAAAGTAGTTCCATACTATTACGGCGAATAAAAAGCTTTAGGTAACTATTTGTGATAACTTAAGATTGATTCTTTCGCTTTCTGATTTTTTTAATTGATCGTAGTGTAAAAATGATGAGATTTATGAAGTATTTACTTACTTAATAATTTTACAGTATAATCTGACCGACGCATGAATAAAGTGATGAGGCCCATAGCAATGTTAATTTTACATAAGGCGGAAGAATACACAACGTGTATAGAAGTAGATCTTAAGCAGGGCTTTATAAGTTCTCATTTTACCGCGAACAACCTAGAGTTATTTTTACCCGTGGAGTAAGGACACGCTGTGGACCTAGAGAAGAAGTTCCAAATGAAATAAAGGACGCCATAGTGGGGTCATGATTTAACCAAACAGGTCAAAATGCTCCAGTGACAATAATATTATTAGATATTTCCACTGGGTAAAACTATCTGTACAAAATTAATACAGAGTCGTCGAGTGACTGGTATGTAGGGGTTAAATTCATGAAATCCATACATGGAAGCATAAACTATTTTAGAAGCAGTGATATGTAGTAAATTTTCCACACTGCAAAAGATGTTCAAAACACACCGACAACGCGCAGTATGCAATGCATAACAACGAACTTAGCATTCAACTAGTGGGAAGACAGGTCAGGAAATGTTTGGTTTGGCCTCCAACTTCGTTGTAAAGTGTGCATCAGCGGTGCAGAGATCGACTGCTATACGACGGAGCTCCAAAACACACTTTGACAGAATTGTGTGAGGACACCTGGGTGCCACATACCCAAATGCATTGGATCGGCTGAGGGATTTTGGGGGGGAGGGGGGGAGTCCTATGGCCGCCGCGGACACCAGAGCTCACATTCCTCGACTAGTTTTTTCGAAGAGCTACGAAGAATATGGTGTGTCATACTCCAGTAACATCCGAAGAAGATCTCATGGCAGTAATCCACACCAGATGCCTTTGACAGTGCGCAAATCTCTGCACCACCGATTCACGCTTTGTAATGAAGCGGGAGGTCAACAATTTGAACCCATTTTGTAATCCACGACGCCTTTCTCTTGTTGGGTTGGAAGAATTGTCTTAAATGATTAAATTTGTGGTTATCGGCAGTCCTGCGGATGAAGTGCTGTAGTACATTGATCCCCCCCTTTTTTTTCTCCCTTAGCGACCAAACCAAGGCATTTTCCAGACATGGGTTCCCTCTTGTAGGATATTAGTTCGTTGTATTGTATTTAGTACTGCACCTTGTCATTTCGTTTAACGTTTTGTATATAGGTTCAAATCTTCCATTACATTTAAATGGGCTTTATCCGCTGTCAAAACTAAGCATAAAAAAAAGCAAGAACAGACATATCCAAGATAATGAACAACAATTAACTAGGAACTATAGAAGAACCTAACGGAGAAACTGAATAAGAAGCTAAGAGCGACAGGCAACAAAGTGGACGGGAATATTGGTGAGCAACCACAATTGTCTTCGGTATTGGATACTGTCCATTTATAAACTCACATAAATCTTGCGACACCACGACCGTTAAAATTTGAAGATAATTTTCAATATGGTTAAGGAGGTTTACAGAAGAACTATTTGTAGTGTAATGCCCCGTAATGCAAAATGAATGTTATGGAGGTAAGTAAACAGCCACGATGTGTGCTTACTTCACGGAAGGTTGTCAGCCCTGACGGCATTCGCGCGGAAGCCTGGACGCAATGGGGTCGCCGGCGGAAGTACGAGCAATGACGAAAGTGGCTGAGCGTGGTGAAGTTACGTGCAGATGTCCGCGGGGGAGGAGGAGGAGGTAACAGCTCCTCCTCTGCAGAGGACAGCTCCCTTGGGATTCACACCAGACAGCCACTTCACGCCCTCTCGACTGGAGAGACGAGAGGGCGCGCTAGACGCCTGCGCTCTTCCCATCCGGCAAACAAATGAACCGCGTCCATATTGCAGACTGCCAAACTCGTCCTCTCGCTGCGACACTTTGGCCGCGTCCGAATTGATCGTTTCGTAATCTATAGGTTGTTCACGGTAAAATGAGCACTTTTCGAAGCCCTGCTCAAGATCTACTTGCATGCGTATTGTGTTTACTTTTCTCTTTCACGACGTGAATCGGAAATCAAGTGCGAGCGAATGTGTAGACATCAGAGTGTAGCATGGGGTGTTCGCCATGCCACGTGTCTTAATATTCACCTATTATCTCTTATGTATGCAAATTATACATATAAATTGTTTACAGCGTATTTTAAGGAGGAGAGTTCTGAATTCAGTCCATAATCTCCAATGTCTCTTAACCAATATAAAAGGTATCTGAACTATTTACCTTTTAGTGTTATTGTTCGTGGAGTTTCAGTTTGAAGGGAAAATAAATAATACAAATAATCCATTTTTAAAATATCTGCTAACATTTCAGATTATGTGGTCTGTTCAAAAAGTGGTACGTTTCCTTCGTGTGTAACAGGTACATTTGCCTTAAAGCAGCGCATTATTTATTTGACTCACCACTATGCATTAAGACATACAAGTGGCATGTGGTATTCGCCTTGAAGCAACCCACCATGGAGCTTCATGTGTTGAGCCTACTAATTTATGTGTGAGAAATATGCAGAAAAGGTAGTAAGTGTAGTATCATTTACGGGTACTGTACGTAATGAATAAGTACACTTTCAGGTAAATCAGTGTGAAAATGCCGAAATTACAGTGAGTTTCACTCCAACGCCTATATAATTTCTCGTAATTATATTGTGTCTTAACAAACCATAGAGCTGTAACCAGCGACCGTGCGCCCATAAATACCAGTTAAATCGCATACCTCTTTGACAGTAATCCACAAGGTTATGTGAGCACGTGTTGCCAGTCTTACCGTCACAAACGCCTCGAATGGCAAACTGAGTAGTCAACAGGGAGCGTAAGAGAGGCCGTAAGGTATAATAAAACCCTCGACCGAAACGCGACATGCTTTTGTGTAAGGGCGAACGTGAGCTGAGACAGATCCTTCCCCGTAGCCCCTTGCAACACTCGCCGATTGTCGCCCGCACGAATGGCCGGAAATTGCTTCCATCCTCGCCACTCGAGCTCATTACCGGCGAAGTAATAAAACGTGGAGAGCAAGCGCCGTTGTTTTGTTGTGAATGCAAAGTGGCTTCCCAGTTCCCACGCCACAACTTCACGTTTCGTCTTCCCTCCTCTCATTACCTACCGAGATGCATCGTGTGAGCTGCTTGTAACAAAACTGCCAATACAGAGGCACAATACGTCTCACAGTCTGCTACGTTGCGGGGGGGTTTTTCTTATGTAAATTGAAATTATTTGTTTAATTCTTTGCACTCATATGTTGAACCAGGTATAGCATCTTTAATTCCTTATTCCATTCTGTTAAATTATATTTACAGTTGCCAGAATCGCGTTGCACTGTTCTTTGTATGTTTTGGAATGCGCAATTATTTCCCTGCTTTGTTAAGCAGGCTTCACACGATAAAAGACGCATTTCGCGTAAGATTTCATACGAAATTTTTCGTACGAGAATGCCAGCTAAATTTCGTGCGAAACGAGTTCACACGCAGATAAATAAGATGAATACTGTATCGCATCAAAATTAGTTGATAGCCCTGGTTAGTACTGAACAGCCATGATATAATACAAAATATGAAGTTGCTTACGTCAACAAGGTTACGTCAAAGCTATCCCTCCAAAATATAATTGTTTTCATTTTATTGTCAGCAAATTGCTGTCAAATAACTTTAAAGCGTAAACTGGATTTCAGACAATGTTTTATTTACCTATATTCCTTTCGCACACCTCAGATTATGATTTTATTCTACTCTATGGTTGATTTTATAACAGGTCACATGACCAGCATACAAGGACCAATAGGATCGCAACTTGCATCGCCTTGCACGAAAATAAATAGGACCGGCTTTATCTCCTCATTTCGTGCAAGATGTGCCTTGCAAACAAACTTGTGCAAGAAATTTTCGTGCAAGGTCGGCATATCGCGCAAGTTTGGCACTCATCTTGAATCGTGTGAAGTCTGCTTTATGGTCGGACGTTCTTCCATCATTAGAAAATGGTGAACCTGGCTTGACATAGGAGTGTAGAGGATCGACGTTTTTTAAACACAAAAAGACAAATACACATAGGCTACTAACCTAAAGAGTTTAAATACTGCAACGTTAATTTCAAGGATAACCGAAAATCCGAAAGCCTGTACTATGAAAGTAACACAGGGATACAAATAAGTAAGTCAACATGAAACTTCACAGCAATTTGTTTGGAATAAATAAAACTTAACAGGAATTTTCATAACTTGCAACCATACCAATCACTTTTAAAAATACAATTTCGAAACACTTTTCCAAAAAATTTCCGTGAGGAATTACCACACACATTATGCACGTTTAATGCGTGATTCAAATTTTGTGTAAATTATTTTAATAACATATACAATTAAATAATTTTATCCGGCTATTTTTAATAAACTCATGAAATTCGGAGTCCTGCTTCGATGTTTTTTTTACGTTAGTAGCATCTACCAGCTTTAAGATAATATATCAAACGAATGCAATACTTTTCGTTTCAGGTATAGCCAATAAGCCTTTAGATACCTCTGAAATAATATGTGTAATTCTTAAAAATTGGGATTATAATGATGTAAGCTGTTTCATGAATCTTCGTTATAATTTCAATGTGCTATCCCTGCCCATACGAAAGAAAATCCTACTCTGATATCACCTTACGAATCTACAAAAGTGTGTAACTCTACAACGATGTAGCAGTTACATACACAGGAATGTTCGGCTTTGACGTCTTTTATTTACGGTATAATTTCCTCTTCAACAAAAACTCTCCCTGTGAAGCCTTAAATTATGCAACCAGTGTAAAATAAAATCTCCTGCTCCGATTAAACATAATGGCTGTACTAAAATGTTCCCAGATATTTTACACAGTATCGTAGATTAATTAACTAATATAAAATTGCAGCAAACGTTTCATTGTGGAAACTATAATTTTAAATAAACATCATTGAGTTCCCTAAGTAAAGATACTAATACCCAAACAAACACGCAAGTATACTTGAAACCCTAGATATTCTACAATCTGCGATACACCAAAAAAATTTAAAACTTGTTCTTTAAATTGAAGTCGAAAATAACCTGGCAACTGCAAAATGTTATAACAAGAGTTACTTACAACTCAACTGTACAGCTTCGAATATAATGGATATAGTTTGAAACCATTTCAAGAAAATTAGTTAGTAACCATGGTTTAAATCGTTTAAAGCATTAGTAACTACACGCCCCAAAAATTTTTTTTGTACCACCGGGATTGATATGTTATTATTGGTTGCTCACATCCCAGGCGAAAGTATGGGATGAAAATAGACACTGTAGAGAAGACCATGTCTGACTTTACAAAAAAATTTATGTAATATGCCTACTGTCCCATGCCCCACGCGAAAACCTTCGAGAAAAGTCACTACTCCTACCTGCATATGTTTTAACGGGCGCACTCAGTGACATGCGTCCAGTAAAGTTGATGACGATGGAGACAAAGTAGTTCCATAGCTCATCGTTGAATGAAAAGTGATCGGTAACCACTTGTGATAATATAAATAATTTCTTCCACTTTGCTTTTTTTTTTATGCATCGAAGTGTAAAAATGAGCAGATTTGTGCAATATTTATCAGCAAGAAAGCCTTTACACAACGGGTTTTTTTTTTTTTTTTCTTCTCCAAAAAAGTAACTGCGAGAAAAATGTGTATCAGTTTTACAATTGCCTTGGACGAATGAATTGTAACACATTAAAAATCCTGTCAATTAATTAACGAGTATTTTTCTAATTATGCGCTGGGCTTTCTCTCGAAGAAATTGTATAAAACGCTTCGCTACTTCTACTACGCTGTTTACATTTACGTCACTATAAGGTAATAGATTAAGTAAAAAATAAAATGTTTAAGTAGGGGCGAAATCACTGAAACTCAAAATCATTAAATATCAAAATACTTTAACTAAAGGATAGTAGAAAATGTATGTTAGATGGCATAGATAGTGGCTTATGGGTTGACATTGAACCACTTGATTATATTTTGTTGTTCCAATTGTACAGGCTGTATGAATTTCTTGTGGTGTATGTTGCATTAGAGATCAATCATCATCTTTAGAAAGGGCGAATCTTGGTACTGTATGTACATTTAATTTCTATGAAATATTTGTGAATATATTTTTGGACTTTTAAATGTTCATATAGCTAATACTGTATTAGCATATTGCAGTTTCTGGTAATATTGCCATAACGGTTTTGACTGGTGGTCGAAAAACCAAAACACAGAAAATATAGCAATTCCGGACATTCAACAACTTAAAAGGTAAATTAACAGTGACGTAGATAGTTCAAGAAACTGAATAAAAACTGATCTTAGAATGAAGCTAAAATTGATCGTGATGGAGTGGCCTAAAATAGAAATATCTAAATAATCGGTAACGTATTTCCCGAAGTGGAAAGCTACTATTTGCGTTGTAGAGCCATTTGAATTCTTCGCCTTATATTTCTATGTTTTAAATGTACTATAATTTGTAAATTAAAATGAACAGAATTTATGACTGGCACAAATATTTATTATTATTATTACTATCGAGAAACGAACAGTACGAAATGTGCGTGCGTTTCGCCTTCAGAAGTAACTCATTTTATACACAGATAAACGGCAGCAGTCACGTTATACTGATGTAGCTATTTGTACCAAACATTTTCATTTCATAGCTTCTTTTCGAGTGATAAATTAGATTTTTTATTTATTTTCAAATGCAAGAAATATTTTCGATAATGTTATGACAGACGCGACGCGATGGGTGCGAGCGACAATAAAAATGCTCTAACTCCTGAAATCCGATTCTAGCAGTATTGCATTTAGAAAAAAACATAGTTATGAGTTTTTTTTAGTGTTAAACGATTTTTGTGTTTTTTTAAATTTGTATACAATGTTCAGAGTTAACAAAAATTCTTTTTTTTTTTTTTCACATTTTCGACCTTGTTTACTACTTTTTAATAAAACCTGCAGTCATTGCTTAATCATTTTCTTAATATTTGCGTTAGCAAAAAAACGGCAGGGAATGTAACCTTTTATATGTGATAGCTTTGAGGACTGCACAGCTTTGATAGCTTTGAGGTAACACACCTAGCGTGGAACGTATTAACTACAAACCGCAGTCGCTTAGTTGCTAAGAAACAGCACAGATAGCAGCACACGTTCGCCAGAAAAAAAATTGACGCAACGGCCGGCGGTAAGTTGAATTTGAGTTCGTGTCACGTAATATTATCATCGTTTATTATTTTGTCTATGCTATTTAAGCCGTCTGCCACCACATTGGTATGATTTCCGTACTAAATGCATTAGAAAGGTTGCCCATAAAGAAAAAAAACAATACTCCAGTAGTACAACTGATGTAAAATGTACAGGGGCGAAGTTTGCTCACAAAATCATGCCCTGCTACTCCAAACGGGTGGCATTTTGGTTTGCTATTTATTGTCTTTGAACTCCACCGACCTTTACCTGCTCAGCGCGTTGCTCTTTTTCCAGCGCGTATCTGCAAATCACAAATTACAAAATCGTAATTTCAGCATTGCATTAAAAAAACGTTTTCTCTCAGCTAACCGTTTACGAATTTTCTTTCGTTTAATATAATTTATAATGATATAGTTTAATATGAACTTACAAATTTAATATGTAAAATTCATGTTCTAATATATTGATCATAAATTATATTATGTATACATTTATACAAAATAAATCAATATATTAACTACTCAATTATATAATATTATTTACAATATTATTGAAATATTTAGAACATAACGCAAAATATTGAGAAGAATATTTTAAACTATATATATATAATATATATATATAATATATGTATATATAATATATGTATATATAATATTGATATTTAATATTTATTTAACATAGTACGTATTAAAATTTTATAAAATTATAACATTTTTGATTTAGGTTCATGTAATAAAGTTTAAGAAACATTATAAATTATTTAATATAAATAAATTTATTGTAATTAAGAATAAAATGGTTTCATAGCAATAAATATGTTATGAAAAGAATCTTACACAGTTTTAAATTGTATACAGTAGTGACTTTGTTAGATTATTATTATTATGATTCACATTGTTTTTTATTATAATGGCGTAATGTAAATATCTATTAATAGTCAAAACTTACACGAAGTGGTTTGGTTAGTAACCAGCTTCAAGGTTAACGAAAAGCAAAATGCTAATTACAATAACTAATCTTTAATTTTTTAAATAAAATCAGGTCTCTTAACATAACGTTGTAATTTTTGGAGCATTAAAGTTTTGTTCCAAATGGCACTAAATTTTTAAAACAAAATAGCCACGTGATTATTTGGTGATTTGCGCACTTGTCTTTGTCAACTTATAAACTGACAATTACACAGATAAAAAAAGGGGTGAAATACTTTAGGTGTGGTTATAGTGGCGGAACAACTGCACAACTGTATTTGCCGGTGAATTACGATTCCTTTGCAAGTGCCGCGAAATATACACACTCTGTTTATTACTTACGTGGCAATATTTATTTAAAAGGGTGGTTAAAGGATAAAAAAAAAAAAATGGCCGAAAGGGAAAAAAGGAACTAGGGTCTCAAAAGTACTCACTTTACCGTGACCAGCCTATATCAACGTAAATCGATGTCAGTACAAGAGTGTTACAACTCTTAACATGCGGTTTTTCCTGTACTGCATATTGTAAGGTAATTGATAAAAAATCAGATTTTTTAGTTTAACAGTGTTGTACTGAGATATAAAAATGTTGATTCCGTTTTGCACTTGTATAAGACGGCAATGAAGAACTTTTCGTTCGTCCACAGAAGCTTAACATGGATATCATATTCGGAAGTTCTGTAGGCTGTAAATTTTCTGCAATAGACGTATCAGTAATACGTAACAAATTGTTTTCGTAAATGAGTAAACGAAACATTAGGAATGGACACATCAGTAACATTTATTTCGATAATTATAAGAATTACGTTTTAACGTAGGCAAATTAAAAATTCGCAAGAACCAGATGTTACAAGCTACACGCTATTTTTTTATGTAAATTATTTTTCACACAGCCGTTTATGTCACAGGAGAATATATTTAATATTTTGTCATGGGATACAGACGTGTTAATTATTTAGTAATTATTATTCTAATTTATCCTTTTCTGTCAGTTATTGTTCACGCAGCTGAGGACCAGTAAGCCGTTGAACTTTGTCATCACCTTCTGATCATTATCACAGACACTAAGACAATAAACAGTTCTATTCTATAGACTGATCATTTATTGCTAGCCAGACAAAGGTTTTGAGTTCAAAATTTACTAATCAAGTTTCATCTTTAATTGTGCGTGAGATTTAATATACTAGTTGAACTAGTACTGACACTGAAGAGTTATTTTATTTTATTTCATGGAACTTCTAAGGAAATGTTTACTAGTTACCAGATACTTTGTGCATAATTGTCATTTTGTATTAGACCTGAAGGTAGAACAAAAATTTAAGCTGCTATGTGTTTATGTTACTTATTGGTTGAAATGTGACTTCTTGGAATATAATTTAATGATCTTTTTATTAAATATCACTCTTCGCCAAAATATGTATTTAATTTATAAGTTGCATACAGATTGGTTCCTCACATATTTCCTTCAGCGTCTATAAAAGTTGTGTACTTCACCAGTGTGTTTGAGCTGGGGCAATGGAGATAATTCCCTAATGAGCGTCTATAGGCAATGCAATTTAATTGCCAATCAATCTGGCAAGTGAAATGGAATATGTTTCTTTTACGTTTCAGTTGTGTTTTTCTGATGTGTAGGTCATACGGTGCCTGTGTGTTAACAGCTTTATATCCAATGCTGATTTTACATATGGTAATCAGTTTAGTCTATGAGCATTACACATACGAATGATAAACACATTACCTTCTATATTAACTATCCTATCACATTAGCACGTATCGTCATCGATTGGTTCTACTTTCCTACATATTTCACACAAATATATATTTTACTTATTACATTTGGCGTCTATACGTGGTGCATATTTACACATCTGACTGTAAAACTATAGGTTACCGCACAGAAATCACTCGTTTTGAATTTAAAATATTTTTATACTGTTACAAGCTTTAAGAACAAGCTTTCTTAAAGCTTGTAACAGTATAAAAATATTATACACACACACACGCACACGCACACTCACGCGCACACGCACACACGCACGCGCACACACACACACACACACACACACACACACACACACCTTATACTAAAACTTGAAAATCACATTGTCAGAACGAAATGTATATAAAAATTAACTGTTATTTATAGTACTAAGTTCTACCCTGAGAAATTAAAAAATAATACCATGAAGCATTTGTTACAGAAAATGAACACATCTGCAACTATTTATATATTGAAGCTCCGTGTCTACTTCAATTTTGTCACTTTCAGAAGAATCACAAATTTTTTCCGAAAAAAACATTTCTTTGAAGGGGAACATTTAATCTACAATTTTCTACTCATCCTAATTGCTGTATCCAAAATGTCACGTTTCCTTCTTCGGAATCCATAATGTGTCCGGGAGATATTGGATAAATAATTTCAAAAGAAAATGAGTTCGTGAGAAAACAAATTAACAAACATGCATTCGTATCGGAATAAACGCATATAATGTATTAGTACATAATGTGGAATATTTTAGCAACAATTCAGTATTAAATAACTTATTAAAAAATACACTATTTTACGAATGACTGCTTTGGTCGTAATAAACGCCAGGGTTATTTCTAAGGATAATATCCACTGGGATCAATTATAGGTACTATAACATAATTTATAATACTTATTTTAAAGCAATGAACATAATTACAAACCGATGAGTTGTATTTTTATTCAGGCCGAGTCCGAATATGCGTAAATTTGATAACTTATTTGGTATTTCTAATGTGGTTCGTTTGAATTAGAGTATTCTTCAGTCACCATGAAACCGCCGGTAATTCGCAGACATTTGACGTGGCTTTACAGGAATTGCTGAAAGTCACTATTCTGATCAAATACGGGTCGCTATTGTTTTTGCTACTGCGTTGAAATATCATTAGAGTTTACTGAAATTTGAGAATTCCATGGCTGTATATTGCGTCTGGATTTCATACGAGTCTAGAGTGTCTGTACATCACAGGAATGATACTGTTATTTATACCATAGTTATTCGTAATACCTCCAAAATAACAGGAGTTCGATTTTTTTAATTATGGCGTAATAGCAGGCACTGTGCAATGGAAAGGGACACAGTTACTCTCTCTTTATGTAGTAATATGAAAACAATTTTTTAAAACTAAATATTTAAATATTTAGAATTTCAAAAGTATATCGTTATTCACTGCTGTATTAAATGCAGACCATACAAAAAGCCTGCCTATTAAGTAATAACATAAATAAAATTAAAACAAATCGATATGGTTAAAAAATCTGAAAATTGTTTAACATTTGCCTGAGAATACGAACCACCAGGCAATGTTTTATGCTTAAAGTGTAATGGTGGCGATATAGTGCTATTACTGTGGGAATTCAAGTGGACAGTGCCCTTCTTCAAATTTAAGTCAACAAACGAATCTCAAACAAAGAAAAACTATATAAATTAATGACAGCAACGGATATTCAGCAATAATTTAAACATCGAAAACAGAGAATAAACTGTCAAACGAAGGGAAAAAATAAAAATGAAAACAAAAACACATTGAAAAATAATGTCCTTAGAAATAATAATAAAGAAAAAAAAAATTTACAAAAATATTGTAGTAGTGATTAAATATGAGCGACCGTAGTCTTTTTTTGTCGCTGTTTAAACGACTACTAGAATCTTCATTGTTTCCAAGCTATCGGTCGTCACTTTGTCGAATTAATTCGTTGCTGGTGTCCTTTACTCGTTTATTTTGTTGATTTGTGTATTCAACAATGTACTTATATTTGAATGCACATAATAATCACGGATGGTATTTCATGTATCCACCAAATTTGTACCTACAGAATAATAATAAATCGATTTTTATTATATCTGTAAATTTGTACAATCATCATCTAGCATTTGCAAACTATGTATTCCAGGTAACTCACTAGTTGAATACACTATGGACAAAAGTCACCGGACACCGATTGCTATGTCAAAAAGCACCAGCATCTAACTAACAAGTTGTCGAATTTCCCTTTTCCTATTATTAGAGTGTTAATTCTTCTGGGTAGACTTTTCACGCACTTCTGGTACATGCCAGTGGGATTTGTTTCTAGTCTTCCTGTAACATGATGAATACTCGACATTTATCTGCAGGTTGGCTTGTCTGGCCAGTAAGTAAACAACCCTTTTCCTTATCCCATAGTAGTTGTGTGACACTAAAGTTAGGGCTTTAAGCGGTTCAGTTAACTAATTGTCTTCAAAGCTTGAAACACAGTTGATCTTGCTTTATAGAAATAATTACCGTGCTGATACAATAAGGGGTCTATTACAATCTTTAATCTATTTTGGGAAGCGTAATTTTATCCAGAATGTCTCGGCATATGCCAGAGTTCATCAGTCCAACGATTAAAAATAACGGCTCGTGCCCAAACCAGGATAAACAGCCCCACAATATAACATTATCAGCAATAGAACTTTGACACGGCATACTCGGATAAATTCAGTTCGTTATTCGTTCATTCGAGTGCCAGATCATGCCCCGTGATCATCACCTCAAAAGACCTTTTTCCATTGCTCTCCATTCCAATGACTGCGTTATGTGCACAATTCCAAACGACGTCGGACGTTGGTGATTGTTGGTCGGTGGCCTCATAACAGCGACACGATCATGAAAACCTAGAGCCATCACCTCCAGACGGAGTCTTCTGTACCTGCCTGAGCTGCGACAGAAGACTCCTGCAGCCGTTGGGCTGGTTTTATGACTATTGTTTCGCACACTATTCGGTGTTCACCGATCATTTCCGGTGGACTGAGACAGGTTTAACTGGTAAGAAATCTATGACTGAATGCTGGGCGTTAGAGCCTCCTAGAATCAAGCTTTTTCGAAAACACGCACCTCTCTTTACCGGTTTATTGTGACAATAAACAGGTGTTTTGTATTCAAACGTTTGTACCTTTCACCTTTCATCTTACTAGGAGAGATACCCGCATTCGACTGGAGTGATTTAGCAAAAACAATGGAAAATCGAAATCAACGGCCTGTCCGGGAAGCGAACCGAGATCCTTACGAATACGATATCAAAGTGTTACCACTGCACCCCCTCCTGGGCACGGCTTAGTTTACACAGAGAGAAAATCGAACAAAATATTTGTTTGTATAGGACCAACTATGTGTTTAGTTGCCCTAACAAAATGTACAGTTGAGCAAACAAAATTTGAAAAGCAACAAAATATACTTTTGAATAAACGAAATCTCAGTATTGGGCCAAAAAAAATTAGATTATCAAATAAATATTTTGTTGAATCAACAGTATATATTTGTTTGGCCACTCATTTGACTGCTTTAGTTCGAAAATACAGCTCGAGAGTTTGATTGTATTTTTTGTGACAAGTAGGATAGCAACCGTATTTGTTAGTGCATCTATTAATGTTTAACAATCATATAAACACATTAATAAAACAATGTAACAAAAAACTGACAAATAAAGCTATAATACTTGAAATATTTGTTTGCACACGCTGCTCAATATGTGCAGTATATCTACTTAAAAGCTTTCCTGGGATATCAGTTGTCACATTATCTAATATTACTGAGGCATAGCGCTCGGATGCAGGTGATCTAGGTTCGAAACTCGGTCGTACTTGTAAAGTTTTTTTAAATCGGCCCAAACTGATTAATGTACGTCTAGCCAAACAAATCTTTAGTTGTACTAACCAAATCTTACAGTTTGGGAACAACCAAATGAGAAAAACAAAATAATGTGGTTTCAGCAACAAAGTATTTCATTGTCCCTATACAAACAAATTATTTGGTTGCACCAAACAAATCTTGTTTGATTCAACAAAACCTTTTTCTCAGTGTACAAGCCCTCAAAACCATGTAGTTCGGATCCCAGTATAACCGGCATTTTCATCCTTGGTCTGCATAGCGGTGTGACGTAAAACCCACATTTTAACTTTCCTAATCTGGTGACAGCCTGCCTACTGAGATGCGCTGACCGCTGATGTTAGGGTAATTGGACTCACAGCTAGCGAAGCTCTTCTCAGATTGACTTGAGTGCTTACTTAATGGACATGCATTTAGCGGTTTGTTGCTGAGAGTATTAGGGATGCCAAAATATGCTAGGGACGTGTATTTTTGCTGCTAAGTGGTAGTGGGAAGTTGTCCTGGCAACTTTCGACCGGCTCAAAATATTTCAAGCAGTTCCTGCCAAAGTAAAATATATACGCAAAGCGAAAGAAATAGCAATTCAGGCTCACACCTGAGTCTCTCGGAATGTATCGGAAACAAAACTTATTTCTTCAGAAAAGGTCATTGAATGAATCATTCGGTGAAGAGCTTGTTTTGGTTACAACTGCATGCAAAATCATTTTGTGATAATTAATTTAAATTTATTGTTCTTGAAGAACTTATTTAAATATATTTCAAAATTATGAAAACATTCAGGTATGATATATCTGTACATATCCTATGCACTTGATGTTTTCATAGTAATCTCACCAGCATGTTTCAACAAGTAAAATATTATTTCGTAAGTATTTTTCTCTAGGTAATGTCTAAATTAAGTAATCATAACTACATTTATAGCTTGATTTGGAAAGTATATGGTGACATGACGTAAATATGTTTTGACAGCAGTAATCATTTTTATTGATATTAATTTTCTTACTACGTTCTACATAGTGGCTGTAAAACTACAAGGGTGAAGTGAGCATAGTTATTTACTAAAACAGAGGAATAGTTCCTTTATTGAGGTTGTGTTTAGATCACTTAACAAACCGTTACTGTGTAGCTCCCTCACCTTACCCCCTGATTTAACCCCTGTAATTGATATTTTTAAGGCAAAGGAATTAGGAATGCAATAATAATTTTGCAAAATATCTTGGTTAAAACGTTTACATTTGTATACTTTAATTAATTTTGTACTTAAAAATGTGAAAAAAAAATTGATACTTACGTAATCTCTACGAGGCTTAACCAAGGTTTTTTAATTTCGGCGAAAAGAATTTCGATTTTTTAATCCAGGTGATTTGCAGCTAAGAAAATTATTTATAATAAAATTTCAAGGAAGCGGCTGTCTCGTGAGGTGTGCAAAAGAATAATATTAAAATCCACAACTTTATTCGTTTTTGCTATTAAATCAGATGGACGTACCAGAGTTATTGCACTTAAAATAATTTTTTGGTCCAAAACAAACAATGAATGACGTACTATGTGTTAGCACGAAGAGTCGAAAAACATGGCGGGAGTCGTGTGAATGAACTAGGAAAGAAGCGAAGCATTAACTGGTTTGTCTTCGAGCAGTAATAGTGCGCGACGTATGTGTAGCAGACAGTTTCGTAAACTCTGTTCGGGAACACGATCACGAAGTCTGCGCCAAGACAGGGGACTTGGCACGCCACAGTGGACAAGGTGGTACATAGACAGCCGGCAATCTGTTTTATCACGCAGTCTTCGGTAACCATTCCCTGGGCCCAACATGTGTCAAAGCTCTGCCCTTCCATTCCCTCCCCCCAAATAAACATTTTATTTTACAAGCCACCAGAAATATAGAAACAATGCCTGCAAGGTCAGTGCAGTTAAAGAATTTATGACTGAAAACTGAGATACAGGATTAATGTTTGTACTACCTTCCTTGACTGATTTGAAGAATTATGACGAACTTTTGTTGTGTTTCCCTTCGCATCTCAAAACGTCAAGGACTTAAGGTGAAAACTTATATTTCTGGAAATTAGATTATTTTTGACGCGATTATTCAAGTTTTCTTGGCATCAATCGAGTAACCTAACATATTACAATACATTTCGAGAAAAAACTTTTGCTGTTCGTTAAACAAAATTTTAAAATAATTTGTGCAACAAATAAACTCTAAAGTTTGAATGTTTTGTTTGCGCAGCACGATAACGATAATGTTTTGGCAGTTATACACGTCCTAAGTAAGTTTGCCAAT
This sequence comes from Dryococelus australis, assembly GCA_029891345.1. Classification (NCBI taxonomy): domain Eukaryota; kingdom Metazoa; phylum Arthropoda; class Insecta; order Phasmatodea; family Phasmatidae; genus Dryococelus; species Dryococelus australis. The sequence continues at coordinate 321,971,640 of CM056993.1, read as the reverse complement.
GAAGTAGTCAGACCAGGCGACAAATTTCTATGGCAGTTCACGTGACTAGGAAGTGGTTTTCTATAGGAGGTACAAAACCCAAAACAAAACACAAGACAATGCGCCCAACAGTTTCCCAACTCGGCAACTATCCATAAATCCTGCCTGAAACGAAAACTACTTCGACCATAGTATTTCCAGCTAACTATCGCTCCGAAAAACTGACGAAAGAATTATCAAAACTTATTTGCTAAATTCTATAAAGTACTTTTTTAGACTAAAGAGTGTGCAAGTAACATTCAAGACAGCTCGAAAATAATTACGCCCGTGTATTTTAATTTAAACATAATAATGTGTGCGGAAACAAATCAACTTAATTCATATTTTATATGTAATTTTTTTTATTATCATTAAATTTCGTAGCATAAATAAAGATATTAATTCAGATTTCATTGATTTTACTGAGACAAGTGCTGTATTGCTATCAACAGATTTTTCATATGTAAACCTTGAGCAAGATCACTCAAAATAAGCAAATAGTCACGATGATGCCTGCAAACGATGTAATTTTGTCACTTGCATATTTTCACGATTTGGAAACAACTTGCCAGTGATCCAAGAACATCAGTGTAAGTCACTTCGTCTTCATGAAACTGCCAGGTTGATATCTAGAAATGTTTCTTCAGGGTTTCGTTCATTGCCCTGCCTTCGAAATTTTGAAATAACGAATGTTTACCTTACAAGCTTCTGATGATTATCATTATTCATGGTATGACGAATATGCTGATATACTTCTATATACATAGAAAAAGAAATCTTTGCGCTATCATTTACTGTCAGTGTCAAGAAAAGTTAACAAAATAATAAATACTATTAAACTTCATTCAATCTTAATTACTTATGAATATGACATTTGGTTCAACAAAGAAAATACTTAATTATTCTATAACCATTAATAAAATGTAAAATCAAGATCTGTGTAATGAATAATAGTGAATGTATTAGTAATGCAAGAAACGTAATTGTAACGGATTTATTCCTTTATTTACGTGTTGTAAAAAATATAATTTTGTAATTTTAGATTTTTAAATTTTGCTGGATTTAACAACGCACTTTTTTTAAGATCGTGAGGGATAAAGGGATGGCTTACAAACTAAACTAGCCGAACCTGCCTCTAAAAATAAGCACACATTACAGTAGCCTGCCCACAATATTCTAACCCGTAACATAGTGTTCCGAGAGTAATAAACTCGTCCACAGTTATTGTGTGTGTGTGTGTGTGTGTGTGTATATATATATATAAGAAATATTTAAATAAGAAAATTTTACGAACAACTAAATATTACTGTAACATTATTTCGTAAGGGATATTAATAAAAATACATCTAGATCATCTTTATGTGTTTGACACAACATGTGTAACTAGATTTAAGAAATTTTAGATGAAAACGAACACATCCCGAAATCATAAACCAGTACATTTTCTGCGCTTTATCCACCAAAACTTGCCATATTTCTTTTATTTCTAACAAGAAAACGAAACCAGAGGAGTTAACTTTTGCCTTATAAATGGCTATGCCCACTCATCCGTCTGCAGCGTGGTTTATAGTCACAGAAATATTTATTCAGGTTAGGTTCTCTAGTTTGCACGTGAAAACAATTTTACAACTGGCAGTTTATATCATATTATAGTTATTGACCTAGCGAGTTCGCTATGTTCGCACATGTACTTCAAAATCATAGGGCACAGGAATCATTTTTATGATAATTTTCTAGACATACTGAAAAATAAATTGTTAAATGACGAAATAGTCTGCAGTGTTATCTGTACTGTCACATTTGTATATATGGTTTCAAGTCTTCGTTGATAACTCAGATCCACAGATTACGATACCTTGTGTATTCAACATTTACACATAATTCGTTCATAAAGACGTACATCACAGGTTCCACACAGAATAAGGGGCCACGGTGGTTGAGCGGTTATACTGCTCGCCTCTCACCAAGGCGAACTGGGTCCAGTCCCCGGCCCGTTCGCTTTGGATTTTCACAAGTGGGAATCGTGCCGGACAATGCCGCTGGCCAGCGGGTTTTCTCGGGGATCTCCCGTTTTCCCCGCCCTTTCATTCCGACGCTGCTCCATACTCACCTCACTTCACCTTCCTCAGCACTCAAGAGCTCGCTATTAAGAGTTAGTTGGAGCTGCGCGTCCAAGGTCAAGAAGCGAGGGAGCAATACGGGCGATACTAACCTGCATGCCTGGCGTCTCATCGCTCCTACGCGCAAGGCGTGCAGTGTTGCCGTCGTGACGCTGTGCAGTGTAAATAATATCTGTAACCGGGGGGGGGGGGGGGGGGGGGGGTTATTACACGCAATGAAAAACCACATATTTATCTACGTCCGTATCTTTGTACTTTTCTCTTACCGTTTAAGTAAACTGCACAGGCAAGCTTTAAAAATGCGATATTTGACCATCTTAACGAATTTTTTTCCTCCAAGAATACACTAAATATGACAAGTAAAATAATAGGGACATAGATAATTGTTTTTTAAAATATTTTCTGATAAAAATCCTATTTGAAGAACATTTTTTTACCGATACACGCGCATTTGGGCAAACAACTATTAAAAAAAAAAACGCGCAGGTCCATATTACTCTTAAGAGCCCCCTAAATCGCCCCACTCACTCGCACGGAATATAAACATCGAGCATAACAGCAGATTCAGTACTCACTCGCGACTGCCTCACACACTCACACAAAGTGACTGCGTGCAAAGTGATGGGCGAAGCCGTAACAACTCTCGTCTGAAAGAGAGTGTGAGTTTGAGTCTGTGAAGGTGAGATACGCAAACACAGCAGGTTGGCCTTCACAGCAACAAACAAGATCAAGTCTCCCTCTCCCCAATTCCATACGCTCAAGCTCCTAAGCCCCTGAACTCATCACGCAGCAATGTCTTCAATAATAATTGGTAAGCTTTGGTTTGTCTTCAAACACAGAGATTCATGTGCACTATTTTAATCAGCTCATTACTATCGATGATGATATGTGGTGCTTAAAAAAATGTCGCAGAGCGGGAGCATCCGCAGGAAACACAATCACTCCATGACAGTGACGTTCTACTCCTTTTCCTTCCACACCACTCATTTGATCACAAATGAGTCTTACCAAAATCTCTCAATCAGCAGAGTTTCAACTTCAGAGTAACCTACCAATAAATAACGTAGTCGCCAAATATTGCGAAAATGTCAGCCATCCCCTGATACAGATTGGAATATCAAGTTTTTAACCTCCAAAATTGTGAGAAATTATCAACAGACAGTTTGTTTTATTTAGTTTATATCGTAGGCTTATTCTTCTTCTTTGTTTTCATATAAAATGCCCAAAAACAAAAATACAAGCATAATAAAAGATTACAAACGGCCAAAAAACGGGCTTCAAAAGACCACATTGAAAATGTTTATAATGACTAAATTATATAAAGTTAGATTAATCATGGGGTCACAGAGCATAACAAACTTAGCCCAAATATTGTAACGTTTCAAAAGTTTACTCATTATAAAACACACTTACCTTTAAAATATTTTCCTTATAAATACCCCATAATGAAGCCCCTATAAAACATGGTAGGAAATGCCTTCTGCCAAGTTAATATCTTATGTTGAGGTCTTAATCCCTTCTGTCCTCCCAAGATGACACACAAGCCCTTTTATAATTAAAAAAAATACGTTGACGAGTGTTGAACATCCCAGATGGTTTTCGAAGTGGATCAAGTCCAGTAAATTCATATCTTGATGACGTAGATCGTAACTTCAGACGGTTGCTAGACGCCTGCCATACATGTTTGAAGGAGGGGGCATCGGTGGGATGAGGGAGTGGGGCAGGCTCCAGCCTCGCACATTCAGTCTTCGCTCGCCTGCGAAGCCGCGCACCCGCGTCTCTTGCGACACACTCGCTGGCAACGTCAAACGGATCATCCACTAGGTAAGCCTCAGCTCCATCGTCGACAATCCCATGTAAGACATATAAATTGCAGCGTAGGATAATCAAATATGATGCACGGTGTTTCAGCACCGTCACCCAAAATATACGAAATAATTAATGACGTTGAATGATTTGCCAGCGGATGACTTGCCCTTGAAGCGTGTTTTATATTCAAATTAAATGAAAAGTTACTCAGTTCGATGTGCTTACTGTAATTTGAACAATATATAACACTATTTCTCCCGAAAAAATTTAGCTGCGTCATTTTATTTTGTGTGTGATTAATCGTAGTATACTGAAGTGCATGCTTTACAAATTGTTTCTTATAATTGTTATGGTCACTTACTCCTGGTTATTCGAGACGAAAGCCTCGATACCGGGATGGAAACGGCTCTTGAGATCAGCAAGAACCATACTGATGACAAGCTTCTGAAAAGCAAGCACACTGAGTAGGCGAGAATTGATAATCAAAGGAGAAACAGAGAGCGTAATATCTCTAATGCGAGTTGCAAACTAAAAAGCTAAATACGACAAACTCAAATCGTGGGTTAGTGGTTTCAAACTCCAGAACGCTCACAGAAAGTTAAATTCTTGTTAATAAAAAGAACTGGCAATTTAATATATATTATTTTATAATTGGCTGCGTCACTTAGACTGCACACTACTGTATATATATATATATATATATATATATACATATATTGATATATATATATATATATATATATATATATATATATATATATCAATTGGTTTTGTCACAATCCGTTTTTTATATACTTGCCTGTGAACGTTGAACGAAAAATAGTATCTTCTGGTTCGTATATGCTGTGGTTAAATTGCGTCCATGTCTTCTGATAAACTAAAGTGTTTTCTAGAAAGAAATGGCATTGCATTTTTGCAATTAGTTTTATTAGCTGTAATAACGATAAAAAATCCCGTTGGTTATAAAATCCGCTCCCCATGCAGTAATTTAAAGAATGTACTCACTGCTGTAGATGTACTTCATTTCAGTCTTTAGGTTCTCTTTGAAGCCATACTCCTTGTTCTTGCCGATGTCATAGTTGTCGTAGGAGATGTTCTCCTGCTTGAGATACGCCACCAGCGACTTGATCATCAGGTAGCATGTCTGGATTCCAGACACCTTCTCGTAGCCGTTTATGTCGTATATCAGCATTACGTTTTTCCAGTTATACCTGCAAGCAGAAGGAAGAAAGCAATTGACATACTTCCTCCTTCCTTATTATAAACAAGTAATTTATCCCTCAGAAAGTACGACACTGTAGATGAACCACACTTAGGCCCAACTTTACTTCAGATTTTGTTTAAAATCATCTTTGGACTCGCATATCGAATCCCAGTCAGGCATATCTGATTTCGGTTTCCCATGGTTTCCCGAGTCACTCCGGGCTCCTGCTGGGATCTTTACTCAGTGCAGGCAAAGACCGATTATCTTCCCGTTCCTGCTCCTGTCAACAACTTGATACGTTTCTAAAGCCTGTTCACGATAAAGTGAGTACTTTAGAAATGAACCTTGGAAAAAAGTCACCGCCCCCTGCATGCATATATTTCAATGGGCTCACTGAGTGACAATCGCCCAGTAAAGTTGGTAATGATGGATGGAATGTAGTCCCATATACTTACGTCGAATAAAATGTGTTAGGTAAGAAATTATGATAACTTAGAATTATTTATTTCGCTTTATGGTTTTTTTAATGCATCGAAGTGTGAAACTTATCAGATTTTTTAAGTATTTACTTTATTAAAATTTCAGTGTTTCATTTGACCAAAGCATGAATAAAGTGACGAGGCCCATGGCAATGTTAATTTTACATAAGGTGGGGACACAATGTGTATACACGTAGATCTTAAGCAGGGCTTTCAAAAGTGCTCAATTTACTGTGAACAGCCTATAATGACCTCACTGCACTGTTAAAAATTTCCGTATAATTACGGATTGTTTTGCGTAAATGCACAGTGTATATACCAAAAGGCAATCTGTAATGATGAAAAACGGAGTTAAGTCCGTAAATACAAAATACGGAAAGTCTCCGTATTCCTTTTGACTTCGAGTTACGGGAACGAACAATGCCGATTTCTACACAAAGCTTTCTTCGCCACTGTAACAAGAAAATTATCGTTTCTGAGGCAGTTAAGGTTATCCACGCGACTATGAAATATTCTTTCAAACATAAAAAATAGCATCAGGCGTCTGTAACATCTGGCAACACTAAAAATACACTAAATTTAATAGAAACTGAATTTTTGCTTCTGAGTTTTGAATATAAATACGTAAGTTATACCTCGATTTTCAAGTTAGAGTTGCAGGTGAATGGTTAGTGTTGTGGACTGGTAATTTTTTTTGACTCGGGTTCAAACTTCGCTTACGGCTCGGCCTCACACGCCATGTTGAATTATTGGTTCTAGCTTATTTTAGTTGTATACCGACACTTATTACGAAACTGCTACTATACAATCACGACAATATACGTTACGCTGAAGTACCGTATTTTTTTCGAGAATTATGAACAGATAAATGTCATTTCACAATCACCGTATCACATGTAGATGACGTTTGACGACTAAATTTGAAGGGGATTGTCACTTGTGATAATGCTATAGTAACAAATATTTGGTTATTTCACTGAAAAGGAAGTTATGACATATTTATTCAACCTTAAGTACAAAATATTTTAACTTTGTTTATATAATTTTTTATATATGGTTGAACACCCACATAACGAAAATTAAAAACGTTTTCATTATCTCTTTTTATTGTAAACGGAAATTACAAAAAACTAACTTGGAAATCAACGGAAAGGTTCCATGAAATTTACGGAAAGTCCGTTTCTGAAAATCAATGTGTCCGTATTTTTACGGAGAGTTTACGGACACTTCTGGATAAATTTTTCCAGGACTTTTCCGTAAAATGAAGGAAATTTTTTTTTTAGAGTGGGCCGATGAGACGTTAAGCCCTATCTATCTACTCTAAAATACAAATTTTGTAGCGATCGATGTAGGTTAGCAATTAAACTACAAAAATTGGGGTTTTGGCTGTGCTGGGGACATGGCCATTTGTTTTATACGTCTACGTTGACGCTGGCACGCCTTCATGTTTATTTTACGTTCCCAGCACCGCTTCACTCGACAATATGGGGTTTTATGGGTATCACTGGATTGCTTTTGAGATACTCTTTCCAACCGTATACTATTTCTGTATTTTGACTTGGCTTTTAGATGAGTACAGGCCGAAATTGTGTTAAGTTTTCTTAATTTTTTACACTAAACGCATACAATTCACCATAACCACGCCACGCAATGGATTGATCTTGACGAGAGCTGTGGACTGAAACTTAAACGAGCGTCGTAGCTTCTCCTAGTCAAAAGTTATACTACGTGGAAGTTATGAGACGCGGCGAAACCAACTCAAAATTGCCCCCCCCCCCCCCTATTTTTCGTGATAGATGCTACGCAGTGCTCACTCAACGTAACATATTCTTTGATCCTTTCGCAATCGAGTGGTGTAATTGAATTCTGAATGTAGACTATAGATTCGGTAGCTGCAATGCCAAACTGTATCCCCCGATTTTGTTATCATCGGATTTTCTGGATTGCCTTCCACTATGGTTGCAAATATATAGACGTATTCTTTTCAGAACCAGAGTGCTCTAAAATAATTGGCCGAGTGTACGCTGTTTGCATTCAATCTTCTGTGTGTCTCTGTTGAACGGGGACGATGGAACAGAAATGCCCCTTTAAAGATCACAATGCCAGAAAACCTTCACGCACAGAACGTGTCATAGCGATCTAGTTAGTATGTTGGAACGGCGTTATTTACGAGACATTTTACTGCACGGGTCCGAACTATGACATACGAAGGCACAAAAATGTACCGCAATGTGCGTATAGGGCGTAGATTCAGTTTCAAAACAGCAGCATGTAACTGTGGAAAATGTTTTCCCTGTGACGTGTGTCTCGAAGCTAAGGAAGGTAGGAGAGGCAGGTTAAACGTCCACGTCCCGCCTGACTATAGTTTTACTCCATTTTCAACCGAGAAACGTGGGAACTATAAGGGTTACACTGGCACGCGCTACAAGTGCGCCATCGCCTCTACGCCCAGGGCTCTGAACTGGCGTGCAGTGTCCTCGTAGTTCTGCGTGTACCTATGAGAGTTTCAGTGGTGAGCCCAACATATTACTAATGAAAAGTCTTTAAAGGCTGTTCACGGTAAAATGAGCACTTTTAAAAGCCCTGCTTGAAATCTACTTGTATGCACGTTGTGTGTTCTTTCGCGTTATGTAAAATTGACATACGCCGGTCAGGTGAGACTGTGGAATGAATTATCAGAAAAGTAAATATTTTCGAAATATGGCCATTTTTTCACTGGTGCATTATAAAAACAAAAAGCGGAATAAGTAATTCAATTTATGACAAATGGTTACCTAACAATTTTTATTCGACGTTACGATATGGAACTACTTTCCATCCATCGTTGCCAACTTTACTGGGCGAATGTCAATTAGTGCGCCCGTTCAAATTTATGCAGGCAGGGGTACTGACTTTTTTCTAAGGTTGATTTTAAAAGTGCTCACTTTATCATGAACTGCCTTTAGGAGCATGAATTGAACTTTGCTATATCGTTGTTTGACTCGTGTCCTAGTATGTTTTAAGATACAGCAGTCTGAAAAAGCAGTTTGTAACTTTATTGGAGGGCTCCAAAAAATATTTACAGCATGCGCGGTAACTTCAAAACTACCATTCATTCCTCGTTTGGGGGACGATGTCTATTAGTAGGTAAACATAATGGGGGCACGTTTGATTGTTTCGTAAAAAAAAAAAAACCAGGATTTCAAACGTTCTGCATAGCATTTCAAGCAACAGGCAGGCGGGACCTTTTCGGGTTGATAACGACATTTCAGAAGCGTTCGTAGAGGCAAATTACTTGCACTATTGTCAGATAACTTGTCCAATCGTTCAGCTTTTCCAGTTCAACCATTTCCGATCATACACAGCTAGTAAGAAAAAATGGACAGCTCAGTACCGCACATGAACCAACGGACCATCTCAAACGGCAATGTATTGACAGTCGCTAAAACTTGTTATAGTTCATTGTCAAAGCGAGACTACTCGATCTTATCGTGATGGGTAATGAGAAGGAGCTCCAGTTCTGTGATTGTAAGCGAAATGGGCAATGGTTGGATCTTTGTGAAACCCCCAAACATTTCTCAAAACCAAAGGTTTCGCTTTGTGGACATCATTGGTTGTTGCTGGCCACTATAAGAGCTTACATACAGGTGAAACCAATCACCGCTCTCTCATACTGAGCAGAAAGTGTCGAAATGCGCTGGAAGTAGCATAAAAAGCAGACATCGTCGGCCAATAGGAAGGGTAACGTCATATTTAAAAAATTACATAACAGAATTTGGGTGACCTTAGGTACGAAGTAATCGCACATCTCCCGTACTCCCCTTACTAATACTATCAGACCATCACATGTGTATGCGTCTGAGACACTTTCTGAAGAACAGTACAGCGATATGTTAATGAGGTTCTGCGGGCTTATTTTCAGCCACATTTTGGCGCAGCATATCCAACGATATCATGGAGCAATATAATGCTCGTCCCCATACAGATCGCGTTACCCAACATGCTCTACACGATGTGGGCACCATTCCTTGACTTACCAGGTTAAAAACTGGGATAGTGTATAAATTTCCGTGTGGGAATATTTGCCTCATGCGGATCACATTTCTTGAAGGACGGAATTGGCAGCCTGATAAATTGCCGCTGCAGGAGGGGCTTATTTTTATGATATAGATAATGTTTACTACATTCCATAAAACCGTGGTTGTCGTGAAGTACAAAAAACGGCTCTTATCAAAGGAGAAAATAGACTGTTAGGCATATACGAACATAGCCGTTGGCTTCCTTGTCTACCATCCATTGGTGTGTGGCTGCTTCAGCACAATATCTCTATCATCTTCAATATGTATGCCATATTGAAAAGTATGGCATACAATAGGGCAGCGTTTACACCACCAACAACCACCTGCCCAAACATTGCCTGATGTACGTGTGCAGTTGCAGGAAACATGGTGGTATGTGCTCAGAAAATTACCCGCCACCTGTATGATGGAATGCCTCGTCGCTTCGCTGCCTGTATAACCGCGAGAGGAGACTAACCCACATTGAATGTGTGCTTTGCGAATACTAAACAACCCGCCTTCTGTGCGTGAAAGTCTTATCAGTGCTCATTTTTAAAGGCTGTTCTCGATAAAGTAAGCACTTTTGGAATCAACCTTAGAAAAAAGTCACTGCCCCTACCTGCGTATATTTTGACGGGCGCGCTGAGTGACATGCGCCCAGTGAAGTTTAACGATGGATGGGAAGTAGTTCCATTTCTTAACGTCGAATAAAAAGGTTTAGGTAACCATTTTTGACTATTTAAATTATTTATTTCGCATTCTGTTATTTAATGCATCGATGTGTAAAAATGAGCAGATTTGTAAAATATTTACTTTACTAATAATTTCACAGTTTTCCTTGACCGACGCATGAATAAAGTAATGAGGCCAATGACAATGTAATTTTACATAAGGCGAAAGAATACACAACGTGCATACAAGTAGATCTTAAGAAGGGCTTTCAAAAGTGCTCATTTTACCGTGACCAGTCTATACTATAATATTCAATCAGCCTGTGATGGTTTAGTAAAATTTCAAGTAAGGAAAGAGAGTGTAGCGAATTCCATGTTCAACAGTTTATTTTAGACAATATAATGATCTTTATCAAATACCGATAAAATATATTCATTCCAGCGACCATGCGGAAATTAAATAAAAAATTAATAAAGACAAAACATTTGCAGGGATTCAACACAATGGGTTAAAAAAACTAACTTAATATTTAGCCTTCTGTTGGTTACGCACGTTTTTATTTCCAAAAAATAATCAAAATATCGCACTGACATTCGAGTAATATATTAGATATGTCGATGGCTAGAATAGCGAATTTTATTAAATATACTACACACGCTTGCAGACATGTACAGATTAAGTGATAACAATTTTGAGCGAATGATACTCAGATTTGTTGCATATATTTTGTGTGGAACGCTGAGAATATTTCCAACTTTTCAGGCGAAGTACAACCTAATAAATTCCAGCATAATCTGTATGCATTTTTTGCCATACTCAGTTTCCCAAACTCCTGATCCGACTAATGGTGACAAAGCACTAAGGATTACGGATGATCACACAGGTGAATTTGGTTTCCATTTTTTCAACTAGAGCCCGCCTGTAAGGTGTAATGTATTTTTGATATTTTGGGTTATCTTTTATGATAGTGCCCTAAACAATAAAATGGGTTTTTGCCAAACATTTTAAGCTCTTTATTTATTCCTGCATTACTACTAAAGTTATTTGGAAGTAAGGTTTGGGAAATACCGCGTAATTTTGCTAAACAAGACTTAAATATAAACTGAACACAGTATCCATTCTGCAGGAGTGAATGAAAAAAAATTTACAACGCAAAATCATTTGGAAAAACATATTTCGGTATCTCTTATCGCATAAAATTACTAACTTTCGCAAACATCTTAGAAACGTATCTTTAATGGTCTTAATCAATATCATGGCGATTGCGGTAGTCTATCACAGAGTACACAAGTAGATTTCCAAGAAACACACGGAAAACTGTGCAAGCGTGTTTTTTTTAATTTTATTTAATGCTATCTTAAAATCTACTTAAGTATACTTGTTTTACGTCCTCGTGAAATAAAATTAATTTCCTCATAATAAAGAAATATTTTGAGTTGTACCCGATTACCTGCTGATTGCCCGCGAATGTGCAATAAAACAAGGACAGCTGTCATTCCGGTGGGAGACACTCCAACATGGAAAATATATCTTCAAGCAAATAACTCGTAAACTATAAAAAACAAATAGTGTGTGTAGAATGATTTGGGGGACTTTGACAAATCGGCGTCTGGCGTGGAGCGTAGGAGCTGTTCATGCTGCCATTCCTGTCAGCTGGCGACCATATTTTCCACCATGTTGGATGTTGGTGACCTTGACCTTTGAACTTGGCTCAGTGATCTTTGACCTTTAAAACCTAAAATAATCCCAATAATCCAAACAAATGTATTTAAAATATTTTAAAAATTATTAAAAACAATATTAAAAACTATTTTAAAAATATAAATAATTTTTAAAATAATTTATTCAAAACAGATATTTCTGGAGGCCATCCAGCCTCACTCCCAGGAGATGACTGATCCCCACCACCAACTGCTATTGTCTGTTTAGTCGGCAGGTCTCCACCACAACCACCCCTCACCTATACTCATTCTATCGTATGTAGCCATCTTGATTTTTTCGCATGTCATTTGTTTATATTTTGCTGGAGGACACAATCTTGGGATTCATATGTTTAATTTTACATCACCTAGGTGGTGCTAGTGTATTAATAATCGATATCGCCAACAGGCGAGTTGTCGATTTAGCCACAAGTGACAGCCATATTTGTTTATGTTTTGAAAGTATAGGTTGCGCTGTCGGCGCCCTCCATGTTTGAGTCTATTTCCAACACTTAGGTGGTGTTAATTTCTAGATTCAGCCGCCAGGTGAGTTGACGACACTCATATTTATTGACATAGCAAGGATCTATAATTTTTCATCCTATTAAAGAAAATATGTTTTCAATCAACAGTATACATACATGCATGATGCAAGATTTCGATTACCTGCATTATTTGTTACATATATACATATATATATATACATACATATATATATATATATATATATATATATATATATATATATATATATATATATATATATATATAATTAAAAAATTTAAGTTGTTCAATTTAAAAATGATTTTTTATTTAATTGAATAATCGTACATATAGCAAAAAATATTGTATTCAATATTTTTAGTTAAATTAATTTTATTTCCACACCTTTTCAATTTTTAGTATATTCTGACAAATTAAGGTAAACATGAAATTAAACACAATTTTATTTACGGACACATTTTTTAAGCAATTAATTTATAAAAGTCGCTCATGCTCTCGAAAAAATTACAATATTCTTCAATATACATATATGCATCTTAATATATGCATCTTTGTTGTAGGTTATATTGTTTTATGCATCTTGCTAATCACACTCGTGTTGTCCTTGTGCGAAAATCTCGTGACATTTATTACACCGACGCACTCTGCAGGGCGGGTTATGTAGGTAACTACACTTTTGCGGACATGTACCAAAGTAACAAGAGACCTGCTTGCAGCAAACCGGTACCGAGGTATTAATGAGAATTGCACTTTGCCTTTACAAGTCTTTGCATTTCTAAGTAAATTGTCTCTACGGCTGAAAAACTTATCGCACGTGTCACAAAAATATGACATACGACAGTGAGTTTTGGCACAATTAAAGCGCTCGTGTTGCCTTGCATTGTGGCCTAAAGAAAATGTCTTATCACAAAAGTGACACTGATGACGACGTAGTGGTTCAGGCAAAGACTCGGACGGACCTGTTGGAGATGTAGGTGCTGGAGCGAAGGAGCAGGTAACGCCGGCAATGGTGTTCTATGTACTCCAGCCGAAAAGTTCGATAGTTCCATTGAAGATTTCGTAGGCGTCACAGCTGAAGAAGTCGATGGCACCATATCAATCTGAAACGATGGTACTGCACTGGTGGAAGTAGATGCTGCTAGTGATGTAGACATCACAGCTGAAGAAGTTGATGGCGCTGGTAAAACAGGAGACATCTTACTCGAAGAAGAAATCGATGGCGAGAAACCATTGGCGGGCATTATTCACTCCACTTTAACTTAACTGACCATGTATTACCTGGCGTTATTTGCTAGCCGATACGATCCATCTGTCACGTTAGCCGTTTTCAAAGTAAGTCTTTCAGCTGACCGCCCCATTGCGTATAATATACGCGTATGCAATTCCTATCTCGTCATTTTTAACATTGAAATAATCATATTACACCATTAAAACATTGTTCGGATATCAACCAGCCTGTCAGAGTTGCCACGTGATTGCAGCTGGCCAATCGCATGCGGGTATTGAGACATCACATGCGGGCAGGTAGGCATATTTTAGGTGCTCATCGTTATTATATATACGAACCACACAAGCAGATCAGTCCGCCAGGCCCTGTGGAAACTGCCCCGGTCGATGGCATTGACTCGTAAGCACGACCCGGCGACGTGGAAGCCAACCCGGTTTATGGACCTCGATGAAGTTTCGGATAAATTCGTCAAAGGTTTTAGAAAAGAATAATAATTCTTCGTGTGCATTTGAACTTAAATTTTATAGCAAAAAAATCGTATGAAATGTATTGCAATATTCAGGTATTAGGTATGCAAAACCATTTCACCATTAAGCAGATTTCACTCTCGTACAGCGATTACGACGAGAAACCAACGTTTCCACTTTTTTTTTTTACCTTCGTGACCATGGACTCACCTAGACAGCACTACTCGGCATGCGTACCGTCAGAAATGGTTCCAGACGCATGGATTGAGGAGGGATGCAGGGCATATTCCGTACTTGGAAATGCCAGCCGCGTTGGACTCTGTCGTAATTCCCTATTACCCTATGTAAGTGCTTGGAAGTCAATTATGTACAGTGTGCGTAGGATAGAAATTATCGACGCCCGATATTAGTGCGATTTACTTTCTGACTTAGTTACCAAATAAGCCGGCATCACCAATCATTCGCCATCGTTCAACCTAGTCGAGATGAACAGGAAAGACTTTACGAGTGCGAAAAAAAATAGAGCATATTGCAGCCAGTGCATTATTGAGACCATAAGATTTGGGAGTTATGTTAACCCCTTTAGATAAAAGTTTATTGTGAAATTTTGTTTTAATACCACTGAAACCAACATACTTTGTGATTATGTAAGAATAAGCAAAAAAAAAAAAAAAAAAAAAAAAGAACTATCACTCGCTCATACGTCGAACACGCACACACACAGAGCCCGAGATATCCCAATTTGCAGGCGAGACTGCTAGACACCTTAAAAACTATCAAGACAAAAGCGTACTTAAATAAGTGGAAACAAGTATCGTTGTGGAAATATACGAGAGACAAGTGCAGTCATAATCTGAGCTCGTGCACACGTCCAACCGAGCTGCACCAGGTGTTGAATTGGACTTTGCTCTCCCTGCTGAACACGCAGGCAACCAGCGGCTCACTCAACGCTAGCTAACAAGACTTGGAATATTTCAAACTTGAAACATAAATTCTAGCATAAATAGTTGTTATGTCAGTCGCGAGTATATGCAGACATAAAATATGAAACAATTTCTAGTAAAAAAAAAACCTAACCTCATACACTAAAGTCAATTTTGTAACAATTCACGGGGGAAAGAAAACCTCACACGCAAGTTGACACAGGAAAAAAAAAATTAACTTTAATTCCCAAACAATATACATTATGGTTAGCCCGAGATGGACCCTACCAGACGAGTTGAAAAAACTTGTGACCAACTCGCTAGCCGCTAACTTATCATCGTTACCCTGTCAGTGAATAATTTTTTAATGTGGAAATATATACCGTCCTCGTGTTATTATACATAAAAGGTATTCTATTTTACGTTAAAATGTAGCAGGCGGGAATTGGTAGGGCGCGTTTACTCCTCGACTGTCGAGACAAACCTGCCTTGGCGAGTAACTTGTAAACGCCACAGCCCAAGTTAAATGTAAAGTGAATTTATTCTCCAAAAACATTCAATGTTAATAACACAATTCAGATCAAAATCATTTTATGGTATTGAAAAATGGGTCTCAACACTCCATTAATATATTTAATGAAGTGTAACCTACATGTTGTTATTTAAAAGCTACGAATTTAATTGACATTCTTGTAAAACTATGTTAACAATATTATTAAAATATAGTTTTAAAAAATTATAAAGTGTACATAATCAAAAAAGAAAACCTGTCTTCCTTACTTAAAAACTATACAGAATCAAGTGCGTTTAAAAACCAAGTTACACAATTCAAACTCTTATTTGTAAAACCTGTATTCTAAAATTTCATTGCGAGAAGTATAGTAACGAATATTACTTCCGTACAGGATAAATACATCAAAATGGATTTCATTTTGTAAAAAACATGCTTACTAAATATTACGCGAGTCACCATTAACAAATCTATAAAGGTATTACAAAATTATGTAGACGTCTTTGTTATATAGTAATTATTTTAAGTACTGTAAACTTACGTTTCCAACAGCCAGAACATTCAGTATAGCTTGTCTCACCATTACAATACCTTCAGAGTTCATTCACAAGATTTTCTCGAAATTCTCCCATTTCATGTTATAACCTTAACGTCAGTTTAAACCATAAAAAACTGTTTCAGAGACTTCTCTCAAAGTTTTGTTTAGCAACATTTACATTTAAAAAAATATTTGTCTTTAATTAGGTGTAAAAAGGATGTTACAGCATTTCGTTTCAATATTTAAAAAAAAAGTTTGTATACCATCCATTTAAGCATAAATTTGAAGAAGAAGAATTTCTCTTCACAACAGTAATCAATCGTAGTAATTAATTTTCTTTTGTATGTCAAAGTATAAAAAAAGACTTAAGTTTGTATTTCCTTGGGAAAATGTTAAAATTAATATTTCTTTTTTGTTGGTTGTCAGCTAGTAAGGCTTGCTTTGTGGGGCAAGAGTCCATTTACCTGAAGTTGTTCCAAACCACTTTCCCTTGTCCTGTTCCACCATTATATGTTTTTCAAATTCAGTTAACCTTTCGAACTCCCCCCTTTATTTCTTTCCGATCAAAGTTCATTCATTTCCCTCTTCCTTTTACATTTTCAAACTTGCTAGTGTTGGTGTTCACAGCGTGTAAAAATATTGCATCTCGCCCACAAATTACTCAAACTGAAAAAAAAAATAGTTTAAAAAATGTGACAAAAGGAAATCAAAATTACTAATTAACAACTCATGCAATTTCATTCACCACAATAAGTTTAATTAAATAATTTTAAAAAAATCCTTTAAAATACAAATATTTACAAACGATACACTTCATACAACGATAAAACAATGTGATATTTAATAAAATCACTTCTCACATTTTCTCACTTGTTTTCAAACATAAAAAAAATTAAAATCACTTCTCACATCTCCTCACAACCTTTCACAAATATTGTGTAAAGTTATGACCATAGATTGCTAAAGATATATATTTTATGTAAACAATGATTCACTCATTTCTTTAAGATATACAGTCTGTCAAATGAAATAAAGATTCAGTTTGAAATACAGTTTAGTATATTCCATTTTTTCAAACAAACGTAGCATTTATTTACATATACAAAAAATCACATTTCTTCTTAGAATATTTATTCACATATACAAGCATTCTTCTTTATTCATTTAAGCAATACACTTTAATGTGGTGAAGTTCATATCTGGAGGTGATGCTGGTGTTAACATTTTAGTTAATGATGCAGGGAGACGAACTCGGTATTCTCTAAAATGATGTGAAATTGTTATATTATAGATTAATCGGTGATTCGCCGACTGTCATATTAGAGGACTCACACATTATTGAGGCGGATGGAAGCTTGATTCACTCATTGAAGGGGGCTTAGCTGAATTTATTATGATACAGATTGTAGTGTTACAGAAAAAAAAAATTTTTTATCTGTGCATAGGAGTGAGTGAAGAGAATTTGACGAATCTTTAAAGCAAGGTTTTGAGAGTTTATGAGGGTGATGTGAGGTACCAACACTGGATTACATGTATTTTCTTACAGACACTACGGTGGATTACTACCGACCAGCGGTGAATGATCGTATTGGGAGATATGCACATCCATTTTTGTTAGTTGTAAAGTCTACCCACTTCCACGAGCACTAAATTCTTAAACTCTGGATGTTAAATAAGGTACTATGGTAGAGTTACAAAGGTCACTAATATCTGTGGAATGTAAAATGGAGTGAGCTTGAGTTTGAGAATAGAAAGTTTCTGTAGAGGATTCATCCACTGTAATGGATTTCAGATATTTACAGGTTATATTTACACTGAGAGATATTGGCCAGGGTGATGCCGTTGTTAAATCTATCTAAGGCTTCCTACACCGTGAGAAAAATCCTTGAAAGACTATATCAGTATCTGTTTGGTCATTCTGTGTCCTAGCGTTAGTCAGTCTACTTGCAAAAGTTGAGCTTAGTTTTTCATACTTGAGAGGTGGCAAACCAGAAAGCGATTTACTTCCCAATCCTGTATACATGTTGTGATGTTTTGGAGGAAATACAGTGGGTACAGGAGGAAATTTCAACAGCTGAACTGATTGTGGAGCTTGTTGAGCTGATTGTGGAGCAAGTTGCAGAGCAAGGCATGAAGCAGGTGGAGCAATGTGTGGAGCAGGTGGAGCAAGGTGTGGAGCAGGTGGAGCAAGATGATTAGCAGGTGGAGCAAGGTGTGGAGCAGGTGAAGCCAATTATTGTTGCATAGAACTAGTGTCGCAAGCTTTATAATGTCTTTTTAAAGCATCACTACAAGAAAAGTGTTCATGGCAGAATTTGCACTGAAACTACATTCTTGAATTTTTCATTCTAGAAGTTGTTCTTTGGTACATCGTAAGTTCCTCAGAGCTGTAAATGTTTTACCACAGAAACGACAGAGCAAAGCCATAATTGCATCCATGCTCTTCCAAATCTAGAATGGAACTGAAAGATGCAAACCTTTTATAAGTTACATGTAATTTGAGGAATTATAAATTCTAGAAAGTGCAAAATGGGAGAAATAGTTAAATTCTACGAATTGTAAATACATCTGAAATGTATGTTTAATCATTACCCCACCTGCAAACCTTTATTGTTTAAATGTATGTAACTAATATTACGTAGTCAGTTTCAAACCATTTATTTCTCTACAAAGTACATATTGACAAAATTAGATATTTACAAAAACACACATTTACATAATTTCTTTCCTTTGACAATGTTTGTAGTATTTCCAACTGTTTGATTGTCTTGTAGTAGTAGTATAAATTTCTTCGATGGTAAATGGAACATTTTCGCAGATCTGAAGAAGATATTAAATCATTACATCGGATATTTTGAAATGAAACAAACAAGAGTTTCCAGAGGTGCAAAGAGCAGTTGAGTGGGAAAAAAAAACAGCAAAACTGTTACTTTCCAAAACATTTTCTAAAGTGTTTACTCCAGCGTGCTAATAACTTGCTAATATTCACTTTACATTTTGATTTCTGTATGCACGAGCACGTGACCTCATTCTCATCTTGATCCCTCTTTACAAAGTATTGGCTTGCCCAAATCAAGAACTTTTATATATAGTAAATACCACTTGTTAGTTCTCTCATCCCAGATAATGCCAAATCACTTGTATAATATCCACTGGTGACTCAGGTGGAGAATCATCATAATCTGATTAACCCCAGTCAGTCATCAATGACCAATTTAGCATTCATCGAGAGTTTTTCTCTGTAGAGAAGAAGTTCGATTTATAACCAGATGTTTTACGCAATTGTTTGAACAAGGGACAATTGTATTCATTCTTAATATCTGTTAATCTCCCATTCCACATGCTTTGCAAGATATGTTTTTGCTTGTCTCCACCTACATATATTGCACAATGATTTAAGTAGTTATTGCAAATCTCTTCAATGTTCTCATACTCCATACACCCATTTTGCCAGGTTAAACCGTGGTGATGCCTAGTAACCCATCTATTTGTTTTCTTGTATTTAGGATGTAGATATTTCCAGTGGAACAGTGGTTTGTAACTGAATACTGCTGTGTGTTCCTCCATATCAGTAATAGCCCATTCTTTAATGATACATTTTTCTGGGGATTGAAATCATTGCACATTACAAAACATATTGTTAATAGCATGTCTCATCGCCTACTGACTGAAGTAATCATCTTCAACAGCTTATCTCTTGCATTATAACTCGCCAATATATAATGAATTATCAACACATAAGCTTGTGTATTTGCCGGAATTAGTGTAATTGCAATAATTTCAATTCATGAATCAATTATGCTATTGGTAATCGTGTCATCTTACTTACTTACATCAAATACAAACAATGTTCCTCTGGTTTTCAATGATTCAAGTTCTAGGATTGGTGTGCTCATTTTGTTAAAATTCATTTCCTGGAACTTTGAGTCATGTTGTCGCAAATAGGAATTCCCCATTTCCAAAGTTCATATTTAAATCCATATAGGGGTAAGCTTGCCTGTTTAGATACATTTTAAAATTTTTCATATCACAATTATCGAATAATGATTGATCAGTTTTTTTAAATTGTTTTGTCGATTTGTTTGAAAACAAATGACAAATCGTGGTTTCTAAGACAAAAAACGTTATTTCACATTCCAAATAACTTTTTGTGACATCAGTGGAGCTGGAAATGTCTCCAAAGCCCACAACCTGAATGCAATATCTAGATGCTTCCCTTTTTTGATATATTTTAAAAACTTGACATAGTCGCAAGTGTTAATTTCAATATGTGGCATTAGCCATTCGACACTGTTTAATTCAAATGTTACACCTTACTCATTATTAGCCATCTTGTATATAACATTCAAATGCATGTTACCAAATAACTAATTTTTGTTTAACATTTAATATTACATATTTATAGTCCTCAGCAAAACCAAAACCATACTTCACAGTATATAAACTTTATATTTTCTGCCTGGGTTTATTTGTAGTGTAAAATTATTAGAATTGCTCCACCCAGCCATTAGTCTAGTATAAAGTTTGTTTACAGTTCCCAAGAGAGAGTTCTTTTTCATGGAAGTAATTCGAACATTTCCTGTTTGATCGATTTCCACTCCATTGAGCAGATATGCAATTCTATCGATTAAATGAAGTATTCCATTTCTCACTATTCCTGTAGTTACTGGAATAGTTGGTCGCTGTCTTTTTGATTGTTCCTGTAAACCTTAAACTTGATTTCGATGGTAATGTGTAAATATCGTGATTTTGTATGGCAATACTTATTTCCGATGGAAACCTGCTCGGAATGACTCATATATATGTATTTCCATATTGGTGATTGCATTATCATAACTTATTGGTTCTTTAACATTAAGTATGTCTTCCATTTCTATTAACAGTATACCCTAATCCTTTTCAAAACAATTTGTTTCCCTGTGTTAACTATATGAGTATCTTGTTTGAAATGATCGTTTTATGCTTCTGTTAACATCTTTTTATAGTTGGTTTCTTAGAAATACCTTTTTTAGAAACACAGTTTTTAAAGGAAACACCTACTTTACCAGCGTATTGAAAATTATACACAATACCCATTTTGACTGAAAAAAAAACATGGAATGCATGTGTTTATATAGCTATATTTAAATTATAATTGAATAGTAATTTCTCCATTTCTAAAATTAATCAATTTACCATCTTGATCGACAATTGTAACAACTAACTAATCGACTCGATTAATATTACTGGAAGATATATCAATGTATTCAGTTATCCAATAATTTTGAATCCTGGAGCCACCACACATGTGAATTCATGTATTGTTTTTGTGGTTTTCCATTTAAATATGATCCCTACAATATTAACATTTATACAATATTCATTAACCTACAATATATTAACCTGTTTTGACGATTCGTGCAACTGATTAGCTGGATATACTCTTATTTCATAACATTACATAGTTGCAATTGAATTGTCTTCCATGAAATCGATATCGACATTACTATACATCACACTAGTTAACATATTTGGATTTCCATGTAATCAGAATTGTACATTTTCAGGTAATGTCACTTTAATGAATGTTTCTAAGTCAGGCAACTCTTAGGATCCAACTGGTATCACAATCTTATACATTTGTTCACTATTGTTGAACGTAAATGATTGATTGTCTATGTCCATATTTGGGATGCTGTTGTAATTAACTAACTCAATTAGACTTATTTGCCATTCTCCATCAAACTCCAAAGCTGGGAAATATACCGACTTCACGAATTTCCACTTAATATCAACATAATTGACATATTGCTAAGCTGTTTTACTAATACATTGACTTATATATCCTATTTATAGTAAAAAAAAAAGTAAACATAAATGACCACAATTGACTGCATTTGGTAATTGTTCCATTTTGTTATTGTATCTGAATTGCATGTTATTCAAATAATTACATATTTCAATTGGAGGTCGTAAATGGCCAAAACTGTCGCAATAAAATGATTGCTTTATGTTTTTAATTAATGCAACCCAATGTGTCACTTTGTTTTGTTTCGAATCTAAATTAACAATCATATATTCGCGAAGGTTTGGTTTTTTGGTAATTCATTTCTCATATATGCGCCTCAGAAATAGGCAATATCCAGTTTCTTTACAAATACATTGATGTCATTGTTTGTTAATGCACATTTTGGACTATTATTTAGGACTTTACACGTTTCTTTCCACATTTGGAGTTTTTCATCCTTCACCAACTTTATATGGTTTAAGATACATCCCTTTACCACTTGATTTAGCAAGAGCTGAAATGCCTCCCATTAAAGCTCCAAGGGCCGATAATGCTGGAAATATGAATGGTTTTATGCCCATGCCTCTTTTTACTTTTGAGTGCATAACTTTGTCAACAACCCAGGCGCCTAGCTTTTCGCCTGTAGATGTAGATGGATTCTTCCTTATATTTGCTGCTTTATCGGCTAGAATTGTATCCGGTTTATGTCTTTCTGTCAAATCGTTTGTTTGATCACAAACTATATCATGCTCTTTATACATGTTATCCAAAGTGTTTATTCCTTGATCGTTTCGTGCCAAACGTTTTGCAAGTTTGGTTCCCGGTCCGCAATAATTGTATTTCGGTAAATGCGATTCAAATAGTATTTTATTAATCAACAAATTAAATACACCACATCCTTTTTTTATACATTTAATATGGGGCATTGTTTTCAAATGAATGCGAGTGTGTGTGTGTGTGTGTATATATATATATACACATACATACACACACACCTACATTTATAGTTTTTACATTATTATGGTACATAATACTGTAGAAATGGAGGTTATAAAACAAAATGTTCATCTGATGGTAATTGTAAATATGAAAGAAAATGTAATTGAACTGAAACATGGTATTATTTTACCTCCACATATACGTTGTATAATAAGTGGTTATTCTTCATGTGGAAAAACGTGTTATTATGTCACTGTTGGAACATCCGAATAGACTTAAATTTGAAAACGCATATGTGTTATCTAAAATAATACAAAAGAGAAATATCAATGAGTAGCGACCATTTGTGTCGTTAATTGAAGGTATGCGATATTTCCCTTTTACAAATAAAAAAGGTACAGTGGCTCTGAAATAAGCATTATCCAATTCCGTGTTTATTTTTGATGATGTTTGGTGTGAACCGCAGGGTGTCAATACAGCTATACTTCAGTTTTGGTCGACATTCTAATGTCGATTGTATTTATCTATCGCAAAGTTATGCACATATACCAAAACAAAATTTGCGCGATAATGCAAATATATTAACTGGGTTTAAAATGGACAATATGAATCTGCAACATATTTACAATGATCACGTTTTAGGCGATATGACATTCACAAAGTTAAAAGATGTGTGTTTTTACTGTTGGAAAAACAAGTACTGTTTTCTGGTAATCATACCATCTCTTCCCCTATATAAAGGCAGATATAGGCCTGGATTTGACAGTTTTTTACTTCCCCATGAATAATAATAAGTATTTCAAAGTTTGGACATAGCGGTATAAAACACAATTATTACAATACCTGTTTGATGAGAAATCGCGATGGGAATTGTAATTTGAATGGACATATATTACATAATATGGCTATGGTTGTGAGAGGTACCGATGTTATAAATAAATGTTACGTGGAAGACTTAAACACAATTACACTAAACGTATTTAAATCGCAATCGACCAATATGCAAGAGAAATTAATAAACATAATTTAAACTATTACAAACATGACTGATAATATTATTTATATTTCGCAAATATTGTGAAATGTGATGGCTATGCTACAAAATATAGAAACTAGAACAAACGAACATTTAGAACATTAAAAAAATGTAATTAATGAAATGGTAAGTGCTATGATTACAAAACAATTAGATACAAAAAATTGACAAAATGACATAATATATAAGTGTTGAATTGATCAATAAAACATCTGGTTTAGCTATGAAAACATACTTGAAAAGGCAAATTGATGACTTGAAATCTCGAATAAAAATATTTTAGTCACGATTTGAGGGTTAAAACTATGAGTAAATTAGCCATACTTTTGAGTAAAGTCGATAAGATTGAAAAAGCGCAAACTAATCGACCTAATACACCCGCTAAAATGCCACAAAATTAATTCATATATATATATATATATATATATATATACTGGATCGCTAATGTAAACAAACAAAATATCTTACTCTGTTTCGAAATTACATTAAGTCATATCTGTTGTAAAGACAAAATATTTACAAGCTAAATGTGCCCGAATGGAACAGGATGTTTTGAATGAAGAAATATTTAAACATGTTACGAGTAGAGTGGATACATTACATTCCATGCTAAATACGTTTAATGAAACACCAGTGGAAATTAAATCAGGAGAACCTATAAAAGAGAATAACTGACTCAATTAACATGACATTATTTAGCTATAAAATGAACTTTGTCTATGCACATGTTGTATATCGACATGAAAATATTTGGTTTCTGTGAGATTCGGTAATTAAGTTTTTGCCTGGAAATAGAATTCAAGTAGGTGATTATGTAACTGATGTCAGTGAAGGATTGTTTGAATTATTATTTTAAAATGAGCTGAATGGTTATTTCAACATCGATTTGGAGAAATATAGAGAACTTATTAGTCGCATGAATGCAAATAATTGTTTATGTGATGATGAAAATCACCCGAAACTACATTTATTAAGCGATATTGTTGGAAGTGTAATATATAAAGATTAACTTGACAACTGGTTTTCTCCTGTATATTGGAACAATCCTAATGAATTAGTCGACAGATTGAAACTTCTCATCACTTCGAGAGAGTCTGGCAATAATTCACATAGAAACGAAATTGATTCTATTATTGAAGAATTGACTGAAGATGGTTATATTACCAATGACATTGAGTAAGATTGCTCAAGAGCTTAACACTCCTGCAAGGATAAGATATCCTAGAAGAACAGTTATTACTAAATGGTTAAATTATCTTTTTCCAAGCCGATTTGTGTGAAATGGCATTGCTTTTGAAATACCATAAGGGATGCAAATATATTTTATCCATAATAGACGTTTATTCGAAATATGGTTGGGGCATACCATTGAAAAACCAAACTGGGAAACAGGTCACCAATGCAATGAAGATCGTTTTGAAAGAGAGAAAGCCAAATTCGCTCCAAACCGACAGAGGATCTGAATTTTTTTGTGCACCATTCTGGAAACTAATGATCGAATATGGTATTAATCAGTATGCAACTAGCTTAAAGCCAGTGTTGTGGAACAATCTAATAAATCGATTAAGCAATTAATATATAAGCATTTCACGTCGAAAGGCACCTAGAATTGAGCTGGCATTTTGTCTGAAATACTTCAATTTTATAATTCCAGATATCATATAACTATCAAGATGGTACCCGAAAAAGTTATGTACAATATTTTGATGAAAACTGTGTATAATAATGTTAAAGTAGTCGACAAAAGAACACCAAAGTTCAAGGTTGGCGAATTTAAGCGTATCTCGAAGCAGAAAGGAATCATTGAGAAAAAATTTTATGGTGAATTGATAGTACGAAATATTAAAAATTATTTCAATTAGTCAAACACATCCCAGAATGTATTATCTAGAAACCTATGATGGTCAGTCCATAAAATGTGGTTTTTACGAACACGGATTGCAAAAAGTCAGTTCTCCAAATGAATATTTGATTGTTAAAATCATTAAAAAGAAAAAAGAAATGTCCTTGGTTCGATGGAGAGGTTTCTCAAAAGCGCAAGACTCGTGGGCGAAGAATCAAGATCTTAAAATATTAAATTAGAGTGCTTTTAAATTGTTTTTATACTAAATAAAAATATTTTAAATAATATTTGATGTGTTATTCATCTGATAAACCTCTTAATAGGGAATGGATATACAATTTATTGTGCAATCATTCCTATTGGTTGGGTGGTAATCTATTACATTTAATTTATGATGTAATTTTATTTTCCAGTTCGTGAGGAGTGAAAATATTTGCGTTGTTAATTTAATTTTTCTCAGGTTAGTGATTGTTAAATACATAATTAGCATGTAATCGTTTTAATTTCCTGTGTAAAGTTATGAAAAATAATATTATGACATGATATATATAACATCAATTTTTTTGTGTTAATTTTTTTTATTGTTTAAATAATGATATGGAGGTGGAATACATTCACGTGATGCATTGGAGTTTTGTTAGTATTGTAGGTACAAAAGTAGTAGTTTTTTCACTTCTTGAGGCTGAGGTTGGGTGTTAGCTACAGCTGGAAATAGGGAGTGTGAAAATTTTGTGATTTCAAGGGTCTGTCGGGTATTGGAGCTTATAGGTGTTGATATTGATAACTCTTGATGTTGCATGAGAGGTTGAATAGTCTTGTCATGGTTTGGAGAGTTAGGCAGTGGAAATTTGTGATTCAACTTTTCTTTTGACAGTGTGAAAGGTGATCATTTTGAGTGGTAAGCTGCTTACGACATTGCGTGCAGGATGAACGGTGTTGAAGGACGTAATATGTAGGATTTCAAGCACTTGGGGTGGTTGAGCATTTACTTTGTGTTCGATGCGATTGCTGTGAAGACGATGTGGTGAAGCATTTTCGAACATCTGGGGGTAATGCGTGACATCAATGGAGGGTGCAGAAGAGACAAGCACGGTGGGTGGTAGCATTCGTATCGCTTGGTGGTCGAGGGTTAGCTGGTGAAGGGCGATGGAGGAACACGCGTAGAACTCTGCGGGGTAACTTCGCCGTGCACACATGAATTGGAGGTTTGAGAACACGGAGGCAAAAGTACACGCTGGGAAAGGGAGTGGGTTGTCGGAGGGCGGGCTCTGAAACTCTCCCCCTCCTTGACAGTGTTGTATCCGCAGCTCGGGGTAGAATAATATATTGCCTTCTTGGCGGCACGATGTAACAGTTTGAGTTGTCCTTGCCTACAGTGCGTTGCAGAAGTTGAGGTGAAACTTCGAAATGGGTGGTCGCGCATCGTGAGAGCTTGTGCCGATTTCTTTGAGCATATCACTCATGTGGAAGAGGAGACGAGGCGGGTAGAGAAATTGCTTTGTCAGGGGAGTCGATAGTTCTATCCGGCCTGCCTCGTTGGGTAATGCAATGCGTTGAACAGTGATCATGTCCCTTACAGTTTTCTCTCACGTGTTCGGATAATTATTAGGTTTATATTTAATTGAAACTTTCTATATTATCAATTTATGGGAAATGCGTGCGATAGGCTTCCGCAATAGGCGATTGATGGTGAGGGACGTATGAGATAGCAAAAGACGCGTTTGTGAAATGATTATACTTATGGGTTTATTGACGTTTGGGTGCTCATTTTGATGCGTCTTTTCAGAATATATGAGGGTGAAGTATGTGTGAATGTGACTTTGTGTATGTGTATGTTAGTGTTGGAGGGAATTTTTGTAAGAGGAAAATTTTTACGACACCTGGAGATTTGGGCTGCGTGGGAGGTCATTGAATTAGGGGGGAGATTTTTAGCTTGTTTGGGCTTGTAGTTTTAATTTGTATTGTAAATCGTATTTTTATTGATTTGTGAATTTATTACACCTGGTTTTGTAGGCGATAAGTGAGTAATTTAGTGTTCCACGGTTATTTCGTTCCTGGGCGAGTGTAAAAAATATTTTTTTTTCATGTGTTAATACTTAAATAGTTTGTTGTAGGATTTTGTGTGTTCAATCTAATCATTAACAATTTTACGTATTAGAAAGTGTGAAATTCGTTTGGTGTGATTAACTTTGTTTCGTGTCATTTATTCAGGTGTTTGAAATATTATTAAGGAATTTCGTTACGATATTAATATAAATTTTGTGCGACGTACTAGGGTTAAGTCGCATTAATGAATTTGTCTCTTGGTTATCACAAGTAATTTTTAATATCTCGCGTCTTTATTAATTCGATTTTATGTTGCATGTGGCAATCCCGTGATTAAAGTAATTTTTTAATGATCCACACTTATTTCAGTTGGCTAACTGAAAGTAAATCATAGTGGTCTTCGCGGGCTCTCGCTCATATTCTATTTATCGATTATCCGCTCCTCACTCGCTAAGTGTCCTAGAAGTGGGTCGCGTGGTCTCGCTCCATCTACTTGTCATTCTAGCCGCGTCCTAGAAGAGGGTTGCATGGTCCCGCTCCCTCCACACCTCACTTGTCTAGTGTCTCAGAAGTGCGTCGTGTGGTCTCTCTCCATCCACAAATAAAAAATATAAACATCCATGTACCACCCTTACACCAACATTAACTCCTATATAAGCAATTACAACCCACCCCTCTATTCAGTCGACTTAAGCAAGTCACAGATGACACATCGAACCTGCTCTGCCAATATCACCTTTAACCCTTTCTACAACAATGAAAAACAAAGATATTTCATATCCAACAATAGAAAATATTTTTAATTAATTAATTACACTAATTTTTTGATTAATTACACTAATGAATCAAATTAACTAATCAGCAATTGATCGACTAGTCAATTAGCAGCTAACACAATATTGGATATATCGATATATCGAATATCCGCTCCATCCACATGTCATTCTACAAGTGTCCCAGAATTGGGTTGTACGCTGTAGTTCGGTTTAATTTTTTTAAACTGTAACAGTGGCTGACACTACTTAGCGAAGATATCGTGGATACTATCAATGTGAATGATTCGACACGAATGCTTAAAATGTTGCCATAAGCCCTCCTTCCTCACGATCCGTGGTATAAATGTTAGTAGATCAGTGTTTAACTTAGAGTAATGTATTTATTGGTCATCGTCGACCCTGCACTACGCTCTGAAACTACTAAACTCTACATTTTCCATGCCGTTTACACTATGCTATCTTTGGCTCGCCGCTTGTTGACATGCGAGATGAAATGGTTTCTCGTGCATGTCGTACGAGTCCCTGCCAGACCACAGATGCCAGTTTTGAAAATAGCACTGAGAGCGGAATTCCAGAATGTCCACAATTTACGATATTACTGACCTAGTACACAAAAAAGCTTAGATTCGATATCCACCTTGTTGTTGTATTTCAGAATGGGACTTCTCTCTGTCTTGCTAGGGTATCAGAGCAATCTAGGATTCTTAACGCTTCTCCGTAAAGGCAGTATACAAACAAAAATACATTTCGTGCACAGTGGTAAACGTGCAGATTACGTCAGTAAACAAAAACACCTTTCTATTGCTGGACAAACACAATTTCAAAGTTCTCCTCCCACCAAGACGAACATGGTTCGATTCCGACGCGGTTACTCGGATTTTTGCGCTTAGGAACAGTTACCGGACGTTGCCGTTGATAGGCGGGTTTTCTCGGGGTAGTCCTGTCTCTCTCCCCCTTGCATTACGGCGCTGCTCCATGTTCACTCGTGCCGGACGATGCCATAGGTCGGCGGGCTTTCTCGGGGATCTCCCGTGTCCCCCGCCCTTGCATTCCGACTCTACTCCATTCACACCTCATTTCACCCACCTCGGCTCTCAACACATTGCTGTTAAGAGCCGTCCAAATCTCTCAACAACTCCATCTTCGCCTCACTTCACCGTTATTGCCGCTCAAGTTTTCGCTGTTAAGCATTTGCCAAAGTTCTCAATTCAATTCATAGTTTCCGTAGCGTTAAGTGATAAAGATGTTTTATTTTTCATTTAAATGCTGTCAGCGCTGTAACACGGAGATGGCTGACCTTCGAAACGCGTTTACCAGTGAAAGGCACCGTATCCACGAAGGTAAAGGCTATTCACGATAAAGTGAGCACTTCAGAAACGAACCTTAGAAAAAAGTCACTGCTCCAGTATGCATATATTTTAATGGGCGCACTGTGTGACATTCGCCCATTACAGTTGGTAATGGTGGGTGGAAAGTAGTTCTATATCTTAACGTCGAATAAAATGTGTTAGGTAACCGTTTGTGATAACTTAAAACTAATTATTTCGCTTTCTGTTTTTCTAATGCTTCGTAATGTAAAAACTTAGCAGATTTGTAATGTATTTACTTTCTTAATAATTTCACAATTACATTTTACCAACGCATGAATAAAGTGATGAGGCCCATAGCAATGTTAATTTTACTTAAGGTGGAAGAATACACAACGTGTATAAAGTAGATCTGTAACAGGGCTTTCAAAAGTGTTCATTTTACCGTGAACAACATGTAGCTACTCAGGCCAGTAATATATATATAATTCATTGAACCATGATTGTTGATACGTCGAGAAGCCAGCGATTCTAGCCTCTACGCCGAGTGGACTTTGGGGCATCACTAGTTCACGTTGTAGCCGTACGACTTCCGTCAGAACACTTTCACGACAGTATCTTAACTTCATCGGAGTATAAATTGCATGTAGGACCTGACAACAAAGCACTGAGATACACTTAACCATCGCAGGCACCCCCAACTGACACTACAGTTGACCAGACACAAACACTAATAACGGTGCAGGTGTGCCCTTCAGCAGTATCCTCCAACATCACAATCGAGATCCTCTCGCTCTAATCCACCCGTGATCCGATGGAGGTAACATACTACTGTAAGTCCAGGACAGAACCAGAGCTGTGTTGCCACTCACTGCATAAACCTGTCAATGGGTTTGGGACCCTCCATGTCTTCTCCAGTTCGTCGAGTTTCATCAACTGTCAACACGAGTCCGACCTCAATGGACTAGTCATCAAACAGAAACTCTGGCGTAGCGGGTGGGACCTACTGACCATTCCATACTCCTGCTTACGAAGCGGATAAACAACTAAAGGTTGTTCGCGGTAAAATGAGCACTTCTGAAAGCCCTGCTTAAGATTTACTTATACGCACGTCGTGTATTCCTCCGCCTTATGTAAAATTAACATTGCCATAGGCCTCATCACTTTATTCTTGCGTTGATCAGGCAAAACTGTGTAATTATTAGAAAAGTAAATGTGTTACAAATCTGTTAATTTTTGCACTTCGACGCGTAAAAAAAAAAGGACGTGGAAGAAATAATTTTAGTTATCACAAATGGTTACCCTAACACTTTATATTCGACGTTAATATATGGAACTACTTTCTCTCCATCGTTACCAACTTTAATGAGCGCATGTCACTCATTGCGCCCTCCCTATAAAATATATACAGGAAGGAGCAGTGACTTTTTTCTAATGTTTATTTCAAAAGTGCTCACATTATCATGAACAGCCTTTAACTGTAACACTGAGGACGATGTCTGTTCCTGCCATTAGAACTCACCAACAAGATGTCTGCACAAACTGGACTTCGGATTACCATTACGAGAATTTCGTCACCCTTGGGCGTCGAAATATAGGTTGTACTCATATTTTCAGAACTGTCTATTCAATAATGCAGCATGTATGATTTAAAGAAAAAGTTTATTCTTCTTCATTAATTTTTTGGGGTGGGGGTTGCAGGTTTCCTTAATTTGGTTGCTTGTTGTACTTTCTATTCCCTCTCATTGCAGGAATAAACGGTACCTAATATGGACAGTCGAAAACTAAGGCATATGTGTCCTGTATTGTACATAAGTACTGTATGATGCATTATGTGTGTGATTTTTCCACTTCTGGAGTTAAATAAGTGTTCCGATTGGTGCATGTTATTCATATTCTTAGTATTACTGTATCGTAAAATCTGTTCAGCGTTGCACTCACCTCTCTCCTTTCTAATAGAACAGCAGTTTTTTTTTTCGATTGCTTGTGATGAACATTTAATAAAGAGGTTAATAGGGTGTTTATTTAATCTGATATTTCACTAAATCGATATGGTTGTTATTCACAACTAATTATTTCATCATGAATATAAATATTTTTTACTGAAATTTTTTCTATTTTTGCTTAAAAACATTTTTTTTTTTTTTTTTTTTTAACCATTTTTTCTCTTCTAATACACTTGATAATAAAAATCGTTGCTACCTTAGACGATTAGTTTTTACCTGTTCTGGAAAAAAAATTCTTATTCCCAGAACTCTTGTTTACTGAGATACGAGTATACACGCAAAAAAAAATAACTTTCACAGAAAAGAATCTAGTGCATACCCATTTTAAAGCTGTTCTTTAATCGAAGTAACTTAACCGACGTCTATACAGTCCCCCCTTACCTATTCAGTTAAACAGCCATGGTAAAATTTGCATAATAAGCTATATTGTAAATAACACCAATCGAACTATTGTCAATTCAGACACGGTTAAAAGTCACATGACCGACCTAAATATTGTCAAAATTTGTGAATATTTTTGATACGCTCTTTGAAATATGCAAACATTGTTTCGACAGATGAAGGGCGTTAAAGCATTTGGCAGTTAAAATATTCAACTTCGCATACTATTGCTTTTGTTTACTTGTAGGAGAAGGATACATTATTGGTACCGGAAAGTATACCTTAAGAATCGCTTCAGAGAAGTGTGGAGAAACCGTGGATGGACTATACATCAACTTTCTGTCTGTTTGTTTTTCTGTATGAGTGTATCCCCCTAAAATATTTTAAATCCACGTACTGATTTTCACCTATCTCTGTACATTTATAGTACTTAGCAAGGACGCCCGACTTTGATAATTAAGATCATGCCCAACTTTCGTACTGAAAATGGCAGCCATTTAAACTTTTGGGAGCTACAGAATGTCTTAACCCAGATAGCATTCAACGCTGATTTGAATCAAAATTGGTATATTTATAATCCACATTGTCAGCATTAAATTGAGATATTTGTATTCCCAATAGTCCCCATTGTTAGACATTGAAATACTATTAGAACTAAAACACGCAAGCAA
This sequence comes from Dryococelus australis, assembly GCA_029891345.1. NCBI lineage: Eukaryota > Metazoa > Arthropoda > Insecta > Phasmatodea > Phasmatidae > Dryococelus > Dryococelus australis. The sequence goes on along the minus strand of CM056993.1, from coordinate 321,938,658 downwards.
AAATACTATTAAAGGCAGCATGAATTAAGCAATTTAAAGTAGATAAGTTTCTTATTTTATAATTGGTTTGTAGGTTTCGATTTGTGTTGTGTATGATATATACGGGAAAAAACCAACCCTTTCACAACCCCACTGGAATTCTAGCCGTCCTTATTATGTGCTTTAAACGAACAAATTGAAGACTTATTTTTTGAGACATTTTGAAATATTTCACCAGAAATATTTAAACTTAAACAACATATCGTAGTAATTGCTCAACCGATTCCCACATTTGCATGCAAACAGTACTATGGAAGGCCATATTTATTTTTTTAATAAGTAGTCTCTCAATTTTAAAACTGCAATGTTATTGTTTTGGTTTTGTGTGTCATATATATTGTGCCATTAAATTATTTAAATCAATGTTAATAGGTTGATGTACTTACGAGGTGTTCTAAATTCACTATGAAATAGATTTAACCATCCGCCATTTTTGGACGAGACTACCCTTAATACATTTTTGTTATAGGCTTACTAATCAACCAACTACTTTCAAAACTTGTATGAAACATTCTGCTTGGACATTTTCTAATACTCATTTCTCATTAATCCAAGTCTTTAAATACCTTATAAACATTACTTGCAAACATATATGGGTGAAAGTAGGCTTAATCGCTATACCGGTCACTTCTTGTTTATCATTTACTATTAGCACTCGAGATAAGAAATAACTTATTTAAATATATCTTGTCTTTATGTTTTCAATAAAAAAATGCGAATGTAAGGGACTATAACATCGGTTAGATTTTAAATATTCTAAATCAAAATGTATGATTTAAACAATTGCATTAACACATATTTAATAAGTGTAACATAAGAAATTCAATTAGCTCAGATTGAAAAATACATTTGAAATCCAGGCAATGATTCCAGATTATTCTGTTTGGAACACTTGTCTGAATCCTGTAACACCGCCGAACTATTTTTTTATTTTGTCATATTTTGGAATATTCACACAATATATCCAGAAACAACTGCATAGAAAACCGTCAAATCAACCAGGAATGCTGTAGCTCAATACGAATTATGTTTTTGACTATCTTTAATGCTCTGGATTGTACTACGTGGCAACTTTCTGTTTAACTCCCAAGCCCTCTTGAGTTCACAACGGCGGACGTTTCGATGAACATTCATCAACTATTTTTTGTGTTTATATTATTTTATATTGGGGAATAAATCTAAGTTTTCACCCCGATTTATCAAAAAATGATAAAACAGTAGTCAGTTGTTTAAAAATTCCTCCAATATTTAACGGCATTTTAAATGTTCTGTTCTGATGAAAAGCGAAGGACGCAGAGAATACTTTCTTCTTGTTAGTGCCGAACACCAACTGAGAAGTATTGAAGATCTACTGGTTTGTCTTTCACGGGTGTATAGGCTGTTCAGGTTAAAGTACGCATTTTTGAAACTAACCGTTGGAAAAAAAAATGGGGTGGGCTGTGTGTTCTACACGTACGTAGGTATTTTTATGCGACAACGTCTATGGGGGGTGAGAGGAAAATAAATTATACGCTGTGTGGGTTCGTTTTGCAGTTAATTCTTTGAGTTGTTGCAATCTATATTGATGTTTGTTTGCGTTTTCGCTGATTTTGTCGTTTTTTAGTCTTAGTCTCATCACGTGATATGGCATGTGATGATGATGTAATCGCCACGTCTACATTTTGCTGCTGCGTAGGACTGTCAACTTCCTCCTATAACTCCGGAATGGCTTGAGATAACAGAGCCATCCTTTCAGTATTAGATTTGTCTTGTCGAGCACTATTCATGTTGGTATTATCATTAGTGTCCTTTTAGCCTTAATCGTAATTTTTAACAATTTTTTTTGTAATCAACAAAGAAAATTATTATTGGTTAGAAAGGCACTATGTGTGTTTATTATTTATGATACTTAGTTATGTTTTAGTAACTATTTCTTTATGCACAAACTGACATCAGAATTTCTTCGGTTGGATGAGCCGTTCGGTCGCTACAGAGGTCTTAGGCATACTAGACTGCTCGAGATCATAGGTTCGCAGCGCGGCTCCCACCGCGGCTTGATGACGTCAGAACGATACGTTTGTGTGAATAATGAAGCCAAAGGACTGGCCTATACTATAGTACATTTAAATTTAACATACTGCTCATTCTCAACCAGTAATTGCCAAGGACCCGAGACCAAAGTTTCGTGACGCTCGCTTTCTGAACATGGGATAAGTTGTACAACTCCCGTCACACTGTCAAATTCTCCCGTCAAACTGCTTCCAATAAGTTTGGTCAAGTATAGTTGGGCAGTTACGACGTCATATAAACGTCACAAACGCCATCATTTTTGTCCGAGAAAATTGGATATATTCAGTTTCCGTCAACAAACATTAGGAGATTGGACCGGTTCTAAAATTGATTTGATGCTTGACGATCTCAGCCAATCAGAATCGTGCACGAGAAAAATGAACGTCAAGAAACTTGAAAATAACGAACAATTTCGGGAAACGAAGTAGATCATGAAGACAATTAATTTATGTAGAAGCTGTCTGGGAGTGAATTCTATTTTAAATGAATATTTCACATAATATTGCGAGAGGCATTAAACGTCATTGCGCAGGAAATATCTTTGATAAATAAAATTAGAATTTAGTAAAGAACCGAAAATAAATTAGAAACATTCCTTATATTTCTTCATGTAATGGACTGCATGGAAAAACAAAAACAATATTTAACTATGAAAAATGTTTTAAAATAATAATTCTAATTAGCTTTTCCCAGTAAAATAATTTGACAGTGTGACACATTTTCAAACACATTCAAGAGTATTTGATAAAATTTGCTGGAAGGAAATAAATTATGGCCGTATTTTGTTTTCAAATTTTATTGTCAAGTATAGTCGAAGGCGAAAATTTGGCATTGTGACAGGGGCTTTAGAATTGTCACCTCAAAATCACTGCCTTTTGCTACGCGTATTTCACCATACGTATTGATTTGCGTGCTATCTATAAAGTTTGCCACGAGTTAGGGAATATAATTCCATATCTGAGTATCGTATTAAAACTGTGACGTTAGCATTATTTGACAGGAAATTAAGTTAATGTTTTTTTCTTTGTTTTATGCACATGAAGAAACGAATTATCATATAAGTAACAAATTTATATTCTGAATTTCTTAATTACACTTGGCTAACACACGAATAAAGTTCCGTGGGCAATGGCCGTGTTAATTTTACATATAGTGGAAAGATACAAAATGTGGAAGAAAAGTATATCTTAAGTATCATTTTACCGCGAACAGCCTATAACCACGAACCATCACGGTATCCTGTTGCTCTGCTCGCAGCTTATGAAACCTCCCTGCTACTAGGCCGAGAAACGCTACGGGAACTCTGCTCTCAACACCTCACTGTCAAGGGGACTATGTAGCTGCGCGTCCAAGGTCAAGAAGCGAAGGAGCGACACGGGCGACACTAACACGCACGCCTAGTGCCTTGTCGCTCCTAAGCGCGAGGCGTGCAGTGTGTTTCCGTCGTAACGCTTTACTCTGTCAATTATATCTGTAACAGTGTAATTTTATTACACGCGATGAAAGTCCACGGATGAAACTACCTGCGTATATTCGTACTTTTCTCTTACCGCTTAAAGAAACTGCATAGGCAAGCTTTAAAAATGCAAAATTTGACCACTTTCACGTTTTTTTCTCCGTTACTACACTCAATATGATAAAAAAAAAATAGGTACATAGACAATAGTTTTACATTCTTTCTGGCACCTAGACAATAGTTTTATATTCTTTCTGGCAAAACTTCGTATTTCCAGAACTTTTATTCACCGAAATACGCGTTTAGGTGCAAACAACGATTTCACAGAAAACGTTTCAGTAAAAGTGCACGAAAACAGTATATTTACCCGATTTTCGTTATAACTTGTTTTTCAGAGGGTTTATCGAAATTTTTGGCACGACAAGACGTAAATATTAATTTTTAACAACTTTTTGCATTGTTAAGTATTCACTACCCTTATTATTCTGTGAGTACTGATGGAGGATGAGAAATAAGATAGTCTTTCTTGTCTTCCATCAGTGCTCCACTAGTAGTAATGGTAGTGAATATATGTCAATGTAAGGAGGTGTTCGAAATTATTATTTATGTCTTGTGCCAAAAATCTTGAAAAATTCTCTGAAAAACAACTTTTGACCAAAATTAAGGCAAATACACGGCTTTCGTGCACCATTCCCCTTAAGAGCCGCCCAAATCTCTTCACTCACTCACGCTACGGGAATGGAATACTGCAGGGTGAGTCCTTTAAAAGAGCCCCCGTGGCCTGTATTTCCTCATTCCCTCGCTCCGTTACACACTTGTCCCACGGGGCCTCTTTTGAAGGACTCACTCAGTAAAGTTTCGCTTGTGTATCGTAGCGAAGTGCGGAGAAAACAGTCCTTGTAAGGCCTCTGGCGTGAGTGGGGAGGGACCGTAGGGGTGGCCGGATGAAGCGCCTCTGGACAGAGATTGATGACTCTCGGCGATGGGAGTGATTGTGGACGGTTGTACAGCAAGCCCACCTCGCCCTTGTATAACATCCCAATACAAGCTGTTCACGGTAAAATGAGCTATTTTGAAAGCCCTGCTTAAAATCTACCTGTATGCACGTTGTGTAATCTTCCGCGTTATGTAAAATTAACATTGCCATGGGCCTCGTCACTTTATTCATGCGTTGGTCAAGTGAAACTGTGAAATTGACATAAAAGCTAATATTTTACAAATCTGCTCTTTTTTCACTTTGATGCATAAAAAAAAGCGAAATAAATAATTTAAGTAATCACAAATGGATACCTAACACTTTTTACTCGACGTTAATATATGGAACTACTTTCCTTCAATTGTAACCAAGTTTACTGGGCGCGTGTCACTGAGTGGGCCCATTGAAATGTATGTCAGGCAGGAGCAGTGACATTTTTCTAAGGTTGATTTCAAAAGTGCTCACTTTATTGTGAACAGCCGTTAGCAAGTGTGTCGATCTGACGCGCTGTCGCTTACAGTATATTCGCAGTTTTTTAACACTTTTTGAATCAAACCTTTGAAAAATCACCATGTATGTGGCGTATTTGGTTGTTTCCTAAATATTTAATGCATAGTAAGCGCTTTATACTTCTGTTAACATAAATGTACCTTAGTTTTAGTAGCAAATAATAATAAAACACGGATAAGATAGGTGCCTTGGTAATGTTTAGTAAGAAATAGTTCTTATACAAAATATTTCACTGAGTGCGCACGAATCCGGCGCGTTGTCCCTTTGGTTTAGTTTTCTATACTTAGTTAAGCTTTGTTTGCGTGAAGAGGAGTTTTAAGTAAGAGCTTTAAAATTATTGTACACTTTCTCTAATCTAGTTTTGATGCAACTAATAGCACATTCAAGTTAATTGACTAGCGTAGGCCTGCTTGAAGCTCAAATGTTACTCGCCTCGCTTCACCCCCAACAGCTCTCAAAACCACGATGTTAAGAGCCGCCCAGATCTCTCCACTCGATTATTAATATCTTTAAGCAAATAAAGTGACTATGTGCAAGATGACCACGACTTTTAAATAAGTAAATGTTGCATGTCAATCATTGTAATTATCTGTCAGTGGCCCGATGGGAAAACTATTGGACTAGCCCTGCAAGATCTCCTGGATATGGTGGTTTAAGAGAATTATAAATTCTGCCGAGGTGAGTCACTAACTATCATTGGTTCGGCCGCGTCAGTTCTTCAATTTTAAAGAAATTCAACACTTGAAATATTTGTACAGTTTCTCTGTTTTTTTTCTGCTAACCGAAAAGCTGGTGTAGGCATACCTCATCACTGGTTAAGTAATGCAGAATATAGGACTTTAATTGTAAATTAATAAGATGTACATTAAAATAAGCCTACTTTTTAAAGTATTAAATAGTCTATTGACATATTTTATATTGTAACTGTCCGCGCGATAGTCTTTCGTTACATTGGCGGACGGGAGGCGGGATTCAGTATGCTCCTCCAGGGTGTTGTGGGCACGGGACTCGAACCCTCACACTTAGGTGACGAAGCGCTGTCCTAGCGCACTTGTGGCGAGGGGAGCTAGGGAGTAGCGAGGGCAGCAGTAGGCGTCCTTGTATGTCGGCCAGTCGTAAGGTATATAAGGCCATTGCTGCATGACGACACACCCACGAGCTAAGCTGTCGTGGGTTGAACATTGAGCTCGTGGCTGCTCGCTCGCTGGGAACTGCCCGCGACTTGAGGACCAGCGAAAGCGATGTGCATCTGCGAGTGCGATGGGACCATGGCAGCTTGGGTGAGGCGACTATCCGCAACTCGTCGCGTCCCCACGTGGCGGCTAGGGGATCCCCAGGCTCTGCGGTGGCTGGGAATATTCAAATACCAGCCCGCGAACCAACTGGCCGGTACGAGAGCGCCGTCGTCGTGGACGTTGGGAACCTGGGCAGCTCAGTACGAGATGGCGAAGCGCATCTGCTGCTGGTTGGCCCAATGATCAAGGAGGGGAGGGGGATCTCGAGCTACTGAGAAATGCAAAGTGTAGCGATCCTCACTGCTGGATTTTGCGGGCTGCCGACTGCGGGTGCATGATGAATGGATTGGAATGCATCGGACCTTGGCAGCACCCCGATGTCAGCTTTCACTCCTCGGCCAGCGGATTCGCCACCACCACTGGTAGGCCCCGGATGTCTCTCGTTTCCCAGACCGACGGGCTATTTTTGGAGGAAGTGGATGGGGTAGCTCCCCGAAGAACTCTCCCCACCTTCACCCATAGATTGGAGATCCTGGCATCGGCGTGGAAGGGCGAAGATGGAGTCGGTGTCATGACTGAGCTGTTCGGTTTTCTGACGCACTCGACGAGAAGCAGGGAGGCGCTGCATCCTCAGTTGCTGTCAGTACTGCAGTGCTGGTTCGCCTACACGGTAGTGTTGACAGTAGCTCAACTTCAAGGGAGCCTGCGCCCACACAATGACTGTCATCGGCGCGGGGGCTGTTCTTTCCTCCGCAATGCACACCAGCTGTGATATCATTTCATTTCACCCCGCATCAAACCAACAGAAGTCTTTCTTCCCGAACTAACAAATACTCTACTTTATCCAGCCCAATTCCAGTTAAAAGGAATTATTTTTCCCTTCGCGACTGTCGCATAGATTTTCCACGGCCCTCTTCGCTTTGCCTTATTTGCTATGCTCTTCCATCTAGACCCTTCTTCTTTCAGGTTGTGCACATGGCTATAGTTGCGGCCATGGCACTATAACCCTGCTTAGCCACGATGCATGCGCCCATTATAATAATTAAACCCGACTTAAGGCTTGTAGGGCTTGCCCTGAGACATATCCCATTATCCAACCGACTTAGCTACCTACTAACATACATGCCGGAGGGCACATACAACTGTGAAGGTGCTCACGCTGGCGTAGCGGGATTTGGGGGCTCATCAGAACCCCCCCCCCCCCCTACTCTTTGACCTACTCTGCTGGTACCACTTCTTCGAGGCCACATCGACGCCGGAGGTCGGCACGAGCAATTTGAGGGCAACACTGCAGAGCGAACCGAGATACTGACGCCTTGGAGAGACGTGATCAGATCGGCCAGTTACATCACGACAACACGACATCACGAAGCGGAGGAGCGCCAGCCCGGTGTCGCTAATTACCAGTGGTAAGGAGATATTAGGTTCTGGGTGCAGGATAGATCCAGAATCGACCTTATGCGCGGAAAACTCTAGAGGTCCCCTATTGTTAACGTAATTGTAGCTTGGAAAAGTCGAGTTTTTACTCACTATTATACGTTGGGATATTTCAAATCTAGTAATCATTCAGTATTGTTTGTTAAAGTGTTTGAGATCATTTATTGTATGAGGAGTAATAAAATAATTAGTAGTTTTTGTAATTGTCTTGTGTCATTGTACCGTCTCGAGTTATACCCCCAGACCAGAGTACAGTAACGTTAAAGGATTAGCCTCAGAGAGTTGTCTTGAGTATTTCTTGTGTTTAGTAGTATAACGTCACAGTAGTCATCCCAGTAAAAACGTTACAGTGGTGGAGGCGCCGGGTAGTATTTAAATTACGGGGGTGGATGGCTATTACACCGCCTCTGCAAGGTAGCAAGGTTGGAATGTAATCAAGCTTTCGCGAAATGATCTGAGCTACTTCAATATGCAATGTATAATAAACAACAGTTATCCTGTTGTTATGGTGGTGGGTAAATTAATCCAGTATGAGCGCTTGGCACACGAGAGGATGGGTCAGTCTGGCGCCTCCTCCAGATGTTATGGTTTCTATTGTGCTCCACAATACACCATGCATATAGTTTGGGGGTGTAGCTACTACGTTAGTATTAACTGGTAGGCAAGTCATATAAGACACTGATTTACTTCGTGTTGTATCACAATAACTTACATACAATATTCCAATTAATTCTGCGACTTTGACTCGGGGCACTACTGAATGATATTAACTTTATCTTTAATCGGCTAGCAATTACGCCTTCTTAACTCAAGCTCATAAGGACAGTCTCCACCTGGATCTTGAGACCGGAGGCTGTATCTGGCTCGTTCGGATCACGACGCGCGACACACCCAAGGCTCCTCACCGCCCGACGTCCCGACGTAGAGGCTCCTTCCGACGTCTTCGGCCGCTGCCGTAGAAACAGGCCCCAACCCTTGCTTCGCGCCGGCCTATATCAATCCCTTGTTTTACATTAACCAACTGGCCTCCTTCCACTTTAGTGGTGGGAGTGTTGTTGTGTTGCAGTCTTTTGACACAATCTCTGGAATCCTGGATTTGTTTGAAGTCTAAGGTCGGTTTCACACCGCGATGTACATGACAATTTATTAAGGCCCGCTTCATGCTGCCGCAACAAGGAACTATAATATTATGACAACCGAAAGGCCGAGGACATTGCTTGGGCTGACTTCTGCGCACATCGTTTGGTAATTTACTCTGGAAGCTTGCATATTGCTTGACAAAGTCAAGTGAAACAAGTGATTCGTCGGAAAATGTGTGACAAGCATTTCCCCACTCATTCCATTCTCGTTTTCTTTCTTATCGGCCCGACAGTTTCAAGTTCGTGGAGACTGTTCGTGCAGACTGTTCGTACGAAAGATGTATAAGCGGGTCGCGCGCGAACATAAGACTTTTCTTACTACCTGTTTTCAGTAAACACGAACAGTGGAACCACGTGAGACGATAGAGGTGCCAGAGGAATCGGAGAAATGGTGTAAGGTTATATATATATATATATATATATATATATATATATATATATATATATATATATATATATATATGTGTGTGTGTGTGTGTGTGCGCGCGCGCGTGTGTGCGTGTGCGCGGTGGCGCGTGTGCGTATGTGCGTGTGTGAGTGCGCGTGCTCGTGTGCGCGTGCGTGTGTGTTACAATTTTATCTTGGTTCGTAGGTGGTTCGGGAATGTGAATTTTGTGAAACAGACAAGTCTCCAACCCTTCCACACCGCCTTCGGCGTAACAACTCGACACGTGTTACATTGAAGGCGGCTTGAGAGCAAAGTCACGAGGTCTTTACATAAGTTTGTGCAGCAGAATTATTACAGGAGGACAGTTAAAATGCTCGGCAAGCTGTAGTTACTATAGATTAAATATGAGGTAGGCAGAGCTCGCTGGCTGCGCACAACCAATCTCCGTGGCCCAACATTGAACCAATTTTCTGCCAACACGTTTAGCGGAAACGGCATGGTTTGGATTCAAGGTTAGAAAATTGGTTTGTAAACAAGCGCTTAGATATGTTTTTTTTATAATGCCTCTAGCAAATTTGTGAAGCAGTTTGACTAAATTAAAATTGGTGAAAGTGTTTTATTAATATAATAGTGTGTGTCATTTAAAAATTAAGATATAAATAAACACGTTCATTTTTGTTTACCATGCGACTTTGACAGTTGTCTTCCGTTGGGGTAGACCAATGTTGGGTACATGCGCAGAAGACGAATAAGCGGCCTACCTCATCCTTAGTCTATCGTGGTTATAGACTATTCACGGTATAATGAGCACTTTTGAAAGCCCTGCTTAAGATCTACTTGTATGCACGTTGTGTACTCTCCCTCCTTATGTAAAATTAACATTGGTATGGGCCTCAGCACTTTATCCATGCGCTGGTCAAATGAAACTGTGAAATTATTAGAAAAGTAAATATTTTATTACTATACTCATTTCTACACTTCGATGCATAAAAAATAAACAGAAAGCGGAGTAATTTAATTGATCAGAAATAGTTACCTAACACTTTTTATTCAACGTTAAGATACGGAACTACTTCCCATCAATCGTTACCAACTTTACTGGGCGCATGTCACTCAGGGCGCCCGTTAAAATATATGCAGGTAGGGGCAGTGACTTTTTTCTAAGGTTGATTTCAAAAGTGCTCACTTTATCGTGAAAGGACCTTCACTCACTTTTTGAAGACGGCGATGATGAAGTAGGACAGGTCGCGGAAGCTGAGCATGCCGACCCTGACGAGCATGTGGTACTCGTCCTCACATGCGGTCTTCTTCTGCGCGAAGTCGTAGGTGAGTGCTCCGACGGTGAGGAAGGGAGTGCCCCAGAACTTCACCATACTCGCCACGGGCGCTGCAACACACCGGTTGCTATAGTTAGCATTGCTTCCTCAAACAACAACACCCTTTAACTACCTGTTAGAGGTAATATGTCATATTAGAAAATGTATAGTAAATTCACGGTTACTTCCAAATTTTCTGAAGCATTTCTAAAGTTCAACATCCAGGATATTCCTCCTCCTCATGAAAACAAAGCTTAACCAATTCAAGAAAATTACACCAAAAGGACAGAGAACCGCATTCGTCCGCACTCTGTGTGATAATATTTTGCATAAGAACTGTCTCTTACTAGGCATTACCAACATGCCTATTTTCTCCCCTTTTTATTCTTATTAATTATGATTGAAATATTATAATTTACAGATGAAATATAAATAACAGTTCTGTTTAACCAAACATAATCCATTAATCACATAAGAAATACTTTGACAAATTGGCTTTATAAGGCGGTATACGCACAGTATAACTTAGTGTTACGTACATGTTTATTCACTGCAATGATAATTAACTCTTTATATACGAGCATAATTTATTCAGCGGGACAAAACATATATTATAGTTTTTTACAATTTTTTTATTTGCATTTTGCTGTAATTTCACGGTCGTCTAGGAGATGGGTCCTGACCCATCCGCCTACTATTTCTGTGTGCGCCCGCGCCCCTGTATTAAAGTCCGTTCAAACCCCCTTTTAGAAAATTATTGAGGGTATTGGCGAGGTTTGGGCGGGTCTTAACAACCAGGTCTTGAGAGACGATGAAGGCAAAAAGGGGTGTGTATGGAGCAGCGCCGGATTGCAAAAGCGGGAGAAACGGGAGATCCCCAGCAAAACCTGCCGACCAGCGGCATCGTTCGGCACTATTCCCACATGCGAAAATCCGGGGATGACCCGGCCTGGGATCGAGAACTGTTCGCCTTGGTGGTAGGCGAGCGTTCTAACCACTGTGCTAACCGCGGCACTTTGAGGATATATTTTGTTTCGTGGCATTATATCAATCATAACTTGATGCAAATGCCAAGTAATTTGAAAAATAACTTTTTTTTTTTTAAGCGAAAGTTTAAAACTTGCAACTTAAAATCTCAATTCGAACAAATAAAAACAATACAGAAATTTATTTTAACTGTTGTTTCTTAAAGCCACGGGAGTGTCATGTTGCAATATCATTGAAATCAAATACTTGGTTGAAATGCAGAAAGGTTATTTCTACTATATGTTCGCGGATTACTTTAGTATAGGGATAATTTACGCTGCTAGGTGCATAGTGTTCCAAAAGGTAACTTAAATAAAATTTTAAGCTACGGGAATTACAAAACAGAAATAATTTTTTAGCTACGGAGTTATTTCATATTTGACTTATGATTATTGTAACTGTCCTGTTTTTAAACGTAGAATAGAAAGATCCGGTTCCTTGCCGACACTAGTTCTTATCTAATGGCCGAAATCTTTCCCTTTGGCAAACTTTTAACATTTATCTCCCAAATCTGAACCGGAGGTAGCCTTACCCGCGTTAAGACTAACTGCTAACTAGTTTGACTTTACATTTTTCCTCAAAAGTTGAAATTAAAGCACGGGAGAAATACTTAAGTAATTTACAACATAATATTCGCATGTCTTGTGATGACAAGGCGAATTATTTTGAGCTATTGCTTAACGTTTTAATGTTCAATTTCGAGATTTCTGCGAAGAAAATATATTAATTTAAAGTACCTATAGATTCTTCCATTAATTTTTAAAAAATAAAGTTTCTACCATTGGCGTATTTCCCTTTAGACTGTTAAATGTTATCACTTTAATGCAATAAAATATGGGACATGATTTTCTTCGAAGGCTTCGTGAGTTCCTGAAATCTGCAGTTGAAATGTAATGTATAGTATGTATAGCTTTTTTTGTGGATATGAACAATTTGATTAAACTTAAAAGTTGGGGTATACATCTTATGTTTATACAGACGTACTCAAAAGCAAAACGACAAGGCCTTTCTTGAGGTTTATTGTAAGTTTTTCGTTATAATTAAATGCATCGTTCCTTCTCTCTCATTCGGTTTCAGCATTTCCGTATGTTAAGTTTTTCTGTGATGTCATATTCTGTGCCAGCAATCATTACAGGCATAGTTCAGTAACGATACGGTCTACATTTGTTGAAAGAAATTGCTGTGATTGGCTCTCCACTAAAAATGTTGTCATTAGTTGTAGTCAAAACATATTCGGTAGACAGCAGAGAACGCTACGCAACAAAAACCAACGCAGGTCTCGGCAAAGATTCTGAGAGTTGAGGGCACTACCTACCAGCTGGCAGCAGCTGCGATGTTTCAATAGGAAATCCCATGTTAAGAAAATTTCGCCTCGCGTTATTTTTAAAGATAGGCGTTTCAAACAAAAGTATTCTTCGCGAATTTTTTAGGAGAAGATCCCTACGAGCGTATATGTTCAATATAGACAGGCAGTATGTGCCTTTTTTTGGGAAAAATTAATTATAAAATGTTCTTACAAACAAGCTAAAACATCTCCGCTGTATGGCCTTTTTCCTAAAAAATTCGTAAAGAATACATTATGTTTGAGACGCTAATTTTTATAGGTTATTCACGGTAAAGTGAGCACTTTTGAGGCCGTAGTTATTTTTTCCTTTCAGCTACTTTTTATAATTTAAAAACCTTTCAAAATAAACATTGCCATAGAAGTAATAAACATACTGTGTATATATTGCACCTCGCTCGGAAATTAACGTATGAGCTTAAAATAAAATATATTTGTTGACTATTATTTCAATTAAGATGGCTTTCAAAAGTGCTCACTTGACGGTAAACTGCCTATAAAATCAACGCACTTGGGCGAAATTTCCTGAACATGGAATTTCCTATTTCAATTTCGCAGCTGCCAGTCAGTAGGCAGTGGGAGGGCGCGCACTTGTTCCACTCGGCTCGGAACGGTCCAGCTGCCGGGCCGAGTCGTACGTCGTAGTGCGCGTGCTGCCATATGAAAACACGCTTTTTTTATTTTTGCTGAAAGGTCCGTTCCGAGCCTAGCCGGGCCAATGAAAGGTCCTGCAGAGTAACATTTTTATAATCCAACGAATCTACGAAGTCCAATTTACTGTGTGAACATCGAATAATGTCAGATGAGGATAATATGCTTTTATACACTTCGGCATGTAAAAGCGTGTACATATAAAAAAATCTCAGCACTGTAGATTTATGTATTAGTCATACAACTGTAAGGCGAATCTCTGTAGTTTGATATAATTTTTTTGTAATATTGCATATAGTAAAATTAACACATTTTCAAATGTGAATATGGGGAAGTCTGTATGGTGCTGATAAAGATTTTTGGTCGCTGTCCTTGACATTTTATTATACTGCATGGAGTGAACAAATAACATTATAGAAAAGTGGATAAGTAATGGTCCGTAGTTTGGCAATGACCAAGTTTTGTTACCTCTAGCCTTAACTTTTTGGTGAGTTTTTTTCAGTGGTTACGTATATTACTAAAGTTACACAGAGAGTTTGGGATTTAACTGCTCTGTTTCCGAGGAACAGTTAACACAGTAGACCACTCAAATACAATTTTTGTAATGATAAATTATACCATTAGTCAACCGTGCAACGAAGTTGTGTACACGATCTACTTTCATACAAATTACAATATATTTCTATATGATTTAAAATCCTACGCTGGTAACTGGGCTAGTTATTTGCACGTGCAGATAGGAGATCACTCTAGGCATGTTTACAGCTAATCTCAACATACGCAATCCATCAAGTTTTAAGAAGCCTGATCACTAGCGAGGACATTTTTTCATCCGCGCATGCAAGTGGGAAGGTGAGATAAGGTAAATGTTCTCACACTGATCAATATAACATTTGGTGATGGATCTGCGAAGCGAAACCCAGTATGTTACAAAATTGCAACACTAAGTAAAGCCACCGTTTACGTACTTTATATGCAGTTTCAGGCAGGCACTTTTTTTTAAAGTTTACGAAACATTTCATCTCACGTAGAATCCCCAAAACTCGTGCAAAAGGGGCACCTAAAATCAGTCGGAAAAGTGAGGTTGTGAAGGTACATAAAGATAAGAGGCCAAGGAGGGTGTGATACATGACAAGCGTGAAACCCATGGCCTAAGCGGTTCGGAAGTAGCCAAGGGGCACTCAGAAGGGCAACTGAAGTAGAGTAAAGGCTAGTGTCGAGACGGAAATGAAAGTAGTTAAGGAGGATAGGATAAATGAGAAGTATGAAACACATAGCTGAAACGTTTTGGGAATGGCCAAATTTGGAAGAGGGGAAACGGGTAGAATCGTCATGGAACTAATCACTGTCATATTCATCTCCTCAGCCACTGAACAAGTCTTCCGAAACGTCTGTGAACGTAATGTATTACTTTGAAAATTTGTTTGTCACCACATTGATGGAAGCTTTAATTTTCCATTTAATGATAAAAATAATCCATTTTCACCTTTAATTATAAATGCATTGCATAGCATATTCTGAAAATCCATATAAAACTATTTTACAAGAGTTTTTTTTTTTTTTCGAACTACGTTAACACTCGGTTTACAAGAAATTGATCAGTTAGTCTCGTGAATGACTTTTTCTCATATCTTGCGCAAGCAGAAAGAAAATGAAATAAATTTTCATTTGGTTATCAAATTTAGCAAAGTAATATTGTCAAATCTACCTAAATAAGTCTTTATGTATTTTTCCATGATTCTGGCTTAAAATCCAGTTCGACCATCTACCCAGGTTTATATTTTTATCCATCGTAATATAAATATTGCAGACGTAGATTTTTTTCAAGTTTCCCTTAAAAAAGTACTTAATGAATAAAGGTATTGCTTCTTTTCTATCTCTCTACAACACAAAGCTTATCTTCCTTTATAAAAAGAACCTTCCGCTTACGACTACCAAAACTACAATCTTCCAACTCTAATTCAAATTCTAGCTAACATACAGTATGGCACTCAAGATAACACCTGGTTCGTGGGCAGATTTACATGAAGTATTCAATCCAAGAACCGCAGAAGGAAACAGTAAATACGACACCCTGCCGCCGATTCAATAGTATGAAAAATGTGTCGATAGTGCAGTAGCCTTCGACAGCCGCCCAATAGTTACTGGGAGATTCAGAGCCTAATCTCACAGGTATCAGCCATGTTGGCACCACCTTGCTTAAACCACGCAGGTGTTCAGACAGTACTTCTACGCATCTCGATGTGTTTCAAGTAAAGTAAATTTTCGCTCTCCTAATACTACCCATTCTTCCCAAAACAATCTTCTAAAGTCCCTTTGGTATTCAGTTCCAACTAATTCTATACTTCGCGGAAGTCCGCCAAACTAGATTTTCTATTAGCTGTGCAAAGTTTGACAACCTACATTTAAAATTACTATTTTTGAGAAACTCTTTAGCACTCTTTTCTACTCAGTAACTTTGCCAGGTAGTTTAGTGTTTACTTCAGCTTTTCACATCAGTTAGAATGTAGTTTACCTCTACAAGTTACATTTTTGACACCATATCCTACAGTAAGTGAATGCGACGTGTATATTTAAACACATAATTTCCATTCGGTTAAATTTCATGTTATAATTTACAAATACGGTATTTTTTTAGGATTTTGTTTAATAATTGTACTTAAACTGAAGATAAAATTCCAAAGGCATTTTTCTCCCTATTCCGTCGGCTATTTTTTCCCCAGCATCTTAGTTCCGAATGGAATGAAAGCTAACCAGATTCAGTCGTAAAATAGTCCACCATACTATATATGTTCGTAAAATATAAATAAGACGTTGGTAACATTAAATACGATTAAGATACTGGTTTCGAATTTCAACAGGTTGCAACAATATTGAAGCTTAAGTAAATCATTCGTTTCACTTCCAAGTATTTTATTAGCCGTTAATGTACACTTTTGTTAATGTACTTCTAACCACGAAAATTAAATAGCTGTTAGTCCGCAATTAAAAAATAATATAAAATGTTTCATTTCCTTCTCTGTAGTTTACAATTTCGTCGATATGCAACTACCACTATAGTCTAGATTTTTCTCGCGGAGCCACTTACTCAGTTTTTGAATTTGTTTAGACGGTATTCATTTTGATACTTCATATATATTTTTAATACTGCTGCTGTACGAGAAATGTACACTAATATAATGTACTAGTATGCATTACACTTTGATTTGCAACTATTTAAAACAATATCCACAACTTTTTTTTCTGTAGAACCAAGTCAACTTAAACATTTAAACAAAACATCCCAAAATAACCTAGCAGTTCTTAATGTAATCTCCAATATGTATTTGTCCATACGCAGTAACACATATACGGTAGGCTCGCCAGCAGTCGATCTAGTACAGACACAGATTAGGCACAGCGAGAGCAGCTGGTTGTGAATAATACAAAGTGTAGGGAAGAATTAGCCGGGGCGGCAAAGAAACAACAGAGAAAGAAAGATGAATCGTATTACGTGAAATTAATGCTGGTAAATCGTATAAATCAATATGTGAAATCATCTGTAGGTCAATCACAGCAGTGAAAATCATTATACACAGGTTTAAACAAACAAAACATCACCTATATACTGCAAGGAATGGCCGCCCACCTATCTTGACTGACAAAGAAAAGAGACAACTAGTCCGAAAAGATAGAAACAATTAAAAACCAAGTGCACAGAAGATTCAAGCAGAGGTCGCAAATGAAACAGTAAAGAGTGTTTCAGTGAATACAGTAAGGAATGTTCTCTACGAAGCTGGCTTTCATGGGCGGCTTAACATTTTCCAAGTCCGATAGGAGAGTGACAGCGTGGAGAACAAAAAGACGTGACTTTGCAGAAAGAACTTCACCGCAACTGTCAAACATGGATGGGGCTCGGTACAAGTTTGGGGGTGCATTAGTGATAAAGGTGTGGGGGACTTCAGTCATTTGAGGGTACCATGGACCAATATGGCTATCTGCAGATTCTGAAGGACAATCTTGAAAAGTGTGGAAGATATAAGCCTGATTGGGAACTGCACTTTTACTCAGGACAACGACCAAAAGCACACGGCTCATTATACCAGGATGTGGCTACAGTGTAACACTCCGCATTACATGCAGACCCCCACCTCAGTCATTGGATATCAGTCTCATCGAGCACTAGTGGGCTGTTGTGGAACAAAACATAAGACGAAGACCCATTTCCAACAAGCATGGTTTAAAGACGGCGTTGTTCGAAGAGTGGCGAAAAATTCCAAGGAAATGACTGAAAAGTTGGTGAAGTGAATGTCAAGAATTCTGGTACAGGTTATTAAAAGAAAAGGCGACCCTATGAAGTACTAAAAGTCAAAAGCTGTGCTGAAATAACAAGAAGGCAGAGACGGATACTTCTTGAAGGTTACGTTGAGAGATGTAAGGTTGTTTTTGGGATGTTTTACTAATTAACTCATTAAAATGTGAATTGTTTTGTTTAGTTTTTTAAAATTGTACGTTGTATTTATTATAAATTCGTACCACCATATTTGTACATATATTTTAATTTTTAATAAATAATTTTCAATCTTGTAATTACGGTGCTACGAATACTTATTAGAGCCACTATACATTTGTTACAAAAGTTGAAACAAACCAAAATACATTAATTTCCTATGCGAAATTGAAGAGTATTGAAGAAACTATTCTTTAAAATGGTTGTAGAATTAAATATTTAGTTATATTTCATAGCATAATTGTGATTAACTATATGTCTTAATTGCATATTTTACAAAAAGAACAGAATGTATTAATTGCTTTAATTGGAGAGAAGACAAAGGTTACCTGTTCCCTGTATATAATTCTTCTGCCAGTTAATTTTTAACGTGTGTTATTCAAAATAAGAAAAGCAATGAGTTTTGTGCTTAACAGCAAAAAAATAATACTCATTTGATCAAAAACTGATTGTTAGAAAAATATATTACAAACTGTTTATAAAATAGTAACATTATTTGTTCTTCTAGCGCCCATATAATTAATATTTTCAGATCCGAGAATTTACACTTAATTCAAGCAATTTTGAAGGCCTTCTCATTTGGAATAACAGCGTATAAATATATTTCATTTTAGCCTTATATGTTATATTCAGAGTGCGGTAGAATATACTTACATGGCAGCATTTATTTTAAAATGTGGTTAAACGATATAACATAACGGAAAATAAAAAGTAACTAGGGCTTCAAAAGTGCTCAATTTACCGTGAACGGCCTATACATACGTCGATTGCGGTTCTTTACTACCATGTAGTTCTTGGCGTGCGATCGGGCGCTGTGTGTATAGTTTAGACCATCAACACCACACAGATTTTCCATTGGGCGCAGTTGTTACACCAGACTTTGATCTCTAATAATGGTTTGCCATCAAAAACAAACTGTAACGCAAGTGAAATAAGCTGAAACTTTACAGACTCACGTTATTCCTGCTAACACATAATTTTATCGTGGTCAGATTACGAACGTACAAGAAATATCTTATGAAGTCCTAGCAATAGGCTAAGCAAAATATTAAAATACTTATGTAAAGTTATATTTTAAAAATATTTTGTACGCTAGTATCTAAATGGCTGAAATTATACTTTTGTTTAGGTATACGTAACTGGTCATAAAGAAAGTGTCAGGATTCAAAACACTTAAAATAAAACCAATTACGTGTATTATTGTCACAGCGGCATACATTGGACGCATGCGAGAGGATTCATTTATGTAATTGTTACAGAATTCACTTAAATAATAGTCTCATTTTCTTTTAACAACTCCTTCCTTTTAAAGAAATAAAACTTTTGCTTCACGGATAAGAAAGTCGTTTCCAGATACATTCAAGAAGAACTGACACTGATCAAGTTAGGTAATTTCGTGAATACATTTTTATTCGACAGAGATTGTTACTTTAATCTGATTTCACGACACACGCCGAAATGTTATTTAAATTCCATTGGCCCTCATCAGCACAAATGAAAATATTAAACACGCAATTGTGCGTGGTGGCTGTTGGCGCGACCCGGCTGTTGACAGCGAACGTTCCCCCCTCTTCCCTGCAGATACCAACTTTTCATCGAGCTGTGCAACTCATTTATACTCCCTGTCCCCTGAAAGAGCCTACAAGCTGAGAGTTTACTGCACCCACTCCAATAAGTACTGGGTCCACGTGCGCTGCACTACAGAGAAAAAAAGTGTTGAATTTGGCCTAACTTAGCAGCGCCGCATGGCAAACACGGACATCTGTGCCTGGCCGGTGCAGGAAGAACTGCTGAGTTTAAGACGGGTTAAACGGTGAAAACAAGGCCCGTTTCGGCGGATACACGCCGCCAGAGAAAGAAAAATAACGGGCGTGGCTGTAACTGGTAAGAAAAATTTTAAGTTAACCTCAACTGAAAAATTTCGACGTGTACAAAACCAAAATCCCGGAAGCAATAAAAACTACCGTATCACCGAAAAGTAAATAAGAAAAATAATAAAAACATAGCCAAGTGTAGATGTGTTAAAAGAAATAAAAAATAGAATGATCCAAACAAACTATGTAACCTGTATACATGCTTTCATAAATAGACAACAAACTAACCTAGCAAAATTCAGTCGGCCAAGTGAAATAGATCCTCCAACAACGATGTATGGTGAACTGTATGTAACACGCAAAAAATATATACCCGTCTTTCGCATTTCTAAAAATCCAATGTTGGTCAACTACAGCAACAAGAGGCATCCAGTTTAAACCTCCACTGAATAACGGGACTGTCTGTGCTGACTAGCCTTAAGTTTAAGTGACCATCCTAACAAAAAAAAAAGGACCTCAACAACATTACAAAAATAAGAGGTTAAAAAAAAATTAAGAGTTGCTCCAAAAAACAAAAAAATATAGGCTGCTTTCAACAACAAAAATATGTTGTGGAGGGATGAGAATAAACTTTAATTCTATATCTCAACAACAAGAAAAAAGGATAGATTACCTAGAGAGAGAGAGAAAAAAAAAGCAAAATTCTTCAAAAAAATTTTAAGGTAATTTTCCAGAGTCGTCATGGTATTATAGGCTAGTCGTGTAGAAATTGTGTAGGAACTCTCTTGACTATATGCTGCACTGAAGCAGGTCCAGACATGGCCAGCATGACATTAGTCCTCCCTCCAAGTTTCAGTGCCAAACTTCTACCACTACAACAGCATACTTCCAAGTATGTTGCTTCCAAACTACTGAGAATGTGTTACAATACTAAGTCACTGTCATATCTTGTTCACTTCTTTCCATCATATACCTCCGCTTATATATCATTGATAAGTACTAACATTCAAGTATAATATATTTTGCCCACATTATTTCACTTATTTTTATTGTCGTGCTCACTTACAGTACCAACATGTCATGGCCAATCTGAAAATAATGCTAGAATATTCCATATAACAGGGAATTATGCATGCTAGGACAGGGTACACCACTAACAAGAAATAAAATGTATTTTCATTCAAATCATTTATACTTAGAATTAAAAAACATAATCTTTACATTCTTCATGCCATTTATGTAGTGTCTTTCCAGAAACATGCTCACTTTTCACGTAATGAATATAATATGCTCATATGCAGCTCAAGGCAGTCTATACTAGCGAGTGTCCAACCAGAACCCTTGGCCATATATTCTCCTTCTGCACAGCAAAGTGTTTCTTCCAAGGCCTCTACAGCATCTACAATACGATGAACATTGTACGATGCTTCATTCGCAGACTTAAATGCTCGCCGACTGATGGCTTCGTTTAAAGGTTGCAGGTTTTCGTAGTTACTTTCCAGCCAAACATTCTACTTTATAGGATTTTCTTCTTTTGTTAACTGATTGATTATCCTTTGGTTAAAGTGGTCTAGTTATGTACATACATCTTTCGTACCTACAAAGTTATTTCCAATCATATAATCTTATAATAAATCTTTAATGCTGATTGTTTCAGGTAGAATCCATTCGATGTAGTGTCACCAACTGCTGGTACAAGAGTTCCTTAGCTCCTGAACCTCTACCTCTTTGCAGTTATTTTTATGTATCTTCATGATATCACCACGTTTGAACATATGTTTGCACTTGACACTTCGTTTGCATAGCACAGGAAGGAACCATCACATAAGTGTTTTTCATGCTTCCTTGCACATTGGCTGTAGGCAAATATCTTCTCACAGTAACAGTAAAGAAGCCTTGATGAAGACATCGATGGCTGCACTATTGGAGGTGTCATATACGAAGAAGTCGATAGCACTGTGCCAACCTCAAACATTGATGGACCAGGAGCCTTTCTGTTTTTTCATAATTCCAGTTGATTTCACAAGCTGAGACGAAGTGTCTTTCACGACTGCCACTGAAACACTAACCTTCCTAACTGGAAATCAACTGCTTATATATCTGCATACAGGTACCATACCAGTTACTATACGTCATGCATGCTGTGTGTTGTACCAAATAACACCAGACGAAATATGCTCACCATAGATACCACTTACTATAACTCAAGCATACCTCGACCATTCAATCCACACTGACCATACGAAAAGTTTACTTACTGCTCTTACTTTCTGCTCTACTGGTGGACACCAGTCAAATATACTAGTCACCATATCAACCATACCACCCATTATAACCCAAGCCATACCAGACCACCCAACACTCCATCTCCTATAACCAAAGAAAACTCAGTCATACTAATAAATCATAACACAACTCACCAATCACACCTTCCGTCATAACTCAAGTGTACCAAGCAATATTGCACAGCTGGGAGCAGCCCATAACCTGACACCCATTCCACTTGTTCTAGCAACCAACACCACGCATACTTATCAACCATAATACCCACTATAACTGGAGCATACCTCAACCATTCAGTCCACACAGGCCTTACTAAAATAAAATAAACCCATTGTCCATACCATCTCCTCTACTGACTCTCACCAGAAAAATATACTTCGCAGTATACTATCCAACATACGTTACATTTTACACCAACTAAAATATACGAAACAAAAATCACAACTCTAACAAGTTTGCCATAACATCATCACCAGCACCCAAGTGCCAAATGTTCAGGATGCAATACAAACCAAACATAGCAACCAATAAACCAGACAAAAAACCAGCTGATTATACCAACTATCTATACAAATAACTATGCAGACTACCATACCTCCAGAATACCAAACCAAATACCAATAACGCTGCAGATCAGCAGTAATGTATCAATAACAACCCAGCATACACCAGTCACACCATGTACACATACATAATTATTATCAATACAGCATACCATGCCAACAACTCAATTCATAATGCTCATACCAATTGACAAACACAAAAAAAATATACCCAGAGATCATATCAAACATAACACAAACAAACTAGTCAATTATAACAGCCATCCATACCATTAATCACACCACCCAAAATATAGTAAGTGAAATTCCTCCAGCATACCAAACCACCACCAACCAGCAAACCATTCTGTTATACCGACCATCCATACCAATTACTGCACTGCTAATACATACCAGGTACCATACCTCCAGCATGTCAATTAATTATAACACCGGTGGTGCTGAGTACAAATCAGATCATAACTTTCACAACACAGGCTTACCAAAATGTCATCTGAATATATCTACCAACCATACCGGATAACCATACCAATCAAATAAATCATGGAGCCAAGTGTGTATACTACATGGAAGAAGATATTAGCATCCAAACCAAACGTATCATCTGCTCAAAACCAAGCTATCTCAATCTTTCTATTAACAATACAGACCTTATCAAACACCAACCTCATACAAACTGACTAATCATAACAGTCAAATATATTGACTATAGGCTATTCACGGTAAAGTGAACACTTTTGAAAGTCCTCTCATTTGGAGTAATAGTCAATTAATATATTATATTTTAACCCTAGATGTTAACTTTCGAGTGCAGTGGAATATACATACTGTGTTTATTACTTACATTGCAATATTATTTAAAAGAGGTGTTTAAATGATAACAACTGGCTGAAAGGAAACAGTACCTGGGGCCTCAAAAGTGCTCACTTTATCGTGAACATCCTATACCATATCGACTACATATAAACAAGCCATACCATTAGTCCAGTCAGTCAAATATCGTAATCATAAATTTTAACCATGCTATCATAAAACCCATACCATTAATTTAACAATCTACGGCACCCATACAGACTTAATTCATAAATACCATAACATCATATTATACCATCCAATCATACTAATCAACCATATCAACCAAGCATTCTGCCCCTGTCTTACAAACCAATTATACAGTTAAACCATTCTGGCTACACCGTCGAAGCTACACTCTTCTCATGCCACCAAAGCAACCTAGCATGTGATTAGAACATGACATATCAAGACAACCAGTATGCCTAACATACAATCAAACTAACTGTATATTAACCATAAAGTCAGTCAGAAAGTATGTTTTTAAAATATCCTAAATAAACATATCATCCAAACAATGATACTAACATTTAATGCTGATAGATCACTGTCGCGTGTCTACCCATGCAAAAATATGGTTTTGTGATTTTCTGCTTCTCACATGCAACGTAATCATGAATTATATAATTCTGCCTAGCTCCATTTTGAGGCAAAACTTTGTCATTATCACCAAATGGAAAAAATCCTATAACATCTGCAGCTTCTAATATCTATGCCAGGCGCTGGTACGTTGGTTGCTCTAAGAATTTCGAGTATAAGTACACATTTTCAAGATGTACACGATTCAGTTCCTTAAACAAATTCAACATCGCACACGTTTGACTGCAATTCGAAGGTCCTGCAATAAGACAACAAATGGTGTTTGGCAGCAGGGGGCCATGTTGCGATTCGCGAGCTGTATTAGTCTCTCCATGGGTAATTCGCACAGGAAGCCGATCCTGCTGGATGAGCTGAATAAAATTTTCATCTGCTTGTTATATATTATACATAAAATTAGCAGGAGCAAGAGCAGGAGCAGGCATAACCCAGCCTTATGATATGTATGGTTTATTGCTATATGAACGTCTGTAAATGCAGATAGAAGAATTTTGTGGAGTCAGCTCAGTGGAGTCAACACTGCGGAGTCAGCTAATGGAGTCAGTGCTTCAGAGTCAGCAGCACTGAGGAATCAGCGAGGCAGATGTGGTCGTGTTTATGGTTGCAGTTGTGCATGTGGTTGTAGTTGCATAGAACCAATGTTGCAGATATTAGAATGTCTCTTCAAAATATCAATCTAAATAAACTGACAGCATAATGGTTATGTATAATCTCACCTGTATACAAATGTTAAGTTATGTCATAACTTTACAACAATATGAGAAACATCGCAAATTGAAAATTATGTATTCAGTTTCTGCAACTTATTAACAAAATGTTTGATTTTGTTATAAACAGGTTCTCCGCGCCTGTTGATATAATTTTTATTTATAATATGCCAACCAGCATTCCCACCAACTATAATTAATACCTTATCAGCTAACTAAACACTCCGAACCTCGAAATAGCCAACAAAAACATGTTTAAACTATTTCACGATATTTTCTGTATCATAACCACTGCCAAAAACATGCCAACCAGCTATTCCTACGGATGATTCCGGCCAAAAACATGATATCATTTGATACCCCGACTATATGAACTGATCATAACATCAGTCACTACCTACAGTCCATTCCATTAGACCATATCGGCTATGCAAAAGTTCCCTTCATACTTGTAATGCCAACAAAGCCACATACAGACATTACCACAAAAATATTGGAACTATACCATCACTACATACAGAATATCCTCACCGACGAACCAAGAATTCCGGAATTTCGTTTCAATAGGTCATACCATCAGACCAGCAATACAAAAGTTCCAGCCAAACATTCCCACCATCAACACTCTCAGAGAATTTCACACCGCACAACCCATTTGAAAAATAAAATAACATCCATTAGGAAAGAGCTTACCATCAGACAATACCACAACCAAACCAACCATACATGCAAGCCCTTCCAGACATCGTGCCAAAATATTACAATCATACCGACCAACAATTCTGGCTGGCCATATGAGCAGGCCATTCGTTGTGGCAATACCCACAGTCCATACTATTAGAACATACCAAATAAACATTCCTACGAAAATATTCAAATACGTATCAACCATACCATCATGCCATACAGATCGCATAGACAGATCATACAAACAAACACAAACCTGCCATACTTAACCAAATATTCCAATTATGCCATCCAGACGATATAAAAATGCATTTGTGTGCCTTTTAATGTTTTTAAATGTATATTAAAATTATTGTTTCTAGTAAATGGCGTAGGACACCCATCATCCCGTAACTATTCGGAGGTCAGTACTTTCTAACATTTGCCCTTTACACATTATCCAAAAATAATAGTTATTACTAAAATATTTACCGTGAAATCACCACTCCCCCCCCCCCACCCCAAATGATACGTGAATCGATGAAGCTATAGACACATTCTTCACACACTATTTCACACAATCGGTAGCCTGCTTCGTTTTCCAACATAGGTGAACTCATACACCCAGACTACTGCGAAAGCGATTCCTGTCGTGACTGAATAATATTTTATGCTTTTTTCGAAGAGCATGCAGCTACCTGTATTTACATATTCTGTAGTCAAAGTTGCCACATTTACCAACCTCTGGTGTCCAGGAGGGGAAAAAATAAACCTGTTTATGTACCCAAGTAGCATGCAATAAAGAATCCAGTTCATAGAAAATCGAGTAAAAATAGTCATAATATCTTTATTCGTGGAGTACTCTCAAGTGGAAAGAAATTATTTCATCAAATTTCTTGTATTTTATTTCTTAAATAACGTTCAAAGTTTCATAGAAATCAATGCCATCAGCTATACTGATTATATATGTGTATATAGTAAGTTCTTACAAGCTCACAGCTTACAATGAACTTATCTCCAACGAGTATTTGTGCATATCTGTACTCCATGTATGCTCATCAAAAAATGTATCTTTGATGTCAAATGAACAGCACATTTAATTTATACATATCCTTCACAAGTCTTATTCGTATTAATAGTAAGGGTTAAAATCAATGAATAACACAGAAGTAACATTTAAAGAGTTTAACTTTATTTTACACACTTTACGAAAAATAAACATACTAGTTACACACTAAACTTATTCCTTATTCAGCACAACACTTATGATGTTCTCTGTTTTGTAGAACAATTCATGCTATGAGCATTCAATCCACTCTTATTTGCATGTACCACACCACAGTTAACATATGGGTAAGTCATGTAAGTGATGGTAAATTAACAGTTACTATCTTCACGTCGTCTGGCATTAGAGCTGTTAGTAAATCTCTTGCCATAAAACTTGCACACAGTCCCTGATAAGTAACACCAACTTCCAGAGTCATCAAGAATTCATGGCATCCTCGACAATGCAGTTAGTGTTACATATGCCAAACCAATAAATACTGATTCCGTCTTCATTTTGTAACAACCTACACCAACTCAAAAAAATGAATCAAGTCATGAACATCGGCTTTCACCATACCTTTCAACCAAATCACTGTGTTTTTTTACGTGATGCATGCTTATATATTATTAACACTTCCTGCCAGACAGTTTGTGTTGCCCACTTCGAGTTTCAATATAAATTACATTTCTGCTACAAATTTGGCTATCCTTATACCAAATTTTGTTCATTTAACGCCAGTAATTTTTATAATATCCCACACAATGTGGTTTTCGGACGCTGTCCTTAAGGGCTTCTACAGCCCTTATTGAGATGGGCCATAGTTGTCATATTTCAAATTTCATATTTTTTTACGTTTGCTATCCTCTGGCGCAGTTTGGTCACACATTTTCGAAACACGTTTTAGAGGTGCAGTATTTAAAATGAACACACACACACATTATATATATAAGCAAAGTTTATGACTGACTGACCTTTCCGCATGTACATACCCTGCGGATACTATGTCTTTATTAACAGAGAAAATAACTACCCGACTTTAAGGAATACATAAACAGAAATTATTTTATTATTCGTTAATATTTGTATTGTGTGCTAGTTTGGAGGTTATTTAGCTTGTTAACTGTCAGCTATACCGAAAATATGCGTTTAGGCTTATAAGTCTGTAGTAATAGAGTAACGTATACAGAGTGTCTGTTGATTTACGTGGGAAACAATCTCGATGCAGACAGTAATCTCAAAAGAAAACAAAGATTCCTCATGTACATACAGTACGTTCTAGGTTCTACTGTTCTCGAATTACGGGCTCATGTTATTTTGCACGCTGTTGGTAGGCGGTGGACCCCTGTTTGTGTAGAGTGTGTGGCAGATACGAACATGGAGTGTATTATTAGCCCATCTCATTGTTGAAACCAACGACGTCGGACACCAAGCGCTTGGCAGGCCAATCTTACAGTGACTTTCTGCAACAAAAGTCACATGTGCTACTCGAGGATGTTCTGTTTGACTAGATACACCACATGTTGCTCATGCATGATGGGGAGCCACCACATTTCTGTTTGGAGGCCAGAGCTTAGCTGGGTAAGCGGTTCCTACAAAGGTGGATGGGTTATGCAGGTATAATCAGCGGGCATGCACGTTCCCCTGATACAAATCTAGCGAA
Organism: Dryococelus australis; assembly: GCA_029891345.1. Lineage (NCBI taxonomy): Eukaryota > Metazoa > Arthropoda > Insecta > Phasmatodea > Phasmatidae > Dryococelus > Dryococelus australis. Next base: position 321,910,415 of record CM056993.1, on the reverse strand, counting down.
CAATGTGGGGACATCTCAAGGCCATCGTTTAAGTTACACTTGTTACGGGCCTTATGCAATGCTTTGCCAGCATGTGGAACAAGGTCGTCAGTAGGTCCACGGCAAACATGGGGTGTTCGAACGCGTCATCCAGTCACTGATGTGATGTGTGCAGGCATGCACTCAGGTGCAAGATGGACATTTCGAGCACCTCTTCTAAGAGTGAGTCACTGCTGGTACACTGGCAGGGTAGCAATGCCACTAACCAGGATTATCATGTTAGGCTATTAAAAACTTCAGCTAAACATCGGTGGGCCTTCCCTCGAGAACGATTGAACCTTGAACATTTATTCACGTAGACATTTTTGTTTGATTTTGAGCTGCACTGTCCACACTCCAGTTACTTCCCGCCTTAATCGACACTTTCCGTATATGGGGTACTAGTATGGACTTACTCATAGTTTAAATGTTACTGTCACTAGTTATTCAGATTGTTTCTGTAGTACATTCAAGGTTACTTACGAATATTCTGAAGCCCTGATAAAGTTATACTTTCAAGATATTCCTCCTCTTCATTCGAAAACAGCTCAAATAAGTCTAGAAAATTTCTCCAAAGGGACAACGCACCGCATTCTTGCGCACTCAATTTAATAATATTATGGCATAAGAACAATGTTTACCATGCATTACTAACACACCTATATTCTTTCTACTTTATTTATTGTCATTATAGACGAAATATTATGAATTATACACAAAAATAAATATAAATAAAACTTAACAAAGTCAGTTAATTTTATACCAACAGAAATATAATACCCTTACGTTACATGAAATATTTAGAAAACAACCACACACATCATACATGGGGTAGTTTTTCAAAGGTTTCTTTCTTTAAAAGCGTGAAGATACCGCAAACAGACTATACCGTACAAATTCTGTACACAAATGTAGGCGTATCAATTTGGCCTCCCTGCACTGCACGGCAGTTAAACAGGGAGTTAAAACAGTTTCATGGTACTTGTAGATGCCTTTCAATACCTCCGATATTAACTTCCTATGCTATATTTTAGTTAAGAATCTCTGGCCGAGTAGTTAGCAGCTGGCCATTCAGGGGTACATGTGTTTCTGTGTTGTTGGCAGTAGGCCTAATCATTATTGGCTTATTACTGGAGACACGGACGTTTGTTTTGCGTGTCTAAAAAAAACCTCAAGGCGTCCGAGCGCGTCCATGTAAAGTTCCTGGCACCGCTTCACTCGATCATATGGGGTTTTACGGGTATCACTGGACTGCTTTTGAGATGCTCTTTCAAACCGTATACGATTTTTGTATTTCTACTTGGTTTTTGACGAGTGCAGGCCGAAATTGTGTTAAGTTTTCTTAATTTTTTACTTTGAATGAATTCTAGCGCCTGACAAACGAGCGAGAGCTAAAATACGTAAACTTCAGTATGTTTCCTGTTTATCCAAACATTTATTATATCAGCATTTGGAAAATGCCTCTCCCCGTAATTTCAGATATTTTAACTTACACATTGCTTTTATCTTTGAAGTTTAATGCAATTGTGAATTCATTTTATCATGACGGTTTGATTGTAATGTGTCCATTGCCGACCATGAGACTAAATAGAAATTTTGCACATACACAGAACTAAGCATGGCAAAAAAGAAAAAAAAAACATTTACAACGCCACAGATTAGATATTTAGGAAAATCTGTTTCCTTATAAAAAAAATATGTATATAATTAAAACGACAAAAAGACGGGCGAACTATTTAATATTACAGAACAGGACAGACAACAAAAGTAAACCAAAAGAAAAGACAACACGATGACGAAAACAAAAACACGTGAAAACGAGTGAAACAATAACGAAAACGAGTGAACATAATAGTGCAAAAAAACAATATCAGTTGACACAGCTGAACAATAAAACAATATCAGTTGACACAGCTGAACAATAAAACAATATCAGTTGACACAGCTGAACAATAAAACAATATCAGTTGACAGCTGAACAATAAAACAATATCAGTTGACACAGCTGAACAATAAAACAATATCAGTTGACACAGCTGAACAATAAAACAATATCAGTTTTGACAGCTGAACAATAAAACTCAAAACACACACAGAAATAGAACAAAGTTCAATGAAACACGCGTCTGGAAAAGTATTCCTTGTTAGGACTATAAAACCAAATAAATCAACACTACGAACAACACTGAAACCACCAAAATAACCAGAGAAAATAATAGATAAACCAACAGAGGACAGAGAGCGACGAAAAATGACATAAAAAATAATAAGTCTTCGCGACGTTTGGGGGCCTGAAATCTGCCCCCTTCTTCAGGCGAGACACTGGAAAAACAATCGCAGTAGTGTGAACTGAGGTGATTTAGTTACTAACCTATCTTAAAAATAAGAGGAGAGTCTGAGGTGCGGGAGTATATATACGATTTTGGCATTCTTCCGAGTACACTAATAGGAGGGATTGGTGATGCTTGGAAGGGTACTTGCTGATTTCCACTCAACGGTACTTATACCCCACAGGCTGCCTCTCGGCCCAAACTCCAGTAAATTAAAATGCTAATCACACGCAATCATGATACATATATAGACAGAAAACTTCTCTTGAGGTTAAGTAGCCAGCTGAATCCGACGGAGCACGTGGCGTTATATCACGCCGAATATATTGTCAAAATGTACACAAACTGTATAATAGCCGGATGGAATATATTTATCAATCAAAAATATTTTATTGTTTCGGTTACGAAGGATAAAAAATACAATTTGGTGGGAGGGGAAAATAAAATAAAACACGAATCCGTGCTATTGTGAAGTGCACATAATTTTATTACGTTCCAGCGGCGCATGTTTTGCGTGTTTATGAAACAATCTGCCAATCCCAACGATCCATTTCTCCGCTGAATCCAATCGTCATAACTGTCGCTAGCGACGAGCTTATTCTGGCCATTGGTGGTCTGTGAATGTCATCTTGGCAGTGGTATCGAAGCAGTAGACAATTATAGTATCTTCTATCTTCACACATTTTCTGCTCTACCTACTTCTCTTTAGCAGTCGTAACTACGGTGGTATGGCAGCCAGATCACTGCAATCTACCATGGCGTACCTACTTCAATTAGTGACGAGGTCAAACTCGAATTTTCTCATGCAGGAAACTTGACGGACGTTGCCGTTGACCCTTGTGTTCTCTCGGGGTACTCCCATTTCCCCTACTAGTATTTTCCGTCATTGCTCCAGCTCCATCTCCCTTCGAGGCTTCAGCTGTTTGGCGCAGTCATGTTTATAAGTGTGTGTGAACTTATACAGAGTGTATCTAAATTCGACAGATAAACTTCAGGTGTAGGTTAATGAAAAAAGTTGAAGACTGTGTGTGCGTGTGTACATGTGATATATATATATATAACACATGTACACACGCACACACGACATCTGGTTTAAAATTAATTCTAAGGGAGGTACACATTTTTTAAGTAGTTGTAGAAGAAAAGGTTTATTACAGTACCACTGTAACTTACTTCTCTCTGGAATCTTCCCCTCCCTTTAATAGCCACAAAAGTGTATTATTGGTTATTGTGAGTTCATTTCGTCGCGTCTCTTAACTTGGGCATAGTATATCTTTTGACTATGAAAAGCTACGACGCTCGTTTAAGTTTCAATCGACAGTTCTCGGCAAGATAAATCGATTGCATTTATAAAAACATTTGTATGGCGTGGTTATGGTGAAATTTTGTGAGTTTGATGTAAAAAAAATTAAGAAAACTTAACACAATTTCTGCCTATACTCGTCAAAAAGCCAAGTCGAAATACAGAAATCGTATACGGTTGGCAAGAGCATCTCAAAAGCAGTCCAGTGATACCCGTAAAACCCCATATGATCGAGTGAAGCGGTGCCGGGAACGTAAAATAAACATCAAGGTGCCTGAGCGCACAAACGTAGACGTGTCACCAACACAGCCAAACCCATTTTTTTTTTTTTTTTGAGAAGACCGTCGTATGTTCCCTCATCAATAGTGAATATTTACCTTTTCACCATAGGTCATTTTTTTCTTGGAAAATATGTAGTTTGTCATTCATGCTGTCGATTCCTGTTGCTTACTCTTTTTTTTTTTTGCAGCTGATATAAGCTTGATAAGTACATTATAACGGACGCAATGTGTCTGGCCACATTTGGTTATTTTAAGCAACACAACTAAAATTTACGTAATAAATCAAACCTATTGGACTAAATGATTTTATGTCACTCGTGCTTGCTGTGGCATTACCGTTCACAGCCCGGCCTGTACCCAAGTCATAATGTGGCCAAAGTACAATACAAGATTGTGGTGTGGAGTATGACTAAATGCGAATGCCTTCTTCTGTTCGAAGTTTGACACATTTAACAGCATTTCAAGTGACTTCTTGGATTTTACTGAAGTAAATTTTTTGGTTTTGCGACAGAATGTTTTTTTTTTGCCTAAATAGCTGAATTTAATTGATTTAAGAATGTTAAAATTGGTTTGAATATAATAACTCCTTTGATACAGGGAAAACTATTTTTAAAATGGTACGAATTAAAAATATCTAGGAATTGAATTCGGGGTAATAGTATAAGTCTACAATATATTGAAAATTGTGGCAGTCATGCAGGTGCTTTATTGCTGGAGTGTTAGGTGCATGAGAGTTGAATGGGTGGCTGAAGTTTAGAGCCGTTTACAGCTGTGAGCGATTGAAATACAACATCGCGAGACAACACTGAAGTGACTGCTGTGGTAAATCTCAGCTGGCTGAAGCCTTCTCTGCTATCAACGACCAGTAGTGATATGTTCCATTGATGACAGCTATTACAAGGCACCAGTGGCAGCATATCGCTTCTTATCAGCTCTTATCAGCACGGGTCATTTTACCACCCAAAAACACACACTTTTTTTTGGCAGAAAGGACAAAAGAACGACCTCGAAAATATGACATACGCACATAATTTTCTTACCTTGCTGCGTCCTAAACCAAAGGCGTGGAAAGTCAGGATTTGCATAAGAGCTAACAAAACCATCAGAAAACAACAAATTCCAACAGCCAAACAAAAACCATTTTTCTGTACAGTGTAAGGGAAAGTTGATAGTTATAAACATTTATAACAGAAAAAAAAGAAGTGTGGTAATATTCTTTATTTTGAGTATATCTTTCAATTCTTTTTTCTTTTTTTCATAAATATTACAAGTGGAAAACTTCCATTCGTTATCATTCTTACATTTCATGTTGAAAAGCTAATACTATTATTTTCCTTTCCCATATATAACAAATTTATTTAAGACATGTACATTAAAAGCCAGGTTGCCAAAAAATTACAGTAAAATGCAACCGGATTATTCAGGTACCAATACATTCGCTGGTATTCAGCTAATATTTGCAAATTTTTCGTACAGGTTATATTTTTGGCCATTTTAATAAGTAAATATAAAATGTAAAAGGCCATCACAAAATATATTGAGCAAGTGACCCCAAATTACCATCGTTACAAAATAGTGGCTTTATTCCTGTCGCACCTACATGTATTGTTGACATTACAACGTAATTTTTAGTTCCTAAAACAGGAAAAATCCATTTTGGTAACAGCTTACTGGTCATTAATACCAAAACATTATAACCGCAATGATTGTTTCCTAATTTACTCGCGATCCCAAGTGTATGGGAGCAACTGCTAAGCAATTCCAGCCTTAACTCCCGTGAGTATATGTGATTTTCGCAACAACCCTAAAATTCGTAAAGTTTTCTCTTTAAACTGCCATAAAACTAAGGTTTCGAATATACCCTACTGATTCAAATAGCTAAGACCATAATTAATGCCTGGTTTTTTATTTTTGCAAGTGGTTACGTATATTTGCAAGTGGTTTTGTGTGTCTTTATTTCTCTGTGATGACATGGTCACTGATTACAGAAGGTAACATTATCGGATTTTGGCTAAAAGGCCAACATTTCGCAAAACTTTAAAACCTTTAAAAGTTTCCGGCCAGCATGGCCCTCGTCTAACGTCAAAGTGATGTAAGTGACCTGTTTGCTTTATGAGCCTACATTTGTAAATCAATAAGAGTGCTTTTTATCTCTGGCAGAATGTTGCCCCCTCGAGGACGCCGACTGACCCCGATAGCTGCGTGTACCGGCATTAAATACACAGATTCGCCCTCTTGCACTACCAATCAAATTAATTTTCCCATCTAAACCCGAATTTCCAAGAAATCGTTGGGGTTTTAAACTACTCCTGTGAGGGATCAAGATATTCACAACCAATAGTGTTCGACATTGCCAAATATTATGACCGACGCAGCGGACACCAATATCCCTTAGGGGGTCTAACCAAATGAAAATTTAAACACCCAATAATATTGCAGTATGCCCTCAACTTCCGTCCTCTTTACCAAGTTGCTGGAAACAATGTAACCAAACGTCACATTTTTGGGTGGCACGTGCACCATCACAAGCTGGTCACTAAGCTTGCCAGCGAGTGTGCTGCGCTCCGGTGACGAATCACTGAAACATCAGTCCGCTGTACACTTCTCTGCCAGGTCTAGTTGATGCTGCACGTGAAAATACACACGGACAATAAAAGTTATTTCCCCGGTACCTTAGATGTTTCAAAATCTTTTTACAGTGACGTGGCTCATGGCGAGATCCTTTCAGGTAGGTTTTAGTAGTGTTTCAAGTCACACCGGAGGTTTTTAAACCTCAAAATCAATGTGTGAAAGTGTTCGTGCATATCGGAGAGTACGCCGCTCAATTTTACAGGTAACCAAGCAAGCACAGTAAGTAGTCGAGGATGTATGCGACGTGGTTCCACCCCCATTAATTTAAGTGTGTTTTTAGTCTTTGTAAGTTGATAATTATTCACAGACGTGCAGAGACATGTCGCTGTCCGTCACAATTGTCTAGTGACTATAGCTCAGGTGTATTGTAGCTTTATCAAGTTGTCTCAGATTACTCGTTTCATACTAACTGCCGTAATATGTCGTATGAAATAAATAACGAATTCAACAATTGCTCATTCAGTTTATATGTGCAGTGAATTTTCCAACGGCGATAGCTAAGTTACTGTTTGAATTCATTTCTGATTAGTGAAAAATTTGAAATCGAAGATTTACTAATGACTTGATGAAATCATCATACTACCTGCCTTAAAATAATACATTAATTTAATTTAACAGTTTCCACAAAAATTGTTCAGGAATGTAAAATCTACATTAAGATACCAGTTTTTCTTAACTGCATCTAAAATTACGCACTTGAAATCATTTTGACCCATCAGAAAATGTTTTATGACACCAGTTTAGCCTCAGTAAATATAAGGGAATATAATATTCGTTACATTAGATCTCCTTGATAACTGAAATTTTCGGAATGAAATTTTGCTACCAGTATAGCAAATCATTATATTTGGATACAAACACTGACTCTAAAGATGAAATTTCAATCTTTCGTACTGACCTGTGGTTATCGTGTCCGTAAATAGTATATGAAAGAAACCCAGAAAAAAGAATGATGGGCTAGTTAACGAACTGGTAAGTAAAGGAGGTAAACATTAACAGTCCATTATCACTTGACTCGTATTTTTAGGCCACGTATCTGCAAAGGTTTGTAATCTTGTATAGTTTTTTTTTTACTTAGAACAGTAGCAATAATTGAAAAGTTGCTAAAATACAGCTATAATTAAGGAAAACATTAAACTTTCCCATAATAATCAAGCTCTTAATCTCACAATTAAATATAGGCGTCTTAACCACAAATAGCGTAACTAAAGTCGTAGGCTTATAGGTCTACGAGGCCCATAGTGTGAATCTTCATGGGTTAGGTTCCTACCTGGTTCCACACACTGTCTCGTAATTAAAACAGTCAGATCTGTAATATAGGTTCGCTGTGCAGTGCATTTAAGGCAGTTCCGAATACATTTTGGTTTCTGAAAGAATGATTCGTAAACTGGCACGAGGCTCGTTTTCTATAGCCCTTTATTCTCGTTTAGTACGTCGTTGCTGTCTAAAATTAAATTTAAGGCTGTTGACGATAAAGTGAGCACTTTTGAAATCAACATTAGAAATTAGTCACTGACCCTACCTGCGTGTATTTTAACGGGCTCGACGAGTGACACGTGTCTTGTAAAGTTGGTAACGATGGAGGGGAAATAAATTCCATATAATAACGCCGAACAAAAAGTGTGAGGTAACCATTTGAGGTAATTAAAATTATTTTTCTCGCATCCTGCATTTTTTAATGCATCGAAGTGTAAAAATGAGCATATTTATACAATATTTACTTTTCTAATAATTCCACAGTTTCACTTGATCGACGCATGAATAAAGTGATGAGGCCCATGGCAATGTTAATTTTACATAAAGCGGAAGAACGCACAACGTGTATACAAGCATCTCTTAGGCAGGGCTTTTAAAAGTGTTCAGTTTAACGCGAACAGCCTATACTCACTTGTTCGAGAAATAAACCACAAATTCCCTGTGGCATTCGTTTCGCAGAGCTCCGAGAGCACATAACTATTTCCTCCTTTTCTTTCCTCCAGGAGCACTGTGTGGTCCAGTAACTCGCGTCAAAATGTTTATGAGAGCCGAACGAACACAAGGCCAAGGCGGGGGGAGGGAAGACTGCTCGGCCCAGGCCGCGGTTCGCGTGGACGGCTGCCCACTTGGTCGCACTCGTATTTTACTCCTCTTCATCAGCCCCATCACAGCCTCTCCTCGCCGCGCGTAAAACACAAATTGTATTTTTAAACCCGGCCCACTGCCCCCTCCCCCCCATCAACGTACTGAGGGGTGTCCGTCGTCCCTCACAGTTCAAGTGTGGCGTGCATCACCTTCCCAGCTCTTACCACGAGAATGGTCTCGTCCCCGGCCGAGGTGGCGCAGTCAGTGGTAATCCTTCGGGCTTGTGTTCGTGAGGACCTGGATTCAAACCCCGGTCCAGTCATCCTGATATCGGTTTACCGTGGTCTTCCGAAATCACTGCAGGCGAATGCTGGGATCGTTCCTTCATGCAGGCCATTACCAAGGTTTATAGGTTACGAACAAAACTTGTTTTCTTACGGGAGAGTTTAGCATACCGAAATTTTCCGCCGCTAGGTGCGCAGTGTTGCAGGGAAGTCACTTTAAATTAAAACTTTAAGCTACGTGAATAATAACAAAGAAAGATTTTACTTAATTACGTAGTTATTTTATATTTGATTTATGATTATTTTAATTATTTTGTTTCTTATCGTAGAAAATCCAGTACACATGCGACCCTAGCGTTTACCTTGTGGCGAACAATTTTATTTGCCAAACTATAGGCTATTCACGGTAAATTGAGCACTTTTGAAATCAACCTTAGAAAAAAGTCACTGCCCCTACCTGCATATATTTTAACGGGTGCAATGAGTGACATGTGTCTAGTAAAGCTGGTAACGATGGAGGGGAAAGTAGTTCCATGTATTAACGTCGAACAAAAAGTGTGAGGTAACCATTTGAGGTAATTAAAATGATTTTTCTCGCGTTCTGTATTTTTTAATACATCGAAGTGCAAAAATTAGCAGATTAGTACAATATTAACTTTTCTAATATTACCACAGTTTCCCTTGACCGACGCATGAATAAAGTGATGAGGCCCATGACAATGTTATTTTTACATAAGGCGGAAGAACACACAACGTGTATACAAGTAGATCTTAAGCAGGGCTTTCAAAAGTGCTCATTTTATCGTGAACAACCTATAAAAGCATTGAGCTTCCCAACCTGAGTAATAATCCTGAGCCATGGCCGATTACTTTCCCTTCCACATTCTCTGATCAACTTGCTTCATCTCTAATCATCTCGCTGTCGACGAGACGTTAAGCATTACCTATTTCCATAGTCCCGCTAATGTGCGTCATCCCTGTAAGTCGTATAACAGAACTCTTCGTGTCCGAGGGGGCCGCGATGGTTTAGTGGTTAGACCACTCGCCTCCAACCTATCCGAACCGTCTTCGGATTTTCGCATTTGGGAATCGCGCCGGACGATACCGCTGGTCGACGGGTTTTTCTCAGGAGTCTCCCGTTTCCCCCCGCCATTGCATTCCAGAACTGCTCCATACTCACCGGCTGGTTCGTGTTAGTTACACTGTGTAATATAGTAAATATACTTGTATATCTTTTCTCGGGAATGAACTTATCACCAGGACGCGCTCCACCTTTACAAGACAGACGACTTGGTGTCGAGCCTAGGTAAACTTAGCATGCAAAAGGCGTACAGTTGGAGGCCCAGTCCGGGAAACCTTGCCTTTTCACAACGTGGTTACGACCTTCACATTTCTCCTGCCATTTGCTCTCACAAATATTTTTACTTTTTCGGATAAGTTTGTACAATGCAATTTCATACATTCTTGTCTTTCTTACGTGGCCATCACAATATTGTTTTACCAACTTCTCCACTGAACAAGGAAGCGTAATCAGGACATATATTGTAAATGTAGCAGTTTTTACATTCGCACATTAATGCGCCCTGCACATAACAGCCTCCGAAATAATCATAGCAGCGGAGCCAGCGAATTGAACCATCACAAAATTGAATTTGCAGAATGCCTCAAGAATTCGACAACTTACGCGTCGGTACCCACAATTCAGTTCACTGTACTTGCTCATGTCTTCTGGCCTGAATGGAGAATATTCGGCGACGTGCACTTCCAGTTCTTCTTCGATATCACTGTATTCGAAGTCGGAGCTGATGGGGCTCTTGGTGAAGCTAGGAGATAATAAGCTGTAGGACGTTCTGGCCAATGGAAACTGGTACGAGTTGCCTGATGGTTGCTGGTTCGTGCTAGCAGACGACATGGATGAAGTTGCTCCTCGTGTCAATATCATGCTGATGAGCTGAAGAATAGTATCTCAGTTTTCTTCTGCGATGCTGTTGGTGTTATTTTCTTCTTCACTTGACAACATGGCTATCACAAACTTAACGAGGGTTTGAAACACTAGAATTTTTTAATGGCCACTGGGTTTCCTCTTAAAATAGTGAAAAAGGGACGACAGCGAGAAAATGACCGCTTTCCTGAGGAGGCTCAGGGTACACCTTATAAAGAGTTTAGGGGGAAAAATACAACTCTGCTTGTGACTTAAGTAGGCCGGCGATTGGTCGGAACGAAGGTTTCCGAAAATGCACCAGTAATTAGCCGATGACAGAGATTGTCACAGGACGTGGTTAGCCAATGAGAATCATTGAAGGGAATTAACTATTTGGTGGGGCAATCAATATACTGGAAGGGGATCGAACGAAGGTTAGTAATTAGCCAATGAGAATTGTGTGTATTGGTTGCGGGGGTGGGACAATTTGGCAATTAAATATATTGGTGGGAGTGGAGGCCTGCTGACTAATTGGGCGAATGAAGGTTTCCGAAAACACACGAGTAATTAGCCAATGAGAACATTGGTGGGGATCGGGCGAACACATCTAATTGGTCGAAATAATCTGAGTAATTGGTAGTGGTTGGGGGTGGGGCAATTGACCAATTAAATATAATGGAAGGGGGATGGTTGGGGGTCGGTCGTCTGCTGGGTGTGGTATGGGGGGGGGGGGGTACATCCAGAAATGTAAGACTTTTAAGAATAATTATTTAGTAATAAATATTTTAGTAATACATTTTTAGTAATAAATTTTAAGTAAATGTTTAATAATAAATTTTAAAGTAATTTTTTAGTATTAAAATTTTTAATCTTTTTTAAAATATTTTTTGAACATTTTTAATAATACAATGATTTGATATTAAAAATAATAATGTTATACATATTTTTAAAACTTTTATGTTTTCAAGGTCAAAGGTCACCGAGGTCAAGATAGTAGATATCCAACATGGCGGAAAAGATGGCCGTCGGGGGACCGGAATGACAAAGCATGTACATCTCCGATGCCCCACGTCCTTGTGATAAACTTCCCTTTTTCATTCTAGTGATACCAGGAAATACTTCAAAATCAACGAGAAAACACACAAAGGCCTATACAGAATGGTCCGTCTAATGTGGGCACCCCCCAAAATTTCTGGAACGGTTGCAGATCACGAAATGTGGTTTTTGCTAAACGAAATTACGTATGGGGGCAATTTATTTGCCTCAAAGGGACTATTCGTAACATGTGTATGGACGGAAATAATTAAAGCATATATGATTCTTCCCCTGGAATCATACATTTATTTCAATGGCATCTGAAAGTACGTACAAAAAGTAATTCCGTGATATAGCGCATGCGATGGTAAGAACGCCAAGAAATAATGCAGAAATATGATTATGTTAAGTGGGCCGGTAGCATGTGGCAATGTACCAATATTCACAGCTGCAAGAAAGCACCATGTGCCGTGAACCATTCTGGCGGGACCGCTTCCTTATAGCAGCATAGCGCTTACCTTAATGGGGCAAGGGGCACATAATGCGGTATTAGACAAAGGGGAGCACTGCAGCGCGGAGAAAGACTGGCAATGTGAGTGCAAGTCTGATATCAAAACATTTTATTTTATTCACATACCAACGTAATTCAGGAGATTTGTTTCCTAGTCATTTACTGTACTGAGTAACCAGTGCGTACATATGCATTACAAAAATAAAACACACCAACCTAAGGAGAAACGTAATCGCATCTGAATGCATAATATAAAAGAGTACAGCTATGGTTGAAACACTTCACGTGAGATCTTTTCACAGCATGCGATCGACGTGTTTACTACCGACAGCAATACACATCCGTAAACGCACATGTGTCGGGCGACGAGCGCCCTGAAGTGTTTCTGGCATAATGCCTCTGCAAGCTGCCACAATGCTTTCCTGCATGTCGTCGTAGAAACCTTGTTGTACACTCTATCTTTCAGTGTTCCCCAAAGGAAAAATCTAGAGGTGTGAGGTTGGGGGAGGAGCGAGCTGGCCATCTTATTACACCATCACGCCCTAACCATCGGTTTGGAAACGTTTCATTTAACAATTGCCTCGCCATCAAAGCAAATGCACAAGGCAGCCATTATTCTGAAACCATATATCACGACGTATGTCAAGTGGTATTTCTTCCAGAAGTGCCGGTAAGGTCTCTCTGAGGAAATGGGCGTACAAACAGCCGGTCATTGTACCTTGAATGAAGTATTGCCCTATGACGTAGCTCGCAACTATTCCACACCACACGTTTACTTTCCACTGTCGCTGGTGCTCTACGTGCCGGACCCAACACGGATTCTCCATCGCCCAGAAGTGTACGTTTCGTAAATTTACGCGCCCATTAGTTTGTGAAGGTCGCTTCATCAGTAAATAGTATGTTCTTCAGAAAACTGGTGTCATCCCTTACAGACATCAGAACAAACCTACAAAACTGAACACGCTGCTAGGAATCATATTCATGTAACGCATGATGAGCCACGTGATATGGATGGAATTTCTGTTGGCGTAGTATCCGTAACACACTAATTTTACGTATTCCTACGAACCTGGAGAGTTATCGCGTACACATGCGAGTGTTTGCATCGACACGTGCCGACAAATCGTGTTGATGCATCTCGCCCATAGCGGCTTTCGTCGCATTCGTGTTGTGGAATTCCAATCACCTCGTGACAAGAAGCGTGCGCAAATGCTTCTTATCGTTTGCCGTGAGGGGCGTTCGATTGGGATACCTTTCACCATACATTTGGACGGCTTGCTTGGCATTTCTGCAACACTCACCATAAATAAGTAGAGCATCCAGTTTTTCCTCATTCGTGAACTTCATTGCGTACGTACAGCCACACATTGCAATGCCACTTACCATAGAAGATCACGGGAACTGGAACTGCGCTGCTATTAGGAAGCGGTCCAACCAGGATGAGTCATGGCACGTGTTGCTTTCTTACAGCTGTGAGTACAGGTACATTTCCCCATGCTAACGGCCTAGTTAACTTAATCATAATTGCGCATTACTTCTTAGCGTTTCTGTGTTACTTTCCACTGCATATGCTATATTTATAAATTCATGTTTGCAAGTACTTTCAGATGCTGTCGAAATAAGTGCGCGTTTTTAGGGGATAATCGTACGTGGTTAAATTATTTCTGTCCATACGCGTGTTACGAATAGTCCCTTCTAGGCAAATTACTTTTCCCCGTATGTAATTTCACTTATCGAAAACCGCATTTCGTGATTGAAAATCGTTCCGAAAATTTTGGGGGTGTCCTCATGCGGACCGTCCTCATTATGCGGACCATCCTGTTTATAATACTCAAATATATGTACAGTATGTAAAGTTCCGTACATTCAGAGAAGTTATGTTATTGATCATAGGCATGTTAAAGTGAATGTGAGGAATTTATTCTGCTAATCTACGGAGCGGTATTGAAGTATATATTTTTCAACGAAGAGCTACAAATGACTTAGGGCTTTTACTCAATTTTGCGGAATTTATTTTAACACAAAATTTGACTGCTATGCTGTTGATAGATGTCAAAAATAAAGATGACATTAATTTCAAAATACGCATTTATAATTTTGTTTTTTAAAAAGTTACGTGTTTAACTTTACTTTGTACTTTGATTCACAGTTATGTCAGGAAGTGGGCGTAAGCTAACACAGTTCCGGCTTCGCCCATGAACAACACGCCTTAGCGTGCGTGTCCACTTATGGACCTATATTTTGCTAAAAGAAAATGTGAACCGACCTCCCGTGGCGCAGTCGGTTGGTGCGCCTCAGGTCTGGGGGGCGTGCGGAGGGCTCTGGGTTCGAGTCCTAGGAAAGGCATAGGAGTTAGTATAAGTTAGTTAATAAGCCGTCCCCTGATAAGCCTTCAGGCATAACTGTGGGGGACGTTAATAAGCCCTTTCCAATTCCAATTGTCCTTTGGTGTACATAAAATATTTTATGATGTTTACCCCTGTTCAAGCGAGAAATATTTTCCACTTTAATATTTTAAGTTATTTATGTTAATTGCCAAAACTGCTAAAATGCCTCAATGTAAGATGTATATTAATTGTTGTGTTCTTAGACAATGTGTAAGAATCACAAATAAATATGCAGATATTAATATTGAGTACTGCAATATAAAAATAAAATGAAGTGAAAATTCGATTAAGACATGATAGATTATGAAAAGAAAATACTGTATTCTCGTCCATCACGGTAGATTGAATCTCGCAGATAAGATATGATGCCTGTGTTATTTTCGGTATTTACTCTTGTCACAACGACGCCATCGTGAATCATGGCACCGCACAGATAAGCAGAGTACATGAAATATAAATTTTCATGTCACAGAATCTCTTCAGTTATTTTCTGTTTTGCCACAGCTACAACTCGCGACTCATTCTCAGACTAACAGTGGGTTCTTAGGGAGCCGTGATCGCCAACACGTGGAGCTTCGTGTAGCGATGAGGCGGAGTCACTAATCATTTTTGAGAACTGCCTACAAGCGGAATGATTTAGAATATTAACACCAAATTAGCGAACATGAAGTTATGAGCACACTGAAACCGGGAGGTTTCGTCATATTTAGACTTTCTGTGCTTAATCTTATAGTGAAAATTGAAGGAGGGTACGATAAAAGCCAAACATTTTCTTTGAGGTGGCTGTGGGTTGAGTTAACACGTCGAATTTGGCCAGAAGTTCTTATACATCCACTATTCATTTAGTAGCGTGCCCCATTAAATAACAAAATTTATTCATTTTGTCAAGCTGAGCTCAGGACTGGGAGTTAATGAGTCGGACCTCGCGTGGATTGATATCGTCCTCTGGTTGCCGAGAATGTTAGAAGGTATCATTTAATGATATTGATACGTGCTTGTAATGTGCGTGATACTTTTGTATAATCACTACATTGGGCGCATTTCATGCATAACATTTAATCATTATTTGTTGTGAAGATCTTTTAATTGTATTTTATAACTTTGTTAAGTACAACCAATCATTCTGGGCCACATGAAAAGAGACTTGATATCTGATATATTCCAAATATACATACAGTATGATGGCAAACTCTCTTTTGTAGCAAATTGGCAAATACCTGTTCAATAAATATTTGTTGTCATTGCAAATAACTGGAGCGTAAATCTTTTCTAGTTGGTAATTCCTCTGCTACTTTGGTTATGAATAACAACTTTCATTATTAATATTATCACCTGAACTTAGTTGTTTTGTAGTTTGTTGAGTGAGTCAGAATACAGCTACAGCATTAAATATATTAATTTTTAACACCCAATGAGCCATCTGACTACCCGATTATAGTGTAGGGGTTGATGGTTCAGGGAGTGCAGTGAGGTAGCATTAAAATTCCTGAAACCCGCTGGGTTAGAGGGCGATTCAGTGCACCTGGGCGTTGCCAGGTTTGTGGGATACGGAGGTCGTAATAAAATAAAAGAACTTAAATCATATTTCCTACAGTATTTACGATTCTGCTGAATAGAACTTAGAGAGCTTTCTCCTCTACTAGGTACTACGATTCACTCAACCGCGGCCCCCTGTGAAACCAATAAAATAGTAATGGGTATCTATTTACATTAATCAATTGAATAAATAATTAATCCGGCTAATATACACACGATGTAGTCTAATTCTCTGCACAAATGCTACAGTCTCTCGTGATCTCCCACTTTCACTTCGGCATCCAGGTTGAACCACAAACACCGCCAGACTCTTCCATGAGCATGCCGACGTCTCCACACACATCCCCGCGACTCCCAGTTCACAGCCGCTGCTCGTCGACATCCACCGGAACACACAGCATTCCACACACGCGCAAGAACTCCCGCCGGGGCGGGGCGATGAGGGTGTTTATGCTCGCCCGAATCTTTTCCGGATATATATGCGGAAACCGTGACCCCCAACCATCCAATGCAGTGTTCAGAGGGTTTTTCACCAGAGGAGGTAATCCCCGACTTTCTGGAAGGTGTTGGCGGCCGCCAGGTGCACGACGTTGATCACTGACACGTCACATATCTTCTACCGGCACAATGCATGACGTCATCCAGAGCACGTCTAGGGGTGGGTGGGTCACGTGGGTCGCCGGCTGGTGACGATGGTCTGCAAGGGGGGGGGGGGAAGTACGGACCACTAACGTGCAACAATATTTATACAACCCAGTCACGGTTACTTCCAACTTTTCTGAAACCCTGCTCAAGTTCTATTTCCAGGATATTACTACTCCTCATTCAAACAAAACTTAACAGAGTCTAGAAAATTGTACCAAAGGGACAGCGCACAGCATTCGTGCGCACTGACAGAAATACTATTTTACACTAGAACTATTTCTTACTAGGTATTAATTAGAAACACTGTTTTAATTCGTATTTATTATTGGTGACGCATTCAACTCAGACATCTACAAGTTACAAAGTTCGAGAGAGGACAAATCGTTGGACTACGGGAGGCAGGTTGGTCGTTCTTTTGGATTGTTCACTACCTGGACAGTTGCCATAGAATTTTTCGACGGTGTTGCGAGCAATGGGTATATGAGGGGACGTGTCCCGGGGAAGTTACGGGGCTCTCAGAATTATCACCAGAAGAGAGAAAAATTCATCAGTCCGAAAGGCGAGAACTCATCCAACAGTTTCTCTTTCCACCATCCAATGAAACACACTGTCATCACTAGTGACCCTTGTTTCCGCCCACTCTACTGCGATGCGACTTGCGGAAGAAGACTTGCATTCTCTACGTCTCTTACTCCATCTTCCATTGAGACCCCGACAACTTGACTTCGATTGTAGTTTTGTCGTAATCCGGTGGTAAGGACGGCTCAGGGGTTATTATGTGTTGTTTTTATTGACCAATTCAGATTCTGACCAGACACGAATGACAATTTCTTGTACTCGAGTATAGAATGACATTCGACAGCGCACAAAATTAGAACTTCATTGCTGTGGCCCACACTGTCACATTTTGTGGCGTCATAATGTAGGGAGAAATCTCCTATGATTTTTCCATCTTCCTCTGTAGTTATCAGCGGAATACTGATGACACAGCTGTATGTTCAAAGAATGCTGTCTCACGGAGACTTAGTGGGCAACTTTCCTGCAGGAGAATGCCTGCCCACATATAGCACGGCTTCTTATGCTCTGCCTTCTTATTGTATACTAACTTTCGTAGCCTCTTCATTCTCCAGACTTGCCTATATAGGATGCTCGGTAATCCCCCATAACAAACTTCTAGTACTTGTAGAGGGGGCTGAGTAGACGATCCTTTGAATAGGAACCCATGTCCGGAAACGTACCCTCCCCATGCTACAACCATTTCAAATCAGGTGTTTCGCTCGTCCACTTCTACGTGTGTACTTCAATTGGGCGTTACTCAGTACATTACATTTCTAGCAATCAAATTCATGAAGTAACAATGCCAAGGGAACAATAAACGTATTCATTTATCGCAATAACACTTTTGTCTGCAGTTAAACGCAGCAATCGGTTTGTCTTCTGCAAAGAATGTGTAGCATACGGTACTGATCCACTACAACAGCGACTCGATGTGGCGACCACCAACGTCGTTGCACACATTGTATCTACGAATTATGTTCCGGTACACTCGCTCCATCACACTTGGTGTTCCGTCAATCTGTTGTGCAGCGCCCATAACTCGTGCCAGCAGATCTTTCTCTGCCTCTACAGGAGTTTCGTACACCATACTCTTTTTACGACACCACAAGAAATAGTCCAATGGAGTTAAATCTGGCTTTTCCCTCAGTGAAAGTGGACGAGTGATGCACCTGATTTGAAATGGTTGTATGATGGTAACGGCACGTCTCCGCGCATAGGTTCCCATTAACAAGATTGTCTACTCGGTCCCTCTACAAGTCATAGACGTTTGTAAGGGGAACTTCCGAACAACCTGTATATTATGTTTGGAGCCAGATGGAACGGCCTCTTCATCCATAGACAGATCTGCAGTATCTGGAGAGACAGTGTCGCCAAATATTGGACGATATTCCACAGACAGTATTATAAGTCTCTGTAACTTCATTCTTGACCTTATCGCGGCGTGTATCCAAGCAGGAGTACTGGAAAAATGTGCAAAAAGTACTTTTCAAATATGCACTCTTGCGTGCATAAACGGTCCATTTATCTTGATTCTCTAATACGGTATTGTTCCCATTGTCTGCACTAAGTTTCATTCCATTTCGACGTTGTCTTTTGTATGCACAGTTTTTATTACAATAGGTGTAATTTTTAAATTTAATTTGCATCATAGCATTGTCAAAAATGTCCGTATATTTACGGAATGTTTTACGGAAATGTACAGCGTATATACGGAAAGGCAATCCGTAATAACGAGAAACGGAATTACGTCCGTAAATACAAAATACAGAAAGTCTCCGTATTCCCTTTGGCTTCGAGTTACTGTGACGAAGCTTTCTTCGCCACTGTAATAAGAAAATTATCATTTCTGCGGCAGTTAAGGTTATCCCCGTGACTATGACCTATTCTTTCAAACGTTAAAAAATAGCATCAGGCGTCTGTAACATTTGGCAAATCTAAAAATACACCAAATTTAATAGAAACTGAATTTTTGCGTGTGTTTTTTCAATACAAATATAAAAGTTATTCTACAATTTTCAAGTAAGAGTTGTAGGCGAACGTCAAAAAAAAAAATGGTTAGAGCTATGGACTGGTAATTTCTTCACTTTGGTTCAAACCTCGCTTAGGTACAAAATATTTTAACTTTTTTAATATAATTTTTTATACACGGTAAAACACCCACATAGCGAAAACTAAATACATCATTATCTCTTTTTATTTTAAACGGAAAGTACATACAACTAGCTTGGAAATTAATGAAGAGGTTCCGTGAAATTTACGGAAAGACTGTTTCTGAAAATCAATGTGTCCGTAATTTCACGGAGAGTTTACGGACACTTCCGGATAAATTTTTACCAGCATATTTTCCGTAAAGTGAAGGAATTTTTTTTTTTACGGTGTGGTAATTGGGTTTATTTCAATACCTCAGTTTTTGTGTTTAGGATAGTGTGCATGAGAAAGTTTTAAGCATTCGTAATCTAAAGTTTCAAGATATTTTTAAAGAAGTACAAGCAACGTAGTATATCAATGTTGCCTACATGTTGACTCGACGAAGTTAAACTAGTACTCTAAATAACAACCAACGAATTATTCTAGCAACCCATGTTTTAAGTCCGCCCAGATAATTAGGCACCCGAAGAAGCAACTATCCCGGCCAAGTAACGCAATTAATACAAATTTTATAACATTTATACTTTTATCTGTTAACTATACTGTATATTGAAATGCAAGGGTTTGGGCAATGATTATTACTTAAAAATATCTAAAGTTTATCCGCGCAGAATTACGTCTAAATTTTGACTGCTTTACTTTGGCCTGGAGGTACTTAGCTTTACTCGTTATTTTAAAAAATAAATTAAACCAGCAGAGTCCTTACAATATTCTAGGGCAATTTTCAATGTGAATCACTGCGAACAATGTGCATGTCAAAGACATGACAAGAATTTCAGAACTGCGAAGTGTTCAAATGTATGGCTTGTACTATCTAAATGGTATTTAGTTTTTTGAGACATCCTTATACTTTCTCGTATGGTTTGTATGAGAGGACGTAAAAGTTTTTAATGGAGGCTAAATATGATTTTTTTTTTTCGATCTCCAACTAAGTTAGCTTTCTCTTTAATTTGTCCTCCTCCGTCTGTTTGCATGAATGTTTCTGCATATATATATAATTCAATTTAAGTGCATTAGCCGATATAATATTCCATAAAATTAATTTGTATGAAACGACTTGCATATTGTATTCGTTTTCCGGTGTTTTTTTAAAATAAAATTAAGCTAAGTAGTTTCCTAAAGCAAAAAAGAAATGTCCTTAAAATTTTCTGTATCAATGTGTATGTTTTGAAGTGTGTGTGTGTGTATGTGTGTATGTATATGTATATATATATATATATATATATTTATTTATTTATTTACATACACACACACTTCAAAACATACACATTGATACCTTAGAAAAAATTCACTGCCCCTATCTGCACATATTTTAACTGGCGCACTGAGTGATATGCGTAGTAAAGTTGGTAACGATGGATGGGAAGTAGTACCGTATCTCAACGTCGAATAAAAAGTGTTAGGTAACCATTGCTGATAACTTAAATTATTTCTTTCGCGTTTTTTTTAATGAATCGACGAGTACAAATTAGCAGATATGTAAAATGCTTACTTTTCTAAAAAATTTCACGCTTTCACTTGACCGACGCATGAATAAAGTTCTAAGGCCCATGACAATGCTAATCTTACATAAGACGGAAGAATTTACAACGTACAAGCAAGTATACCTGAAACGGGTCTTTCAAAAGTGCCAATTTTACCGTGAATAGCCTATACACACATATTCTGCATTTGCCATTTACTGTGAGTCTGCAATGTTAATGGCAGATATGAAAATCTCACTGTCGATTTGCCTCGTGTTAGTGCAGTCCTTAATCTCCGCCATCCACACCACCGCTCTTACGTAGAATTTCGTCACGTAGACACGCGCGCGGTACGTTCCCACGTATCTTGCTTCTCGGTGGGTCATAACTCGGTAGGTGTATCTCTTACGCGTACGTCACAGAGAGGGTTTCCCTTTATTGGCGCTCCTCCCAATCTCGTGCTTTACTGCTATGGCAATTTGCTCTCTCGCTGTTATACTGCACCGTTAACAGCTTAAATTTTATTTCCTCTGCCTTATAGGCAACGCAAGTAAAACTACGTGAAAACTTAACTTAGGACAATATTAAACTTCTCGTAATAACGAAATGCGTTCCCTTAGAGTGGTATGGACGCCCGTGGGAACCCTGCGTTCAAGGTCAAGAAGTGAGGGAGCGATACGGGTGACACTAACACGCACGCCTAGTGCCTTATCGCTCCTACGCGCAAGACGTGCAGTGTTTCCGCCGTAACGCTGTACTGTGGAATTTAGATCTGTAGCATAGGGGTTTTATTACACGCGATGAAAGACCACAGATTAAAATACGCCTTTATCTTTGTACTTTTCTCTGGCTGTTTAAGGAAACTGCATAGGCAAGCTTTAAAAAAGCTATAATTGACCATTTTCATGGGATTTTTTCTCCAAGAATACACATAATATGACAAGTAAAAAATAGTCATGTTTTTTAAATTTTTTTTAAAATCTTTTCCGACAAAAAGTCGTGTTTGCAGTACATTTATTTACAGAGATACATGCATTCACGCAAACAACTATTTCACAAAAATGCGGGCGCCCACCCTACTCTTAAGTGTGTTGCAGAGTATTGTAAATAACCCTGCATGAAAAATCAGGAGCAAGACTTTTGACCTAAAGTGATTACTAAGGTGTCAGCCAATCTCGCACTTGAACTGCATCGCAGTTTGTTTGAAATGAACGCTTTCACATGAAGCTATTAAAATATGCGTCCAATATTCAGCTCTACACGATGGAACTTCAGACTAAGGGGCCGCCCGCGGTGGCACAGTAGTCAAGACTACTCGCCGCTGTTCAGCGGGTTTTCTCGAGGATCTCCCGTTTCCCTTGCATTCAAAATCTGCTCCATACTCGCATCGTTTCATCCTCTTCGGCTCTCAAGACCTCTATGTTAAGAGCAGTCCAAATCTCTCTACTCTATATATTCCTCTTCTGAAGATATCTGGTGAGTGCTTTCAAAACATCATGCACATCAGAAACACAATTTCAGAGTACTCCAATTCACCTACAATAAAAAGAAATTACTTTTGCACAGCACTTTATCTCAAATCTAGCAGCCCGGCATCGCTTCTCTCAGGTTTTATGGAGTTATTAAAATACATACCTATATATTTGCGACTACCCGTGTCTACTTGAGATTACCGTGGCTACTTGCGACTACCCACTGAGACACTATCCACTGAGACACTGCGGCCCTATTTGGAATCGCTCTAGCTACTGCCTCCCCACTTCATATATTTTTATCCACTGAGTCACATCGGCCTCACTTAAGAGTGCTCTAACCACTGGACCACTGTGGCCTCACTTGAGAGTGCTCTAGACACTGGGCCACTGCGGCCGTACTTGGCATAACTCTACCCACTGGGCTTCTGTGGCCCCACTTGGGATCGCTATAACCACTGAGCCACTGCGTCCCAACTTGGAATCGCTTTACCCACTGAGCCACTGCGGCTCCACATGGCATTAATCTACCCACTGTCGCTCTTTGGCCCCACGTGATACATGCCTACGTCCATCTGGAAAAATGCAGCTTTCTAACAGTGAAAGAATTATAAGAATCGGCTCTGGAGTTTTGGTAGAGCATACTTAGAAAGCAGCCAAGTAGTTCACTTTTCTCTGACTTAGTTTACAAATTTTGAAATTTCTCAAGAAATTCGTATTTAATTAAACATTGCCTATGACCCTCTGGAAGAATGTAGTTTACTAATAGTGAAAGAATTATAAGGATCGGCCGTGTAGTTTCCGATATTACCAGAGTCATATAAACTAATAAATTCTCATTACCTCTTTGTAATATTAGTAAAGATATACGCGTGAGATACATACAAAAATACTAGACAGCCCTGCACAGAAATTCCACCAATAAACCGATGGAGATCACCTCTTAAAATCTCATAGGTAAACGCAGCACGACGAGAAGACTGCACGCCAGTTCACAGAGCCTTGATCTTAGTGACGATGGTGTACCTGATGCGCGTGACACTGTCGTCCTTACCGCTCTGGCACTTCTCGGCCTCAATCGTGGAAAATATCTCCAGGTGGGAGGGTCCTAAAGAAAATGAAACGGTCTTAAAGATTATAGAAAAGTATGACTGATATATCATTTAAAGTGAGATACATAAACGTGTATCACGTGTATCGTGTATCGTCCGACGTACCAATTATTGGAGAAGGAAAGTTTTTTAACTACAATTTTAAAATTTTTGTAAACAAAAGCTGGTGATGGTTACCGACCCCATACCCAATTTAATACTCAACCCCGTCCTTACACTGGCCCCTTCCTCTTTTTATTTACGATTCCCCTCCTCCGAAACCTTAGCAGGAGATGTAATTACGCAGAGGGGTACGTTTTAGGGCCCAGCTTTCACCGCAACGCAATTTCGGAACTGTTTGAGCTTCACGTACAAAATGTGGTACAGGAACTACTCCCAGAAAATTGTTTAAATTCGTTTTACGAGACTGGCATATTGATTTTTTTTTAAATTATATTTTTAGTTTAGTTTTTTGTCGGCATTATAGAGACTGCTGGTTCTGTAGGGTTTCCTGTAAATCTTCAACACTGCAGTTTAGAAGAGAGCCATCAAGGTTCTGCTCTTTATATATATATATATATATAATATATATGTATATAAATGCAATCAGTAGTAGGGAAATGTTCCTTCATGCACAAGGGATTGGGGAGTAGGAGCCACGGTCCTAAAGATAGGTCTGGCAACTGCTATCCTTTTGCCTTGGTGTAATGCGTACCCTTAGTGAAGCTTGCGGCGGCTTGCGAACTAATAGCGCTAGTGCAGGCTGACCCGCTTTTAACATTGCGGTATATGGGAGTTTCGGAGATGTTAAATAATATTTTGAATAATGTATATTTTCATATGTCCGTTCGGCATAAATAATTCTGATATATTTAGGTGCGTTTGAAGTTGGTTCCGTTTACGATAATGTTTTGCTGGCGCAGTAAACAGAGTTCTTAAAAAAACTCTGCATCGCATTTTTTTTGCACTGCGTTTATTGTTTTAATTTTTTATACTGTGCAGAAAGTATTATTGCATAATAAAATCTCTTGCTTTCCTGGACAGTTCTACAAAACACACTGTTACATAATATTCTTATACTGCCAAGTAATTTAATTATTTGGTACAAACAGTATGAGTACAGCTGATACTCACTGGGGTGGTATACTTTATTACAGTACCGCATTTAGTAATTAAAAAAACAGGTTTGGTGTGTAAGGACGACTACTTTTAGTGTAGGTACTTGTATTTAACATGGTTCAGGTCCTAATGATGATGAGTTTTGGTTGTCTACAAACTACAACAGTGTTGACTACTGGAACCTTCCAAATTCTTAGCGTATTTAACTGTAAAAAGTTATAGCTTAAGAAATCTCCACTTTTGTATGTTGTGGATCAAGATTAGGATAAAATACAATTTTATGAACTGAATAGTCAGCCCCAGAACCTGAATTTTGTTTAAAATTGTTGGTGTGAGACCAGCACTTATCTGTATGCTCTAAATGGTAGTGGAATATCAGCTCTTAATTAAAAATTCGTAGGCCAATATCGCAAGTTATTTCTTTTTTGGTTCATTATATAATTTTTTGAAGCTACATCAATGCTGTAGATTCCACTTTTACAAATTGTTGGGGAATACCCTTCCTGTTCTGCACATTTGCTCAATTTGTCTATTTTTTCTGTGTTTGTTAGATAAAAGTGAATTTCCATCAAAAGTGGTAGGCATTATTTGCAGTCCACAATGCCTACTGGAAACCATTCTCCATACCCATCGTAGGTCTACCACTGGTCATGCACATTGTAAAATCTTCAACTTAAGTGATGATCCAAATTTCACATTCACTTTTACAATAAAAAAATTTTAACGTGGTTTACTTGTGATAAATCACATGGTTAGCAAATCCTACTAGCAATCTCGAGATATCAATGGAAAATAATATGCAAATTATGCATCAGATAAGAAACATGTTGGTGCAATGTTTACATAGTATTTGCTTTTTTTTTTTTTTTTTTTTTACTTCTTCCCCATTATGGGGACTAAAGAAAATATTTTGGCGAAAATCTACATCTCAAGTTTTAATAATTAGATTTAAGGTTGCAATATCTAACCATGGCATTTTGGACTTCGGCGTCAGGAGATGGGGGACATCTCGTCAGCCATTTGCAGTGTCACGTGACTGATGTGTGGGGCATAAAGCATGCTCACTGAACGCTGCCATACAGTCAATAGGCCCTACATAAATGGGTAACTTCTTACCTGATTTGGATTAAGTAATAGTATAACATAGAGCTTTTAAACGTAGCAATATTTAATTATATTATAGTTTTCTCTATGTTCACATAATCAAAACTATTTACCCTGTGGAACTAACATTTGCCTGGCCAATCACGACATGCGAAAGTTGCATTTTGTCATATGCAGGTATGTTTATACATCTCAGGATTTTCATTATAGAACAGTGCCAAATTGCCGTGGATTTTGTAGTGAATAAATAAACGGTGTTCCTAAGGAGTCTTATTACTTTCTCAAATAAAAATGAAACTTTTACACAGAAAATAGTTTTGTTACGCAAAAATACCTGTGCAGATCTAATGCACATGTACACAACATGCTGATATTTACTTAATGTATGTAAAAAAAAAAACAAAATATCCTATCCAACACCACTAGCATGATACGAGGCATAAGGTGAATTCAGAATTGGAAAGTGACAACTGTGGTGGATCAGAGCATGAACTGGGGCCATGATGGTGTAGTGGTCAGACTACTTTCCTCCTCCTAAGGTGAACCAGGCTCGATTCCCGGTGGGGTCATTCCAGAATTTTTGCACGTGGGAACATTATCATTGGCTCTCAAGACCACAGTGTTAAGGGCTGCCCAAATCTCTCTACTACAGTGCATGACATTTTGTCTTAGGAAGACCAAATATGGGCATATAGCCTATGTTCTAAAGTTTCTGTTCAGTATCTTGGGTTTTCGAATAAATAACTATTTTTTTTGTGTAGCATAAGTAATTTTCATATGGGTTTCTTAACATTTTTAAAAGTTTCATTATTATTCAATGTTGGCAAATAAAAAAAAAATTTAATTTATTTTTGCCCTAATTTCCTGTATTATTTTGAGTATTTTAATTTCTGAAAACCATTTTGTTACAATGAAGAACTTGCCAGTTGGTCAATGCTGGGAGAACGCAGTGCCTTGAGGAATTACTGTAAACAGCAACGCACCGCACTTTAAAAAGCAGCGGCAGCAACTGTGACTGGAGGCGTCTCACTGTTTCAAGTGTGAGATCCTAGACTTTCATTAGGCGGTTAGAAACCTACTGACCATCTGAATTGCCCCAGGTGCTGTAGGTATAACAGTCAATTGTGTCTCATAAAATACTGACATGTAGCAGGACGTCGACTGCCAATTGAGGACATGCAGGAGAGCCATTTACATTAACAATCAATATGTTTGACTTGCATAACAATCAGCTTGCATCCTATGGTGTATAGTATTTCCGAGATGTGTGTAAGTAGATCACCATACATCACAAACAACACGAGTAAACATGGGGTCAAATATGTAGGCCGACTGTATATACAACCAGTCATGTAAATAAGAGACAGTTTTAGTGCAAGATGATTCACGATAAAGTGAGCACTATTGAAATCAACTACAGAAAAATGTCACTGCCCCTGCCTGCATATATTATAACGGACGCACTGAGTGACATGCGCCCAGTAAATATGGTAATAATAGATGGAAAGTAGTTCCATATTTTAACGTCGAATAAAAAGTGTTAAGGTAACTATTTGTGATAACGTAAATTATTTATTTCGCTTTTTGTTTTTTTTTTTAATGCATCGAAGTGTAAAAACGAGCAGATTTTTTTTAAATATTTACTTTTCTAACAATTTTAAAGTTTCACTTGACCGACGCATAAATAAAGTGATGAGGCATTCGGCAATGTTAATTTTACATAACGCGGAAGAATATGTAACGCGCACACAAGTAGATCTTGAGCAGGGCTATCAAAAGTTCTCATTCTATCGTGAACAACCTATAGCTGCCGTACTATCAAAATGTAGACCAATGTAACTGTTGGAAATTGAAAACACCTTTCGGATTGTTGTATTTAAAGAAAAATAACATTAATTCAGAAAAATCTGCCATTGTTTTGTTGTGTTTCAAATTGCAGTAGCCTACGAGTTGCTGTTCCATTTTCTTGTTAAATGCATAATAGTTTTTACTGTTATATCGTATCATCTGGTATTTTATGTCAGGCAAAGTGCTAGCATGGATTTATATTTGCATTTTAAAAATTCACTGCAAGTTAACAGTTATGTAAAAGTGTCACAGAAATTTTACTTAAGATAAGTTTTTTATTTTGGCGTATTTCTACAGTACGTAAGTTGGAACATTTGTTCCCCCTCTACGTAGTCTAGAGCTGTGTTCGAATTCACTCCCACGCACACTGCCACTTGTCCTTGATCCCTTCAGCACCCACAGTTCTACACATTCCCGTGATCTCTTTTTGAGGAAGTGATATAATTTCAAACACGCATATTTATTTCGAAACGTTCAAGTTCTAATGCATAAGCAATTGAAGAATCAATGAAGTCAACACATGTTCTTATGTTGTCTTGGTTTTTTGTACGAACAAGTGTTCAGCAAACGATAGGAATCAGCTGCATAATTGTTATGAACAATTAAACTTACAGTGTAGGGCATGTGTAGAGGACATCGCTCTTGGCCCTAGTCAAATGGAATATTCAAGGTGCATTCATGCCCTTACTGCAAATTCAGGCGGTGAAATTTAATATCACAGCCATAATGCACTTTTCAGGGACACACAGCCAAGCCAAAGCCCTTGGCTCGTAAATTAGAACACACATTAAGTTAGTTTAAACGAACACGTTACTTTGAGAATGAACACTGAAATAAGGTCAACATTTTTTTTCTTTTAACAGTACACATACTTTTTTTGTTACCTACAGCTTTGTAGGTATGAGGATGTTTAGTGTGGATGGCAATAAATTATAGTTTTGGCATATTTTTTGTAAAGGATTCCATTATATTTTTAAAAGTTTTGCTTCATATTTTCCCTGATCTTTGCAACTATCCTCACTGTGTAGAATTTTTGGTTATAAATTAAGCTTGATTCAAAAATGAAATGTTGGCGCATGACAGCAATTCCTGTACTTCTGAAATATGCTATTTTCAATTTTTGTAATTATTTTAGTTACATTAATAATAGCGTAACAAATTTTGACTATTCCAAGTACATTATTTCGACACACAAATCGAATATAAACTATAGTTGCTATGACAACTTGTCATATGGAAAGGAAGACATTAGGTTATCTCTAAAAGGTAGCTCTTATTTACGTTAAATCGGAATATGACAACAACTTCTTGCGTTATGGAAATTTATTCTTATTCCAATGTCACATAAAATGAACACATCACAGTTAAAAAAAAAAAAAACGTGAAATTCAGCTAACTAAAACTCGTTTGGCACTTGCTAGCCGGCTACAGGACAGCCAGGACAACACAGGTCACGTGACTAGAAAATTATGCATTTTCATATACGGCAGATTTTATTTTATTCAGTGCAAATGTTTATGGAACCTAGTGTATTGTAGCAATCATTTAAGACCACCATTCATCTCATGTAACATGTAAATTCATTTTCCATTTTTTTATCGGGTCACGTGGGAATGGCCACGACACGGCCTTTCCGGGCCCTTCACCGTCTTTGTGCACCAACCATGTAAATTCAATAGTAATTATTTAGTCTGGAACTTTAGCATATTTTCCATCGCCCGGGGAGTGCGCTACACTACAGTCCGGTCCGTTTTGTACACGGCCGGACCTAAGTTTTCATTTAATTTTCATGTCGACTTCGCGCCATTTCTTTGCAGCTTTCGTGCTCTCTCACGCCAACGGAGAAAGTGTATGTATGTGCCTCACATGAGGGTTCAGGAAATAAACGAAGTTTAAAGGAACTTTGCCAAATTTTATTTCTGTGTATGCTTCACGTCTCGTGTAACCAATGTTTTCAGTAACGTAATAAAAGGCGTAGGATGACCATAACAATCCTCCGGGAGTGAATGGCGTTTTTAGGGGAGGCCTACAGTCCCTACTGGTCCAGGCAAAAAGGGAATTTAATAACTAAGTCTACAGCACCACATGGAGACAGTCTCCACAGACGGCGGAGTATTAGAGAACAAATTACTCTTATCATCGGTCGCACGACCCCGCATGCAGTCTCGTGCTCACCTCATTGTGAGCTGACGCCTATCCGAGCAATATTCACGTCAGTATTATTTTTCCAATCCACATAACCTCACCATCCCCCCAATCGTCCAACCATCACACCGCCAGATTGTCTGTCTTTCCAACCAGAAATTTTCAAAATATTATTCTCCTTAAATGGATATTTTGTTTGTTTTTTTGTGAAGTGACTAAGGGCTGTGTAAATAAAAACAAAATATTCGCAGAAAATTTTAACGAGGGTAACTGAATGGTCTTGTCTTAATACATTTTAAGGTGTGCTTTGTAAATGTTATTATACAAAAGATCGGGGAGTCACAAATAAAAAATATGCGAAATTTTCCCCCTTATTTTGAGCAATTTTTTTTAAACAACAGATACTATTCCTTTTACGAATTTATGGACGTATTGAAGTAGCTATTGATATCTTCTTTCTGGGTGAATTATTTCATTCCTATATGTAAAATTTTGACTTTGGCAATTATTTATGCGAAAACTATGAGCTCAGTCTTTTTGCAAGGAACGAGGAACCAATGAGAATGTCTAAAAGTGTAACATAATGTGGTTCAAATATAAAATTAAAAATTACACATTTTCACGTGGCCAGCGCAGATAAGAGCGTATGATCGCCGAAACTTTTGTGCATTCAAGGTACGGAAGCAAGGGAGCGAGCGATAAGGGCGGCACTAACACGCATGCCTAGGCGCCGCATCGCTCTTACGCGCAAGACGTGTAGTCCCCCGACGGTGCGCTGTCTCTACTATGTCAACTCTATCTGTCACAGTGCGACTTCATTAGAAGCAACGAAATGCCACAGATGAAACTACGCCCGTATGGTTGCTCATTTCTCCTAACTCTTTAAGGAAACGGACAAGCGAGCTCTAAAAATGCAGTGTTTCTGTACAATTTTCACCATTTTTGATACACTTAATATGATATAAGCAAAACCACGCGAGCTTAGAAAATCTATTTTTACGATTTCTGGCGAGAAGTCGTATTCCTAGAATATTTGTTTACTGAGTTATTGGTAATCGCACAAACTACGAATAAAACGAAGGAAATTTAGTGCTACTAACTTTTAAGGATTCAGTCGCACTCTCATTAATTAGCAGTAAAAACGTTCTCCCAACGTTCATGTACATGGCACCACCTCATCGCTTATGGCATCTAAAGAGGTATTGCGACTATAAAGCGTTCACTAATCGAAAGTACTATGAAGGACCCTAATTTCCACTACTTTATTTCCACATTGTAAAATATGTTGTATTATGTACCGTTAAAACAATCGATAAAGCCCTGGCCATTATTGCATCCGTTGTTGCTTATTAATCTCGCATTCTTGATAACTGAAGAGTTACCGCTTAGGTAACTTACAATTAGATCTAAAATTACTTAAACTTATTGTAACGCTCTATTTGTCCAATACCTAGGTAGATATACATACATAATGTGGGCTAGCTTTCACGAAATGCATCTGCCTTTTCAAATAAAAAAAATTTACTTGATTTACTACTTTTCAATTTAGGTTAGATTTCAATGCATATAAAATAATTACATGTACAATTAACTTTTATTCGTTAAGCTTACATTTTAATATTTTTATGTAATACTGATATAATTATTGTAATAATTTATAGTAAAAAATAAATAATATTGTAAAAAATAAAAATGAATTGCAATTGCGTTATTTGTTTTCATGGTAAGGTGAATTTAATTAAAACTGAAGGAAATTTAACTTTTTGCTTCACTTTTCTTTCGTCCTCAGAGTGATAAGTTTGACGGAATGACACGATGGTGGGTGTGGGTTTTCTCGGCGATATCCTGTTTCCCCGATCCCTCCATTCCGGTACTCCTTTTTTCTACCTCGCTTCACTGTTAATACCTCGTAGTTAAAAACCACTTCATGGAATGACATGAAGTTTGCAGGTAGCCCTCCCTCCCCCCCTCCTCAAAAAAACTGAAGATAAAGTTAATATAACGGACTGGCACAATTGGGCTTTAATAGCAAACCATTAAAATTTTAGCGATTAGAGTTGCAGTACTTCCATTAAGAACAATAAGCAACTAAGCTTTCTCTCCATCTCGGAATATGCTATGTGTGTCAAGTTCATATAAACGTGCTCACTGATGCTAAACAGTATATGCGCTGGAAACACATTTCACCATAGTCTATACACATTTGAAAACTGACAGAACTTCCACTCAGTTTATTAAAGTTCTGGCTCACGTCCGATTGCCCGTACAACTTACTTCCCTGGCAGGTCCTATCTCTTTGTCGCACGCAGGATACTAGGAAAGGTATAGGGATGTATGTCTCCGCATAAGGTCTTTTATTTGCACGCTATATCACTGACCGAATACTGTGTCCACGTCACATTTTGTGTCAACATCAAGAGCAGAAAAAGGATAGCAAACATTCCGCATGTGTTTCCTGTTTGCCTTAGAATCCCAGTTAATTAGAGCGCGCTGTGATTACGACCACGTAGGTATTATCATGAAACGTAAATACGCCAATTTCGATACACAGTAGACATTTTTATAAAAGTCAGATTTTTGATATGTCACAACTTTTATTAGCCTATTTATTAAAAATATTTACCGCAAGTTTTTTTGCCTAGGAAAGTTATAGTTGATAAACCACTGCAATACTTAGTGTTATGGTTATACAAACATTTGGTCAATTACTATCTTTATAATTTTGTAGTTGTTTAATTTAACCTATTTTTCAAGAACCAATAAACCTATTCAGTTAATATTACCGTCAACATAATTTCCTGATCACTTCATCAAATATCTGTGGCAGTGAGTTCATTTCTCAGAAATATCTTAAGTTGGTGTGTTTGGCGATACTTTAGTTCACTCAGTCTCGCAAGGTATCTACTTGTGTAGTCCATTTGCAAAACCTGCTATGCGCAAAAAATTACAATATTAGATTATTCTTTCTACGGATACTCTATGCACTGCCCCATCAATTAAAATATTTACCAAGCTACAATTCCAGCTATAAAGTATATGAAAGTGGAGTTGAAAAACACAGTAGTTTGCAGAACCTGCTATATGCATACAGTCTCAGGATGCAAAACCAGTTAAAAGCAGAGCCATGTTATCCATTGCAAAACCTGCTATACAAAACAAATTAATATGGCTACCTTTGAGTTGCAGATGCAAATCCCATTTATATGTAATTCCGAGCAGTACTGGACTCATCTTTATATTAATATAACTGCTGCCTTTAGATTGCTGATGAAAGTGAGGTTATCAAACCTTAAAGTTGGCTGTCCTGCTTATAAAACAGCCGAGTGTGACATTTACGCACAATTTATTACAAAAGTTTTGCATGCGTGTAGTTGCCTGACTTTGCATAGTTGTTACCGACGCCTGATTATTTATTTTGGTTTCAATGAGTGATGATAAAGAAAAATGTTGTTGTGAGACAGAATGTATTGTTGAAGTTGAACCTGGGAGATCTCGGAAGCGGAAAAGATGTCCCGAAACATGGAAAAGAAATGTGGCAAAGAGAGTTATGTAACATAGTTTCACCTAAACTATCAGTAGATTATGATTTGAGCGTTCTGATTCTCCTGACGATTGTGTTTCTCCTACTGTTTCAGACACCGGCCAAAAGGTTTGCCTAAAAAACCCACCTGCGAACATGAGAATAAGGGACATTTTCAATGCAAAGACCTATCTTTGCAAGACGACAGAGGGATTAACCAGAAATTCTACCAGCAGCTGGATCATGAGTGACAGAATAATTTTCTTCTTCAGCACGTTTCTGTTGTAACTCCAAAGAGAAGTTCAACATCTGCAGGTATACTAAGCAGACGCAAAGAAAGTACAAACTTTTCTTTACCAACACGAAGACAGAATGTCATTAAAAATGTAAGAGTGTGCAGGGCAGCTTTCCTTGAGATTCTACAAGTAGGTCGTGATCGAGTAAACAGATTGTGCCAAATATTCCTTACAACAGGCTCAACACCAACAGGTGAAAATCGAGGCGGTGACCGAAAATCTCAGAAATATGAACTCAAGCGAGAGGCTGTGAAAAATCATATTAAAACCTTTAAGCCTCTAAGTCATTACTGTCGCGGAATGCATGCAAAGCGGCAATACTTACCTAGTGACTTGTGTTTTAAAAAAATGTGGTTCATATATACAGAACACAACCCAGAAGATCTACATGTGCAATATGACTATCACAGAACCACATTCAATGAAGAATTTAATGTCGGTTCCGGAAGTCATTGTGTGGACAAGTCCTCCACGTGTTGCCAACTTGAAAGCAAGATTTCAGCTGAGAGAAGTAAGCCTGAAAACAAACTTAACACTACAGTTAAAAGTTCGCAAGAAACGAGCAGAAGTATTTTACCAGAAATTACGTGAAGAGATGGAAAGCAACATTTCTTTTAGTTACGACTGTGAAAAAACCTAGCTCTGCCAAAGATTCCTGACCAGGCCACATACTATGCAAGGCAACTATATATGTACAATTTTTTCATAGTATGCTAAGGATCTTCAAAATCGTCACAAACCAAAGACAACACTTTCTGTTATGTATGGACTGAAGAGGAGTTCAGCAAAGATTCCAATCAAAGTGCATCTGCTGTTCATCACCGCTTGATCAATACGAACATGGATACGGCCACCACAGTCCGATTGTTCCTCGGTGGATGTGGTGGACAGAACAAAAATAAAACTGTGATAGTGATGATTTTACATTGGTTCCTTTTTGTAGCACCTCTTCATACTGAAAAGATTGAAATCTGGTTCCCTATTGTAGGGCATTCTTTTATGCCACCAGACAGGGTATTTTGGCATCTATAAAGAGAATTTCAGTTTCGCAGTGTTATCGAAACCCCAGACGAGTACGTGAGAGTTATCAAAAAGCGTGGGACTGTTACTCATCTAGGTGAAGACTGTCTTGTCGCAGACGAAATGCTAATAAACCCTGCAATTTGGCATTTTCAATTCTAGAAAGCAAAGAAAATTGTAGTTACAAAAAGCAATACAAATACATCTGCTTTAGTCCGGAGAGAACCGTTTTACAATTTCGAGATTGGGGAACCAAAAAGTTTGTGCAAGATGGGAAAAACATCCAGGAATACTCAAATTGCTGATGTTCCAAAGGGAGTGCCTGTAAAGCCAGCAAAGCTCTGTGATGTCAAACGACTTCTTGCACTTCACTTCGGAGAATAATGGGACAACAATCCGAAATTGGAATTCTTTAAAAATGTCTTTGAAGAGCAGATTTTTCCTACTGAAGGTCTGAATGAGGGCGAAGAGCGTGAAGAACCAATGGACTTTGATTTACTACAAGATGATGATCCTGCAGTACCCTAAACTATAGGAATTTTTAATTTGTAGGCTTTGAGGTTTTATAGTTTTATATCATTAGTCTGGAAAGTAAGTAAAAATGTTGTAAACATTTCATAACTTGGACAGTGAGAAAGATGAAGGAACATTTTAGTTTCGTTTCAGTAACAATCTGTTGTCCTTAGTTTATATTGTAGTATATAGTGATATAAATTTGCTAACATTATTATGTATCTGCCTGTGTATAGATAATATGTTCTATGCAGATAGCTGATATTGCAAACTAAGATAGAATTCAAATGGCCGCCATAAGATTTGCAAAACCTGCTTTGTGAACAATACAGTTGCAAAACCTGTTACCCGTATTTTATTTTTTACAATAACTAACTGACCACTAATAGGAGATTTTAGACCTTTGGTAAAAATGTTTTAATTTTTTTTTTAATTAACAGTAAAAGTTTACCCGTCCATTACATTTGCATAAGTTTTTATAAGTTTTTTGTGATTTACCAGAATTCGTTTAGCTTGCACATAGCAGGTTTTGGAAATGGGCTACTCATTTTATAAATACGTATAACATGGAATACAACTTGTTAAAATTAGTATTAGTTAAAATAGTTAAAATGTAGGGGTATTTTTAAACATAATGAAAATGCCTTCACAGCGAAATTAAATATTACACATCGCAAACTAAACCGTAAAAAGAAATTTTTCTAAAAGTTAACCACCCTATAACTTAAATTTTTCTCGTTGCGTGTTAGTATACGGAGTGTTTTTTTTTGCAGGCAAAATGTGGTCGAATACTTCTCCTCACTTCCCTTTAATAATCGGTTGTCAATTAGCGTCAGTGCACACTCCAGTTACTAGCAGTCTGCGGAAGAAATGGGCGGAGACGCAAGGGAGCTACAGTAGTTGCACAAAAACAAGTGACTGTGTGTTGACTTCCCCATTCTGCACGGTGCGTTAGCTCACTAGCCCTTACTTACGAGCCAACAATTATTCAAAAGTAAATCACCCATCGGTGGTCTGTACACCAACCTCCCTCCCGGCAGGGTCGCCCCCGGATTTTCGTATATGGGAATCGTGCCGGACGATGCCGCTGGTCGGCGGATTGTCTCGGGGATATCCCGTTTCCCCCGCCCTTGCATTCCGGCGCTGTTCTATATTCCCCTCGTTTCACCCTCACCGTCTCTCAACACCTCTGTGTTAAGAGCCAGCCAAATTTCTCCCCTCACTCACATTCCCTTCCCCGCCCCGAGCCGCCACTGGTTTGCCATCATCTTGTGTGACTCATCCAACTGCAAGGAAGAGAGTCAAGTAGGGGATGATGTGGAGTGTGGTGCAGGGAGATGACATGTGACGTAGCTCCAACTAGGGATGGGTAATATTTCCTGTCACAGCGACTTTGTCACTGCTCTAGCGTTGTCGCTGTCACGAGTAATGACAGAAGACGCCAAGTTACAGCGACAACGACCGCGGCGACCGCTTCCCACGAGTAATGTTTATTGTACTCAAGTTAAAAACAAAACGAGATTTCTTATGGGAGAATTAGCATTTGGAAAATTTTCGCTGCTAGGTGCACAGTATTCCAAAACGCATCTTTTAATTAAGATTTCAAGCTACGTGAACAATAAAAGAGAAAGATTGTACTTAGTTACGAATTTATTTTATATTTGATTTGTAATTCCTGTCATAAATACGTTAAATGGTGTACTTCGCACAGCTTACTACTCCCAGCTGCAGAGGAGCACCCACTTACCACGGGAACCATTGCAAGAGTTACGGCAGGACGTCATGCAGCTGTCTCATCTGTCGCTTATGGAGTGTTCTGAGGAATAACAGGACGTCATCACATTCTGCTTTTACTTGGATGCCATCGCCGACATGGATCTTTGGCAGGTGGTTACGCCTAGCTGCACCGCACACCATGTAGAACACCCTGGTCCTAGCAGGAGTCAGATGCCAATGCCCCAAGCATATAGCGTTAGTAGAACAATAAGTCAGGCTAATAAATGAAGCACCTTCGGGGATGCCCTGAAGAGCAGCAAGTCAGTCATCAAGGACATGACCACCATAAGTTCCGTGCACTGCGGCTCCACCCACGACCACCTAGGCATCGAAAACGCTGGGAGCATGAACACCCTGCGCACGTAATAGTCAATTAAACCTGGGAGGCACAAATTTGTATAAATGCAACCGATGCTTTATTTATGGAGGGTAAATGTGAATGATGATATGCCAAATGATCTTCGAAAGAAGGGCGACCATGAAGATGAGAAATCCTAGGACCTTCTTCCAATAACTTCTAGGTAAAATCTTGCGACAGTGCCTATTGACCACAGTAACAGGTGAGAAAACGCCAGTAAAACATAAACGTAAATGCGATTGAAAATAAATGAACTCAGTTTGGGACACGATGTTTAGATAGCAGATATAGAGGACGGACATTTATTGTAATTGGATGCATTGTGTTGACTGGGAAGCTCTATAGTCGCTACATTTGGGGTGCCATAGAATACCGAGTTGTTATTGTCAGGGAGACTAGGCTTATTTTTCTCTCCACCCAGCTGCTCAGTTACCTTTTGCCAGTCAATGGTGTTTCTAACTTCTAGCGAAGCTGTCATTCCCGGTTAACACCGAGGAAAATTTTTTGGCATTTCGGTTTAATGAAACAAATAGATAAAGGTGGTGTCCTTATAGGCGGTATAAATGTAGCATGGACATTGGCCTCTCAAATATTTTACATTTTGCCAATTTGTATGAGAGTTTGTCGGACAGTGCAGTCCAATTTCTGGAGGGAGCCTAGACTGGAGTTTGCTACTAGGTATCACAAATATTTAAAGTTTCAGATTATACTATGCCAGAACACAGTGAAAGCCCCCTACCAGAAAGAGCAACAGAAGCCGTCACTGGTGGCAGGATAAGGCAGTAGCTGAACTACTGAAGCATAATCATGTCACTTTCTACTGCAAGCCAAATTACAAGGAAAGTACCAATATTGCATGTCACCAAAGCAACACAAGTGTACCATAACCAATAATGAAGTTCCCAAGATGGCTACCACTATCCTCACATGAGGCAGTTTATGGAATCCTGAAGAAGACAGCGTATATAGGTGTGATCGAACCATCTGCCAGTCCTTTGTAGTTTCCCATAGTGCTAGTTAAGCAGAAAGGTGGGTATGTAAGATTGTGTAGGCAACACCTGCTTAATGAGGCGACAATGGACTCTTATTCACCTATAGTAGATTACATATTGCATAGCCTAGCAGGGAATTTTTTGAGCTTAGATATACTGTAAGAAAGGGTACTGGCAATATGGAGTTGCCATGGAGGATCGGGACATGATGTTTTCTGTTTACAATGGAAGAGAAAATAGCACTTCAAAGTTATGGCTTTTTTTGGCTTTACCATGCCCCTGCTATCCTGCTTAATGGGAAAGTTTATCCCTTTGTATGCCTTCCAGGTTAACATACATCTTATTGTCATCATAGGAAAATATTTGAGTACTTTCACTCCCAATTCGAATCAGTGGGAAGCCACTGATTCGCAGTGAAATTCGACTATTCTAATCAGTGAAAATGGCTCCACTTAGAATCAGTGGAAAACAACTGATTAAATTTAACTGATTGCATTAGTGACGTGAAACAATTTCACTGATTGAATAAGTGACGGCCGACTACAGTGGGAAATTTAATATTGATTTTATTGAATGTATGCAAATAATTACGCGAAATAAGCATATTTACGATAGTTTACTATTTATATTGTGCAATTTACCATTATTAAAAAAAATTAAAAAATGTTCGCAGGTGGCCGGGATTGAACTCGTGCACACTTCGATTCAAGGCTGTGCCTTGCCACCTGAACTACCACGCCAAGTTGAAATTGCGAGAAGAAAATATATATCTTATAGTTCCTCTGCGAAATCGTGTAGTTTGAAATTATATGTTCATACTTTTCGTGTTTGTTTTGATTGGTACCGCTAGGATTGTTAAACTGAGTGCACTCTCTTCACAACTTTAAACGCAGTTCAAACAGTCAAACAGAGTGCTGTAACGATTACACGGAATAGAAATGAAAGCCGTAAAAGCGGAATGAAAGGCTGTGGATTCATATTACCACGTAAAATGGCGTTTTGAAAGACGAAACACATTTCAGAAAGTATTTTGAATTAGTTTAATTCCTTTATTCGTTGTTACTTCACTTCAGGCATGCTGTTTAACTGCCATTCTTAAACAATGTTTGACGCTCATTTTACACGCAGTTGCACTGATACATCAGCAAAAAATAACTAGAGACAGATCAAGTTGCTCAGATGTTTCACTGGTCCATCAGTCAAAAAATAAACCTACGAGAAAACAGTGGAAAAAATGACTTATGAATCAGTGGGAAATGTCACAATCAATCAGTGAAGGAAATATAGCATTTTTTCACTGGTTCATCAGTTAAATTCACTTTAGTGACTGCTGTATCAGTCAGATATGTTTGACTGACAAACAGTGTAATTCTCACTGAATCAGATTTAGAGTGTAGTACATTCCGACTCTTATGTTTCAGAAAGTGGTCACAGCCAATTTCAAGCTGACTCCTAAGAAATGTAGTCTCTTTAAGTGAAAAGTTAATTTATTGGCACACACTCCTTTGTACATAGGTTTGCCACAACTGTCAAGTCATTCCACGAGTTGGTAGAAACAAAAAGGAAGTTTATATGATTCCCTGGTCGTAAAGCAGCTTTTTGAAAATTTATTTATACTCTGATATAGGCATGATTCCTGGGGTCCCCAAATTGTAGGGATGAGTTCGTCTCGGATGCATATGCAAGTGATGTACACTATCTACCAAAAAGTAATTAGGCACAAATGAAGATAGGTAATTCAGTACGTTAGTTGAATTGTGTTTCACGACCTTCGGCATAGGACCGCTGATGTTTGTCCATGGTAGCATGAACACATAGGCTTACTGTAACATTCTGGATAATGAAATGCGTCAAACATTGTGGCATTTTTACGGAATGGACCCGCGTTACTTCCAGGATTACAATGCCAGGTGCCATGTTTCAAGGGCTACTATGCAGTGGTACGCCGACAACAATGTTCACCGATTGGACTGTCCCACCCAGAGCCCCAACCTCAACCATATAGAACATATTTGGGACGAATTGGATCACCGGGCGAGGGCTCGTCAGGTGCGGCCAAAATCCATTGCTCAACTCATGGAACTGTTGCAAGAAAAATGGTGACGAATCCCCATGGATGTCCTGCAAACACTCGTAGAGAGCATACCAGACAGGGTGGCTGCTGTTATAGCCACAAGAGGTGGCCCTACGAGATTCGAAAGGGTTGACAACCACCGAGCAAACATTGTGGACAGGTGCCTAATTACATTTTGGTAGATAGTGTAGTTATTGATGCTGCATTATTACAAATTGAAGATTGAATCCACTGGATTATTTCAGAAAGGTACACCAGAATCCTGAAAAATATTACTGTAACTCGGAGTGAGATTTAACTAAGTCGAAGACAACTTCGCACTTACGCCATAATATGTACGGTAGAAACTTTATCGTACGAGCTGATCTTGTCTCATTGCAATGGTTACTAACACTCAGTAACCCCTAAGTCAAAGAGATCGATGAATACAGCACAATCAGAAATATGTCCTTAAAATACAGCACAAAGATGGACATCTTTACAGTAATGCAGGTGCACTATCCAAGAGGTAGCGAAGATCAACCTGTAACTACTGTGAACAAGTGGAGCAAAAGAGTAGCGA
The DNA here is from genome assembly GCA_029891345.1 of Dryococelus australis. NCBI lineage: Eukaryota > Metazoa > Arthropoda > Insecta > Phasmatodea > Phasmatidae > Dryococelus > Dryococelus australis. The sequence continues at coordinate 321,869,413 of CM056993.1, read as the reverse complement.
ATCTCTGAGTGCATTGAAAAACTAGTGTTTTAAGAATTTCGTTTAGATGGTGTGTCGTCTACGTGGAGTGATGCGAGCATAACGAAATATCAGCTCAACAACCCACCTTTGCATTCCATGCAGCAGTGAAAATAAATAAATAATCGTTCCAAACTGGACGAGATATACAGTCTTGGTGCAAGATATACAGTCACTGGGCACAGGGAATTCTTTCTACCTGAGGAGTGGCGTACTATGTAGGAACTGGGATAATGTTGATGGGAACAAAAATGCTCACAGTTGATCCTGCAGCAGGTTGCCACTTCGGAATTAATATGACCCTTGACAAAGTTCGACGGTAATCCTACCAGCTTTGTCGGGAAGATGTCCAGACTTGGTGATGGATGTGCGACACCTAACATCAATAAGGGATCAATGATTGAGGAAAGAGGTTTCTTTCAGATAAAAAAAAACTTGAGAGCTTCTTTGAGAAGATGGCAATAGACACTTTTTCCCCTCTGCCACTGACCGAGAGTTCGGATTATTTTAATAAGTGGCTTGAGATCATACTGATTCCAAACCAAAAAGCTAGCCAGTGCCTTTGTGCATGTCTTTGCGAAATTTGGAGCACCACTCGAGCTTCATGTAGACTTGGGACGAAATTTCGTCTAAGAGTTGACAAACATTTCAGAAATAAAGCTTCGCCTTCAATTATAAGTGATGGTATAGAGGCTTAACGCATTACCCTAGAGCAGTAATGACGATCTTCATTTCAGTCAGTCGACAAATCGCAAAACAGCAAACTATGGGAGTTCCAATTAAACAGTTATAAAATTCATCGAAGAAAAACTATAAACTTTGCTCGTAAAACAATTGCTCACTTCAACAGTAAGTAATATAAAAATGTACATTCGGATTAAAATATTTTGTATGCCATCATTTTGTACTAAAAATTTGCTTACAGAAGCTAAGGACTCGGTTATTTAATTTATTGCTCTAGGTTATTCTATAATTTTTTTATGTTTGCTGGTACGTTGTCCGAAGTGCGAAGTAGAAATATTTCAAGCTGTCCTTATCCGTAATGTTGGATTAATTTATTTCACCTTTAAATATGCAAGACAAATATACTCTGTAGGGTGAAGACCTTGCGATTGTTGCAGAGTAGGTAATCTAGGTGCTTTAAGGTGTAGCCATTGCTTAGTAATAGTGTACGTATGTCGGTTTCGGCACAGAATTTCAGGAGTAGGAGCCAGCAGTCATCCGCCATCTTGGTTGACGTCACAGGCGCGCGGTGGCCAGCGACCTGGGACGGCCATGTTATCGACAAGATTGTCTGTTTCACTCAAAAAATCACTTCCGAAATTAATTATTTTGCCCAAAAATCACTTTTTTCACTAAAAGATCTCCTAAAAAACATGGGAAAATGAGGAAAGCGGATTTTAAGTTTCTCAAAGCGAGAGCCGGAAAATCGTCAGTCGAGCAAGAGGGTTAAAGGCTCTTAGTGGAATAAATCACTTAATCCTCAGAGCAGGAGAGGATTCGAGACTCCGAGCCAGGTCAAGCGGACCTGGCCCCCTCCCCGACATACATTCTGCACCTACCACGTCTACACCCCGCTACCTCCACCCCTCACCCTCCCTCACCCATCTTCACAATCACCTCACCCCCTCCCTACCCGCAGCAATTATTATAATAAATCGCAAAATATTTAAAAACAATTCTAAAAATCGAGAAACATATAATATTAACCTCACACTCATCCACACCACCCTCACCTCACCCCCTCTTCCTCAACCATCACAACCCAATCAAAAAATCAAGCAAAATCGCAAAAAAAAACCGAAATAAACTAATCGAAGTTTGGGAACACATTTCATCACTTACTCCGACAACTATGTTGGAAGTTGCTGGCCTTGGCCTTCACCACAATGACCTTGAACACAATAGATCGTGAACAAAATAGTAAGAAATGGAAAAATTAACAAAAGTTCAGCAACATATTACATCATTGGCTCTGACACCCATGTTGGATGCCGAGGGTCTTTACCTTAACCCCAGTAACCTTGAAAATAAAATAATATAAAGGAATTGTTAAAATTCGAAAAATTCATAAAATTGACGAACATATTACATTACTGACTACGACCCCTACGTTAAATGTTGGTGACATCAACCTTGGCCTCATTGACCTTTAACTCTCAAAATTGTGAAAAAATTGTTAGAAAATCGAAGAAACATTAATAAAAATCGACGAACATAATACGTTACTGACTTCAACCACTATGTTGAATGCTGGCGAGCATAAACGTAACTCAAATCACCTTGAACTCAGAAAATCAATAAACAATATTACAAAAACATAAAAAAACTGAGTAAAAAATTGCATACCTAATACGAAAAACTAAGTTGGATGTACGTAACCCTAAAAGTTCGATTCTCGTAAAGATGGCAGAGCACAGCCACTTCCTGGTACGACGACCAGCAGACATCTGAGCCCCCACCTCTATACTTCATTGGGTATATAGCCGATCAATCTTACGACCCCCAAAGCGAATTATTGATTTTACGTAGCACATATACCCGCCTCCCTCCCGTCTCGGACAACACACATCTCATCGCTCCACTTTCCTTGCCATTAACTTACCATAGCTCAGCCACCGTCAACATTTACGCATGTCACAATCCATTGACCCGATATCCCCCCCCCCCCCAAAAAAAAGATCCATCCGCAATAGCTCGTCCCATCACCATCAATCTTGACAGTCAACCAACCACACGATTCTTTACCCCTCTCACTTTCTCTAAATGAAACCCCAACCGGGTTCTGAAGAGACGTAACTCTACCCAATAGTTGCTCTTGCCAATACCAATTCCTGCAAACATGGCTACAACAGTGGTCAGGATCAACCCACTATATCATTCAGCTATACCAACAGTCGACGGCAACCAATCTCGAAAAAGTCGACTAATACGAATAACCAGGCCAACTAACCTGTTGCGAAACATTCCTCAAAAATAGTCTCAAGTTAATTTGTTCGCCTTATAGAATACAACCGATTTTTTAATCAACCTGAGTAAGGCATACTACTACAGATACTATCATGGCCCCTCCTCCTGCAAACACTCGCATAAATTTTATCTAAAACAGACTCTCGCAATAGATTGTACACACCACTGAATTAATAAGTCTTTCACAGAAGCAGAATGGTCTGAATAAGCAATTAAACTCCCATTATTATGTGTAAATCAATTTCATTTATTTACTTATTATATACAGTCTATCTTTCTAATTATTTCATACATTCGATCTCTACATTTCTCAGATGTTTTCAGTTCATGGATAGTAGCCAACAGTCTCATCTGCTATAACACCGATCCTTCAGTTCACTAACGATCGGACATCTCGTAAATGTGCGAAAAATCTCCATCTTGTTACAAATCGAGTAAACGTTTGAGTCTATCAACAAAATTCGGAACTTCGGTACACATGTAGTCAGTATTATTAGCGCATTCTGTTTTCCCCATTTCGCTCGTGATAGCAAATGAACGTGCGTTCTTGACACCTCCTGCCTTCTTTGTGCCCCTTGAGGGAAACTCATTGGTGAAATGTGTGGGAACGTCGAGAGAATCATCATCCTTCTGATCAGATACTTCATTAACACTTCCATAGTCATTATCATCAATGCTGTCTTCATGATCATCTTCATCTCCTGTTTCAACCTCACTATCAAGTTTCCTTTTCTTTGTAGAAGTCGCATGATCATCATCAGTATTTAGTGCCGACGACCGTTAATTTTGAAGTTCGTCGACTTCACGTGAAAGTATTGCAAGTGTACATTCCACACAAACAGACTCTTACTGCACTCATACCATCTTTAGCATTAACTATATCTTCAGCATCGCTTGACGAATCAGTTCCCACCGATACAGCATGGGGCATTGGCCAACACCACTTGCTGGTTCCCTGTAGACGAACTATTCCAGATCTCGATGTGTTCCTTCAATGTATCGCCTTGTATAAACTGCATGGTACCAATGTCTTAATACTTCATCGCGCGAAAATTACTCTTCGTACAGCTGGTTCTTTAATGTCGCCGAGCATGGCAGATTTGACGGAAAATTTTTCCACATTAGGAACATTGTTTTCCGAGTAATTTTCCTGCAGTGGGAGAAAGTACATCCATAGAGGTAAGCCCTATAGTAGACTATTGGTTTGCATCATATTCATGAAAAAACTGAAGTTCTTTCTACATTAGCAACACGTGTATCTATTTTGCCTAGCTACTGCTCTATACATAAACTTACTAACATATTTCATCAGTGAGATTTAAGCATTTTTATGCATTCATTCAACCAGACATTTGATCTATTTCCTTGATCACATTTACCATGCAGTTATATCTACATCAGTTTCTTCCAGACAATTTCTTTGCTCAGCTTTAACTCATGCTTCGCAAATTACCCCTAAATTACCCTTAAATGACCACCGAATGACCCCTCCTGCTCTGCAAATGACCCCCAACAGACGCCCAAAAGACCTCCAAAAGACCCCTCATGCTCCGAAACTGTGAGGTGATGGGGGCGGAGAGGGGGCGAGGCGAGGGTAAAAGAATGAGTGTGAGTTTAACGTTATATGTTCTTAGATTTTCTAGAATTTTTTATATTTTTTGCGACTTTTATCGATTTTTTTACGATTGGGAGGGGGTGGATGGTTGGGAAGGGGTAAGATGAGGTTTGTTGTAGTGAGCGAGAGGTATGGTAGCGTAACATTATATGGTCATAGATTTTTAAAAATGTATACATTTTTTGCGATTTTTCTCCATTTTTTATTATTGGGAGGGGATGGGGTCGGGGAGCGGGTGAGGCGAATGTGCTGATGGGTGTTATGAGGGGGGAGGGTGGAGGTAGCGGAGTGAACACTTGGTAGGTGCAGGATGTCGGTCGGGGAGAGGCCAGGTCCGCTGATCCTCCCCGATCTGCTTGACCTGGCTCGGAGTCTCTAATCATCTGCAGCTCTACGTATTAAGTGAATCATTCCGCTCGGGCCCTCTAACCCTCTTGCTCGACTGAGGATATTTCGGCTCTTGCTTTGAGGGGATTTGAAATCCGCTTTCCTCATTTCTCCATTTTTTTTTTTTAAATTTTTTGGTGAAAAAAGTGATTTTTGGGCAAAATAATTAATTTTTGTAAGGGATTTTTTGGAGTTAAACAGCCAATTTTGTCGATAACATGGCCGTTCTAGGCCGTCAACCTAAATGGCGGACAGCTACTAGCCCCTACTCCTAAAATCCTGTGACAAAATCAACATATGTACACTACTCTTAGTCACGCTAGATGTGTCACGCTAGATTATCCTTTTGAAACAGAAAATCATACTGGAATTATATTTATTGTACATTGCTCCGTTCGTTACGTCGCAAAACCTCCACTACCGCGGTACTATTATTGCACTTAATATTATTTATACATTCTTAACCCTACTGTAGGCCTACACCTTGCAGTCTCAAACCATAATGTTGCCGCTACTTAACTTCAATGAGGCAAAAACATTCTTCGTCTGAAAGATCATGTTCTTTTTCTCCAGACTGTTAAAAAACTTGGCTGAAAGATTCCAAATTTGCCTTTAACTGAAAAATAAACATTTCCCAAAAATGTTGTGCCATTGTCTTCATACTTTTGAGAAAATTCAGATTTTTTTTTCTTAGTTGTCTGACTTAATGTTTTCTTCACAGACTTCGTCTACCAATCCTAGGCATGGAGAACATTTCGCACTTCTTGCGCTTTTGCAACGTTTGCTGACGTTGACATGTAAGACGCCGTGCACTTTTTTCTGGGATTTTCAAGGCATATCTTAAAATTTTCCGACTTTTTATTGTAGTCAGCTTTGACATACAACCAGGTTTGTAATGGGAATTGCGACACTTAGAGCCACGTAAGACTATAGTATCATGATAATTGTATTTAGCTTTGGTCATATTTTTATAGGCAGTTGGAAAATAAACTCCTCTAAAAAAATAAGTGTTTGAATGTATTTTGCATTGCAGTTTTATTTTACTAATGGCTGTAATTGAGAATAATCCTATGAGAATTTTTGCATTCCATCAATGTGAGTTAACTATATGACGATAGTAGTTTTCCATGGATATTGATAGTACCAAGGGTGTAAATAATTTTGTGTCTACTGTACGTCAAAACCCCTAAATACCGAAAACCGGCGAAAAGGCAACATTACGGACATTGACCATTACTACTGAAAGTCGTGATTTACTATCTGAACACTGCCCATAAATTACAAGTGTGTGACGTAGGCTGCAAATTCACAAGCAAACACTTTGTTCTCCTCTTGCCGAGACAAGTTCCTCCGCTGAACTTAGTTTAGCACGTCAGTTCCGCGCTGCTTTGTTGGTAACATTTATCACTGGCAGATTAGCGGTTGAGGTAAACCGATCGAATGAAAGGAGGCCAAACCGCGGAGTTGGAGCGGTGCCGTGCTGGGCCATTCCTCAATTTACAGAGAGTGCGGTGAGCCGCTCGCCTCCGGCTATTCTCAGACGAACACGTGGTAGTCGACGAGCGTGCTTTAGCACCGCCTGTCCTCACCTTTGACCGCCTCCGAAAGAGACAGTGTAGACTTCCGCCACAGAATAGTTAAGTGCATAGGCGCGCGGGACTGCCGCTTCTGTTTAGGATCGGGGTGAGTTGTGATTTGAAAGGTTTTGGTCGGCTCTGTAGGGGGTAGTATCCATTCAAGCTTCGATATTTTTTTTCAAATCATTGTAATGGAAATGTATGACCAGACATTTTAAAAAAAATCAAAAGCAGACATAACATAGAGGACTACTTAACGGATTTTTGACGTGGATACGTTTTTAAATTTGCAACCATAGTGGGAGGCAATCCAGACAATGTGATAAAATCGGGGGATAGAATTTGGCATTGCTGCTTCGAATCTATAGACTACATTAAAAATTCAGTTACACCACTCGATTGCCAAAGGATCAAAGAATATGTTACGTTGAATGAGGACTGCGAAGTATCTCCCCCGAGGGGGGGGGGGGCAACGCTGCAATTTTGAGTTCGGTTAGCCGCGTCTCACAACTTCCGCGTAGTATAACTCTTGACTAGGAGAAGCTACGACGCTCGTTTGAGTTTCAATCGACAGCTCATGTCATGATTAATAGAGGGTGTATAAAAACATTTTTGAGGCGTGGTTATGGTGAAATAGTACGAGTTTAATGTATAAAATTAAGAACACTTAACACAATGTTGGCTTATACTCGTCAATAAGCCATGTCGAAATACAGAAATCGTATACGGTTGGAAAGGGCATCTCAAAAGCAATCCAGTGATACCCATAAAACCCTATATGATCGAGTGAGAGGTGCCGGGAACTTAGAAAAAAAAACACATCAAATCGTCAGAGCGTATTCACGCAAAACAAACGGCCGTGTCCCCAACACAGCCACACCCCATTATTTTTAACGTGCACGGTTTCAATTATACCTGTGAGCCTATATTCCCATGTGAGATTGACACGTACTAAAAATATCCATACCTAATCTCCTGTACGACAATGAAAACCATTTATTTGAGGCTGTTTTGTTTACAGCAACACAATGTAGCTTTAACTCAAAGAGAAGGTTACAGAAACATAAGTTTGCTGCTAATAAATGTTTTCTTTATACGTTATTGTTTTATGGCAGTATTACCTTTCTTGTAAGCAATGAAACAAGCATTATTTGAGCTGCTTTTTTTCACAGTACCAAAGGTAACGATTTAAATGTTTTCTGTCGTACATTGCAGTTTTCAGTACGTAACTGTTGTCCCAACACAAACGTTCATAAACCAATAAGTATATTCTGCAGTTACGGAACTGCAGCTGAGCTAATTTATAGTCCTCCTGCAGACGTTTGATGTCATCCTGAAGTTCGGTGATTCTCCACACCACTAATCTCAATTCGTCCCGGGGCCACGGTGGCTGAGCGATTAGCACGCTCGCCTCCCACCAAGGCGAACCGGGCTCAATACCTGGCCGGGTAACAGGATTTTCGCAAGTGGAAATCGTGCCGGACGATGCCGTTGGTCGGTGAGTTTACTCGGAGATCTCCCGCTCCCCGCCCCCTCATTCCGGCGCCGCTCCATGTTCACTCCAATCACCCCCATCGGCTCTCAAGACCTCGATGTTAAAAGCCGCCCGAATCTCTTCACTCACTCAATTAGTCCCAAGAGGTAACGTTGTATTCTGGTCCATGTTTACTACCTCAAATTACATGCATATCAAAAGCAATCCGAGTCTTTAAAGACAAAGTAGTCGTGTGGTGCAGGGCGTTGGGTTAATAACATAAGGTGGGTGAATTCGAATCTCGGAGACGTCCTAGTTTTTTTTTTGTGAATAATATTTTGAAATTTTTGTTACTTCTCTCTTATTTACAAATCACGTTCGTTTGTTTGAGCACACGTTTTCTTTACAGTGTAACTGAAATCACCAAAATCGTGTCTGCTGAACTACTGTAACGACAATGCAAGGTTATCATAGTCATTACTATATGTATCAAACGTATATAAGGTTTTTGGCAAGGCTACTTTGCTGTGGTTCATATTTGAACAATTTTTTCCTTGCGGCAACAAATTGCTTTTTTTACAGTGCATTATTAAATAATTAGGTATTATTTGATACGGTTACAAATGTGAAACTAATAACGAAAGAAAAATAATTTTGATTTCGAAATAACTAAGAATTTCCCTAAGCCTTGACTAAAGACTGTTCGCGACAAAGTGAGCACTTTTGAAATCAACCTTAGAAAAAAGTCACCGCTCCTACCCGCATAATATTTTAACGGGTACACTGAGTGACATGCGCCTAGTAAAGTTGGTAACGATGGACGGAAAGTAATTCCATATCTTAAAGTCGAATAAAAAGTGTTAGGTAACCATTTAAGACTACTTAAGTTATTTCTTTAGCTTTCTGATTTTTTAATGCATCGGAGTGTAAAAAGTGAGCAGATTTGTAAAATATTTTCTTTTATAATAACTTCACAGTTCCACTTGACCGACACATGAATAAAGCGATGAGGCCCATGACAATGTTAATTTTACGTAAGGCGGAAGACTACACAACGTACATATAAGTAGATCTTAAGCAGGGCTTTCAAAAGTCATGGACGAAAATACATAAATACAAGATGGCAAGGAAACTTGACCATTAAGTACACTGTAAAAATTTTCTGGTGACCTTCCTAAACTATAATCGAAGTTTTTAACCTATACAATGTATGGAAATAATACCACACATCAAGCTGCAGATACAGGAATGTTTAGCATCGCTACTTTACAAGGTTGGGAACTTCCCCACGCATTCGACCCTTTCCTGAGCAAATATAGGAACGTGAATGTATAGGGGAAAAAAAAGGTAATTTTTTTCCCCTATACATTCACGTTCCTATTACCATTCCCGTTTCCTCACTATGGGTTGTTCGCGGTGGAATGAGCACTTTTGAAAGCCCTGCTTAAGATCTACTTGTTTGTCCATTGTGTATTATTACACCATACGTACAATTAACGTTTCCATGGGCTTGATCACTTTTTTTAGAAAAGCAAATATTTTACAAATGGTTTTATTTTTATACTTATATGCATTAAAATAAAAAGAAATGAAATAAAATAGTTCTCGTATTCACAAATGTTTACCGACACTTGTAATTAAACGTAAACACATGGAACTATTTTCTTTCCGTTGTTGCCAATTTTTCTGGGTGGGTGACAGTGTACAAGTTAAAATGTACGCAGATAGGGACTGTGACTTTTTTCCAAGGTTCATTTCAAGAATGCTCACTTTACTGTGAGCAGCCTTTGGGCAGATATACTGGTATGGTGAATTTCCGAATAATCACTGAGTGTCTTCCGCCTGCCCGCGGCAATTTCGCACGCTGCAGGCTTCGAAATACGTGAGCTCAAGAGGCCGACGACTCTTGTACTCGTTCACCTTTTGCCTCATCACGTCTACGTGCTAGGTTGTTCAACTTGGCGTGCAGTCTCACCGTCGACGACTCACCTGAACTTGACTAAGCGGTGACCCTATATTTCTATGGCACGTCAATAAAGATGAAAGTGTGACGCGTATCTAAAAATAACTCCAAAGCGTCTGTAGATGCAAAAATATTTAGCAGCTAAAAGTAATTCCAAAAACACTCTTTTTTAAACATTTTTATGTCCAAAAATTATTGTAGGAGTTGAAACGTGTCTTTGGACAAGAAAACTTTCTTAAATGCGTCTCTTGCTCATTCACCACTATTATATATATATAATATATATAAAATTGTATGTGTTCTAACAAACCTATGATACACGCTTCATGCGCCAGCTAGGTGGACCCCTTAACAGCGAGGTAATCAGAGTCGATGACGTTGAAGTCAGGTGACTGAATGCAGGAAAGGAGAAACAAGGAGTGCTTCGAGAAAACCCGTTGGCCGATGGGTACGTTCGCCACGTTTCCCACTTGACGAAAATCCGGAACTGACCCAGCCGGGAATCGAACCCGGTTCGCCGTGGTGAGAGGCGGGTAGTCTGAACGCTACATCACCGCGGGCACCCCTGAGGATCGTGGATGTGCATTGGCGAGACCTGCTGATCCAGCAAGGAATGAACATCGCGATATCACCGATCAGACACAATATCCACTTTCAAACCTTTGCTCAGCCAGTTCGGCAAATTAATATGTTTACATCACTAAGGACCACCAACCTATTTCGCATCTACATACGTACCTAGTCTGCGCTTCTGCCTTGCATACAAAAAATAGTAAAACTGATCGTCGCCCAAGCTCACTGTCCCACACAAGTTAAATTGTTTGTTACCATCTGATATTTCCGACAGAGCCTTTCAGTGACCGAACAACCGCTACGATGGAGAGCAAGAACTTAATAATTCGTATTCACACGATACTTACGATATAGACACAGAAATTAGACCACTACCAAACAGTTTTGCAACTGGCGGGCAGTCCTCAGTAGCAAGCCTGCGGATGCAGTTGAATCGTCAGTTATTTTTATACCTCCGTGGAACTTTCTCATATCACAAAAATTCCTGTCAGTTTTCATTAACATTTGCAATGTGTGAAACGTAATATTTAACTTAAATACGCTCATTACATATCCAGAACATACCTGTATAGTAAGTTAACCATTAACACGTATTAAGCAGATGATTTTATACGCTCTTTATGAAGACCTACGTCTGTGTAAACTTAGTTTCAGCCCAGCAGCCTGTAACCTGCTGCACATAACCTAGTGTGTGCTGTGAATGAAAGTTTCGTGTTTTCTTTTCAAGTTGTTGATTTTGTAATTTATTGCATATGTGACACGAAAAGATAAGATTGTTTGCCGCAGCAAACAACAAAAAGTTAGTGGGCTTAGACTAAGCACGATTACTAATTCAACTATATTATATTTAGGCAAACGATAGGAGAAACAAACGAATTTACGTGTAATTACAAGACATAAAAATTATGAAGAGATAATGTATAAGTAAAAAAAAAAAAAAAAAAAAAGCCTCAAACAAGGATATGGACTTCAAAACGTAACTTTTCGAACCGCGCACACAAGCAGTGCGTACAGAACTCAACAGCAGGAGTACGTGAGTGAAGAGATTTGGGTGGCTATTAAATTTCAGATCTGGAGAGCCTATGAGGGTGAAGTGAGTACGGAGTAGCGCCGGAATTAAAGGGCGGGGAAACGGGAGATCCCCGAAAAAACCAGCCTACTAGCGGCATTGTCCGGCTCAACAGTAGGAAAATGCTCCACAATATGTTACCGAGACTAACTTCCCGAGTCACATTTTAATAAGGAAACAGGAAATATTACCATCACAGTACATGTACTGTAACTTATTCACTTGTAGTGAATTCTCCGACTGTGCAACAGGAGGACACAGTGTCGATTTTCGGTTGAGAAAGTTGAACAATATGTATGTGTGTAGGTATACATGTAAGTATTTATAAACACAGAAGCACATGCATACAATTTTATGTATTTGCAGAAGGAGAGAACAAATTTCAAAATAAACGGACAGTATTACTCCATCAGTGCATTTTATATGCATAAATAATTACGCCACGAACTGTTATGAGCCGTAAACTCTTTCGATAGTGACCTCGTGTCATCAAATATTTCCTGAGAATTTTGTATCAATACAGTAAAACATTACTTAATAACGTGTAAGAGTCACTTGTTTACTGCATTTAATGTTGCTGAAAGTAGTAGTAAAATCTTTGGAGGTCCGAATATTTTGCAATTATAGTTTGATTAATTCTATCGTAAAACAGAAACTGGAAAATAAAAGTCCTCTTTATAGGTTTTATATATTTTTTTCAATCCGTTCAACTTTCCGAGAAAAAAAATCTGTAAAATATACAGCAAAGCCCAACAGCGAAATTTAAGTTAATTATATTGGCCTATCCTACAAGCCACTTCGCAGAGAAAGTGAAATAAAAAAAAAAATTAAAAAATTGATAGGTTTTTAGTATGTAGCAAGACAAGATTGCGTAGCTATAAACGTATAGCAAAAATGAAAATATTTGTCACCACACTGCAGAACTTAGATATGAACGTGTAACTCCGGAAAACTGGCATTTTCGTCTTTTCAGCACAAAGTGCAAAGCTCCCGATCGTCAGCAGTTCAGACACCGTCAACAACCAAGATGCTAGCAACTTTACTATCATTAGCCCCATTCTCAAAATATTAAAAGAGCCTCCAGTTACTTTCTAGACAAAATATGATACAGTAATAATTTTTTTTTTTTTTTGGGCGACGGTGGATTGGAGCAATTTTCAAAGCGTGCGAAAGGAAATGTGTGGAAAAAGAGGCGAAATATCTTATTTGACTAGCTTTATATTTCAATTACTTTGAATATAAATAATTTATTGGTTTTTACTTTTTACACTCGATGTTGACTTTTTGATTATATATATATATGTGTGTGTGTATATGTATGTGTGTATATGTATATATATTATATATAAACTCAATTTTATTCAACTGCCATAAAAGACGAAACATAAAAACTGTCCATTCATATCCTTTACCACCTGAAATGAATAAATATTGTTGCATGAGACACCTGCGGGGCGTATTTGAGTTCGTGAGGGATGGAAGTCTTAATAAAAAAAATAAAATATAAAAGAAACTGAATTTGATTTTTAAATTATTGTCTCCACTATTATTTACAGCATTAAATTATCTGTCTCCACTACTACTCTTTATTTAACAAGGGACGCAATATTCAACGTCTATTTCAACTCTAATTAACGTCTTTCTTTATTGCATCTGTTGGTTAGTCGAGTAACTCATACGCATTATTAAAATGTGTCGAGTCTATCTGTTGCATTATTTATAATGTATTTTACCCACGCATCTAGTCCAATAGTCCAGCCTGCCAGCGGCACCCTTCACTTCCGCTGGTCACTTCTCCCGCTGCTCGTATTCTATCGCCTAGAACTGAACCACTCATTCATTCATCCACTCCAACTCAACTGCCAGCCCGGAGGCCTGCCGCAATATTTATAGTGTTGCCCTGACCCTATGAAAGGTTCAACGCACCCCGAGTCACGCCGAGAGAACAAGCTCAGTAAATCCAGATCATTATTCGGATGGACACAGAAAATAATACAACCAGAGTCAGCAGCGCTCGTCTGTAATTCGACGCCCGTTATTGTCTTGCCTCCACCGTTGCTATCATATAACGACTCTCTGACTTATTAGCTCGTTCGCGCGCCCGGGCGAAGCAGCGAGCACATAACAATATTTAACCTATCACTATACAAAGTGTAACGATACCCTTCCTTCTCACACTCGTATAAGTACTCTCTACTCCTCCTCTCTGTCTCCACTGACTTCTCCTCGTTATATGTAGATACTGTGGAAGGGAGGTTCGTTCAGGGAAGCATAGCTGTTAACTATTGAAATAATAAGAGGAGAGTTATCTAAACACAGCACTTTATTTATGACGTGAAATATATAATAAGGAATAAAACATTTAACGTTTAACAGTACAAAATAACACATAATTCATTCAAAAGATATACTCAGGATTTACAATTACTAACGTTTATACTACTACTTGAGATTATATCACCTAACCAATGCTCAATTAATAACGGGGTAGTGGGGTCTCGAGATATAGACTTATGCCTAACTGCCACGCGGAATTATGCTCATCATATAATAAAGTCTGCAGAATGGTCCAGAGCTCCTCCAGGCCTTGATGCGGTGATGCCCTCTCCTTTTCGTTGTCGGCTCCGACAATGTACGCCTTACTGCTCTAAACGTTCTGCCGTGTCTTGAGGGGGAGGGGTGAAGTGGCGCGTCGTGCTCACTATTTATATCTGTCAGGCAGTGGGTCGTACGAAACTGGGTACTCACGTCGTCATGAATTATCGCAGTAAGCCACGTTCCACTGCTTGTAAATATTCATAGATTAGTTTCCCATTCTTACAGGAGTTGGAGGTGTGATCCTCGCAAGCTACATGTAAATACTGGTCAAGAGATTAAGGGGTTGAGGGAAAGTTTAGTGGTATAGTATATATGGTAGGAATGCTGTCTTCGTATACAAAGACGACGTCGGCAGGGCTCCAATAGACCCCTGTGTGGGTCTGGTAAGTGGCTGGCACTGTTAGGACAGCTGGCAGAACAAAACACATTACAGCCACGACCTTGGCCATGCAGTGAGCGAAGTGGGCTCCCCACTCATGGTCTCGAGCTTGTCCTGCGATTGGTGTCACCATGGCGACGGTGGAATGCTTGCGCAGAGCGTGCCTCGCACTTCCGCAGTGCTGCCAACGGTGTCTGGCAGTGGTAGCAGCACATCGTGGCTGCTTTAGTGGCACAGCACTCTGTGTGGGGTTGGCAGCCGTGAATCCCCTCTCCACGCCTTGGTTGTGCTGCAGTTGTCCGCTGGTGTGGCGACAGCTAAGAAGGCTGGGCAGGCACCTTGCGCTGTTGGTTCCTGCTATGGAACATGCTTGCTGAGTACTGGGTGATGTCAGCATGCCCCAGATATGGCGTGAACAGGCTGCATGGGTGGCGTTTCGAGCGGTTCCCACAATAGCTCACGTCACTTTGTTCCCTTAGTAAGACATTGAAGATTACTGCAACACATTATAAGACATATTTTAAACACTGATCAAGTACCAACATATAATATAGCCTTAAGGACACTGAATTAGTATACAAATGCAGGCTTTGTATGGCGGTTACACACTGTGTCAAACTTAGGGGGACCGATCTTGTTTATCTATATGCATACAGTCGAGTCACCTAAGACATCGGTTACCCTGAATGGGCAGTGGTAACAATGCGTTAGTGCTGTTTGCTGCGATTGCGCACCGATACATAACCATTAATTCTTAGACTGCACGGCTTATGTGTTTTGTGGAATTGCTTTTTCTGATGTCGTTGTGCATGTAAAAGATTAACTTTTGCATTCTCGCGGTGTTGTAACAACTTAGCACACCAGTCGTTCGTACGTTCTGAGTATTGTGTAACAATTACTTGCGCTGGTAATGCTGCTTGTACCCCGTGGTACAGATAAAAAGAGGTGTACTTGGTTGTTGTTTTTACACTAGTATTGTAGTTTAATATTATGAAATCGACATAAAGGTCCCAATTAGCCTGGTCTGTATTGGCGCATGCTGTCAATTGTTCACCGACAATACGGTTCGTCGCTTCTACAAGACCGTTACAGCGAGGGTCGTATGCAGTTGTAATTAATTTCTTTATGCCCAATGACTTACGTAATTGACTTATCAATTCATTCTGGAAGCTGGTGTCACGATCTGTAAGGATCTGTTCCGAGCACCCTAATTGCAAAATTACTTGTTTGATAAAGTTGGCGCACGTAGCCACGCCTATTGATTTGACTGCTGTAGCAACTACGTAACGACTTAAATACTCTATCATCACCAATATGTAATTATTACCCCATGTAGGGGTGGGAAGAGGACCTTTTGCACTAAGAGCCCATGTCTTTAAAAGGGGTTGATGTGGGATAGATTTCATCTGACCTGCAGGTTTGCTATTGGGAGATTTTGTTTTCTGGCATACTTGGCAAGTATGCACATTTTTTTTACGTCTGCTGTCATGGGTCTCAAAAGTGCTCCTTTACCGTGAAAAGCATATAGTAAGAGTTATAGTAATTGGAAAGTTTGACTCGGGTTTGGATATCGCCCCGGTATAAAATATTTTAACTTATTTCTTTAATATACACGGCATAACACACGCATATAAAAAAATTTAAAGAATAATATATATATATATATATATATATATATATATATATATATATATATATATATATAAACGTAAGTGCAGAATATTGAAGTAGCAAATTTACGGTGAAATTGGAATCTACGAAGAGTTTACGTGAACTCGTGGAAAGTTATATGCAAGTTGTTTTTTTTTTCTACGCATATAGCTTTACACAGGATTCTGAAGAATTTTCCCGAGCATTTTTACGTAAAATGGAATTTTTTTCAACATGATAGAGATTTGATTTTAGCAAAAATATTTTCGCACAGGCCTGACCATCATTTTATTGCATATACTCGTGTAACTTTCCTTTTTCGGCTGTGTGTTGTTTCCTAGAAGCTGTTTTCTTGCTTTAACGATCCAAATGGAATTACATCACTCCGATACCGAAAGTCTGTGATTCGCGGGAATACACATAATATTAAACGCCAAATAATATAGAACTCGTCCATACACGAAAGTGGACCTGAGTTGAAGTGTTTCCAAATGTAACTAAACAATAAACCTCCCGCGAAAAACCGGTTGAGCATGACTAATACAGTTTTAAAACTATTATTTCATTTTTATAAATATTGCACTACTTGATTAATTGCAAGATTACAAAGATACAATGTTGAATTCTCCTCCCCATTTAAAACAATTTTTTTCCCCCGAAATTATGCAAAATAGAATAATGCAGCTACCTCAGCTGTTAAAATCGTTAGAATTTTCAAAGACAATTTCATTTTTACAGCTGTCTAGTACGTATATACGCCAAATTATGACTGCTGGATATTTTGTGACAGTTTCTTTACCAAATAAAAAGTAAATTAATTTAAAGTGCCATGCAGCTCTAAATTCCCTCAGAGAGTCTCTATCGTCATCTTTAGTTCCCGAGTTCCAAAACGAAACATCGGCCAGGCGCTAGCGGATACGTCTTCTGTCCCAGCTCAGTAAGCAGCGATGAGAGGAATAAAACGGCGGGAAACTTGAAAACTGCGGCGGGAGTTTTCGTTACTGTTGCCGGAATATTTAGCCTTGATGGCTGGCCAATCTTGAAGCGTCCCAGTAGTAAGTCTGTCTTAAACATGCTGAAATATCCTCCCCCCAAAAATGGCATCATGGTGCGCTTGAAATATCTCATCTATGTATACTTGTGGAACTAATGTTAATTTATTAATGCCCTGGGGTGCGTTCAATCTAAAATAAATTTCGCTATTCGCAGCCGCCATAACGGCGGCTAAATCGATGGTATTTTGTATAAGCTTGGTCTGGGGTCTTTAATGCAAGCTTTAATTGTTTTGTATGGGGGTCACGCTCATATTCTCCAGCGAAAGGTGAAGTGCTGATGGTTATGGAGCACAAATGTAGAATAGAATCATAGTCAATTTTGACATGTCTTGTTCATGGTTGTACGTAGGTAAAAAATGTGGAGTTCCACTTTTGTTTAAGATTATGATCGTACCATTTAAAGGTGGATCAATGTAGTGTGTTTCTATTTTATTATGTTTGTTTTTCATGACCACTTGTAGATTAACTTGATATAATGTAGTAACAATTTTGCAAATAGCATGTAGGGGAAAATTTTCTCATCTGCTATGACTTTCGCTACTTTTGTTTTGTATTGAGACTGAAATTCGTTTATGAAAAAAAGTTTAATGACTACCCAGTTGTTAACAGTGTACTTAACGATACTGGCTTTAATCTCGCAGTGTTTGTTAGGGTTCTGTAAAATACTTTCCGCCATGGCTTTGTATAGTGATGTGCAGTTTATCATGTCTTGCTCAACTGCGCAGTTTGTGTTTTTAAGATTGCGTAGCTGCTGTTTCAACATATTTATCTCCTCTTGGAGTTTGCCATGGTGCGTACTTTATGAGTCCTGTTCAATGATCTGTTTGTATCTGTACATGTCACGCTCAATGTTTTTGATATTGTCAATTAGTTGTTGCAATGTGATGTTTTCTAACGACACAAGTTTGCCGGCAACGGCTGGTAACACAGAGGTCCAAATGACTAATAAATTCTGGCTCTGGCAATTGGGGTTGACACTTATTCTTATAGAAAGTCAAATTTTCCATAAGAGCCTGAGCACTCTCGCCTGGTTGTTGTTTTGTAAAGTGTAAAAGCTGTCTGTAGTGGTCTTTTTGTTTCGAGTTTTATAAATGTGTGCAATAGTTTGTCTTCAATGTGTTTCCAAGAGATTTCCTGCGTACTGGTTTAATATAGATTTTCGTAGGCCCTCTTTGCTGTTCCTTGCAGATAGAACTTTAAGCGCCGTCGTTTCTCAAGGCCAGGCCAGTTATTTAACTCGCTGACGGCGTTGAAAGTATCTAAAAATTCCTCCACATTTTCGTGAATCTCTCCTTTGAATGTAGGGATGTGGTGTGTTTCTTGTACTACAACGTGTACTGGACTGGCTGTGTGGCATGTACTTGTGCTGGTGTAGAATTGTGTATTCTTGCCGTGTTGTTAGTGTGTTCGGTGGTCAAAGTGTTGGTGGTGGGCAGAGGAATTAATAGCGTGTCCGTTGCCTGGAGATGTTTAATAGGGCGTGGTCGGAGAGATCAACTTGTACCAGCCTCGTTAAATGTTTATTGTTGTGGTTGTAGAAAAGACTGTTCAAGTGTTGAAATCTGTTGTTTTTTTTTGGTGTGTAGTACGCCAATAGACTGTGTATTGTCGGTGGTTAACTGTGTCTGTAAGTGTACGTGAAATGCTAGTGTGCTTGTAGTTTCTCCTGAACCACATGTCAGTGTCTGAACGAGTTCCCTTATCGTTTGTGTAGTAGATTTCTGTTCTGTACTCATGTCGATATGTTAGAATAAAATTATGTTGTGTTGTAAAAACGCGCACTGTGCGACTTATAATTACTTCTAAATACAAAAAGAGAAGAATTTGGGAAGCACTCCGGAAACACACAAAAAACTAGTGGAGTGTTTATCACTTACAAAGGAACAGGTGTTCCAACATGCAAAAAAAAAAGCAGTATACGTGTATTACAGAATGAAAGCAAAGCAGCTTCTGTATGTGTCCTGGGGCGAGCGGCGTGACGTAATGTTAATCTGCTAGGCTGGCAAGGCCTCCTGGATGATATGATGACTACGTTCTCTGCGCACTAACCTTCCTCACTATCGCTTACTGCACTCGCCCTGACCGCGTGGAAGCGACAGCTGTTCAGTACGCTGACTTAATTACAGTAATATATCTACAAGCAATTGATGGATTATAGAGCAATACAATATATTATGACTGATTCTTATTACTAAACATATTTGACATGAATATATCTGGACACCAAAACAATGAATATGCACGGTTGCAATCGCTGAATGACTACGCGTAAGCAAGTTGTGGGTAGCGTGAAGCGCAGCTACGTTTAATTCTCCTACTTCCTGCTGCGTACAATTAGTTAGCGTTAAGCGCAACTTAAGAGAATATTTGCAATTTAAGCCTACTCGCATAAGCGCGAGGTGGAATGATCGGCGCATCCGCCAGTGTAACGATCCCCTCCCTCCTCACACTCTTCTAAGTACTCTCTACTCCTTTTCTCTGTCTCCACTGACTTCTCCTCGTTATACGTAGGTACTGTGGAAGCGGGATCGTTCAGGGAAGCATAGTTGTTAACTATCTAACTAATAAGAGGGTAATTTTCTAAACACAACACTATTTATATTATATAATATATAATAAGGAACAAAACATTTAACAGTACAAAACGGCACATTAATTCCTCCAACAGATATACTCCAAGGTTTACAGTTACTAAAGTTTATACTACTACTTGAGATTATATCACCTAACCTTGCTAGTAATTAATACTCAATTAATGACGGGGCAACGAGGTCACGAGATATAGACTCGCGCCTAACAGCCACGCGGAATTATGCTCATATAATAAAAACTGCAGAATGGTCCAGAGCTCCTCCAGGTCTTGATGCGGTGATGCCCTCTTCTTCGTTGCCGGCTCCGACAATCTACGCCTCACTGCTTCAAATGTTCTGCGGTATCTAGGGTGAGGGGATAGGGTAGCGCATCGTGCCCACTATTTATATCCGTCAGGCAGTGGGTCATGAGGAGCTTGTTATGGCAACAGTTGGCTCGCTCCAAAAGCTATATCCCATCGTACTTTAAGTGGTTCGTGTGCGGTGCCTTGGTGGCCGCTACAAAAGTATATAAGAATTACTTAGCAAAACACGGAACAATTCTACAACTCTGCTCAAAACTGAGCATAAAATTATTGTTTTCAAAACATAATTATACATGGCATCAATATTTTCCAGTCTAAAAAAAAGAAACCTACCATGAAACTTTAAAAAAAGTCTCATTCTCCGAGCTAAGGGCTCAATAACTAACTATCTTATGTCGTTCCGTTTCGTCTGACTGGAGCCAATTCATGCTGAAATCGGCCCCAGCAAGGTTTTATATGCCCCCGTTCATACCTGTGCGGAAAAATATCACAACATTGCAGTGTGCGAGTTTTCGATAACATTTACATACACCAATAACATTTTTATGTTCATCCTGGCGTAGACACATAAACCTGATGAAAGTCTTTTGTTTCTTTGAACAACATCTTGTGCAAGAATTGCAACACAGCTGGGTGAAATAGAGGGAAACCAATGGGAGCGAGTAATGTGACACATCACGGGATTTTCTCTCGCCAAACAGCGTAAAACATGTACATATGGTCCATTCGCGGTTTCTTCACACTTTTGAACCAAACATTTAAAAAAATCACCCCATGTATGAAGTGTTTGGTTGTTTCCTAAATATTCCATATATCAAAAGCGTTATACACTTGTGTTTACATAAAAATACCTTATTTTGGTCAAATTAAACACTAATTTATATTTCACTTATAAATTATATTATGTGAATAAAAACAGTGGGAAAATGTGTGTTGCTAATGCCTAGTAAGAAATAGATCTCGTGCACGATATTATTTAACCGAGTGCACACGAATGCGGTATGTTGTCCGTTTCGTATAATTTTTTAGTCGTATTTAAGCTTAGTTGGTACAAGGCGGAAGAATAGACTGGAAGTATAACTTACGCAGGACTTCAGATAAGTTGGAAGTAACCGTGAATTGACTATGGCGCTTCAGTCGCAAGATGAGCAAGGAACAAGACACATGGTATAGTCATGTTTGCCAACGGACATCAGTCGGGATCCCATCTTCGGCTATAGAGGAGGTTTGCTAATGGAGACGCAAAGAGTCGACATTATATGCTGAAAAGTCGACTACGTTGGCTCTTTGGACATTAGTAGCGCTATCTCGTGAGCGAATGAGGAATACGGAATATAGTATAATAAATACATTAAAGAATATGGTAACACAAACCATTCTACTTAAAGTCCAATCCGTATTGAGACACAATTATATTCTTATTAAGTACATCTCTTCTAACCTTTTAAGTAGTGATGATATTATAACACCTACGAGTGAAAACGTACAAACAATTCGCATGGGTGCAACAGAATCAAATGCATCTTTATGTTGCATTCATATCTTTGTGAACATAATTATAGATGTAAATAAAGGAATCATCAAAATACCAAAATACAACTATAGGCTGTTCACGGTAAAATGAGCATTTTCGAAAGCTCTGCTTAAGAACTACTTGTATACACGTTGTGTATTCATCCGCCTTATGTAAAGTTAACATTGCCGTGGGCCTCATAACTTTATTCGTGCGTAGGTCAAATGAAACTGTGAAATTATTAAGAAAGTAAATATTTTATAGATCTGTTCATTCTTCACAAATGGTTACCTAACACTTTTTATTCGACTTTAGGATATGGAACTACTTTCCATCCATCGTTACCAACTTTACTGGGTGAATGTCACTCAGTGCGCCCATTAAAATAAATGCATGCAGGGGCAGTGACGTTTTTCTAACGTTCATTTCTAAAGTGTTCACTTTATCGTGAACAGCCTTTTAACAGGCTGGTAGGCCACGATGTTCTCTCCTGCGTAGGGTCAGATCATCCTAACTCATTGAAATGTTCGATACGCCCAGAGTACATGCCGGTTGATATTTCTATAATATACCATTATCTATAGTATTGTTAATGCATAATTATGGACATATTTATTTCTCTTCCCTTATTATGCCATAACTTGGTGGACTTGTCCACGCCCCTCGCCCCCTTTTTTTTCACCGAACGAACAGCTATTATTTTTATCTACGCGCACTTGGCTTGGAGTCGACCTTTCCACGGAGTCGCCAAAGCCGACTTTCGCCTGGATGTAGCAGCACCATCGCGTCAAGCCGGCCTCGACCAGGTCAGTTTTGCAGCAGTCCTCGACGGTAGGGAACTAAGTCTCGATGAAGATTTTCTTCGTCGTCGAGAATTTGTTGCGAGCGAGCAGAATATGCGAAATTTTGACGTGTGCGTAAAACTGTTAAGCCATTTGGTCAATTGAGACCGGGCGTCTCAGACATATAAAACAAATATGTAGAACTACGGATACTTATAATAAAGATAACTAAACTGTGATAACCTAGATAGATTTAGAATCCTACAGTACCACATTCACAGAACGTCTTAGTTTAGTTTTATAACTTTTGCAGTTATTGATCGCTGCGATGAAGGTAGTACATTTTCATGAATAAATAACGAGGACGTCTTAAAATTGCTTATTAATTACTATATGCTAGCTTCTCCAAAAATAAAAAAGGATATATGAATAATTTCTAAGCAAAATAATTACCTCTCATCTGATTTTATCAAACGATAGCTCGCATGAACTGAAAATATTTTGTCAACGAAGAGTGAATTTCCGTCGTACACATGTTTTATTTGATGCATAATTAATCAATATTTCATGGATTAGATGTTTTTTTAATCCTTGTCTTCAAATAATAAACGTATTTATATACAAAATATTGTTAATTTCTTAATTGCAAAAGACATTAAAATCAAATCAGCGAGACAGAGTCGCACACGACCGCTTGCACACAGCCAGGAAGACGGCCTCGTAAACTTTTATTTCCTAGGACAGTTCGCTAAAAGCCGCAGCCAGCCACTTTGGGCCAGCGAGTGTACACAAGGACGCGACGAGGCAATCGATAGACGGTCAATCACAATATGCTGACGCGGGCCGGCCGAACCCCTCGCGCGCCGCTGTCTGCTAGGATGAGTGTTCTGCTCCATTAATTGACACGTCACTCTTGTTGTCGCACACGAACTTCTGACATGTGCCGGCGAGTACGCCTCCATAAAATGTCTGTACGGGCTGGGGCAGAAGCTCCCACGAGATCTGCTACCCAAGCCTCCATGCGAGCAGTTATAGAAAGTTCTTCGGAATAACCTATCCACCGATACTTATTGCCGCACAGGTAAAGTTGAGTGCATTTTTTTTTATTTTACTTCTGCAACTGTGGTTCAGGGACAATCTTCATCCACGACTTCAGCATTATGCGTCTATGCACAGTCTAATCGTTTTCTTGGTATAACGGGAAATTTTGTTTTAAAGAAATACGAATGTTTACCTTAATTTTCACACTATATATATATATATATATATATATATATATAAATCAGTGGACATTTTCGTGTTTTTTTTAATGTACTATTTATTCGACTTTAATAGTTTTACGTTCTTTCTCAAAACAAAAATTGGGGTTGGCTGTGTTATGGACACAGCCGTTTGTTTTGCGTGAATACGTCTACGCTGACGCGTTCGGACGCCTTGATGTTTATTTTACGTTCCCGGCACCGCTTCACTCGATCATATGGGGTTTTATGGTATCACTGGATTGCTTTTGAGATGCTCGTTCCACCGTATACGACTTCAGTATTTCGACTTGGCTTTTTGACGAGTATAGGCCGAAATTGTGTTAAGTTTTATTCATTTTTTACATTAAACGCATACAATTTTACTATAACCAAGACACGCGAATGTTTTATACACAGTATCGATTGATCTTGACAAGAGATATCGATTTAAACTTAAACGAGCGTCGTTGCTTCTCCTAGTTAAAAGTTATACTACGCGGAAATTATGAGATGCGGCGAAACTAACTCAAATTTGCAACCTCCCCCCCCCCTACCCCCTCATCACTCTCGATGCTTCGTAGTTCTCACTCAACGTAAAATATTCTTTGGTCTTTGTCAATCGAGTCGTGCAATTGAATTTTTGATGTAGACGATAGATTCGGAGCTGCAATGCCAAACTGTATTCTCCGAATTGTTATCATCGGATTTTCTGGACTGCCTCCCACTGTGGTTGCAAATTTAAAGACGTATTCACGTTAAATCAAACAAAATGATTCTACCACCTTCTCTCTGGCTGTTTAAAATTTCAACCTTCCATCGAACACTGCACACGACCAATTACCAAAACGTCCTTGAAAACGGTTAGCAATCGGCCAAATCTTCCATAGAACCATCCATGCCAAGCAGACATGCAGGCTTACATGTACTCGTCCAAGGAATCTTCCGTCGTGGCATAGGCTGAAGGCCGCTGCACGTCGACCTGGCAGCGTAACAGTCGATACTGCATACTGCGCGGGTACAGCTTGTTATTAATTGCTTTATAGTTAATTCATACCTGATAGTGGCTATGAGCGTAGCTAAATAACGAGTTATTGTTAGGTATACCACAACAGCATAGGATGGCGTTTACTGAACATAAGGGTTATACAATAACTACTTACGTAACTATTGATCGGGGGAGCTTAAGTGGAATACCAAGATGCTAATTAATTGTGTTACGTTGTATTACCGCACGCCAATACTAATACAATCTAATTGGTAAGTCCCCACTTGGTTCATATTGCCGAAGGCTGATTCTAGGAGCCGGTTAACGACGGCCGGACATACCCATCTTCAGTGGTCTTCTCATTCCAATGTCCCGACGTTTTCGGCCCCGTTTACTGGCTCTTCCGCCGAGTGTGCTCCTCTTTCTTCTACTATGTTCTCCGATGTGCTGCTGTGTACCAAATTGCAGGTATGTCGATAGTAGACTTAAACGTAGACTGAAAATTTGACTATCCCTGAGAAGTAAGTATGCATCATTATAATTTTCTCTACTGATGCACATTGGTACGAGATGCTGCAGAGACCGCACGAAAGCAGCTGGGGTTGCAGTGTTTGGGAGACACGTAATAAACAGTAGAACCGTCATGAGGTAAACTAGGCAGGGAACCCACAAGGTCACCCCCCCTTCCCCTTCCCAATACGTCACCGGGTCGTCGGAACCAGCGATCCGCGTGTCTGCAAGCGAGGCCGCAGCGGAGCCCTCGCTCGTACGTCAGTATATCTGCATTACAGAAGTCTCAAGGGCGAATGAAACGCCTAATCTGACGTGAAAAGGGGCTTAGGACACGGAGGTCACTAGCAGTATTATAGTCAATCACGCTGCTAGTAATACTGTAGAATCACGGTATTGTAACTTGCTAAGATTATAGAGTTTAATGTAAAGATAACGTTTACTTGAATGTCTTATAAAATAGGATATAATTAAAGTGTCTTATTTACTGAACCACTAGTATTTTTTTCTGAGTTATAGCATTCGTCATTAAAGTAAAGCACTAGTTTACTACTTCTTGTACCCCCTTAGGTCAGGTGAAACTAAGGGAGGTAACAACATGTTAAAACATGCAAAGCATCAGGCTTTGCACAGAACAAAGTGAGAACCAAGGTACAACCAAACCGCTTCTGTGAACCCTGACAGCGATTACCGCTACATTTTAGAGGTTTGCTGTATGTTATTTCGTACATAATCAAAAAGATTCTTCCCACAGGTTAAAATATATGAACTGTTTTAGCTCATTTCATCTGTGTGTGTGGTCCGTGTAGACGAGTTTAAGGGCCTACCACCCAGTACAATAATCCTATTGAGCCTTTGTTGTTAGAACAAAATTGGAAAGAAAACGCCTGGGTGGGGCTTTGTTCATTGGGACGATGTCGTGTCTGTAGGCTTGGTGGCTCGACATTCAGTGATGTCATTCAATATGCATAAGTCGGAAATTGGAAAGTCTATTGAACTGCAATGGTATCCAGATCTGCGCAAGATTGGGCTTCCTATAATTTCAAAACGAAGCACTTTCAGCCTTTTTTTTTCCCTCGAGCAACTTAATTTTATTCTGCTCTGAAGACCTCGATATTAAGAGCCACCAAAATCTCTTTACTCACTCATACTTTTAATGTACAAAAGAGTTACAATGATTGTCACTGACCAATACATCAGCTCAGACAGGACTTATCTTTTCGTCGCTACAAGTCTCAGCGTTTTTCGTCGTCTTAAATTCCAGTGAATCTTCAGTTCAATAATCCCGGCTAGTGGTTGTTTTTTACTGCACGTCGCGGTATTTTTGGCCAGCTTTAATTTCTAATAAAAATAAATAAAAAAGCTTTACGAGTCAACTGTTCTCTTTGTATGCATGTCGGTATGTATATCTTGACGTGCGCTCCAACTCTGCTATCCCCGAGTATACTTCAGTCAAATATATACAACACTAACAAAAATTCAGACGTTTTTTATTTGGTTGAAAAATTTATCGGTTGACTTAAACCCTAACGGCCGGTTTCACCACGTGAGATAACGATATTTTATCGAGTTTAAGTGGCAAATTATATCGATTATCTGTCTTTTATGTTTAACCACCCACCTTATCTCGATTTTCTCAATATATCATGATAAAATATTATAACCGGCGGTTTTGGTGGATAAAATCATTTTATCGAGATAAAGAAGTAAAATATAACAAAATACATTAGACTATTCGCAAAGAAATTTGGAAAGTGATAGAAAATTATTATTTGTAGATCATTAGCATAACGTTACACAGTAATAAACACAATATAATCTGGAAATGGTAGCAAAATTAATGCAAGTGTGTTCAGGAAAATGTCGATGTATGAAAACTAATTTGGAACTCGGTAATTACAGGGTTATCTATTTCTGTATAAAAAACTTTTATCAAATCTTAATTCACATTTAATATTACCAGATCCTTGCAGTTTAATTGTTATTCGCTGCATATGATTCGATAAACAGTAATGCACTTAATTTGAGGTTATGAAATCAGGCCTGGGTGTAAAACACGTAAACGTTCAAAAATTCCAAAAATAATTAAAATTATGACCTACACAACAAGCTATAACTTGGCGGCAAAAATAACAGTAACGAATGAAACATATATCTAAAACTATATTTTCCAAGGTTTCATTTTCTCAGTTTGGCGTTTATTCCAGCATTTTGCCCTGAATACGTATATTTCTTTGAATAAGTGCTTAGTTGTAATATTCGCCCTTCAGAAATGTATGTTGTAAGGAAAATAACATTTAAACAGCGATGATGATGATGATAATAATAAATAATAATAATAAATAATAATAATAATACTTATTGTATTGATCGAACATTTAGAAAAATGCAATTTTCCGCGTATTTTATATTACGCTGAAACTTTCAGTTACTATCTCTAATAAACTAATTTTTTCTTTGCGATAGATGTTTTGTTTGTTAGTTTTTGTCGAGAAAATACCATCTCGACTACGAAAAACGATTCACTTTATAACGTTAAATACCGAACATTTTCTGTTGACTGAGCCAACGAAGTGTTTACCAATATCACATCGTGATAAAGTCAGAAAATTGAGATAATTTCATCTCGATATTCTTGACGACGGTTAATACGTGGCGAAACACGCCGAACACTATCGAGATAAAAATCGCAGTAAAACTTCTCATCTCGATAAATTATCTCGACGTTGGTTAAACCGGCCCTAAATTATATATTCCTCCACATCTGCGATATACGTCCGACCAAATCTAATTTTGCAATAGTTTTTCTTTATTTTGTTATTACCAAGTAGTGGAGTAAACACTATAAGCAGTTAATAGTAAGACACAAATTTAGGCCTTGTTATTTTCGCAGATTACATATTGGTAACCTCAATTTTTACAGTATAAACTCAATTCCATAATCAAACGTGCCCTCCGCATACCTAAAACAATTCAGTTTAAATAAACCATGTGCATCTTCGAAGGAAAAACAAACATCGAAATTTAACTGGGAAGCAATAATCGGAAATTTAGTTACTCGGTCTGAAATCACCTGAAAAAGTGCGGAAAACCCACATGAACCGGAAATATTCCAAATAAAAATTCAGTGGAAACAAAAGACGTCAAGAGTAGGATGTAGGGTGCCTTATGAAAACCGATTTAATTTATATATGCTGTGGTAAACACTGCTAAAATAATCATCGCCGTGTTTAATATGTCACCTCGACGTACACATGGCTTATTATATCGGCTCTTTTCTGCACAACTTGTACCATTATTATTATTATTATTTTTTTTAGATCTAATGGTGAAGTAAGTATCGATAAGCTTCGAAAGCGTAAAAGAAACATATTTAAACCTCTTTGAATTGGTAAGATCATATCTCTCGTAAGAATCCTCTTCTTCTTTCTCCAACCAAGATATAATTCAATATTACCACGGGGAAGGGGTTTGGGGAAATACCTAATTGAAACATTATTTCTCTCGCTGTACGTGGATTGTTTATGAAATACAAGTGCCATCTGCGCACACAAATAACCGACTGCTGGCGCTACATTTTTTGTGTGTGCTATCATTAAAAAAATCTTCTGTTAGTAAAGAAGAATGGTGTATGTTATAGGTAACAACCATTTTGTTTCAAATTAGAGCCACAGGAATAACAATAGACTTTTCAAACGGGCGCTACGAAGTGTTGCATACACCAAAAGACCACATACGCAAAATGATGAACTGGCAATGTCATCAAATGTTCATAGAGTAAGTTTACAAAAATTCGAAAATCCTAAACTTGTGAGATTTATAAATCTCTAAATTAGCTTATAAAATGTAAAAATATATAAGTGAACTCAGATGATATTTATAATTCTTATTATTTGAACACTGAAATTTTATTATTTAGTTACTATTAATTTAGAACATGTCTTTGTCGAATTTTCCTCGAGCAAAGTGAGTGAAGAGATTTGGGCGGCTCTTAACAGCGAGGTCTTCAGAGCCGATGAGGGTGATTGAGGCGAGTGTGAAGGGGCGGGGGAGGCGGGAGATCCCCGAGAAATCCCGCTGACCAGCGACATCGTCCGACACGATTCCCACATACGAAAATCCTGGAGCGACCCAGCCGGGAATTGAACCCCGTTCGTATTGGTGGGAAACGAGCAGGCTAACCTCTCAGCAACCGCGGTCCCCTCGAGCAGAGTGGAAAACAAAGCTACCTGAACGTTATTATCGTGTTATAAAACTTAAAGGAAAATACGTTGCCATTGCGCATTCATATTTCGCACTTTTTTCTAGCTATACGTATGTTGTATACGAGAGCGTTCCGTTTAGCACTACGTTTAGCTTTACAGAGTAAATTTTCTATGTCGGTAACAATATAATTAGAATTATATTAATTACTCTCATAATATTTGTATTTAACATTTAAACACAACACATTCTGTCGATCATTTGGTACCCAATGATTTAAAGACAAGCAAACTAAACATATTTTCTAAGCAAATTCTTTACGCATTCAAAATCGCCTTTCCGGTCTAAATTATTTAGTGACCGCTTTAAAAACCACACATCGCTAAGTTTCCGGATTGTGATCGTAATAAAAAAAATACTTTTTCACATCTGGTAATTAGCAGCCGTTTCATTTCAAACGATTGAGGCGAATTTAGGAACAGCGTGGAAGAAAATATGATCACAAAGAGATGCTAGTCATTTTTATCTTTGTGACGAAAAGAAAATTCGAGGCCAATATTTCTCGTGGAAAGGGCAACTAGGCGAACATGCGTGTCAGTAAGGTTGCCTACTACACAAGCGCATTGCCGACATTTTTTACAGCCTGTGGCGTTGAACGCACAGGAATATTTTAATTCGTTTTAGAGATATTTTTGCATCTCTTAACAAGGAGGCATTGAGAGCAGATGAGGGCGAATCGAGATGAATATGGAGCATGAACGGGGAAAATGGGAGATTGTCGAGAAAACATGCCAGCGAACGGGATCGTCCGGCATGATTCCCACGTGCAAAAACAGTCGTGTTACTCTGCCGGGAATCGAACCTGGTTCGCCTTGGTGGGAGGCGAGCGGTCTATCCACTGCGCCACTGGGGCCCTGTAATATTTTAAGTATGCAGTTGCTTGCACCACGGACTTCAGTCGCACACTCCCGGAAAATGTGAGAACGCCGTTCGCCAATCAGCGCCTGCAGTCTTACTAGTCAGCCGGCAGGCCGGCCAATAGGGAATCTTCCGCAGCGCGCAGTAGCCAGTCAGACACAAGACCCGCTCCCACAGCCTTGCGCACCCAATCAACGGATCAGGGTTGGCATAATGACACCAATTCCTAGTAAATTCCATGCTGCCGCTGGCAAAAAACTTGGTTTTCACCGGAAAATACTGGTTTTTACCAGCAAGTATAGTATACTGTAATTATGTACCTAGGCCTGTAATAAAATTAGACAGTTTGGTCTTTGGTAAAAATTTGCTTTTACTTATTAATACCAATTAAATAGATCAGGGTACCATTGTTTATTTATATGTTTGTTATACGTATACAGATTTATGTTTGTAATTAACGATAAACCAACATTGTGAGAATGTAATTATAAGATAATTATTTCAGTATATAGTCATAAAAGGAAGCCTGATAATTACCGTGTTTAGTTGGAAAATTTAATGTCAATGATTCCAAGTGGCCATACGAGATAATGGAGCAAAATAGAATAAAAATAACTGTTTAGAATCACATATTCAAAAATATAATAATAGGCCTACATAAACTCCAGTATCTATAATATAAAAATGCGGCTATGCTTGAGACATGATTTTAAATTATTAGGCAATGCCGTTCTTACAAAGGTTCTCGTTTTGCAATCAAAAATAAATGTGTAGTCTACGTTATAAACTGCTTTGACATTTAGTGATTTCAGGCGAATTTTCCTACCAAGGGGAGAATAGTGACAAAAAACGGTTTCAGCCTGAAATTTACCAGTACATTCCACACAGTGGGAAAAAAAACTGTGCCAACCCTGCAACGGATAGATAACCCCCGCCCCCTTTCTCAGAGAACCGCTAGGTCATTTCATTGCTGTACACTTACCTGTTCTGTGCACTTCTGAGCAGACTATCACGAGTGGAGATATTTGGGGAAAGAAAGGGACGCAACATCCATGCCTTCGGCTCCCGCGGGGATCAACTGATGTGGAGGTGGAGGTGGAGTTGCAACGGATGTCTGCGCGAGGAAATTGAAACAATTGGTGAAACCCCACAGACAAACAACAACGACCACCGTTGAAAAGATCTGTACACTAGCCATGATACTACTGTAGGCTCTTCACCGTTACATTAGCACTTTTGAAAGCCCTGTTTAAGATATACCTGTATGCACGTTATGTAATAAGCCGCCTTATGTAAAATTAACATTTGTATGAGCCTCGTCACTTTATTCATGCGTCAGTCAAGTGAAAATGTGACATTATTAGAAAAATAAACATTTTACCAATCTGTTTATTTTTACACTTAGGAGCATTTAAAAAAACAGAAAGCGAAATAAATAACTTAAGTTAACACATTTAACCTAACACTTTTAATTCGACGTTAAGTTGTGGAAGTACTTTGCCTCCTTCGTTACCAACTTTACTGGGCGCATGTCATCCAGTGCGCGCGTTAAACTATATGCAGGTAGGAGCAGTGACATTTTTCTAAGGTTGATTTCAAAAGTGCTCACTTTACTGTGAACAGCCTTTATCACCCTGACTGGCACAAGCCACTTGTTCTGATCCCTGGTGGCCATCCTAAAATACTCGGGAACCAAATGGTCCCACGTGCTGTGTGCCTGGGAGGACAGTGTACAACCCCTCAGACCACCATAACTACAATTTACTCCGATAAAAATTAAATTAATGTGGGCTTTACGTCACAGGCCCATACAAGAAAAATAAGCGCAATGCGACTGGACCTACTGGTTATAGCGCGCTTCGAACCACTTGCCCAAAATCCGTCTGGGAGTTTCTTATTTCCAGAAAATAAAGTAATTAGACGTTTATAAAAATATCTCTTTTGGACAATTTAACATTGCTGGTTCGTATATTAAGAAAGATTACTTTTAAACACTTGTAAAATTAATATACCAAATAGCATTCTGTAATGGATAAAAACGAGCTGAGCTCAGTATACATAGGGCCACGGTGGCTGAGCGATTAGCACGCTTGCCTCCCATCAAGGTGAACCGGGCTCAATCCCCAGCCGCGTCACCGGATTTTCGTAAGTGGGAATCGTGCCGGACGATGCCGTTGGTCAGCGCGTTTTCTCGGGAATCTCCCGTTTACCCGCCCCTTTATTCCGGTGCCGCTCCATATTCACTTCAATCACCCTCCCCGGCGTTCACGACCTCGCTGTTAAGAGCAGCCCAAATCTCTTCACTCAGTATACATAGAATTAGGGACATCTCCATGTTTCGTAACCTTCAGGTTTGCGGGACGGACAATGACGAGGCCACAAAGAGCATTAATTGCCATTGTAACCAAATATTTATATTTATTGCGGCAGTTCGGATATTCACGCTACGTAAACGTAACCAACACGCCAGCATCAACAAAAAAATTTAAAAGTCACCTATCCCGCGCGTGTTACGTAATATGTTCACACTTCTGATTCATGCGTGAGTCATTCGAGTGAGTGGTTAGAGTCATGGGTGTACACTACTCTTGGATACCTTCAAATCCATTTCCAGAACAAAATTAATTGTTTCACTGAATAAATGTTTATAAACCTTTTAACATCCAAAAAATTGGAATTATATTTATTTCACAATCCTTCTTCATAAACAACAAATACAGGATCTGGTACGTTCCCGGGTAGTTCCGCGATTTAAAAAAATTAAAGTTACATTTACGGAGAAATTGTTGATGAGAAAAACAATATTTTCGTAATTTAATGAAAATGTGTTCGTCAGTACTTTCCCATAATTTCATGGACGTTTTCTAACAGTGTAGTAACT
Source organism: Dryococelus australis (assembly GCA_029891345.1). Classification (NCBI taxonomy): domain Eukaryota; kingdom Metazoa; phylum Arthropoda; class Insecta; order Phasmatodea; family Phasmatidae; genus Dryococelus; species Dryococelus australis. Next base: position 321,836,156 of record CM056993.1, on the reverse strand, counting down.
TGTGACCGAGCCATACTAAATAAAATTAGAGGGTTTCCAGTCGATAATGGAACCCATATCGCTGCAGGACTCTCCTACATAAAGGGTACAGGATTGCATACACCATGGTCAGCTAAAATGAGGAAAGGTTCCTGAATAATACTATTACTTTATGGTTAAAGTAAGTAATAATCCAAAAATGTATTAGTACTTATTTTCATATAATACAATTCACATATCAATCAAAATTAACTTATTACTTGTTTAGTTGTAATGTTATTGGTTAGTTATTGCATTCATGTATTTTCGGTATACAAATAATTCTGCTGCCACTTCACGCTTAAGTGTATCATACATATGACCAATTATCATGAACATTTGCGTTTACTCATATGCATGGGATAGGCATTTACGGATTGGTAAAATAATTGTAATAACACATTTCATAATGCACGCATAAAAATAATGCCATTGGATTCAAATGAAATTTTTATGAAAGTTGTGCTACAGGAAAAAAGAAAGACTTGCTACACTATGTTCTAGCCATCTGCAGTACGCACAGAAAAGCCGCTTTAGTACGTTGTCGTAAACATGCATCGATAAGGTCGGGCATTGAATTGGACAAAACTTGATGTTATGGTGAGACATAATTTTTTATATTCGTGGAAAAATTGCGTCCCAAATAACACACTATGGAGGATATGGAGGAAGTTGTCATTTCGCGGGGTCCAAAATATATTCAATGTCGGAGGAATCAGTTGACAGGACATGCCACAGAGATGTTTCACCTTGAAGTAGACACTCCTGGTAAACGATTGTTACATGTGCTATCTTTGAATGAATAGTGCAATGGGGGTGAATGATTAGATGGAGATTTTTGGACATTCGCCAATGCGATGCAGATGTCTGTCATGGAAAAACAGGACTGAGCACGAAAAAATGATTGAAAAAGACAAGTAACATAAGGACGAGGTAATAAATGTGTATACAACACTATAAAATCCAAGAGGGAATATAGTCAAAAATACAGAACGCCAACTACTTACGAAAAATATATGTATATATACATGACCAACAGATAACGCATAGAAAACAACATAGGCCAGAAACCTGCTTGAAAAAGTTACGACGACATTGGCAAAATAAGCAGGAACAAAATGGGACAACACAACAAAGAAACGCACTTAAATACAGCAGTTTTACCAACCATGACAGAATGCAAGCCAGTTTTACCAACCATGACAGAATGCAAGCCAGGTATGCTGTGGTCAAGAATATATATGCACACAGCCAGAAAATTCAATGAAGGAATCGAGTCAAACAAACAGGACAGCAAGCTAAATGCGAAAAATTTAATTACTATATATGTATATGAGAAAACTATGTACGACCAAAAGACAACACACCGAAGACGACACAGGCTAGTTATACACTTACACAAATAAAACGAGCACAACGAAGAAACTTGCACAATCACAGTAGTTTTTCCAAAACCGACAGAACGCGACGATTCGGGAACTGCTATCCGTTCCCTTCTTCACGCAGCGACACACAGGGTCCAAGAACACACGTGCTTGATGTGCATTTAGTCAGAAAGATAGCACGAAGGGTCGCAAGGTGTCTTCAGAATACCGTTGTGCCTTCAATAACTTTAATATAACTACCTGTGGTGAACGATAATACTAATATGGCTACTCAGACAGTCGCACGAGTAGGAGACGTGTCCCACTGTAAAGTAATTTTAGCGCTTGCCAGCAGATCTCGAAACACTGGTACAGAGGCCATCCAATCCCAGAGAAATGCTGAGGACAGTTTGTCACCAGACTGTGGCATTCCACACTGTTTTCTGCTAACATCTCTGCAAATGAAGGCGACTATATTGAAGTATTCATGTAGAAACACGTAAATGTCGTCGGGGTCGTCTATGTTCATATTATAAGCGCTGTAAGTGAATCTGAAAGCGACAATATTTTCAAGCGAAGGTACTACATATTGCTGGATGGTATACAAAGAAGTCGCTGACTATTTTCTTCCATTTTTTGACTGTCAAACGATCCTCTTTTTGGTCTATCGGTTCGTCCGGAATTATGCCATCACGTTTTTTTACAGCGTGGGGATTAAAATACAAAAATTGCAAGAACGAAGTTTTTTTTAAATATTTATGACGAAAAACTCGATTTCGCATGCCTTACCAACGCAAATAACATGACGTATAACGGTACAATGCTGTTCATTTTTAAGGGCACTTTTTGAAAATGCAGTGTATTTTTTTTTTTTGTTGCTGCTATTTTAATTTTAATTAACGAATACAAGTTTTCGACGTATGGATATTTCACGTGTTCATTGCTCCCAAACAATCTGACAAACACGAACGCTCAGGATTCAGGGAAAAATCAATGCCCCATCCATTCAGCCTTTTACAGACTCAAACTCGCATTACTTGTTCATATGGCTGCATCGTGCCTCTTCATACACTGCAAGAACTATGTGAAAAAAACAATTTTTTGTGGCTTCAAGAGTAAACAAAACAAATCCTTTCGTACAACATTATTTAATGTACTAATAAAAGAATTTTGATCAGTGAAAAGAAACTGTCAAGACGATATTTTAAAACTTATATACATGATTAACACGTTCCTTAAATTTTAAACATTATTATTTATTTTGCTTTAATGTTTTAAACAATATTGAAATTAATGATATATGATTTATTATTAGTGGTAAGTAAGAAAGTTTTCATTATTTTATAATTAATACACCAAGAATTTTAAAATCCAAATAGTTAACAATTTTAACACTAAATTTTAATGTTATGACCAGTTATGTGGAATTGAATTATAGTACGGTAATATTCAAGTATGCAAAGAGGGCTGCGAAGTAAGTTGTAGATCGCGAATGTGGAGGTTAAGTCGTGCGTTTGTTAATATTTTCGTGTATGTTTAAAGACTACAGGGTTATTTTAATACTGACAACTGCCCGAACCCAGAGGATGGCCCAGACTGCAAGAACTGCCATAATATTGCTGAATGCTTGAAATTTTTCAGGATTATCTGAGACTGCGGGATGACTGAGAAATGTGATGAACTTTAAGAATGAGATTGATGAAAGAGTGACTACGGAGAATGTCCGAATTCCTCTCCGATGGTCAGTACGAAGCCTGCGAGCGATATATTTCACGACGCTAGGATTTGTGAAATATAGCTGTAGAGTACGTTTAGTGTCATTTGGTATTGAACCCCTTGTCCTGAGATGGTGCTTGTTGGCCCTGAAATGGTTTAGTTATTGCAGTATAACGTATGTAACTAGTAATGGGAACAAAATGTTTTCGGATCATTGTGTTGGTGCTATCATTTTTTGATACACGTGATACGGTCAGCGTTATGGTATCTCGTCAGTAAATAGCATATAAACCAACGACCAACATTGAAATAAAGTTTATCAATATTCCATTATATTTCACTACGATAGTTATTAGAAATATTCTAAATTATTGATTAGTAAGAGTAACGTGTTTATTAAAACTTATAACGATTTTTTATATTCTACCACTTTTCGTTTAGTACTATTCTTTTCTTATTTTTATTCAATTATTAAATTTTGAAATGTCATTGTTGTTAGGTCATTTATTACGAAATTTCTTGGAAAAAGTAAATCGGGTACGCTTAATAACCAAAGCTGATGGAAGTCGAACTGGGATTAGAGCAAGGGCAGAATTAAATCATTTTGTCAGGAATCTCTCTTTTGTATTGGTTTTTTTTTTTTAAATATGGATTTCACTGGAATTTTTTATTTCCGAGGTAAAGGTCACTGTCCTCGAAACCAAATATGGCCTTCAAACCAGAATATCCCTACCAGAAATGAGCAGATGGCCAGGTAGTACCTCAAAGAGAGATCAGGTGACAAAAGGAACAAGCCTGTTATGCGCTTGTAATTCAGCTTGATAAGGCATTGTATCTACAAAGGAGAATGAAATTTAAGACAACTCAGTTACCTTTAGCCGTATTTTTGTAAATTAGTTTATTTTCTGACAGCTAAAAACATGCGGCTTACGAGGTGTTGGCAGTTTTAGCTGGTTTAGACACAAATAATAATTTTTATCAGTGTACAAAGTATAGAGAAGGTCGCTTAGCTTTTTAAACATACAGGTTGTAAAGACGAGTTTTAATAGCCACCACATTCAAATATGATCCAAAATCATAATTTTTCAAGCTCTCTCTTGCAATAATAGAAAGAGTCAAGTCACTTATTTACTCATTCTTTTCTTTGCTCCTATAGCGCGCTATTACGTTCTTACATTAACTATGTGCATAAAATATATCATTTTAGCCGGTATTTGGATAAGTTATTGAAACAGTGTTTAAATATGTATTTTAAATATATATTGATATTTAACGTTTTCTCGTATCCAGATATTTTGGCCTATAACAATTATTTGTTGATCAAGGGAAAACTATGAGATGAGACACACTGGGAGAAATTCGAAGATGCAAGGGCGACAAAATTAATCACAGTAATTTTAAATGATTAAAAAAAAAATTATTTGGATTTTTCTTGCAAACTATTTAAAATAAATACCGAGTGAAATAAAGTGTCTCTTCCGATCGAGTTTGAACACCCTGTGAGATGCTCGGACTCACTTGTGCATTAAATTTCTGCGAATTTAAAAATAACTGCCGTAAAATGCAAAACTTAGCGTTTGTTTAGTAGTCCACCAGTTTCTGAAGGAGAAAAAAAAGTTTGTTACTCAAATGGTGCATCCAGATGTAGTTTTTCTGATTCTGCTATATTTACTCGATGTTTGTTTTTCAGTAAACGTAAGTTGATCTCAAAAATATTAATTAAGGATATTTACACAGTATTTTCGTTACTATATAAAGAGCCCACTCTAAGTCTTGGGCACAAATCCACCGAGACTTCCCTGCTTTGGTTCCTACTGCTGTTATACTGGAGTATATAAAATCACCCCTGACTCTTTCAGGAATTTTTACATGTACTACACACTTCACGCAAAATAGATGTTTTGATTAGCATAATTTAAATGAAACTTTTACATATTTTAGAAGTGTATCGAGTTTCATAGTTAAAACCAATTTTACGAGTAGGTATATTTGTTTTATATTGCAAATTTTAATATTTCGCAATTCACGTATTTGCGCGAGTGTTTGCATAGTCGCTAAAGCATTAAAAGACTACGATTTTAGCGTCACAGTATTTTACAGATCGTAATACGTGCGCTTGTAAATTTAAATTTAAAAATAATGTATTGATGCATTACGGTCTGAAACCTTATGGCAGTGAGGAAGTTAGTGATTTTCGTTGTCTCTGCGCAAGGCTTTATTAAAGCATTACCAAAGGAACGTCTTGATCAAACACATGTGTGAACTAAACACTACGTATAATTCGATCGTAATAAAAGTCCTTGCCGTAGGTCCTCATCGAACACACGACATTCTTTTAGTGGCTTCGACCTAGCCCCCACCCGGCGAGAAAACGTTCACATAATAACTCAAACTCTCGAATTTTCGTTGTTTTACCGACTTTGGAGAAGCTTTTCTCAAGTTTGCGAGCGCAAGGTAGTAATTTTCTATACGAGGCGATTTTACGAATCAATCAGATTACACTCTAATAAGTACAACTGGTTCACTGTTATGAACTTTCGAAAGTCCTGTTAGCTAAATTTTTTCTGTCCATAGTTTATCTTACCGCCACATCTCCATGAACCTTAGAATTATTAAATGCTCATCGGTCAAGTGGCAGTGTGAAACCGGCAAAAACGTAAAAAGTTGACGGTTATACCAGTTCTTAAAATAAATTCCGGTAAAATAGTTAAGTATAAACCTCTAGCAATTAATTTTGCTATCCTCCAGCTGAAACCTCACAAGTTTAATGAATTGCGACGAAAAAAATTTATAGTTAATTGCCTACACAATGTACTGCTACAGTGACAGTTAATATGGGAAAATAATATTTTCGGGGTTTCATTGAAAAAACATCGTTAACCACGAACCCCATCTGTGCTATTACCTTAAAAAAATTGTGAAGTTTTGTGTATTCCGTCCTACTGATGATCAGACAATTATTGAAAAGCAAATTTGCTGTATACATACTAAAAGAAATTGTTTCCGAAGCTGCCTCGTCAGTGTATATTGCCTATTCAAACTTTCTGAATCAAACCTTTGAAAAATTACCCCATCTATTACGTGCTTTGTTGTTTTCTAAATACACTGTGTATCACAATCGTTTTATACATCTGTTACCATTAAACTATGTTATTTTTTATTAAATAAAACTTTTACTCATTCTTTATGTATACATTATAATATTTCATTTTTAATTAATGCGAAATAAATAAGGCCTGGCCGAGCGAGGTGGCGCAGTGGTAACTCACTGGATTCGCATTTGGGAGGACCAGGGTTCGATTCCCGGTCCGGCCATTCTGATTTCGGTTTTCCATGGTTTTTTGAATGCTGGAATGGGTCCCAAAGGCCATGGCCGATTCCTTCCCCAATCCCTCTTCCCTGTGCAATTTGCACTGTATCTAATGACACCAAAAGCAGGCATGTGGGTAAGAATGAAAGCAACACCAGTGATATATGAGGATATATCTAATGAGCACCATCAGGTTATACAGTTGATGGATGGAGATCATCAAGACCATCTGGTGTCCTCGAACTTTCAATTCTCTGAGAGTACGGAGAACTGGGACAACATCCTGGACAAGCTACACAACAAGGAAACTGTTATTGCAAGTGACGTCAATGCCAAGTCAACACTATGGTACTCTTCTGTCACAGATGAAAAGGGTACTCTGGTTGAACAGTATCTAACAGCTCTGGATCTCCGAGTTTGTAACCAAGCTGGACACGTAACGTATGTGTCACCAGCAGGGGATGAGAGACCTTCATCGTGACACTGGCTACCAGTAAGGCCAGCCAGCAAGTGTTGAACTGGGAAGGAGTGGAGGATAGCAGCAGCGACCACAGACTTATCCTGTATGAGATCTCACCAGGATCATGCGACATCGTTCGGCATCGGTACTCCCACCAGGTTGCAAAATGGAAACTGTTTAATAATCTTCTGGTGGATAAGATGGAAGTACTTCAGAAAAAGAAGATCCACAGATAAGAGCTCGCTGAATAACTGCAGCTATACAGACCACATGTGACCGCTCAGTGTGGAGGGTAACCTCAAGGACACTCTCCAATATGTGTTCGGACAATGATTTGGATCTATTGAGGAAAGAAGTTCGACGACAACGTCGAAGGCTCAAGAGGGAGAGAGACCAAGGGAGACGTGACCAAATGGTAGTGGAATACAGAAGGAATATAAAGAGGTACTTCTTGGAGGTTCGACAGAGGATATCTGAGTCGTGGAAGAAACTCATAGAAGCCTTGGGGCTGTTTTACTGAGACAGCTGTGGGACATGCGAGCGAAATTACTGAAACAATATCAGTAATGATAGAGGCACTCCTGCCAGGCGACTCAGCAGATGGTGAAATGGAAGAGCATGGGTATAAGAGAGAATATGTGGGCATTCCACCAGAAACTGATGATGCTCCAAGTGATTAAGGAACTAAAACTGAAGAAAGCTCTTGGGTATGACAATATAACAGCCGAAATTGTCAAGAGGTCATACAGCAGAATAAGGACCTGCCTACTGAAGACCTACAATGAACTCCTTAGAATAGGAAGATTTCCAGAGTGCTGGAAGAAAGTGATTCTCTGGATTCTATATAAGGGATCAGGCGGATCCTAAAAACATCAAGTCTTACCGACCTCCGACACTCCTACCAACCTTGGGGAAGATGTTTGATAAATTGGTTAACAAACGTCTAACAGAATTTCTGGATGCAACAGGCGGAGTCAGCAACAAACAGTACAGATTCCGAAGGGGTAGAAGCACAAAGTTGACGGTATTGGACGTGGTATCCCAGGTATGGACCACTGACTGTTCCTATGCAATGGGAATATTTGTGGACATCACCAGTGAATTTGATAATGCATGGTGGACAGGGATACTTCGGCATCTAAAGATCAATAAATGCCCCAGAAATCAGTACCTGCTACTGGCAGTCTACCTGAGGGATCGATCGTGTGTATATATCACAGAGGACATAGAGGTTGAGCGGCAGCTAACTAAAGACTGTCCGCAGGAATCTGTGCTGGGTCCATTGTTGTGGAACCTTGTGTTCGACAGTTTATTGGAACAAGATCTTTCTGAAAATGTGACAATCTACAGTTACGCCGATGATGGCCTAGTGCTGATCTCTGCGAACTTGAGAAAGGAGCTCGAGGGTAAAAGAAATCATGCACACACTGTCAATAAGACCGTGTGTATGATGTTAATGGAAAACCTCAGCAAAAGAAGGCCAACAGTAAGGTTTCACGATCGCCATGTGGGTGTTGTCCACAAGTTCAAGTACCTTGGAGTCGTCCTGGACAGTGGGCTGTCTTTCATGGAACATATAAGACATGTGTGTAACAATTCAGTTGTACTGTTTACAAGAATGAGAGATTCCTTGCCTGTTTATATGGGACTGAATTTTGCTAAACTCAGGTTGATGTACAAGGTAGTGTTTGAGTCTATAATGTGCTATGCTGCATCAGTGTGGTACCACAGGTCAAACCTAGTTATGGTACGAAGGCAATTTAAAGCACAGAGAGCAGTACTGTTGACTGTAACTAAGGTGTACCGAACTGTGTTGACAGAAGTCCTAACAGTATTGGCAGGAGTATTGCCGATAGACCTGTTGATCAGGGAGAGAGGAGAAATGTTTGAGGAGTTGAGGGGAATATCCCCATCGATAACACACACAAGAGAGAGTATAGGGAGCACACCTTACATATCTGGCAAGATAAATGGAACACCACTGAAAAAGAAAGAGAAGTGTTCAGAGTGTTTCTGGATGTCAAAGACAGATACAAGAAGAAATGGTTAAGAACAACCAACTACCTCTCTCAACTGATCACAGGACATGGCAACTTCAGAGTAAAACTACACCAGTTTGGGTTGGTGGAAACCCCTCAATGTCCAACATGTGGAGTAGAGGACACGGTGCAACATGTACTACTGGAATGTGGAAGAGTATAGGACCTATGTACATGACTACTGGCACAGCTGGCATAGAATGCCATAGAAACTCCATGGCACTCAAGTGGAGCACGACGGCAAGAATCTTTAAGGAATTCTCCCTACTTGTAGGAAGACGAATTAAAGAGTTAAACGCCTGGCTGCAAGAACAAGATCTGACGGCAAGGGGACTGCACAGTGCAGATAACAATGAAAGGGAATCCAGCTTGAGTGATGGGTGTGCAAGAAGGAAGAAGTGGGACTCGTAGATGGCCGTTCTTCTGGGAACCGTCACCTTCTTCCTTGAGAGAATAGCTGCTCTGTACGAGAACTTCACGAGCCATCAATGCAGACAGCTAACCAAGAATAGAACTAGACAGATGGTACACCAGCTTGGGAGTGCAAATAGAAGAATCCTGGATGAGACAATCCTGACTGTGTCGGGAAGTGTCAAGAACACAGCTAAGGATCTGAAGTTGGAACAGTCTTCAAGCAATCCTTGGAATCAAGTAACAAGAGTGAATGGAAGACTTGTATTCAACCTACAGGAGTGTGACGAGGAGTTGCAGGGTGGTTCCATGATGGAAGAGCCCATTTCTGTGCATAAACAACACAAAATATCAGTTGAAGACATGGAGCAAATTCAGAAAGAAATGGAACAATCTCCGACTTGTCAAAATGGAATATTCCTCGTTGTATGCTGCGGCCATGTCAACAGTCTTGAGAAGTATGGAAGGTGTAAATCACACATCCTGTGCCCCTATCCATAATACAGGGATCGAATGTTGCTTGCAACATCTTACCGGCCAAGAAGCGTAGAAGATCTAAAGGAACTCTTGCAACAAGTGCATGGGAGAAGGGGGAGAAGAGTTCGACTTTGAGAAATGTCGAAAGGAAGCAATAAAGACATATGACCACAGGTACTTCAATCACAGGGTCCCTTTTACTGGTTATATGGTGGTGCGCTACTGATACCTGGCGCACCACGGGGAGAGTAAATATGACAAGTCCAGCAAAGTCACTTCCTCACGATGAGGTCAAGGGGGGACTGATGAATGAAGCTTACTCTCATTCTTCTGAGACCCTTGACCAAATTATCCTCGAAACAAGACAATTTCCAGAGATCCATTCACGAAGAGTTCGGGTAAGCCCAGAACAGCTTGGGATGAGCCAATTCATAATGGTCAGGAGGACAAGTTTTTAATGGAATGGGAGAAAACCTGTGGTACAGGCGCACAGCACAGAACAGGCTGTAGACAAGAACAGAAGAGGAGAAAAAGTGCTGAGCACTAGCTTACTCATCAGAGTCCAGTCCTAGTGAGGGAGGATGGGGGAAGTGCTGGCCTTCGGGCCTTTAAAACCTGTCTCTAATGACCTCGCTGTCGACGATACGTTAAGCCCACTCGCTTACCTACCTAAATCAGGGAGGAAATATGTATGTTAGTAATGCAGGGTAAGAAATAGTTCCCATGCAAATTATTACGAAAATGAGTGCGCACGAATGCGGTACGTCGTCCCTTTGGTGTAATTTTAAGACTCGGTTAAGATTCGTTTGCATGAAGCGGAGGCATATCCTGAAATCAGAACTTAAGTAGTACTTCAGAAAAGTTTAAAATAAACCGCGAATGGAATATAGGAGAATTGGTGAATTATTAATTTTTTCCATGCATACACGATAGCATTCCTACAATTGTTTAGGAAAGAGTGAAATGCGTAATGAAGTTCTCAAATTCTTATGATATCGAAACTAGACATTCAAATATTTGCAGCCCGATATATGGTACGTTTCTCACAGTTGGGGCCGCGGTGGCAGAGCGGTTAGACTACACATCTCCGACTACGGCGAACCGGATTCAATCCCACCTGGGTCACTCCTGGATTTTCACATGAGGGAATCGTGCCGGATGATGCCACTGGTTGGAAGGTTTTCTCGGAGATCTCCCGTTTCCCCCGCCCTTTCATTCCAGTGCTGCTCCATACTCCCCTCATTCACCCACATCGACTCTCAAGACCTCGCTGTTAAGAGTCGCCCAAATCTCTTCACTCATCCAATTACAGTTATTTTGCGGGAGAAGCATATTACCTATAAAAATTCCTGCAAAAGTTAAGGGTGATGTTTTTGTACTCCCTTATAATAGGAATCTAGCCCAACGTAGGGAAGTCTTGGGTGATTTGTGGCCAAGACTTACAGTAAGTTCTTTATCCAGTATTGATAATATTGAGTAAATTTTCCCAATAAATAATTTCGAGATTTAGCTGCTTTTACTGAAATAAAACATTGAGTAAATATTGCAAAATTGAAAGCTACAGCTAGATATATTGTTTGTATAACAGTTTTCTTTCCTCCTCCAGAAATTGGCCGATTATTAAACAACAAATTCTGGGTTTCACCTCTTTTTACGGCAATTAAAAAAAAAACCTACTGAATTTTATAATTAAGATCAACTTTGCGAGTATTTTTGTTGTACCTTGCAAATTTTGATATTATTTCGCATTTAAGACAACTGTTCAGGTATTAACATAGTCGCTGAAGCTGAAAAGCACTATCTTATTATCGTCGCAGTATTTTACACATGGTATGTTACGTATGTACATACGCTTGGAAATATAGAAGCGGAAATATTTTATTGATTCACTAGTTTATCCCAGCGAACGTTGTTCCGCCTCTTTCACGTCCAATTTTGCCTTTTCAATGCGTCTTCTCTATTACTTCTGGTAGGTCGACCAATGTTTGACCGTGGTATCGCTGGAATTTTTCTCTTTCAGATCAATAAACATTACCTTTAAGTATAAGCAAAATCGGCCCATAAATATAGAAGTTAGACTCCAGCGCCACCTGTCGGAATGAAACAACTAAAAACATTACTTGCCACCTCAGTAACATATTGTGTGAATATAGTCTCAATTGGTCCAGTGGTTTATCAGTGATGATGCGGTTTACTCACGCACAAAGTATTTTGTGTATGAAAATTTCAGTCTAAAATCAAGTGACAATGGGGACGTTAGTAATATACTAAGGTAAAACTCGCGGAGATATGGAAGGGCGAAGAGAACAGAACGTAGAGTTTGTTGCCATGTGCTCGACCAACGGCGGACGCTATCGCGGATCGCAGTCGTAGCTGGCTTGCTCCCGGGGCACCTCGAGGCGATTTTTTTTTTCTCTCGCGTGCGGCCATATTATGTTTACACACGTGACGAGGTTCCCCGCAGTGGCGAGGCGAGACCGACTCGCTCTAAACAGTTTATTCTGCACATTTCAAAAGAACTTGGCCCACATTGCTAGACGACCTATCTCAATAAATAGTATAAGATTTGGGGAACCAATACAAATACAAAATTCAAACACGTCACATAATCGAGGTACTCCTTTTGAGTTGCTTGTGTTTCAGAGCTCGTAGAAATCTGAAGCAGCGTAAAACATTCCCGTTTCTTTTATGTGAGATCCTGTAAAGATGAGCTTCAAATCCACTTATTCTGAGGATATTATGCTTCTTGCAGAACACAGATGGACCTGGAGATTACTTCGTCCCAAAAACGGTGGCTTGGAAGATACCAGAAGATTGATTGGTTGAAACTGCTCTTATGCCAGAATTTTTCATTAAGCATCCTTAATAGAAAATAGAGAAGTCTGGCACAATGGGACCTGGGACTGGAGTTCGGAGTTGTTCATGTCCTGTCATTCCAGTCAGCCGGCGGCCATTTTGTCCACCATGTTGGATATCTCTACCTTGAACTTGACTTTGCCTCTGACAACTCAAAAACCTCGAAACATTCCAAAAAAAAAAAAAAAAAAAAAAATTAAATTTTTTTTTAAAACATATAAAAATGTATTTAAAATTAGAAAACATATTGAAATTTGTCATTAGAATTTATTTTAAATAGTACTACATTTTCGGAGGTCCCACAGCACCACGTCTAACAGATGACTGACCCCCCTCTTCACCCCTCAACCATACTCATTCCATCGTATGCAGCCATCATGGTGATTTTTCGTTTCTTTTATTTATAGATTTCCGAGGCGCCACCACCTTGGATTTCATATGTTTACTTTTACATCACCTAGGTGGCGCTAGTGTATTAATAATCGATATCGCCACCAGGCAAGCTGCCGATTTAACCACCAGGTGACAGCCATATTTGTTTATGTTATTAAATGATACATGGTGCTGTCGGCACCCTCCATACTGGATTCTATTTTCAATGTTTAGGCAGTGCTAATTTCTCAATTATGCAGCCTGCTATCGGCCTGTACTGAATGGTGACATTGACAATTCCTGTAAAGTATGTAGATTGTCATATTTGATTTTTTTGCTTTATTTTTCAATGTAATTATTTTAATTCAAATATTCTTTTATATAAAGTCAGGATATTTATTTTTAAATAAAACGTATATTATTTTAAAAAACTAATTTTATTTGGTAATGTACAAAATGAGAAACACATGGTTTATGAATTGCAATCTTCTGTATTCACCAATCGATGTCCGCTTCAGCGACCCAATAATTGTAGCAGGCAGGCAAACTCCACCACTTGATGTACACCCTTCGGTTACCTCATTTCAGCACCTCGACCAAATACATGTCTAGAAACTTTGTAAGCATGATCTCCTCTGTTTAGAAACCACCATGGATGGGCACATTATTCAGATCCTAGAGAAAGTAGGTCCTCAGAGCATAGTTGCGTATACTTCGAACACGAAAGAGTTCAGAGCTCCAATTCGCTATAAATCCTTTCTCGAAGACGCTTTTCTGTTTGGCGATGCACACCAGGTCGACAAACAGCTTTAAACTTATGTGGATCCCTCCTTTTCACATCAGTGTACAAGGTTCGAAGCAGGAATTCGTCTTTTACGTCTTCGGACTTAATGCGAGTGGTAGAGTGTACAGTAGAGTTAAAATCGCATACAAGTTTTCGGAGTATATCCAATCAAATGTAGCTGATATTCGCAGTGAAATGCGTCCTCAGTTTCCCCTTCAGAGTCCTGTTGAAACTCTCAACGGTAGAAGCTTTGCGATTGCTGTATGTGGGATAATGATTTATGTTATGTTTATTAATCAGGAACTTGAAGTTTGCATTTTAGAATTCCTTGCCCTGGTCTGTTTGTAGATTAGTCAGGAAGTGTCCTTCGCACAATACATCAGTCATGGCCTCTGTGACATCGTGTGCATTGTTCGACTTGACAGGCTGGACGGTTGCACCTACCAATACGGTGGATTGAGTATGGACGAGGGAGGTTGAAACCTGCCAACTAATTGGTGGGGGTGAGGGAAAACCTCCAGAATTTTTTAAAAATAAATTTGTGAATATTTTTTAGTAATAATTTTTTTTGGGACTTTAAAAAAATTGTCAGTAAAAAGGGAAATGTTTAGGGGAAAAAGAAATATTGTTAAGGAAAATAGCCGCCGGGGACTGGATTTTTGAAATCATTTTTTAATAATTTTTTGGAATTTTTCTTTGTTTTTAATTCAATGTCAAAGGTAATCGGGGTCAAGGTCAAAGGTAGAGTTCAATGTAACTGGCTTCAAAGATGGCCACCAGGCGATGTCACAACATTGCGGCTGGCTGGTTCCTAAGTTCCTACTCCCCATTCCCTTCTACCAAAGCATACCAAAGCATACCAAACCCTTCTACTCGCGAGCTAGTTTGGTTAAAGAAACATTTTAATTATTGACGAGTTTTAACTGATTCATTTTAACAGACAAGTCGTAAGGAAGGCTAGTGTAGCGAAGGTAACTACCTCACACATCTTTTTCACATATTTTTATTATTATTTTGAGTCACATTTGTGAATTTATAATTATTCTTCTTTAGAATACCATTTTCAAATTTTATTTGTAAATTTATGCTGAATTATTTTTAAATTAAATTTTCAGATTTTTCTAAATATCTCTGTTGAGTTGTCCTTTTAGTAATGTGTAGAACTTCGGATTATTTATTATGTGTGTATTTGTGTGTGTGTTTTTCATTGTTATCTACACGACAAGATCCAGTGTTTCAGTTACTGCAGCCTGCGCATAGTATTCAATAATTTTACTACACGCAAAACAGAATTATTTTGGGACGCACGCATGACCTGGGCGTCCTGCGTTTCTCTTACTCTATCGTTACACAATTTGGCACCGACTAAGTGGGGCAATGTAAGCACATACAAATCTCAGTATAGTAAAGCACATTCTCATCCTTTATTTTCTTTGTTTTACGCTATCCAGTTTTGTTGATGGAGAGGTGAAGGAGGCATGCTGACAGGACAAAAAAGTATTGCATATATATATATGTGTGTGTGTGTGTGTGTGTGTGTGTTTGTGTGTTTGTGTGTTTGTGTGTGTGTGTGTGTGTGTGTGTGTGTGTGTGTGTGTTTAAGCGCAATAAGCCCCACAAAAATCTGTTTTTGTTTACATATATTTATATGTTATCAAAAACAGATTATATATATACTTGTCAAAACTTCAAATATCCCTTATAATCATTCTCCTTGACGTCCTTGTGGCTACAACTGATTATTCCGTAATTATGGATGAAGGCTTTTACGGAAAATGTCTTGTTTTAATCGCTCGTAGTACAATCTGTACTAAAAAGTCCCATCTGGTTCAGTTGAGAAATAAGAAGACTCGCATAAAAACTGCAGGAACATTGTTGGATGAAGATATTGAGAGTGGTGACCGACAATTCTTGCTGGCCACAGTGAAACTGCACGAAATAGCGAAAGTGTCTTCTGTATCCTGCTAGTTGATTCATTACTAAGAAATCCCTATCGTATTGGTCATGCAACGATCACATCAAGAGTCTGGTGTCTCCGATTGCGGCCAATTGCTCGATGGTTTTTATCCAAGTTGTTTTTCATCCCCGTTTCTAACGAACGCCTGTTCGGCTCCTTGATGTGAGCCTTCCCAACTAATCACTCGTTACATTACGATCCTCTTTAGCCTCTGTACAAATATAGTGGCACTAACTACTACTAATATATTTATGTACGTATTACATTACAACTCTTTTCATCGGCCCTTATGTTCGGAAACGTTTCCTTCCATTTGATACCGTTTTTGCCAAGTTTGTTTCTCTCATTCATCAGCTAATTCCGTTCTAGTTCCAGCAGTTTCTTTCTCCTTATTCGTTTCCTTGTTATCAACGTCCATGTTCGTTGTCATTGATATTTCCCAGGTCGTCGTAACTGTATATATTAATCTGGATGGGGTGCATCGGACACCCCCCTCCGTTCACCCTCACCTATTCACTTTAACCTGTCGCCTACCGGTTGTACTTTAATCAAGTTTGTCCTGACATTCCATCGTGAAACTTCCTGTTCTCGTAGTGGTTCCACTCCCACCACTAGTTTTCTATAGCAGTTTATTATGTCACTTCCGGGATCGTTTGTTTAATACGGGACAAACCATGTATTGGTCATGAGTTAACAATTCATTGAACTCTTCCGAAATTTTAATTACCAGTCTTATCATTACATTTTCTTTACATTTCATTACATTTCGAATGCCAATATTTTCACCTTCCAACATTCCGAGTTTTTTAAATCCAGTTCGATTCTTATACATTCAGTTTTAGGACACACTTGTGCCACATGCTGGACGTAATATTCTGTTTCACAAATTATACAGTCACGTGACTACCAAGCTGAACTTGTATAATTTGGCCTATAAATTAGCATGCCCTTTGAAGGTTAATGATCTGTTGTGACTGTCTATCCTCTACATTCACATGTACATTATATGTGATTCTGGCTTTGTCAGGACGTCCCCGTCTCTCCTGCCAGAGTATTATTTGTTCTCTCTTCTTTTTCAACTGAGGTGATGCTTTTATACCTTCGATGACTTAAATTGCCTCACCTTTTACTGACCTATATAGGGCAAAGACTACAGCGAATATTGAGAAGTAATTGTATATGTTAAAATTTGTGTTTCGAAAACTAAGTTACTGGTCACTGAATTTTTAATGTTATGTTCTATCGAGTAAAGATCACTTAAACGTGAACCAAAATTAATTCAGCTCTCTAGCTTCGTTCTCATTAAGATGGAGGTTCCTTTTTCGTATTATTACGCCAGCAAAGTGTATAATATTTTAAAATAAAAATTATGTGTATGCCTAAAAGTAGCATGATATATATTTTTTTAATCTCTTTTAGGCGACAACGGTTAGCATATTGCATGTAATTTTCCAATAAACGGAGATCATAGATACATGAAATCAATCGGCTCTTTATAGTGTGACGTTCGAATAGAAGTGATTTGAAATAATAACTGATTCCATTGCCGATGCTCGAGCCATGTTATGAGAGATTCAGGAGGAGCTGCTGTTCCGGTGGGAGTCGACATGCGTCAAGTAGAACAGCGTAAGCGGAACTGAACACCTAAGAAGCGACGAATTTCCCGGCGACGTATTACCTTCTGGCAGAATTAAAACTAAGTTCGAATATAATGTGCAATATTAACTTCAGATTTTGGAAATTATACGGGCTTTCAATTATACTGATAGTGCGCAATTTTCTGGAAATTAAAAGCACCTTTCTCAAACTGTTGCCAATTGAGTGTTAGATAATGAAGCGATATGATAGATAACCATGAGATGGAATTAAAGCAAGGCCAAACGTTTATTACTGACGCACGTGCTCGAATTATAGCTCATCGGCTTATCTACTTTTTCAAGCGAATTCGACACACATGCTATAGATGAAGTTGGCTGATTGTCTTCTGCACACTTGCCAACAATGGCACTACAGTTTCTGGCACAAATGTCAAATTTAGATGGCATTGATCAAAGGAGTTATAATGTAGTAGTGCATAAATATATTAGTATAGGCACAGTAAAGTGAGCACTGAGGCCCTAGTTACTTTCTTCCTATTAGCCATTTTCTTTATCTTTCCACCACTTTTTTTCTAATAAAAATTTCCATGTAAGTAATAGACACAGAGTATATATTTCACCATACTGAAAAGTTAACATCCAAGGCTGCAATAAAATATATGCCTTGACTATTGCTCCAAATTAAAAAGGCTTCAAAAGTGCTCACTTTACCGTGAATAGTCTGTAGTAGTTAGTGCCACTATAGAAGGCATAGGCCTAGCAAATAAAATTATAATCCCCTAGTTGCGTGTGAATTGTGATGTATGGCAGGCAGGCGAACCGTGCCACCTCCATACTACAGCACAAAGGACAACCGCTAAAGAGTAAAGCGAGAAGAAATGAAAATCCACAAAGAGGTGGAGTGCATGTAATAAGTGAAAATATTAATGACGTAGTCCGGCCAAAATCTCTAGGCCAAATTAAAATCATGAGGAAATCACTAAAAGTAAAGGATAACTTATGTCTCTACACTTCAGCGTAAAGGGACAAAGTAGTGTGGGTGGAATATCATGTAAAATTTAAAAACTACCTCTTGAAAAATACTTTTCAGTTAATGAAGGAAAAAAATCATATTGTGTTTATTAACTTCCCTAGGGTTAACGGTTATCTCTACACTACATCCAAAAAATTTGCATGTTCATAACTTATACATTCATATATATTTTTAAGCACTCTCATAGTCCAATCTATGGTTGGCGATGTAAAAAAAAAAAGCGCTTGCGTTTAAATATTTGTAAGTGTAACAAATCGCTGTCAAAATATAGGCCATTTACCGAGTCCCAACATCAAACATTTATTTTTGCCAACAGAACTACCAAAAACTTAACTACAGACACACACAGATATGTCCACTGTCTACCGAGTCCTTTTTAAACCAAACTTTAAAAAAAGTCACTGTTTACAAATATTTACATTTTTCAACACAAACACTGACCGAAACACTTGCCGTAAAGTTGGCATCGAATTATGAGAAGTATTTCCATATTTCAGCGTCGTATTAACAGTATGATGCTTAAACTATAGGGTACTGAATTTATTTAATTTAGTTCCTCTTTCTTTTAAGGACATGTGATTTATAACTAGCACGTTATTTACGTTCCCAACAATTTCACAGTTCTACATGACCGACACATTAATAAATAAGCCGCCCAAGACAATGATAGTTCGCATAAGGAGAAGGGATATGCAAATCGTAGAGAGAAATAGGCAAAACCTGTACTTGAGCAAGCACAAATTAAAAAACTGTAAAAGGTGTAGGCCTATACGTTCTGAAATGGAGAAAGAAGTAGGGCCTATTTGTGTTTGCTAGTAGGCATGTTTCACCTTGCCATTTGCCATACCTACTACTTCAATAACGTGCAAAATAGAAGTAACTTTTTCAATAGTGTACTTGTTTTACAAGAATGTAAACGGATAAAATTAAAATTTAACTAGTTGAAAGCATGACAAAGTATTTTAAATAATGTCCACGCTAGAACATAAATTTATCATTTTCCATTTTGTTTTCATATAACGCAGTCCTCAACATCCGCTTCCATTGTAAGTTCCCAAAAAGTTTAAACATCACACTGTTAATAATACGACGTTAAAATATGGGAATACTTCTCCTAATTCGATGCCAACATTACAAGTATTTCGATCAGTGCTAGTGTAAAAAAAAATTAAATATTTGGGGGCAATGTTATTTTTCAAAAGTTTGTTTAAAAAGTACTCGGTTAATCGCAAACATCATCGTGAGAGTGTGAGAGTGTGAGAGCGTGAGTGAGAGAGCGTGAGTGAGAGAGAGAGAGAGAGAGAGAGAGAGAGAGAGAGAGAGAGAGAGAGAGAGAGAGAGAGAGAGAGAGAGAGAGAGAGAGAGAGAGAGTGTGTGTGTGGTGAGAGAGAGAGTGTGTGTGTGTGTGCGCGCCTGTGTGTTAGTAGCTCAAGTCAAATGGTTTTCGCAGTTCTATTGGCAGAAAACTGTTCAAAGTTGAAACTCAGTAAATGGTTACAACATAGCTAGCATGCCCTCTCTACCCTAAATTGTGACATCAATTTTTGTTACACATCCATGAGGGTGCTTATAATCCAAGCCATATGTACGAACTCTACCACAGTTGTGACGTCCCGCTCCTTATCGTCGGGAATTGTTATTATAGGCTGTTAAGGCAAAGTGAGCACTTTTGAGGCCCTAGTTACTTTTTTCCTACCAGCCATTTTTACAAGCTTTCATTTAACTTCAGTTTCTTGTATGTATAGTAGGTGTCTGTCTGGCACCCACTGAATCACTAGCAATCACGATGTATTTGGTGGACAAGTTGTCGATTACTGGTGGCGTGTAGAGTTGCAGTGCCGGGGAAGTCCTTATTTACACATGGTTGTGTGGCTAAAAGACCATCCAAACTTTGAAACACAAGAAGGAATTCAAATGATCGACCGCGTGTGTGTATGTGAAATACCATTTGAAGATTCAGATTTGCGTGAACTCGTATTGAAATGTCAAATACATCGAGATACACACACGTGTAAGATGAATAATGAATATTCAGCATGCCGGTTCAACTTCCCGCGAAAAGAGTGCACTGAAACTCGCCTGATCGCAAGCGATACCGATGACGGACGAGTATGTGAATGTATAAATATTCTACCTATATAATAAATAAGCGAGACTAAAAAGAGAAAAATAAATTAACTGTAAGAAACCTTCTGAAACCAAGTTTTCATTTATAAATGAACTAAAAAGACAAAAAAATAATTATAGGAGTAGTTACAGAATTTGTACTACTTGTAAGACGTGGTCGAACAGCCGTAATAAACTTTACTACAAATTAATATTTTGCATCAATTTATTTTTAGTATATAAATACTTATCGTAAATAGTTAAGAGCCTTACGCAAAATATTTGCTTACTAAGCTTACGCAAAGGCGGTATACGTTCTATATTGCACCAAGCTTTTATATACTAAATTCTGTAACTACTCATAATTATTTTTATCTTTTTAGTTTATTTATAAATATCAGCTTGGTTTTAAAAGGTTTTTTACAGTTAGTTTTTTATCCTCCCACCACTTTTTAAAAAAAATTTTGTAATGTATGTAATAAACGCAGTTTATATATTTCACTGGAATCTAAAATTAACGTATATGGCTACAATAACGTATATTTATTGACTATTATTCCAAATGAGAGGACTTCAAAAAGTGCTCACTTTACTGTGGATAGCCTATACCACATCATGGATCTTGTCACTGCCTAGTAAACTACCAATCCATACCGCAGAAACACGATTTTTTAAGTAATTATGCACTTCTCTCTGCCAGCTTCATCCTGCCACGACCTTCAAAATATTTTTGACCACTCTTACGTGATCTCCATGACCTCGATCGCTAAGACGTTACTTTCGGAGAGTTGAGAGTTCTGGCGGCTCTTAACATTGAGGTTTTGACAGCGCTACTTTCGGACCGAGCGGTAAGTTCAAAGTTCGATACAAGGACAAGCCATGACTATGTGCCCCGTTTTACCTGTGAAATTCGGTTTGTTAAGTTCGTAGGCCACTACTTACCAATACTTAAAAACAGTGTAGTGTTACCCCCAGTTAGAGCTACAATTCCCCCTCCCCCCAAACACAAGTCACCAATCCCCTCCGTGGTAGCTACGAACGTATAATTGTGAAGGTTTTCGGTGTTTAGAATTTTTCGCTTTGATATTTTACGCGAAAGGCGAATATGTGTATATTTACATCTACGTGAAGGAAACAAAATTATCATTGTCTTTTTCAACGCATTGAAAAAAAATTCTTTACCTATGTTAAGGCCCTAAATTAACTACTGGCAATATACTCCCATTTAAATATCTTAGATTAGTCCAAGGGTTATTTTAAATGTTTAGGTTCGTTCTGGTTTCGTGTCAGCGTTTAGCAAATTGACTTGAAAGCTGTATTGAGCGATAAGACAACAGAACATCGATAAGTGTAACATAAACTGAAGAAATTAACAATAGCTTTCACTATCCAAAATACTTCTTGTCATAGTTTAATAAAATTTATTTCTTCCAGCAGTTCTAGGGCAGTATTTACATTTAGCCAAAAATTGTTGAAAAATTCATTGTCATCTATTAACAAGTGATTCGGCCACTTATAAATATTCCGTAGGCGCTCCCACACTCTCCCTTCTTAAATTTGGAATTTACACGTCATCTTAAAATAAAATATTTCAATCTCCTCTGTTATCACAATAAAAACAACATTTATAAGTAACTCCCTCTAAAAGAAAATACGGTAGAATATATTAGCGTAAAATAATTGTGTTTCTTCTAACTTCGCAAGTGTGGTTTCCCGTATCTGATGTGTATGTTTGAAAACACAAGCCACTATGTTTTAAACATTCTGATTACCTCAGCGGGCCTGGTATTGCCTCTTGTGTTTCAGTTAGCCACCGGTTATTCTCTTATCACCTACGTGTTTATCTTAAACCAGATATACCAGATATTGTGTAACTGACCCTAACTGTATAAGACATCGCTGAAATTAGTGAGAGTAAAACATGTTAAGCAAATGAGCCTTAACGTTTGAACTACGCCTAAAGAATACTTAAGTGCAACAAAATATAACAATTTCATTTTTAGTGCCTTGTATTTTGCTAACACGCTCTCGCTACACAATCCGCCAAATTCATGTACGTTTTCTACAATACTCCAATTTTCGTTAACTTTAAATGGTATATCTGCAGTTTTTTTCCAAATACCGACATGTCCAAAATGGCCGAAATCTCAATGTCAACGATATGATAACAGAAAGATCATTTTCTTTTTGTATCAAAAGATGACATGTCTGTCTACAAGGGTTCCTGTGATATTGTGGCAATTGTTGACATGTAAAAATTAATTTTTTTGTTGAAAGCCAAAAACTGATATGTAAATAACATATCGACATGTCATATTTTGGTAAGAAACATATCCGTTGTTTATGCTGTCAGAAGCATACAAGTTAAATAATATATTTATTTTATCGTCCGTAATAGCATGAAAATTAATATGCATGCCAGTAAATAATTATATTTCTTGTAGTAAGCGCATCTTGAGGATTGATAAACAATATTATGATTATTTAACACGCAAATATAAACTATAGAAATTAAATTTCATTTTCTGCTATTGGGAGCATTGGTAAGAAAGCAAATATTTTTGTAGTCACGTCTCATTCAGTTATAAACAATGATGTGAGAAGGCTTCATTATTAAGGTTGAAGTAAAACAACTGCCTATGGAGCACTGCACCCGACTATGCAACGTGAAGAACACACAAAGAAAGTAATACAGACACCATAAAAAATTCTGCTTTCCGAAGCATCCAAAACGGAAATGCGCTTAAATTAAGTTAAAAATAAGGACTTTATTGATGATTAATTTTTTACATTTAAAGTCGGTACTAATTTCTTATTAGTTCTTCACATTGTACAGCCAGGTGCAGTGCTCCATAAGCAGTTTCTTTAACTTCAATTTTATAGGGGCTAAAAATGAATACTACAAGTACGAAGAAAATAATTGGCATGGCATTGGCCATGCAAGATGTAAAGGTAAGATTACTAAACTTTTGTCTATATGCTGCTCTATAAGGTTAGTAACCTTATTTTCGATAATGTAATTTTTTATTATGCCGACAATATTCACTTGTTTATTACAATATTCATTATGCTAGGGTAGTTTTAACAGATCTTGTACGAATATATAGACATGGGTACTGAGATGTACGTACAAGGCCAATGACTGTGATTAATTAAAATACTTGTGCCGTGGTAGTAAGTGAGAGAAAAAGGCGTGATGCCCTTTATGAGATTCTTCCCTCAGCTTGCGTGTACGACCGTTATCATTCCTTAGCTTTCACTTACAAAAAACAATACAGTAGTTAGCGAACCAGCATAAATATCTTGTAATTTATACTCAACCAAGCGCGTTTTGCCAATCCCGGAGTGTGTGTGCACGGTCTGTGGAATGGTCGGCAGGAATACAACTTACCAGGTGAATACTATTCTTCGGGCTGGAATTCTGCTACGTACACACTTTGTGCCCGCTAACACCTTAGGAACTCTCAATACACGATTAAGTTTAGCCAGAAAATGCTTTATGAACCTGGAAAGACACAGGAATAAACAACAGAATATAAGTTAAACGACCAGTAACATTAAATTATTTTTAACGTCCATATTTATTTATTGGGGGGGGGGGGGAATTCTTTTAATTCCTTTTTTTTTTTTATTATTTCTTGTTTTATGTGGACTACTGCTAAATAAAACCCTTGTGCCGATTAGCAACGATCTAACAAGGTCACATAACATTCCTATCTTACGTGGGAGTGGCATAAACTAGCTTAATGAAAATCCCTATATTATACAGAAAAACGTAGGCTTAAGCTCACTCATGTAAAATCCCTTAAAGCTAAAGTTACTCTAAAAAAATATACATATATATGTTTATTCAATAAAAAAAAATTTTCAGTGTGCCTAGCCCAGGGGAGTAGATCCTTTCTCAAGTTAACAGTGGGATAGATCGGCGCGTCCAAGGTCAAGATGCGAGGGAGCGATACGGGCAACACTAACACGCACACCTAGCGCCTCATCGCTCCTACGCGCCAGGCGTGCAGTGTTTCCGTCGTGACGCTGTACTGTGCAAATTAGATCTGTAACATTAAGGTTTTATTACACGTGATGAAATACCACAGGTTAAGCTACGCCCGTATATTTGTACTTTTCTCTTACTGCTTATAAACTGCATGGACAAGCTTTAAAAATGCGATATTTGACCATTTTCACTAATTTTTTTCTCGAATAATACACTTAATATGAAAAAGTAAAAAAAAATATGGGCATAGATAACTGTCTTATCTTTTATGACAAGAAGTCGTATTTGCAGAACATTTATTCACCGAGATACGCGTATTCGCGCAAACAACTATTTCACAGAAAATACGGGGCTCCATCCCACTCTTAAGAGTGGGCAAAGTTTTTAAAGCTGGTTTCTCGGTACGCTTAAAGCCAACATGGCGTCGCCTTCTAGAAGGATTATGGCGGGCGCTACGTATAACACATACGTGTAGTGCAATGTGGACTTATCTCACTGACGTTTTACATCTCTCGGTGCTCTTTCAGGTGTAGGGCTGCTTTGATGTTGCGAACAAAATTAGCCGTCAGGACTCGCAGGTCCAGGGTTACATATTTTGGGTATTCATCAGTTTAATTTACTTAAAGAGGACTATGAAATACTAGCAAAATAATTTAACAATTTTTGTCACTAAGCGTTTAAAGCAAAGATCTGGGGACTGAGGTAAACAAGTTTGT
Source organism: Dryococelus australis (assembly GCA_029891345.1). NCBI lineage: Eukaryota > Metazoa > Arthropoda > Insecta > Phasmatodea > Phasmatidae > Dryococelus > Dryococelus australis. Next base: position 321,810,945 of record CM056993.1, on the reverse strand, counting down.
CAATTGCTTTACAGAAGCTACTGATAATAGTTTTGCCTGAGTATATTCATCTCTAGGCCTACAATTAACTGGAAAGATGGAAACATATCTGAGTTCTGCTATTTACATGAAACTGAACAGCCTATTGGGTATTTTCAAACTTAAAATTTCATTGAGAATGTTTTTTTTTCATTTCCAGTAGTAGAAAATTGCACAGCATGAGAGTTTTGTATTATAAACTGTGTTAGAAATATTAGGAAGCCATTTATGAGATATGCAAATTTAACTATCATATTCAAATGTGTGGTGGAAAACACATCACTTTGAAAATGGATTTTTAAGATATCGTGAAACAATTTGTTCTGGGATAAGTAAGAAATAAAAATCTTCAATTTAGACCTTTGTCAAGCATATTACATTCGAAGGCTTTTTTCCCCTGTTACTCATTTTCGTAATAATCCGAGAATTTTGTTACTATTTTGTAGTTGTGTATTCAACCATATTAAATTTAGCCAGTTTTGTAAGTCAACATTAGTGCAAAAAAGATATACGAATGATATGTTATAAAATAATTTTACATTGTTTTTGCTGTAACATGTCACTTAAAATGTTACGAGTATAAAATTAACTGTGCCTAGAGCGTTCGTAACCGTAACTAACAAGTCATGTGTACCAGAAAAAGTTTTGCTTTCGGTACGCCTATTTTCAACAATCTGCAGTTATATTTGTTCAACATTTGTCATTAAACACTACAAATTTCAACAACTCAAGAAACCCTTTCTGCCGATTACTGCATTTTTTGTTAATTTGTTCGCTTACGCCATGCCCAAAGTGCTGCATGTGCCCACGAGTCCTGCAAGGTACGCTCGGACGTACACAGGCTATAAATTACAATGGTGGGAACTGACAGATACGGCAGTAAGGGTAGAATGGGCGCGAACTGCTACTGCCTTTAATTAATTATTTACATATATAATCTGTGTTTTTCTGTCGACAACAGCTGAGGTATCTATAAAACTCTTATCTTTACAACCTCTTAAAAACACCGCCTGGTCGTGGCCGATGTGAACGAACCTTGCGCGTTTGCCCTTCGACTCCAACCTAGCAAGAACGGAACTGGCTGAGTACAACGCATGCTATGGGCCGTTCACGATTAATTGTGCACTTTTGAAACAAACCTTTGAAAGATGTCACTAGCCCTTATTTCTATATAATTTTAAGGGGCCGTTGACTGGCATGCGCCAGGTAATGTTGGTAACGACGGGAGAAAAGTAGCACCATGTATTTACCGCTGAACTAAAAGTTGTAGGTAAAAATTTATGAATACTGAAATGATGTATTTTTCTTGCTGTTTTAAGGCATATAGTGTAAGAATTAGATAATCGGAAAAAGATTTCTTATATAATACTTTCACAGTTTCACCTAGTCAAAGCTTGAATAAAGTGATCAGCCCTGTGGCAATGTTAATGTTACAAATTGTTATGGCCAAATGATAAGGGCTAAATTGCCATAATCCCGAGCGGCTGAGCGGGCCGTCCAAGGCAGGCGAAAAGTGGGGAGCGCGGTCGACCTATATAAGAAGGTACGAGCAAGGCATAGCTCCCGCCATTACCGAGTCGTCGTCGCCGCTGCAGAGACATCACCATTGCTGTCCGACATCGCCGCCTGCCGACAACAAGGTTCGGGAGCCGAGACGCCGACGTCGAGAGAGATGAGAGGCGCCTACTTCCTTTATGCCTTCCCACTGGAGAGGGACTGGTCGCCTCGGTGTAAGAGTGGTTAAAACAGTGGTGAGTCTACCTGATTGGCCTGGCTAGTAGGCAGTTATCTTAGACCCCGCTTCAGCTAGAACTGCTTGAGGATTGGAGCCGCCGCCCATCTGACGGTGGATTAACTGTTGGATCAAAAATAGGTGTAACTTGAGCAGATCAATGAATGTCTTAAACTGTATACTGTCGGTTTGTCTAACTCGCTAATTTACTAATAACACAAAGTGGTGCTAAACCCATTATAACAATATGGTGGAAGAATACACAATGTGCATACAAGTAGATCTTAAGCAGGGCTTTCGAAACTGCTTACTTTATCGTTAACATCCTACGCCCATAATAGTCGATAAATTCCGAATTCAAGCGACAGAAACTGTGATATTATTTCAGTTTGTGAGCCTGCACATGCCCAGTACGCTGGAAGATGTCACTGCTGTTTTGGAAAGCGGTTTGTTGCCTTGCCTTAGCCAACAAGCATACTGCTGGCCGCAATTTACAAGGCCACAATAACAGCAAGAGTTACATTTACTTTTCCTGAAAAATAGTCCCATGGTTAATTACTTTTATGATGGGGACTACCGTAAAACCTGCCTTTGATTGAACGCAACGCAGGTAAACGCCGCTGTATTGAGGGCAATTTGCTAACATCCGCGGCGAAAGATTTCCAATACGACGCTAACGGGACATATAAACAAATAAAGGCATATCGTACGCGGGAAAGCTGTCCGTCTGCAGCCAGTCACTGAGACGAGATGGTGTTGCCCTGGGCGCAGCGCCATCGTGCGTATGGCGACGATTCAACAGAATGTGGGTGAGCAGATACGGAGAACATCGTGAACATTAAGACTTAATTGAGATGCGGCAGTAATCTAGAGTAATAACCCCACGCGCGTTATAGTAAATTTCATTATACAACTATATTGTAAATCAGATATAACTATAAATATAACCATTTTATACTTTTGTATCTCGTGCATTGTGATTAGAAATCTATCGAACGCAAACCATAACACTACGGAGAGCTGCAGGTATCGGTATTTCACCCCATTTTGTCTTCAATATGGCAGGCTACGTAAAAAATACAGTGATCTCTTTTCTGCACAGGGAGTTTTAGGGTAACAGTGACTGTGACTACGCACGATCGTGGTTTTTCTGCAGAAAAGTCACTGCCCCTGCCTGCGCATATTTTAACGGGCGCACCGAGTAACATGCGGCCAGCAAAGTTGGTAGCGATTGATGGAAATTAGTTCTATATACTAACGTCGAATAAAAAGTGTTAGGTAACCATTTGTGTTAACTTAAAAATTATTTCTTTCGTTTTCTTAATGCATCAATGTGTAAAATTAAGTATATTTGTAAAATATTTACTTTTCTAATAATTTTACATTTTCTCCTGACCGACGCATGAATAAAGTGACGAGGCTCATGCGAATGTTAATTTTACGCAAGGTGGAAGATTACGTAATGTGCATACAAGTAGATCTTTAGTATAGCTTTCAAAGATGCTCATTTTATCTATAAGAGCAGAGATTTTTTTTTCGAAAATGTATTTCAATGGTGTGTAAGGAGTCGTGATCCAGTTACTTGTAGAGTTTCCAGGATAAAGGTATGTCCTCAACAGCTCCTTTTGAAAATTTTTAATTCTGAGTGAAGCGAGTGACAGACGGAATGCCCATTTCAGACATTTCTTCCTCTCACGCCGAACTTATTGGCGAGTTATAAGAGGGCAATTCCTAAAGCGTACAGGACTGCTTGACGTGCGATGATGGTTATCAGCTCATACTGGTGATTATCATCTCGTGAATTACTTTAGCACTCTTATTCCACTCTAGTACAAGAATTTTACATGCAATGAAAAAAAAATCCTTATCCAGTACGCACCTGATGCGTTTTTCCTTCGAAGATTCCCTGGGTAATACAACTGAGTAACGAAGAAAGTACAACAAATCTGCTCAACTGATTGCTAGAGAAGAAATATTACTAGAAATTTAACACATGAAATTTTACAACTGAACATATAGACGTTCAGCAGTGACATAGACTCAGTACCACAATCATATATACAGAGCGAGTATAAAATAATACCCCAACTTTGAAGGTCTATAATATCAAAACCAAATAACCTAAAACCTTCGTTTACCAATCAAATTAACCGTGGAAACGTGAAGTTTGTTTACCATATCTTCATAAATGCTCAATGTGACCACCACGAGAGGCTGGAAAATGTAGTCCCCCACCTCCTCTTCTAACTGAGGAAATAACCTCTCTGTAAGCATGTCCAAGTATGGGATTCCAGTAACAGTGGGCTCGTGAAAAAAGGGCCTAAAACCGTGTCTTTGGATACAGCGCAAAACACGTTCACTTTGGGAGAAGCGCGCTCGTGTTCGGTGTTTTAAAGTGGATGCTCCTGACCCCATATCGGCACGTTGTGCAGGTTCACCTTACCATTTGTAGGAACGTCGCTTTCCCCGGTGAACGTGTTTTGCACTGTATTCAAAGACAAGGTTTTCGGCCCTTTCTTTTTTTATCAGTCCACTGTTACTGGAATTCCTTATTTGGACATGCTTGCAGAGTGGTTGTTTCCTCAGTTAGAAGAAGCGGCGGGGGACTTCATCTTCCAGAGCAGGATGGTGCGCCACCCCGTTGGCACCTAGCTGCTCGCGGATACCTGAGCGAGATGATGCCGCAACGCTGGATTGGTCGTGGAGTAGCTGGTGGCCAGGCTCTTCATCACTGGTCCCCAAGAAGCCTGGATCTTACCTCGTGCATCCTTTTTCTATGGGGGTACATAAATGATCAAGTGTTTCGTCCACCATTGCCGGCTAACATTGACGACCTCAAAAAGATAATCACGGACGCCATCCAAACCGTAACACCAGACATGCTGACAAGAGTGTGGAACGAGTTTGAGTATTGCGTAGATGTCGTTCGGGCCGCTCATGGTTGTCATACTGAACATTTATGAAGATATGCTAAACAAACGTCACGCTTCCACTGTTGTAGGTTGTTTGGTTTCAATATTATAGACCTTCAGAATTGTGGTATTCTTTAATACTTACCCTGTATATTCAGATGATACTATTTACTGTTGTTACGTCTAATATTGATTAGAGTCTTCAGTTATAAAGCGGGAAAAATTGTCCACACAGTGATCCGTCGTAACACAGCATATTCAGCTTATTTTCATACTCAATTGAAATCATGGAACTGCAAGTTCATTTTTATAAACTGTCATGTGTACGCATGAATATTACGTCAGTAGAAATAGTATTATGAAACATGCGTATTGTTACGTCTCCCATTCCTAACTCCTATTCTAACCACTCAACCAATAATATCTGAAGCACTCTGCTATCAAGACTAGGTCGGAGTAGACGTACGTGATGGGGGGCGTAACTCTACTAGTTCACTAACAACTCAAGATTCATAACACAATCACTTTATTAAACATTAGACATAAGTATATATAGGCTGTTTACGGTAAAGTGAGCACTTTTTAAGGCCCTGCTAAAATTTTCCTTTCAACTAATCCCTAGCTTTCCGCCACTTTTTAATATAAACATCGCAATAGGGCTATCAAACGCAGTGTATACATTTCACCACTCTCTAAAGTTAACGTCTGGGGCTGCAATAAAATATATTTATTAGGTTTTAATGCATTTTGAAAGGACATTAAAAAGTGCTCATTTTACCGCGAATGGCCTACAAATGGAATTGCTACAGGACATTGCAATGAATGGTTAATTGAACAAGTATTCAGATTATAGTTACTCAAAGGCGGCTCGGTCCCGTTAAGTTACAATATATAATCAAGTACCTAACCTTGCCAGTCAATATTAATTAGTACTTAATGAGACGACAGGGTCTCGAAGGGAAACGTTGCGCCGTAACTGCTAGTTCGAGTTATGCTCACCAGTTAACACAGAGACCTCAGAGCTCCTCAATGCCTCGATGTCGTGATGCTCAGGTTGCCAGCTCCGGCTACTAACGTCGTGGCACCTCAAGCGTCTTCAAGTCAATGGGGGAGGGGGAGGCGGCAGTGGCGTCTACGGCCGTTTTATACGCCTCGCCCAGTAGGTCAGCGTGGCGTGCTTACAACACACTTAATCCATATCCCGTCGTAGCTTAACCGATCATTTCCATGTGGCCGTTGAAGCTTAAGTAGCAACTTTCGTGGGCGGGCCTTTCTGGCCGCTACAGTATTTATGGCGGGGGTGGGTTGAAGAGACTAAATGAAATGTACACCCCACCTGGAATTTTACAATCATAGATTACCGTATAAAAACATTGTATAGCCTATAGCCTATCATTATACATATATGTTAAACTAGATGCAAATGCGAGTTTTGCTCTAAATCCGATTGAATAGCCACTGTTGTGCGCTTACGCGTTTGGCAAGTTTAAAGTGACCTATTCCTGTTTTCTGAATAACTAAACAGTTCTCGGAATGAATGGTCGACTGCGTTTTTTTCTCCGTGAGTGCGGTGCAATTATCTCTACCATATGTTCGCCAGTAACAGACGGCCATGCTTGGCTGTCAACAGATAACAGAGTTTCATTCGTGAAACTCACCTAAACCACTGAATTAGTTTATAACTGCGTGGCCTGATTCGAAATTTTCGTGCCCGTCACATGAATTTTGAAGGGAAATATCCCAAAAACGTATAAAATAATGCATTTATACATTTAGACCAAATACAGTTGTCTATACGTGTCAACATATATGAAATACACGTCATCGTTTATCTTCTAACATTGTAATAAAAGCAAAAAAATGTGGTATGTGAAAGTCAGGTTCACTTAATGTATTCTTACCTATATAAGATATTTTAGTTGTAAGCTATTTTTCAGCTGATGCTTGAACCATTTCTCTAATATTTTGTTAAAGGCTGTTCACGATAAAGTGAGCACTTTAGAAATGAACCTTAGAAAAATGTCACTGCTCCTGCAGGCATATATTTTAACGGGCGCACTGAATGACATTCGCCCAGAAAAGTTGATGACGATGGATGGAAAGTAGTTCGATATCTTAACGTCGAATGAAAGCTGTTAGGTAACCATCTGTGATAAATTAAAATTATTTCTTTCCCTTTCTTTTTTTAATACACGGAAGTGTACAAATGAGCACATTTGTAATATATTTACTTTGCTAATTAGTTCACAATTTCACTTGACCGACGCATGGATGAAGTAATGAGGCCCATGACAACGTTAGTTTTACATAAGGCGGAGGAATACACAACTTGTATACAAGTAGAGCTTTCAAAAGTGCTCATTTTAACGTGAACAGCCTGAAGACTAGCTTCAAATTTGACACGCGTATCACTTCATCGACTTCGAGAAAATTATGTGCGTGTACTCCACTTTCCTGCCAACCGGGAGAGCTTAATTCCTATCCTCGTTTATGGTGTGATAAATTGTGAAAATTTACTTCAATAACTTTCTTTTTACTACATGAAGTATCTCTGAACTGGTTTAAAACCAATATTATAACACTAGCCGTGTGTACTGGCATGAATGACGCAGTATGCATGGTGAATTGGGCCGAGCGAGTATTGAACACTGTCGTGGCAAATAAACTTCACAAGTTCGCCTAAATTGTGACTTCAATATAGGCAAAGTTGCTAAAGTCGAATTTGACTACTACTTGCCTTCACGCACGTATTCAAAAAACTACGCCTGTAAAAAGACGTTTCGTTCGCTTTAAAGTTACACTCAAGAAACGTGAAAATAGTAGCCGGCATTTTTGAAACACTGATTATAGATTACTAAAAAACTGTTAGTTCTGCACGTGGGCCTAACGTTAATCAAGATTTAACACCATAGCTGTAGAAGATTACCTTGAAAGGAATCAACTTTTCTCAAGTTGACACGTCCGCCTCCAAGCGGACCAGCCACGCACGACTATCCTGAACCAGGCGCTTGGCTGATACTGGGGGCGGCTCCGCGCGGAGCTCGCGAGGCCGTCAGGCGCCCCTTCGTGGCAGGACCCGGAACTACGAATAAATCTGGCAAGTCTTATACACTTCTTTACTTTCTTGTCCCTCCTTGATATTTTGAGCTGCATTTTGGGGTGCATTAATAAGCGCCTGCCAGCCTGAATAATCGTGCAGTCTTCCTCTACGAGTGGTGCGGCTGGCTGGCGAGGCGATGACGTCGACATTGGAACTCGCAGTTAGGCTTCATGGCGCTATGCGCGGCAGTTTCGAAAGTTGAAAAGTCAAGTAATTTCATAACTGTGGTGTTTTTTATACGTTGCCCCGGTAATTGGTAGATTAGTTACATAGAAGGGATGTTGTATTGTAGAAATAATTGTGTCTTCCCTGCGATTTGAGTGTAGGCATTTTAATAGTTAGTTTTTATCCTGACAAATTTAAAAGAGTGGGGGTCCTCACTATATATAGAGCCCCTTCTGCCAACTTTAGTAAATTCAATGGCTTATCAGATCATTATGCACAAATATTAGTTATGCCTTCCATAAAAATGCCCCCAAAAGCATTTCTTATAAGAAAACACAAAATTTTTCGCTGGAAAATGTCTTACAATTCAAAAGTGAGCTCAGCAGGGAGCAATGGTCAAAATTGTATACTTGTACCGAAGCAAATGAAAAATTTAACTCATTTATTAACCAAGTTCTCCATTGTTTTGAAAAATGTTTCCCGTCCCAACAAATGTACGGGGTCAACAGTAATACAAATACCAAGAAAAATTTATGGCTCACCAAAGGAATAGAAATTCCATGTGAAAACAAAAGAAAACTACACAAGGCCGCCAGAACCAGCAGCAACCCTGACACAATTAATCACTACAGGAAATACTGCAAAATTTTGGGTAAGGTCATAAAATCTGCAAAACAGATTTTTTTCTGTAAGCTCGTTAAGAATTCTCAAAACAAAATAAAAACTACATGGAATATTGTAAAAAAAAAAACACAGGAAGAACAAAGCAACGTCCAGTGGTAAACCTAAAAGTAAATGACTGCATATCCTCAGACACTAAATTAGTCGCAGATACATTTAATTCACACTACTTAAATGTCGTATAAAACATAATAAAAAACCCATCAAACAAGATGTAAACCATATTCCTACACTGCAGGCTACAGAATACCCTGATATATCTTTTACAAACACAACTCCAAAAGAAGTGGAGAAAACAATCAATTCTTTGCAACCAAAACTATCTAGCGGCTGTGATGGCACTAGCTGTACGTTATTAAAGTAATGCGCTTTTGAATTCAGTGTTCCATTAAGCCATATTTGTAATGATATCTTCAATACAGAATTGTTTCCAGACAGACTCAAATGGGGTATGGTAACACCATTGTTCAAGAAAGGAGACACGACCGAAGTAAACAATTATAGACCCATCTCACTTCTTACATCCTTTTCAAAAGTAATTGAAAAACTAATTTACAGGAGATTGCTGCAACATTTTGAGAATCACAAAATCTGATCAAATTTCCAGTTTGGCTTTAGAAAAAACACGTCAACAAATGATGCACTTTTAAAACTAACAAATAGCATTCCTAATGCACTTGATAAAATGATGCCATCTAATGGAATATTTTGCGACCTCACTAAAGCATTTGACTGTGTAAATCAAAACATACTTATAGAAAAATTAAAGTTTTATGGAGTCTCAGGTACATCAAATAAACTAATAAGCTCATACCTTTCAAACAGACAACAACAAGAGCGTATCAAACGAAAATCTATTTCATTCTACTCTGAACCAGGAAAAATCAAGCATAGGGTCCCACAAGGATCAATATTAGGCCCCCTACCCTTCCTAGTTTATATAAATGACCTTCCATGTGCCTTAACTCCAGAAAATACTCCAATTTTATTTGCAGATGATACTAGCATCTTAGTCTCCGGAGACTCAGTAAATGATCTTGCACAAAAAAGGACACAACATTTACAGAGCTAAACGCATGGTTTACTGCAAACAAATTAAATCTCAACCTAGATAAAACATATCTTATGAATTTCCTAACAAAGAACAGAAAAAAAACCATTAATTCATATGTTAGCAGTAACAGAGACAAAATTATTGAAACTGCAGTGATTAAGTTTCTCGGCTTAAAAGTAGACAATTTACTTAACTGTAAATCACACATTGCATATATTTTACCTAAACGAAGTTCAGTATGACTCGCCCTGCGGAGTGTTGCAGAGGTCTTAAACAAAAATACAGCAAAAATGGTATATTTTGCATATTTTCATTCCATCATGTGTTATGGTATAACTTTTTGGGGTAATTTCAATGACAGCAAAAAACTGTTTTACACGCAAAAGAGAGCGGTAAGAATAATCAATGGCAAAAGAAAGTCAGACTCATGTAGACCTCTTTTCAAGAGCTCAAAGATTTTAACATTTGCATGCGAGTACACGTTTTCAGTACTTATATTCATGTCCAAAAACAGTCTTTATTTCAGAAAAATGAGTCCTTTCATAAGCATGGCCCTATATAAAAAAAGCACTTACATGTGGCTTCAGTTAACTTAAAACTTATTCAGAAAGGGCCATCCTACCTGGGTAGCAAACTTTTCAATGAGTTACCACAACACCTTCAAGAAAGTTGCTTCTCTAACCAAAAACTCTTTTAAAAACAGCTGAAAGAATTTTTTTCTAAACAAACGTTTTATAGTGTAGATGAATATCTAAACTACAAAAATTAAGAAATTATTGCATAACATGCCTTTGTACGTGTTTCTTGTTCCGGTTTTCTCGTTTCTTTTTTCTTCTGTTTCAGCAAAACGACGACACCCACAGTATGTTGAAGGAGGATTGGTCAAATTATGAGGAAAAGCTGTGATGCGCGTACGTGTAGTATTACACACACACACACACACACGCACACACACGCGCGCGCGCGCGCGCACGCACGCGCGCGCGCACACACACACACACATATATATATATATATATATATATATATATGCGTGTGTGTGTTTATTATGTCCAGTGTATAAACTTTGTATACTGTAATTTGACTTGTCCAATATCTTTGAACAGCGCTATGTATTGAAAAAAGATCTTACGAATGCAATAAAACAAAACAAAAAAAAAAACGTATCTTATGATATTCGGGAAAGTGATTCTTCCCCGTCAATATTATAAAAAAATATGAATCGGTATTTCTATGAGTTTTTTTTTGTAAGAGGTGGATTTTCCTGTGACATGGGTCAAGTATGGTCTGTTGAATGTCTTTCTTCTGGGAATACTTTTTGAAGAGTGATAGCTACCTCAGTATTCTATTTGCCAATGGAGGCAATTACAGTGATCCGTTTTTAATGTAAATTTTATAGTGATGATGTGTGTTACAGGGTTTGCTTGCTATGATTTTGCTCCTTTGCCTGTCATGGTTGATCATTAAAGAGTTGCATAAACTTTGGTGTGATTTTGTTGGGACAGATTAAGACCGTCCTTTTTTTTGTATGTTGCAGTATATCTTCCTGTCTTCCCCCAGTTTGGCAGCATCAAGCACTAATATATTGGAATTCATTACAAAAACCAAAATTCCTTTTGTGTAATCTATGGTTCAACATATGGGAATTGCTTTCTGATTTTTTTGGCCTCTGTTGTGTTCACCATAGGTTTGTGTACTTCTTCCTGCCTTTCCTTATCCTTGCTACGTCCCAAAGGGGCGTAACATGCCTATAGCATAAGTATCGTTAATGAATACCTGTACATACAATAATACAACTTAGATCCTACATAAACCTGGATGAAATCATTTTGGAATGCAACATGGTAAAAAAATAACCAGGGACCTAATTTTTTTAAAAATATATGTTTATAAGCCATACTAGGGTTGTCAAACATTTTCCATACGAAATGTCAGAATATGGTTCAATAATCCAGAAAATCGTGTGGCCTTTTGGCACGTCCATTTATTGTCTGCATCTATCGTATATCTTATTTCCCTTTCGCTACACGAAAATGACTTCATTGTGACCAATGAAACGTGTATGATTTCTTCAGTAGTTGATTTCCCCAGTTTACCCGGTAGTTGTTCAGAGAGAAGCACACCGTATATCACTGCTCTAGTATCTAAGTCAGGCAACAACCTTGTTGCGAGTGAGAAGGTAACAGAATCGTCGAGAGCTAACTCGAACCTCGTACCCATCACCACATTTTCCACATTACAACAGTTGGTACAGGAATGTTTAAACACTAATGATTCAGAATATCACAACTACTGGATTTCAACGAATATTTCGAAACAATATTAAATTTTGTAGGCATTTAACACTATCTTTTTACTGCATTTGGTAACACAACATATAAAAATGACTGTCCTTAATACTAAGTGTTATACAAAGTACTTAAAACATCCCACCTCGTGTTTATTCAGATACACATCCCGAATAAGTTTTGCATCATGAGGGCATCTCAGTTAAAGGCTGTTCACGATAAAGTAAGCACTTTTTAAATCAGCCTTAGAAAAAAGTCACTGCTCCTACCCGCATAATATTTTAACGGGCGCACTGAGTGACACGCTCCTAGTGAAGTTAGGTAACGATGGAGGGAAAGTAAATCCAAAAATTAAACGTTTAGGTAACCATTTGTGACCACTTACATAATTTATTTAGCTTTCTACTTTTTTTACTGCATCGAAGTGTAAAAAGTGAGCAGATTTGTAAAATATTTTCTTTTATAATAATTTCACAGTTTCACTTGACCGACGCATGAATAAAGCGATGAGGCCCATGACAATGTTAATTTTACATAAGGTGGAAGACTACACAAATGTCATATAAGTTGATCTTAAGCAGGTCTTTCAAAAATGCTAATTTTGCCGTGAATAGCCTATAATAGGTTTTAGATGGCACAGGAGAAAGTACGGGATAAAAATACACACTATCTGTACGAAATATCACGCCAAACTTCACGAATGAAATTTTGTACTTCACCTTCTATCTCAGAGAATATATTTCAAGTGCAACCAACTACAGGTGGTACAAAACTTTTTGAGATGTGTATAGCAACAGTCGTATAGTAAATAGACACACGGACATTTCGCGAATTCAGTTAAGGACAAATTGAACTTGAACCACGTGCACAGTCTAGTGTATCCTTCTATTGGACCAAAGTCTATTAGATACGTCCAGGAAGAATTTCAACCAATCACAATTTTGCAAGGAAAACCAAGGACCGAATGGCGTATTGCCTCGTCGGGGGGTTAAACTAAAGTAACAGTCGATGAACAACTGAGTCCCGAATACACAAACAGAGCGAGGTGGCGCAGTGGTGAATCGGGAGGACACGGGTTCGATTCCCGACCCGGCTATCCTGATTTCGGTTTTCTCCTACTTTTCCGAGACCACTCCAGGCGAATGCTAAAGTGGTTCCTTCACTGTTTTTGTTTCTTTGGGTAACTTACTCAGTTTATAATGACGTCACTGTCGAAGAGACGATAAGTCCTGTAGGCTATTCAAGGTAGAATGAGCACTTAAATCTATTTGTATGCTTAAAATCTATTTGTATGCACGTTGTGTATTCTCCCGCCTTATGTAAAATTAACATTTTCATAGGTCTCATCACTTTAATTATGCGTCGGTCAAGTGAAACTGTGAAATTGTTTGAAAAGTAAATATCTAACTAATCTGCTAATTTTTACACTTCGATGTATTAAAAAATAAACAGAAAGCGAAATAAATAATTAAAGTTATCAGAAAGGATTACCTACCACTTTTTATTCGACGTCAAGTTACGGAACTACTTCCCACGCATCGTTACTAACTTTATTGGGCGCATGTCACTCAGAGCACCCGTTGAAATATACGCAGGTAGGGGCAGTATCTTTTTCTAAGGTTGATTACAAAAGTGCTCACTTTATCGCGAACAGCCTTTACCTACCGAACGCCTTCTAATACACAAATAATTGTGGAGTCTAGCTAGCTGCCAGATGAATCCGCGAAATATCCATGCATTTAATATCAAAAGGAGTTCCAGTGCCCCTGGTTGTTGCAGGGCAACGCGCTCCTGTTAAGGTAGGTCACTCACCGACGGCGAACTCGCAGGTGGGTCCGAAGAGCACGTGCACGCACTGCCCGGCGTAGGCGTCGACGGCCCTGATGGCGCCGTACTCGCTGGAGCACTTGTCGTCGCTGAAGGTGTAGTTGAGGCGGTAGGCTGGAGGCAGCAGGCGGCGGGCGTCAACCGCCGCCATGGCCAGGTCGACGACGGGACGCACGAGTGGCGCGCTAGTCACGTACTCGGAGGCGTCGCCCGGCACGATCAGCGCGGCCCGCACTTCGCACGTCGTCGCGCCGAGCGGGCACTCCACCCCGCAGTGCCTCGTCAGCGCCGACTCCACGTCCGAGCACGACCTGTTGGCGTTCAGCACCGAGGACCTGGGGCTGGCCGCGGGACAGCGGCCCAACCACGCCGCCACCACGAGGACAACCAGCGCCCCTCGCGCTTCCGCACTGGACATGCCCAACCCTCGCTACTCCGGCCTCCGACCAGCAGCCACCCACGTCCGACACCACGCACTATCTGGAGAGCCGGGGCAGATGGCGTTCTCGATATCACGGAGGAACCGCCACCACCTCCCCGACGCTCATAACGTTTTAATTAGTATCCCTTTCTCTCTCTCTCTCCAGCGCACTTCTCCAGGTAAACAGACGCTCGGCCACGAAATTAATTTGCACTACCGTTCAGTCGTCACCCGTGAGTCAGCGGGGAAGAGGAACGACGCAGTCCCAGCGAGTCCGAGATACCGTTTGGCCGTGGCAAATACGGTAAATTGTAAAAGTTTTTCCTCGCATGGTGCAATCTGGTTTATAATTACTTCCGGCGTCCCGGTATATGTTCGTGATTTTGCGTCCTTTTCAGGCGCGTTTGCGGTCTGGAGTTCCATCTGAACGCATTCATCGCGGGCTGTCACGGAGTTGGCGGAGGGGAAAGTACAGTCTCCCGCGACGCCCGGCTCGCGGGCCCCCAACAGTCGCGACGACGTCGCCGCTTATTTGCTCCTCACCTGTCCCCGCAAACACAACCGTCTTATCTCCTCATCGAGATAGCGCATCGATAGCCGTGTTATTTATAAAACTTGACTTATCTTCCGTGTGGTCGCAGTCGCCGGTCTTGTCTAGCTGAAGAGCAGTCGATCACTATCGCCTGACCGTTGAGCCGTCGGAGGAGCAATATTTCCCGTGAACGGACGAGACCAAAAAGACACACGCACACGTACACACGCACACTAACAACCCACGGAGCAGCACTCGATCGACGGAGCTCAGAAACGACAGTTCCGAAGCAGCAGCGACGTGTCGTCGAGACGTCTCGGCGCATACGCGGAAGGCCTTTGTGGTTGGCGTAGGTTCTGCCCCGGTAGATACTAGTAATCACGTCACCACGTGATGAGAGAAACGTATACATTTGCATGCAACATTTTTCGAGGCTTGAGGAAACGCGAGTACGAAGTCGCAGTTGTCACGTTGTCCGGCGCAGCGTTCGGCGGGCGCGAGGCGTCTGTCCGGCGAGAGACGCGCGGCGCAACTGAGGCTACACCGGCGGCGGCGTCCCGGCGCGCTTATCGCGTCCTACAGATAGCGTCCACGTCTGCTCCGCTTCGCCGCCCACCACGCGGTGCCACAGCTGGCGTAACACTGACCACGGCGCCTTATCAAACTGCATAACAAATTGGTTAGGTGAAGTATACGAACATCTCAAAATACTTGTTTACCAAACACATTTATAGCATCAAATCTAATCCACGGCAGTTTCACTAGACTTGTAGACAGAAAAACAATTAAATGTTGGGACACGGAGAAGGGTTGTGCGCAGCCAGCGAGATCGGTCTACCTCATATGTAGTCTAGAGTGTACGGGCGGAACTTGGTGTGGAGGCCTATCCGGTGGCGATGGATTGCCCCAGCCCAGGATACGATTCTCATTACGTGAGAACATGGTCGGTAAAGGTTGTTAAAGATAAAGTGAGCACTTTTGAAATCAACCTTAGAGAATTCACTGCCTCTGCCTGCATATATTTTAAAGGGCGCCCTGAGTGACATGCGTCCAGTGAAGTTGACAACGATGTATGGCAAGTAGTTCCATACCTTAACGTCAAATAAAAAGTGTTAGGTAACCATTTATGATAATTTCAATTATTTATTTCACTTTATGTTTTATTCTAATGCATTGAGTGTAAAAACGAGCAGATTTATAAAATATTTACTTTTCTAATAATTTCAGAGTTTCTCTTAACAGACTCATGAATAAAGTGATAAGGCCCATGACTATGTTAATTTTACATAAGGTGGAAGAATATACAACGTACATACAAGTAGAGCTTAAGCAAGGCTTTCAAAAGTGCTCATTTTACTGCGAACAGCCTATAACCATCAGGTTTTGCTATGGCCGCGTCACCTCTCAGTGCGCAGCCGTGTGATGTCAAGCCCGAACAAAAAAAAACTAACAACTTATATATTAGAGTTAATTCGCGGTTTCTTCACGCCTTTTTTAATCTAACCTTTGAAAAATCACACCATGTATCTCGTGTTTGGTTGTTTCATAAATATGTTTTGTATCACAAGTGTTTTATATTTGTGTTAACATAGAAATACGTTTTTTGACATGAATACGTATTTAAATTTGCAATCATAGTGGGAGGCAATCCAGAAAATCCGATGATAACAAAATCGGGGGGATATAGTTTGGCATTGCAGTTCCGAATCTATAGTCGACATTCAAAATTAAATTATATCAATCGATATCCAAAGAATCAAAGAATATGTTACGTTGAGTGAGGACTGTGAAGCTTCTGGCGCAAAAAAAGGGGGGAGGGGGCGTAATTTTGAGTTCGTTTCGCCGCGTCTTATAACTTCCGCGTAGTATAACTTTTCACTAGGAGAAGCTACGGCTCTAGTTTAAGTTTTAATCGACAGCTCTCGTCAAGATCAATCGATTGCGTCTTTAAAAACATCTGTGTGGCGTGGTTATGGTGAAATTGTATGTGTTTAATGTAAAAAAATTAGGAAAACTTAAAACAATGTCGGCCTATACTCTTCAAAAAATCCAAGTCGAAATACTGAAATCGTATATGGTTGGAAAGAGCATCTCAAAAGCAATCCAGTGATACCCATAAAACTCCATATGATCGAGTGAAGCGGTGCTGGGAACGTAAAAAATAAACATCAAGGCGTCCGAGCGCATCAACGTAAGACAAACGGCCTTGTACCCGACACAGCCACACCCCATTTTATTTTTATTAAATTTTACTTTGACTTATCAATATAAAATTTTGTTTATAGATTAAATATAACTAATATAAATATAAACAGGAATAAATTAGGTGTGTTGGTAATGTCCAGTAAGAAATAATTCTTATGCAAAATATTATTACACTGAGTGCGCACGAATCCGGCGCGCTGTCCCTTTGGTGTGATTTTCTAGACTCGGTTAAGCTGTCTTAGCACGAGGCGGAGGAGTATCCTGGAAGTAGAACTATAACAGCGCCTCAGGAAATTGCGAATAAACCGTGAATGGGCTATAACGGCTGCCACAACTTAAAAAGTAATGAAGTAAATAAGCTATAAGTATTTGATGAAATTCGAGAGCCTGTTATTTATTGTCTGCGTGCAAAAAAATTTCGTTAAAGTTTTCCTAATAGAAATAAAACCAAAAATATTGATTAACCCATATGGCGTTGACTGGGCCTATTTAGACGCACAATTTCATCGAGAATAAAAATTTGTTTTTTAAATATTACGGTAGTTAAACTGAATGTTAGCAATCCCAATCTAATTATACTCATACTGCATCCCAATCTAATTATACTCATACTGCATAAGTCGTTCGGGTAAAGTTTTCAGCGTCACCAACCCCCCCCCCCCCCCCTCGGCCAACAATCCAACCGGCAAATTTATTTCCGCGGCGCAGTATTAAACTAAACGCTGTTTCGACAACCTTGAGAGAATCATTCACAGACTATATCTTGGTATATGTTATTCACGGTAAAATGAGCACTTTCGAAAGCCCTGCTTAAGATCTACTTGTATGCATGTTGTTTATTCTTCCGCCTTACGTAAGAATAACATTGTCATGGGCCTAATAACTTCATTCATGCGTCAGCCAAGCGAAGCTGTACATTTATTATAAAACTAAATATTATACAAATCTCCTCATTTTTATACTTCGATGGATTAAAAAAACAGAAAGAAATAATTTAAATTATCAGAAATGGTTACTTAACACTTGTTATTAGACGTTAAAATACGGAACTACTTCTCACTCCATCGATACCAACTTTACTAGGCACATATCATTCAGGGTGGCCGTTAAAATATATGAAGGTACGGGCAGTAACTTTTTTCTAAGGTTGATTTTAAAAGTGCTCACTTTATCGTGAACAGCCTTCATCAAACGGTGATCATAACCGTACGCCAAGTTGCGTTGTTTACAGCTGTTGAATACCAACGCCCGTCGCTAAAAACTCGTCGCGTTCTCGTGTAAAGAAAAGACTGGCCAAAACAACAGAAACAGCTCGTTCTACGGACTGCACCAGAGCACACCAGCACCGACTGCGACGCGGGCGTCGTGGGGTCTATTTCTGGTCCCGAATGTCCGGGGCTAGTTACCGGGCTCAGCTAGTTTACAGGCCGTGACCCTAATAGCTGGCAACAAGAGTGCTGTATGGCGTGGCGGAACTGGACGTAAACTACACGCCTTTACCGTCGCATCCAACTGTACCGTGCTGCCACACGTACTGCATGTGCATATGTGCAACCCATATGCACAGAGGGGCCACGGTGGCTCAGCGGTTAGCCTGCTTGCCTCCCATAGATCCGGGTTCAATCCCCGGCCGGGTCACACCGGATTTTCGCATGTAAGAATCGTGCCGGACGATGCCGTTGGTCAGCGGGTTTTTCTCGGGGATCTCCAGTTTTCTCTGCCCTTCCATTCCGGTGCTGCTACATACTCAACCTCAATCACCCTCATCGGCTCTCAAGACCTCAATGTTAAGAGCTGCCCAAATCTCTTCACTCACCCATAGGCACTGATTAGGTAGATAAATACGCAGAGACGAAAAGGCGCGGTGGTTCATTTCATGTGGGCGTATCCATCCGCTGATTGGCTGCCCGAGACACTTGGAATGGGCGTTGCGCCTCATTGTGTTATGAAGTGACCTTTTATGTTACTCCACACAAGATACGTTTTTGGGGTTGTAACTGATTGATAAATAAGATGGCAGGGCATTACTGTAACTGAGGGGGTTTATTCTATCTAACGAAATATATAAATCAACAAGACACAATTACATGTTACTGAATCGGGGGAGCTACTATAACTGAGATATTAAATTATTAAGTTAAGTCACGCCATTTTACATCTATTATATTATATTATGGAAAGTCCCCACCTTAACATGATGCCGGAGGCTGTTTCTAGTAGAGCGTCTAGCGACGACCAGACACAACCATTATGTGATCTTCCCTGGAGGCTGGTCGGACGTGGAAGGACGATTTGCCGCGCCTCGTGTCGGTCTAAATCTGCGCGTTGTTTAGACATAGTTGTTCCCATTTATTGGCTGGTGGTGGGGGTTATTGCAGTCGGCCCTTTTCGCAATAGTTGATGCAATTTCTGGCGTCCTGATCTACTCTGAAGGTGTGAGGCCGGGTTCAGACGCGTACAATCGTAACAACTGGCTACTGCATGCTGTGAAAGGTCACCTATAGGCTAACCTGCCAGCTGGCGCGTAGGTTATCTGGCGCTGATTGGCGGACGCCATTTTGCTGGTGTGTGCTGCTGTAGTTCGCAGGAAAAGTAGCTGTTTCACCTCTGTAGTAGCCTACTCTCTGTCATATGCATAATTCTCAACGGCCAAGTAATTATTAATAGTATAGCTGGTTCATCGTAAATTAAAACTCTTTTGAAATCAGCCTTTGAAAATTATTCCAGCCCATAACCACATATATGTTAACGTTTACTCAGACTGTCGTATCTGTAATAATATTAGCAATGGATTACGAACTGTAGTTCTGCTTTCAATGTGTGGCGGTTAATACCCTGAGGACTATACTTGACGTGAAGCTCGGAATAGTTTTCTGCTGATAAAATAACTAACCTGTCTCAGACATTGTTACGTACATCGTTTCGCTATGTTGACAGGATGTGACTACGTACATCATAACGTTTTCGACTATTATCGTACATGTAAATCAATGTATGACAACTACAAATTGGAATCATTCATTCTAATACTACAAATAAAAGAACATTTCGTTGGAACACGGCCACGCCATTGACTGACAGCTGGCCAGCAATGAAAGTCTGAAGCAGCGGCGTATGGTGAAACGTTGTAAGGTAAGCTGTGTTTACTCTGTGCTGTGCTTATCGTTTGCTAGTTTACACATCGACCACCTAAACGTAGTAGTGCAGTTGACGTCACAGAACGTGTGTAATAAGTGCCTCGCCGCTCTCTCTTGAGTGTGTGGCGCCCTCTATGTCCAGAGGACGCAACACGGTGGCTATCCAAAAACTCTAAGTTGCCCTGGAGTGAGTGGTGCAGAGAAATAGCAAAGAGGCACCAATCCAAGCTAATCTATAGCAAAGAACCTGAACTGTGATTGGAAATATTCAATCATTTAAACTCCACTTTCTATTTGCAGTGTGACCTACTTCAAATACTGAATTTGTAGTAAAGTTTTTTACTGTAGAAATATTTAACAGGATGTTTATCTGACTTATAATTGGTTTTTCAAATATAAAATTCATGCATATATTCTCGGAGATCTATTCAGACTTCACCACAGGCTGAAAAGTCAACGTAATTATTAAACAGTATTCAGAAAACAGTGTCGCGTATGCTTTTATTAAATTATGCACACTGACAACATATTCCAGTACCGAAACGTATGCAAGATACTGAACAATATAATGTACTGAACGATGTAATGTACCGAACTGCAAAATAACAGCAATCAATAACAAGGTGGAATATAAATTCATTTCTTTAAATTCTGCGTATTGGTCTTTGAATACCATAAAAAACTGTAAAAAAAAATACAGAACACTACTTATTTGTTTATTGCCCATGGCAAAATTCTTCAACAAAGCTGTTCTTGCTTATGAACCGGACAGTCCAACTGTCATGTGCAAGAATTGATACTTGTAAATTGTGACAAGTTTTGTAATATGCTATGACTCTAATTTGATGAAAAATCTATATATTATTATGAGAAAACTTTATATTGGGCAATTACTTAAATGCCATCAAACAAATACGATATTTATTGACTATACAAGTAATAATTTAAACTGGTATATTCATTACTTGGCCATAGCCACCATGCCGAAGGCCATAAAAAATATTATCTGCAATCAAACAAATACAGTAATATATGGGTTATACAAGAAGAAGCTAGGTAATTTATTTACTTGGCCATAGCCAACAATGATAAATGCCATTAAAATGCATATCTTTAAGACAATACAAATACTGTAAAATGCTAATAATATAATATGACACAAGCAAATATTTTAAACTGGGTAATTCCTTACTTGGCCATATCCACAAATGCTAAAAGGCCAAATTTCATTTCAATTAATAACTGAGCCTTAAAAATTTTCCACAACAAGATTGGATTTTAAGCCTTTTTAAAATCTTTAACAGGGGTTTGTTTACGTTAACTGTCACTTGTCGCTTTAAACCTTATGCTCCATAACAATTTGAAATTGATGGTGGCTTAAAAAGATGGCAAAATATCTTCCTAAGGCCATCATTTTAAAAATTTCATAAATTGCAACAGGATTTTTTTTTTCCCCCTTCAAAAACCTCTCAAAATTTCCTAAGAAAATTTTTTCCTGAAAATTGAAAGCAAAGTTGCGATCTCCACAAAACTCCTACTAAGACCTCTCATCTGGTATAACCTGACCCTCATGCCCGAAGGGCTTGAAGTCAAATTTTCAATAAAAGTTCTCAAAGTACTTAACTGACTCGCCTGATCACCGCGGAGGAACCATCTCTCCCGAGTGGTTCTCATGGGCAAGTATTTATACAAAAGTCACCGAAATTTTAATGCACTGAGCTCGGCCAATAAGAAGTCTCTTCCATGCGCGTCCAATAAACGCCACCAGCACACAAAATCTCCATAGTGGGATGAATTCAGGGGCGCTTCCAATGAACGACGATTCCGTCCCACCACGCCTCCTGAAGTCTTGGTTGCTCTGTGAATTGCAGGGCGCTTGGGATTCAGCCGCCTGCAGAGCACCGACGAGCCTCGCGCCAAACAGCGAAAAGACCTTGGCCAAAGTGCATGCGCTGGATCGCTTCGTGTGGTAGCCAACTTATGCCATTCAGTCTGCCTTGGAGGCCTGCCATGCGCTGAATCCACGTCGCTCCAGGCAACAACTGTGCCAGCTGTATGTCCGGGCAACAAACTCTTCAGCTGGACGTCGCCTTTTCGTTCGTCGTGGGCATCCCGTAGAATTCTTCCAGGTTACACCAAAAATGCAAGTGAGTGAGGAATCAACTAAGACAATAACATAGTTAGATTTTTTTTTAGCAAAAAGACAAGTTATCGTAGCCCATATGAACTCTGTCCAAAAGGGGCAGCCGAATTTTCTTAACATACAATTACTTCAAACTTCTTTGAACATACTTCCCAACATGTGTAGTAAATTTTCAACTAGAAAACGTGTCTAAACAACATTTGCTGCGTGTTCAAAAATTATTGCATGCTAATAACTTTGTTTCTAACAGGTGGCAGGTTCCATTTTTACTCGAAACAGCAGAGCAAAGAAAACGGTAAAATCAGTACGTGTTTAAAGAAGAACCAACATTTTTAATGTCACATATCGAGCAAAAATTATTTTCATGGTGTCGAAAAGGATGACGAAAGAAAAAAAAAAGGGGGGGGGGGGCTATGTGTTGAGAAAATTAAGACACCACGTCTCAAGCGGCAGCATTACATCCAGTTTCTCCCGGCTTCACTCTGGTTACTGGTTACTGATGTGTGCGCAAAGTGTGTATAGCACTGAGCAAGCACTAGCATACCTTGTAACACTCCACCACACGCTACTGGTCTGACGTAGTGTTAATCAATACGACAGCAATAAATGAGAGTAGATACCAATATAATATGGCGTGTTTCTGCAAAGGTGGATGTGTGTGGCAGTAGAAAGGTTATCTGTGTTCTGGTGCATGGGCGTGGAGCGCAGGAGCCAGGCCATCCACCATTATGATATCACCGTCCATCATTTTTTTTTTTTTTTTTTTTTACCTTTTCCCTTAAAAATCAATTAAATTTCCCTAAAAATTTCTTTTTTCTTAAAGCATTACCATTTCCCCTAAAAGTTTGACTAATAGTTCCCATTTTTCCCAGAGCAGGTGACCAGGATCAGTGACTTCGAGCCAGGCAGGAGACCAGCATCAGTGAATGCGAGCCAGGAGAGCAGGACCCATGACCTTTGGCCCCAACTACCAAAAAAATCCGAAACATTTATTATTAAAAAATTAGTAAACAATCTCGCCCATACCAAGTATCTAAGCAATCTTGGTGCTCTCAGCCATCGTAGCAGCCATATGGGATGCATGTGACCTTGGCTTTGACCCCATGACCTTGAATTACATTGAAAACAAAAACTCGAGAAAAATACAGAAAAGTCAACTTCTACCACCATATTGTATGCATGTTACCTCGACCTTGACCCATGACCTTGAATATTCTTGAAAAAAAACCTCAAGAAAAATACATAAAAGTCAACAAGCAAATTACGTCACAGACTACTACTACCATGTTGGATGCAGGTGATTTCTACCTTGACCTCATCACCTTAAATGAATTTGAAAACAAAAACTTGAGAAAAAATACATAAAAGTCGGCAAGCATATGACATTACATACTACTAATGCCATATTAGATGCAGACGACCTTGAATGTGACCCCATGACTTTGAATGACCATGAAAACAAAACTCTAGAAAAAATACATAAAAGTCAACAAGCACATGATGTTACAGACTACGACGACCATATTGGAAACCAGTAACCTTGAACATGACCCCATGACCTTATACCCAAAATTCCCAAAAAAAAAATATAAAAATTAAAAACATTATTAAAATATTTTAAAAATAACTTACATTCGCGGAGGTCCCTGTAAGCACCACGCACAACATACGGCTGTCTCCCTCATCCCCACTCCCCTCACCTATACTCCTATCGTATTACACCACCTTAGGTTATTTCGTTTGTCATTTGTTTATACCTTGCTGGAGGCTGACATTTTGGTTTTTTCGCCCATCAGTCTTTGAACCAATCATATTACACCAATAACACATTATGCGGACACCGACCAGCCAATCACAGAGTTGTCATGAGATTGCACAAACCTACACATAAACACACCTACACACACACAGAGCCCGAAATATTTCACTTTGCAGACGAGACCAATAACGCATTAAAAAACTGATAGTGTGACCAGGAACACAATTCACATAAATGTTTCCGAGGCAAAATGCATTTATGTACATACGACCTAGCGATGGAGCAGGTGGAGCGAGTCTTGGGTGGAGTCGTCGGCAGACTCGGACGGACCTGTTGTAGATGTAGGAGGCGGAATTAAAGAAGCAGGAAACGTCGGCAATGGTGTTCTAGGTACTTCGGACAAGAAGTTCGATGGCCTCATTGAAGATTTTGTATGCTTAACGGCTGAAGAAGTCGATGGCTATGCTGGTACCGCTCCCGAAGAAGTAGATGGTACTTTCGTAGCTACAATTAGCTCTGGAGTGTCCAAAGACATCGCAGATGTAGTATAACACTTAGATGCGAAGCTGCAGAAGTTAACCGAGACGATGTATATTGGCTTTGAACCAATCTTATTACGCCATTAGTACATTGTTCGGGCACCGACCAGTCAATCACCGAGTTGCCAAGTCATTGCAGCTGGCCAATCGCATGAAGGCATTGAGACATCACACACAGGCAGGCAGAGAGGCTTTAGATACTACTTCCTTGATCACATCACCTTGCAGTTATGTCTTCAACACGATCACAGAATCGGCACTGGCAACAACCAGTGAGCGATGATGTATGTCATGGTTCAATGATTGTTGAGGTTAAAGGCAGGCCTTCGCATTCACAATTAATATTTGCGGTATGGGAGTAATCTGAGAAAACCCACATACTCGCTTGCCCAAGAATAAAAAACACACACACACACACACACACACACACACACACATATATATATATATATATATATATATATATATATATATATATATATATATATACACTCACACACTAATAGGAAAATTCATAATTATTTATTAATCGAAGATAGGAAAAAACATAATTATATATAGTTTTATAAATATGTATTTGTATATAAATATGGGAGTATAAATTATTTTTAATTTTTTTTTACACAATTATGTATGGTATAGGTATATAAATACGTCAAAATAAAATTATTTTCAATTTAATTTAAACATAACTAGATATATATAGGTATATAAATATAAAATTATTTTCAATTTAATTTATACATAATTTTGTACAGGTCTAGGCCTATAAATATGTATATATAAAATAACATTCAATTTATTTTATACATAATTATGTTTAGATATATAAATATGTATAACTGCATGAATATGAAAAAAAACTAATTCTATACATAATTGTGTATATATAAGTATGGAAATACAAAATTGTTTAAAATTAGTTCTATATATTTTTATGTACTAATAAATATGGGAAAATTAAATTATATTTTCAATTTATTTTATACATAATTATGTACATATAAATAAGAGAATATGAAATTATTTTCAATTTATTTTATAAATAATTATGTATATATAAAAAGGATAATATGAAATTAATTAAAATGTCTATATTTATATATATATGTATGTCCACGAGCATATTTAAATAACGTACGATTATATAAATATCTACGTGTTTTTTTCTTGGGCAAACAAGTATGTGTGTTTTCTCAGAGTTCTCCCATACCGCGAAGATTAATTGTGAATACGAAGGCCTGCCTGACCTCGGCGATCATGGAGCCGCGACCTGCATCATCGCTAACTGGTTGTTGCCAGTGTCGATTCTGCTATAGTGTTGAAGATATAACCGAATGGTGATGTGATCAAGGAACTAGCATCCAAAGCCTGTCTACCCGCCTGTGTGTGATGTATCAATGCCTTGAGACACGCCGTCTCATTACCGTTGGAAAATCGCCAGCCCACCGCTCTGGCCTGTGCCAATCGACGCGTATGCTTGCCGGCCGGCCTACTTGTCTGGCCGCCTGCGTGTTACGACGCAAAAACTTTTATAGCGATTATTTTCTGCAATTACTCTACACACATATTTACGATTAATTAAAATGGATGAGTGCTTTCTTACCTTATGTGTAAAATGACATGTGCTTTCGGCGAACGATAATGAGTACATGGTGCCCAGGTGACGTCACTGATGCTCGTTAACATGGCCGTACGGATACGAGGTTCCAGCCCTACCAAATAGCTGCCGTGCCGGTTTGGTTACAGGCTCTGCTGCCTGGGGGTGCTGACGTTCGCGGCCGCTTGCGTTGTGATCCTGCGTGGTTTAAACGGCAAATGTTCCGCCATAGGCGCCAGAAATACTCGTTATTCTAGAATGTGCTGTACCAATAAAGATTGTGGTAGGGTTTTTTCCCCTGCATTAATTCTAGTACAAATAGACCCCTCAGCTGACTGGTCGGCAGAGACTCGGTTATTGGTGGCGTAAACGGAGTTACAAAATAAGATAAGTAATAAAGCACAAAGTAGAGTCCTTTTGGCCAAAACTAGTAGAGATGCATTTTGAAACCCGTAAAATTGTAGACATATTTTCTTGTAATTCAAATTACTGGAATTCTATGGTAGTTTAAAAACAATCAGCAAAATAATTAGCAGGGGCGTAATGGTTCTAGGCCACTTTTGATTAATCGGATCATCAATTTTATATCAAAGGGTTAATTATATTGATTGAAAGGGTTAATCCTTAATCAGATCTTAATCCGATCAAAAAATGAAATTGTTAATCCTTAACCCGATCTTAATCTCGTCAAAAATTAAAATGGTTGATCCTTAAACCGATTATAATCCGATCAAAAATGGAAATTGTTAATCCTTAATCCGATCAAAAATTGAAAGGGTTAAATTTATTGAAAGGGTTAGATGGATTGAGAAGGTTGATTAATTTTCTTGTACTCATTTCTTTCTTTTTGGGTGAGGGAAGTGGTAGCAGGAGCTCTGTACGATGTAGACGGTGTGGTTTTCTGGAGGCGATTGACCAGAGTAGTGGGTTGCAATGTGTTATATAAATGTAGAGTTGAGTGCAAGAGCGGGCTAAATGTAAATGTTATGTTTTTTTTGAGGAAATTGCTCGTAGAAGGTGGTGGGAGATAGGCGACTTTGAAAGATGGGATTTGTGTGTTACCAATGACAAACAATCTGTTTTCTAAATGCAATTAAAGGTTAGCAAATTTCAGAATGTTCTACATATGAATAAATTATACGCATTGGATTCCAAATTTCAAACGACTACGTGAATAATAAGTGCAATTACGTGAGTCTTAAATGTAATGTGAGTCTCGGGTTTAGAAATATAATTTACACGAGAGAGAATTCTAACTATGTGAATAACATCTGGTGTCAACAAGTGCTAAATGATGACAATTACGTGAGTGTGGAATTAACGATCTACAAGAAAGTAATTAACAATAGAAAATCTTACCCCAAATGATATTAAAATAAGTCTGTTCGATGTATGAATGAGTAGCACTTACGTGGAGCTGTGAGTAGATATGTCTAGTGCGACCCATAGACAACTGTGTTTAAATTACTGTAAAAACTCGTAAATTTTTATAAAATTCACTCCACTTGATAATACAAACAGTATTTTTAAACTGGTGGGAATTTTCGTAGACCGAGCGCAGAAATTAAAAATCTTATTGCAATATTCACTTAACACACGAAAATTGATATTTTCCCAATAAAATACTTTTATATTAATATGCGTACATTACAAACCGTTAATCGCGGCTATCACTAGAGATTGTCGCCAATCCATAGTAAGCTCGTCGGCCGCCAAGTTTCTAGAGCTGCGGTGAAGATGAGAGAGAGCTGTTAACGTCTTTCTACTCCAAGCATTCATGAGTAACTGAAGATGGTGGCGACTGGGTAGCTGAGGTCACTTCGCTCCAGAGCTCCTTATGCACCCTCCCACCCCTCGCACGAGTGCGACCCAGGCTGCCTGCAATTGTAAATTTTTCGGCACTAAGGCAAGATGGCGTCAACTGCCTACTCGCATTCCGATTGGGAGGACCTTGCCTACTACCCCCTCTTACCCCAACCTCCCACCCCTACCCTGTATGCGGGTCTTTCACCCGCATGCTCTCGATTGTTTAATTTTTCAGCATTAAGGCAAGATGGCGGCAACTGCCTAATTGCGCTCAGATCGAGGGAGCAGCTACCCCTCCCATCCCTACCTTCCACCCCTTGTCCAGAGGGACATGACCCTGGCCAAGCACCCCCCCCCCCCTTCACCAAAAGTTGTCTGTGCGAAAAGCAAATTCTTCTGCAAGACCACTACAGTGTTAATAACACGTATTTTCTAGTGTTGGTTTCCCTGCTTCGACCCGCCGGTTCTTCACCTCCAAAGCGCTGCCTCGGCTATGCTTGAAGCTTGCGTCAAGGCCAAAGCGACGGTTTCCATCTGGAGGCAGCAATGGATTTTGAACTGACCTGGATTATTTCCCCTCTCCCCGACCAACTGTTATTTTCGCTCGGACACTGGAGCTTCCTCTTATATTTCGGAAGGCAAGAGTCTAGCACATTCTCAGCGAATTAAAAAATTTCACATCTCCCGTCGATAAAACTTAATTTTTCCTCATCACTAAGAAATACATTCCAAATGTTTTTAACACACAATAAATTCAATTAAAAATATAAACCGTTTTCCAGCAAACTGGTTTTTCCCCATTTTTCAGCAATCTTTATTCCCGTTTCCAAAAATCTTACATGCCATTTTAAAGTTTATTCCTGTTTTCCATCAACTTTTAACTAATCGCTGATTACTTTTCATACCAACACAGCTATAAGACATCACTTTAACTCACTAAGGTTTTAAACATTGAAAGAACAATGGTTTTCAAAAACATATTTTTATTCAAGTTTTAACTATTACGATATAAGCAAATACTCAAGTTAAACTTTATTTTCAACCATTGGAAAGGTACTTTAAACAAACATGTTGAAAAAGTTGTTTTAGTTTCAATGCAATGTGTATTTATTCGTCTAGCAGACAAAAATAAGCATTTCACGTATAGTTTTTCCTAGCCCAGAATTTTTAGAGGGTACTATCATATAGGAAAAATATGATATAATCTCGCTAAAGTTTATTTGGGAAAGGTAGTTGACTACAGCAACATGTTTTTACAAAATATACGGGGACGAATCATTCTAAAACCCTGTGTACAATACCAGCTAACTGGATAGTCGAGAATTGAGTGTATGCGGGAGCGGGCGAAATTTATGTCTCGAGAGCTGATGAGGGAAAACGAGGTGAGTTGAGGGTCGGGCCATGCGCGTAGTTGGAGAAGTGTAATATGGGGACGGGTCGGGCTGGGTCGCGCACGGGTGGGACATATGCATTGTGAGAAGCGGGCGAGGGAATGAGGGAATGCTTCACTAAACTGACACTGTCTGAGTAGCGCACTACTATCGATACCCGCCCGCTTCCATCCGCCCGACAAACTTCCCTTCAGGCGCAGAACCTGATGCTCGCCGTTGGCGCCTATACAATGGGGCTAGGCGGGAGAACTTACCCCCTCCCTTCGACACACCCATAAACTTCACTCCTCGACACGGGTCCCCGGCCTACAGCTAGCCTACACTAAACGCAACGATTTTCCATGACCAGGGCCGTCTTGTCTTTCTTTCCCAGCTACACGTTTGGAGCGTTTGGAGCGTGCGTACTGTGATAGCAAAAACGGTTTGTTTTACATAGACGATATTGCATTTTAATTTTAAGCTTTAGTATTTTAAAAAATTATTTCTTGATACACATTTTAAAAATACTGTGAGATACTCAACACCGCCAAAAACACGTTAAACGTTACACCATCAGAAATTAATGTCCTAGGGCACACCATCAAAAAGTTTTTAGCGTGGGGACTAGTATTTTGCTGTCTTAAACTAACCAACTTCCAAGAACTGTCTCGTTACAAGCAAATAAATATAATCCACCACAAACAATTATGAAACCCAGAAAAGTATTCCGATACACTAACGATGATTTACGTCACAATTAAATAAAAAACACGAAATAGCAGAGAAATTTAATCCGAGAAACGAGTTCCGGGAAGCTTAATAGAAGTTTTAAGAAATATATCACCTTACAAATACATTTCAAATAACATTAAAATGGAATCATATCCCAAATGCTTTTAAGTTGGAAAAAAAAAAATCAATTCCAGGAAATTACATCAACGAATTAAACAAATCACGTCTTAAATGTCTATATGCTGTGAAGTTCCACGAAATTTTAACCCGATTCCAAGAAACGTAACATCAAAAAACAATCAATTAAATCACATTTAAAAGGAATCCAATGCAACAGAATACCACCCAAACACAATGAACTACAATAAATACCAAATACACCCAAATAACACCTAAATGCGAATTTCCACTCTATCAGAGATATCAGTTGAATTATATATCAAATGTAACAGATTATCACCAAAATGTGAATGACTTCCCAATTAAATGGATTTAATCACACTGGATTCTCGCTCCAACGTTAATCCAATGAAATAATAATCCAATCAACAAAGGGATTGATTACACAATAAATTGTACATCCACTCCCCATCCAGAGGTTTATTAAATCAAATACCACATAAATATAATTAAAAATCTTTTATTTACTATCAGAAAATTTACAAACGTTATATTACAATCTTTTAAGATCTTGATTCCTAACCCAGGAGTCGTGTGCTTTTGAGAATCCTCTCCATCGAACCAATGACATATGTTTTTTCCTTTTAATTATTTTATCAACAAAATATTTATTTGGAGAACTGACTTTTTGTAATTCATGTTCGTAAAATCCACATTTTATTGGTTCTCCTCATATGTTTCTATGATAAAATGTAACTATTTCAGGCAAAACGTCAACCCATATTTGTAAGTCCCCTTCGATGTGAAATGTTCATATATTAATTGCTTAATCGATCTGTTGTAATGTTCCACAACACTTGTTTTCAGCTCCGAATACGTTGCGTAGTGCCTAATACCATATTCGGTCATTAGTTTCTGGAATGGTGCAGAAAAAATTCAGATCCTCTGTCGGTTTGGAGCGAATTGGGCTTTCTCTCTTTCAAAACGATCTTTATTGCATTGGTAACCTGTTTCCCAGTTTTGATTTTCAAAGGTATATCCCAACCATAATTCGAATAAACGTCCATTATGGTTAAAATATACTTGTATCCCTTATTGTATTTTGAAAGCAATGCCATTTCACACAAATCGGCTTGAACAAAATCATTTAAACCATGTGTTATAACTCTTCTTCTAGGATATCTTAACTTTGCAGGAGTGTGAAGCTCTTGAGCAATCTTACTAAACTTCATTTACAATATAACCGTCTTCCGTTAATTTTTCATTGATAGAAACAATTTAGTTCCTATGTGAATTATTCCCAGACTCTCTCGAAGCGATGAGAAGTTTTAATCTATCAACCAATTCATTAGGATTGTTCCAATATACAGGTGAAAAGAAGTTGTCAGTTTCATCTTTATATATTCCACTTCCTACTATGTCTCATATTAAATGTAGTTTCGGGTGGTTTTCATCTCCTGAACGAACATTAACATTCGTTCGACGAATAAGTTCTTTATATTTCTGCAAATCGGTGTCAGAATATCCACATGGAAAGTTTTTTTTAAACAATAATTCAAATAATCCTTCACTAACATCAGTTACATAATCACCTATTTTAATTTTATTCTCAGGCAAAAATTTAACTAACGAATCTCCCAGGAACCAGTTGTTTTCATGTCGATAAACACCACATGTATCGCGCGTAGACGTAGATAGTTTTAAAGCTAAATAACATCGAGTTAACTGAGAAATAGTTTGCTTTTTCTTTGTTAAAGGTTCTTCTTCCATTTTAATTTCCAAAGCTGCTTCTTTAGGTTGATTCAACACAGAATGCAATGTACTGGTAACAGGTTTAAATATTTCTTCGTTTAGAAACATCCCGTTCCATACGAGTTCGTTTGACTTGTAAATAATTTTATTTTACAGCAGATACAACGTTATGTAATTCCGAAGCAGAGTCAGACATGTTTTTATTATATTACATTAAATTCAATCTATTTATATATGAATTAAGTCGTTGCTTTTCTAACTGATGAAGTAGTTGACTTTGAGCTTTTTCAAACTTATCGACTTTACTTAAAACATCTAATTTTGCTATAGTTTTAGCTTTCAAATCATTGGTAAAATAGTTCATTCGTTTCCAAATAATTATTTTGTGTTCTCAAATCTGTTTGCATAACTAAACCAAATCTTTTATTAATCAATTGATCTCTTATATATTGTGTTATTTGTTCCATTCGTGTTTCAATATGTTTTGTAATAGATGCATTTACCACTTTATTGATTTCAACTCTTAAATTTTCTTGCATTTCTGTCAGTTGTGTTGTAACAACTATGTTTGTCATATCGTAAAAATCCTTACTAAATAAATTTAAACATTCTTCTACTATAAATTCATTACTCTGTAAATTAGTGCTAATATTGCTTAAAATGTTTGCAAATACAGTCGTGTTTTTATAAACATTATCATTCAAATCCAATGCCTTTATTAATTCCTCTTGAACATGGTTTGATTGCAATTTAAATACGTTTAGCGTAATAGTGTTTAAGTCTTCCGCGTAAAGTTTATTTACCGCATCACTATATTTCACAGCCATAATCATATTGCGTAATACATGTCCTTTCAAATCACAATTCCATCGTGATTTTTGGTAAAACAGCTATTGTAATGATTGCGTTTTATACCGCTATGTCCAATCTTTGAAATACTTATTGTTCTTCGCCTGGAAGTAAGAACCTGACGAAATCGGACCTATATCTGCCTTTAGGGGAAGTGTTGGTATAATCACAAAAAAAAAACCGTATTTTTCTTTCTAACAGTAAAAAACACATATCTCTAAACTTTGTAAATGTCATATCGCCTAGAACATGATCATTGTAAATATGTTGCAGATTCATATTATCCAGTTTAAACACAATTACCATATTTGTATTATCGCACAAATTATGTTTCGGTATACGTGCGTAACTTTACGATAGATAAAAACATTCAATGTTTGAATGCCGACCGAAACTGAAATATTGCTGTATTTCACCTTGCAGTTCACACCAAACATCGTAAAAAATAAATACGGAATTGGGCAATGCTTCATTCGGAGACACTATATCCTCTTTATTTGTAAAAGGAAAATATCGCATTCCTTCAGTTAATGATAAAATGGTTGATAATCATTTATACTTCCCTTATTGTATTGTTTTAGAAAACATATATACATTTTCAAATTTAAGCCCATTCGGATGCTCCAACAACGACATAATAACACAAGTTTTTGCACATGAAGGACAGCTTATTATTCAATATATACTTGATGGTAAAAGAATGCCATGTTTCTGTTCAATTACATTTTCTTCCGTATTTACAATTACCGGCAGATGTACATTTTGTTTTATAACCTTCATTTCTACACAATTACACAGTATTACATAACATACTAATGTCAAACTACAAAAGTATGTCTATATATACAGGATGTAAACGATAAGTGTTTACAACTGTACACAACAGTGTACAGGGCTCCGAGATGAGCAATTTGATATAGGGCACTTGTAGTCCAGAGGGTCGGGAAATAGCCGTAAATCTCTTGAAAAATGTGTACTAAAACACGCGCAGCGCACTGCTGTGAGCCCGGTTTTAATCGACCTGCTGGTCAGCTTAAGCCGGTTTGTACAGAGGTCAAATCGGACAGGAAACGTTTAGAATTAGCTTTTGTTTAAAACACATGTTGCATTGTCACAATACTACAGACACATTACATAAATCAGGAAAGAATGTATGAAATTGCAACATGTGGAGGATATCACTGAAGTAACAGTCACAGTAGAGAACGTAAACACCAAAACGACAGGCGAAGGCAGCGACCCAGTAAAGACGACTGACGTAACAGATACGGTAGCCTTTACTCCCACACTTGCAGTTGAGGTTACGTTGCCCGTAATTGATTTTAATGAGAGGCTGGCCCGGCTACACGAATTAATCTCTCAAACTGTGGCGATTCAAATTGAGGCTCTAAAGGCTGTGAAACACGTCATAATCACACAAACTGAGGTCTTACAGGCCTTAAAACAAGACCTAACACCTGAGATAACCATCGCCCAGGAAGAAACGAAGAGAGAAATAGGTGAGTTGCGAAGAGGACAAGAGGAACTCTGCAACAGGGTCAATCAACGAGTGGGTAGGCTAGAAGAGGAGGTAGGAAAAGTTGAAGAAGTAGTAACTACCATGCAAAGAAAAATTGAAATTGCGAACAAAAGCATTGCTCGAAAAACTGCTGATATCAGGGACGTAGAACTGCAAGTGCAGCAATTAAAGGAAAGACCGGTAGACGAAACTAATTTGTGCCAGGTAGCTGAGTTGGTCGACACTTACATAGAGTCGTTCAACCAGCCTGTGGGAAAAAATTTTAACCAGCTAAAAAAGATACAGCACGAGCGAATACGCAAGGTAACCGCGCATGTGAATGAAGAGAGATTCGAAGTGGATAAGCTAAGACAAGCGATACACCAAGTAGTGAATGTATCCGCTGACACAACTCCAGCGAACACAATCACGTCACGCGGTACTACCAGCGAATGTCAGTAACACAGCCGCAGGACAGATCAACATGACAACCACGATGCATCACCCGTCTAAACTGTGGACTGAGCAGATACCGAAATTTGAGGCAAAAGTAGGCGAGAATACAGTCAATTACTTATTGAAACTGGAAGAATATGTGGGAGGTCACCAAGAGTACGGTGAACACATATACTGATTTCAGAGAAAGGTTTCTCCAGCAGTTCTGGAGTCGTCAAATACAGGGGAATTTAAGGACACAGCTACACGCTGAAAGATGTGCCAGGACGAGGGAAGACACTAGAGGTGCACCTGTCGGAGGTGTGTGATAAATCACGTCACCTTACACCACCAATCAGCGATGATGAATTCATTGCGACGGTACTTCACCAATTACCGTATCGATTCCAAATGCATTGGTCCGGCAGAGTCGACCCCGACCTAGCATCGTTTAGGGAAGGAATCCTGGAATTTGATCGAATTGAGAGATTGAAATTTAGTAGAGAATACGAGCGTACTGAAGCAGCAGACAAACCACCGCCCCTGTATAATGACTCGAAACGAACCCCTTACCACCTGCCTAATTTTCGACAAAACTAAGGCCCTCGAGTAAGACTGTACGAGCGGAGGTACTCACCCTCATATCAAGACCCCAGCAAAGTTATTTTCAGCGAGGGCGACAAGCTTACAGAGGGAGGAAGTACTATTCAGGATGGGGAAACTTGCACAGAAGGAGAGACGAGAAAAATGACCAGGGGTACCGCTACCTTAGCGACGAATGCCGGCGGGACTACGAATAGCAAGATGAAAGGGAACCGCGAGGAAGTAAACAAACCTCCCCTTCCCCTCCGGAACGTGAGGCGCGCCCTCCAGACGACCGGTCACGTGGCGAAGTGGACGCGAATCATAACAATTGCGACATGACAACTCAGACAGACATAGAAATGTACGTTCTATCCAGTACAGTCAATCACATGCCAGTAATAACAATGTACGCAATGAAAACGGCAATCGTGCAACTGCATCAAATCGCAGTTATTTTGAGAATCAGCAGCCACTCGACCTACGAGCGCCAATGTTCTTCACAAAACTTCCTGAAAACAATTGGTGGAATACAGAGAGAAGGTCGCCTAATTATCAAGACACACACCCAAATATTGACGAACACTGTGTCTACAGCGTACGACCCTACGAGTCTACCTACTCCACCACTAGACAGGGAAGAAAGAAACACGTCTGCCGAAGAGGATAAAAAAAGAATTACTGGACTTCGTGAGGAGAAAACTTATTCTAGCAGCCGAGAGAAGAAGTCTCAAGAAGAAACTTTCAAAAATACGAAATTTTCCTGTTGGACAACTAGTTTTAACGAGGGCGTTAAATGTCAGCAAGTATTGGGAACACATTACTAAGAAGTTGTTACCATTAGTTGAAGGGCCATATGTGGTATCTAGTATAGTCAACAAGAATTGTTACGAATTAAGGGACCCAGCTACAGGACAAGTTATAGGAAGATTTAATTTCTCCGTGCTAAGGGCATATGAAAAGCCAATTACTCCGAAGTGAAATAGCTGGACGATGTGAGTTCTGCCCACACGAGGTGGAAGATTATGACATTTATTTTCTGGTACATCAGATCCCCTGTGTCTGTTTATTTTTATTTGGGAGCACGAATATAATTATTATAATGAAATTTATTATGACGCAAGCACTGAAGTTTGAGCGATGTGGATTCCGCTAGCCAGTGACGCCACACAAATTTATTATTTCCCCCAGGTGAAAGAGACACGCGCCGTCTTTACTACTAGTAGTTATGTTATGATAACCTATACTTCAAAGAATAAGGCTTGTGTTTTAGAGATATGTCGCCTAGGAGGACTGTTGTTGGTACGTACGAGTAATAAGAATTTAAGCCTACGCATATTTAAACACCTAACAGGAAGCACACCTAGCCCTATACATTGTTTAAACATGGTCCTAACCCATACACATGAACACCCTTTGTTGATCTACAAGTGCTTACAGCGTACAGATTCCCATTGTATAAACAAAGTGAATGGTAGAATTTTCCTTTATTAGTGGTTCCAACAAGTTGTATATTTTGGTCTGATATATATTTTATTACGTCGGAGGTGTTTACCGTTTTACAAGATTTGATTCTCTTCATGAAGTATCGCACTGTTTTAAAGGACTCGTTTGATTTTTATTTTTAATCTTGCAAAGATGTGGTACTGTGTTGTTTTTTTTAAAATGATATTTGAAGCAATCCCTGATCGGGAATTCACATTGTTGTATAGTTGTACATATTATTTTCCTATGAATTGAACGAAGATTTGAGGTTGTAAATATTATGTTAATTGTTGAGTAGTGTTGTGATATTCGCCTAGTCTTCAAATTGATTCCATCGTCATTGTTGTTGTCCGCTGAAGCTGCAGAAAAATCTTAATTCACATCTTGTTACACTCAGTTCAAGTGAAAATGGCGAGCTTGTGTAGTTAACTCAGTTGAGAATAAACAATAGAGCTATCATTACGTTTCTCTCACGTAAGGCTATGTTTAATCCAGGCAGAGACTGGAAAAACTTTGCAACGGAGCCGAATTAAGTTTGCCTAATGTGTACGTGTGACAGAACATTCGAAGTCAACGAATGTCCAGTGAAAATGACGTGTTTTGCGGAAAGGAACGCTACCACAAGCCTATGGTACTTGTGCCCATAAGAACCTTGAAATGCGTAACTTCTAGAATACAGTGCACCTGTTCATGCACATAATAATTAACACACGTATTCACACACTTAAATCACTCGCATAAACACTAAACTTTATTTCACGAGTTAATGAAACACTGTGCACTCGCGGATAACGGCGGGTCTGCCAAGTTACGGACTTCGAACAGACGCTCGCCAATAAACGTTATCACAAAAAGTCATTTGGGATGTGAAATCAAGTTTTTCGTCAGAAAACCCGAGATATCTAGTCATTTGTTTTCAAACAAATCGACAAAACAATTTAAAACTGATAGATCAATATTCGATAATCGTGATACGAAAAATATTAAACTATATCCAAATAGTCAAGCTTATCCCTATGTGGATTTAAATATGAACTTTGCCAATGAGGAATTCCTTATTTCATATATGTACACAAAGTTTCAGGAAACATATTATAACAAAATCAGTTCACCGATCATAGAACCCGAATCATTTAAAAATTTAAAACCAGAGGAAGGTTATTTGTGTTTGATGTAAGCAAACAGGACAACACAATTACCGATGGCGTGATTGATTCACAAATTAAAATTATTGCAAATACACCAATTCCAGCAAATACGCAAGCTTACACTCTTATAATTCATGACAGATTAGCGAGTTACAATGTAACAGATAAGCTGGCGAAGATAATGAATTGAGTCAGTATACGCCAAACCAAGACTACGACAAGATGTTTTGCAATGTGCAAGGATTTCAGTCCGCAGAAAAAAAATGTATCATTAAAGAATTAGCTATTACTGGTATGGAAGAACATACAACTGTATTCAGCTTCAAATGAACGCTTAACTGGAAATGCCTATCTCCCAAATACAAGAAAACCAATAGATGGGTTACTAACCATAACCATGGTTTAAAATGGGAGAGTGGATGTATTGAGTATGAGAATACACTGCCTAAATAATTGTGAAATATATGTAGGTGGAGTTGAGCAAAAATGCATTTTCGAAAGTGTGTATAGCGGTAAAGTAATGGATATTAAAAAAGAATACAATTTTCCCTCGTTTAAACAATTACTTGAAACATATGGAGCAATTCATTGCTTTTCTCTGCAGAGGAAAACTCGAAATTGACGCTAACTTGTGCAATGATGTCTGACTAGGGTGAAACAGTATGATGATTCTCCTCCCGAATCATCTGTGGATATTAGTTGAGTCAGATGCTTTTTTTTTGGGATGAGAGAAGTAATGACTGCAATTTACTACAAAAAGTATTTGCTTGTATGTAATCCACTACTTCGTAAAGATGGATCATCAAGATAACGAAATCACATGCTCGTGTATACAGAAATCAAAATGTAAATTGAATATAAGCAAGTCATTAGCACATTTCAACTTTGTTTCAGAAAGAAATAGTTTCAGTAAATTTTTTTTGAAACAGCTTATTTGTTTAGCATGCTAATGTTTGGAGGAAATTCTACTAGCTGGTGTTAAAATGTTTTGTGTCATCCTAAACTTGATAGTGTTGAAATTATCGAAACAAGTGTGTAATTAGTGTTTTTGGAGCAATCTGTACTTGCTTGTGTTAAAATGGTTTTTTGGACCAGCCTGTATTTGTATATATTTTTGTAAATAAATAT
Organism: Dryococelus australis; assembly: GCA_029891345.1. NCBI lineage: Eukaryota > Metazoa > Arthropoda > Insecta > Phasmatodea > Phasmatidae > Dryococelus > Dryococelus australis. The sequence continues at coordinate 321,771,927 of CM056993.1, read as the reverse complement.
GACGTAAAATGGATTTCTTGCTTAAAATTTATTTACCCTATTCCTTATTACAAGTGAACTTGTTTTGGTAAGAAAAATATTTTCTCCACAGAGACGTTTGAGAGAAAAGTTCTGGAAGTCAGCACTCTGCTTTTTTCCATAACTAACAATATAATATACCATCCCACATAAGGCTTGGTTGATACAAACTAGGTTCGAGTCTCGGTTAGGTACGATTCTAACCATGTAAACATAAAATCAATAAAGAACGAATCACTGTTAATTAAACAAATATAAATTTGTTCATGCACGTGAAAAAGCTATATATGTATTCAATTTTATAGATGTTTAATCTTAAATGAATCGTGTGGAATTTTTCCGATCAAACATTATTAACTTTGTAATTTATACTAGATTTGAAATCTTAGACTTGTAAAGTTTCCAAAAATATCTCAAGACGTGAAAAACAGCTACATTAAGAGATCTGATATCTTAGCAGTGTAACTGCTCCCTATCCAGAGTCATAATCCATCAAGGTTAAATTTCAGTGTTTTTCCCAATAGTACCAACTACAGAAACTAAGATATCAAAGGTTGTCAGCCTGAGTCAAACAACCCCGCAGAATGCATTTTGGTTTTATTATACAATGGAGACAACCCAGGCACCCAGCTTTTCATGAAGGAAGCGACCAAGGACTCCCTGGAGGGGAGTTCAGGTCAACCATTTTAACTGTCAAGGATAGCAAAGTCAAAACATCTTACTAGCAGTTTGAAATCTCTCGAACAAAAATATTTTGTCTTCTACTTGATAAAATTAATGTTCACTTTGCAAGCTCCATTACACAGGGGGAAAAAATATACACAAGATATATATTAAAAATGAACAAATATTTATGAAGCAAGTTTTTGCTACCCCTCACACACTAACCTTTTTTTTATAAAATAAAAAAAAAAAAAAAAAAATTTAAGGAAATATCTTATAAAATAGAATATTAACCAAATTGGAAACATGTTCGGACAAAATATCCATATATATTTTGTGTAAATATTATTATGAATATACGATTTAAGAAAACGGGAGAGTATTTACTAAAAGTAAATCACATCACACCTCTTGATTTAGATAAGATATATTGTGAATAAGAAAAAAAAAATATTTCCTTGAAAAGATAAAAGTAATCTTAGAGAAGCTTAAAAAGGGATTATATCATGGTTTTTAAGGATAATATAACTGTTTTCTTTAAATTTATATGGTTTTATTACATATAGTGATCTCTTAACACATCGCTAATCATTTTACTGGATTATTAATTAGACTTTATTTATTTGTTACGATTCAGAAGTTAATTTACTGATAAATAAATGTTATTCATTTCTTCGAGCAAGAAACTTACCAGAGAGGTTTATCTCCGAGGTTGGGGGTGCTGGTTTGAAGATATTTGAAAGTCGGGGATGCGCGAAGAGAGAGGAATGGATGTTTGAACTTCTGACTTCTGGTTGGAGGGGAGAAATCAGGCTTCTTGAGAATTTCCCTGGAAATTTGAAATTTTTATAAATATGGCTTCAGCCTCTACACCTCTTCCACTTTTTCCAGTTGTTTGTCCGTTCAGTTCGCTTTGCGATGTAGCAATCGTATGAAGATTACTTTCTTGGGTTATCTACGCAAGATTTTAACAAAGAGCTTGATGATTTTTATTGGGAGTATTTCAATAGACTAATCAATGGTTCAGATGAATTAGTAAGCGGTTTCTTAACTTCTTTATAGTAAGAGGAGTTAGCTTCACATTACAACCAGTGATGGCATCATTATCCCCATCTAAGAGTGTGTCCACAGCGCCATCAGCCACAGTGTCCACATCTCCCAAGTCTGTAGCACCATCCGCCACAGTGCTTCCACCTACAGAGTTTGGAGTTTTATACTTAAGAAGAAGAAAAATCAGGTGACATCCTAGGGGAACATATTGAAAGGGATGCCCCCCCTCCCCCCAAGCAAAGACCTCTGTCCCCCCTTGCCTCCAAGAAAGTTTCTCCAGCTAAAACTTTTATTTCTGTACTGAACACAGTCCAGAAAGCATTTTTAAAAGTATTTCATTTTACATACAAGCACATGAATTACAAGAGTTCCTATTCAAGATACAACACGATGATGTCTGGAGAAGACACATACAATATATTTAAACTACTTTTTAAATAAATAAAATTCAACTCAAGTTATGTAAAAACAGCAGTATATTTTCCCGTGAATTTACAAGAATTTTGACCTTTTAGTAATTAAGTATGAATAACATTGAAATCGCTATTTTCCAACTCTGAAAAACAGAGAGAATGTGTTGGTTAAGTGGTCAGCATGCTCACCTCCCTGGGAGGGTCACACCCTAAAAACAAATTTTTTTCGCAATGTGTGGATGTTGTGTTAGACATTGCCGTTGATAAAAAGGGTTTTATTGGGCGTCTCCGGTTTCCCTCACTCCTTTATTCCGGCACCGCTCCGTATTCATGTCAATCACTCTCATCAGCTCTCAAGACCTTGTTAAAAGAGATGGACAATTCTCTCCCAATATTTTTTCTCTCTGATACGTCGAATTGATAGTACAAACATTTCTTTAAGAGTGAATAAAATATGTCTTGTTTGAATACTTGTAGAAAACACTTCTGTTTTAACAAGTGAGTAAAATAAGTCTTGTATTTCTGTGTGATTTTGAAAATCATAGTTTGCTTGAGTCAAATATACACTTGTTGTTGGAATGTTAAATCTGAGGATTATCTCGGGGCTTATATTGGGAACTTGATTTCAAGGACTTGAAAATTTTTTTTTCCACTGCTCATATAGTCAATCTGTTGCATAAGGTTGAAACGTCAGTGAGTCCGGCAAAATCTCTTGGGGCATGCATTCAAGGGGGCTACAGGTCGAAGCAGGGAAGATAACACTAGAAAAACACATCCTGAATACTGTAGTGGGGGAGGGGTACGTAGCCATGAAACAATACTGCAGAAGCACCAAACCACGGAAAATGACGAAAAAGCTTTCTCAGGGCTGATGCTGGGGTGCGTAAAAAATGCACGAAATTGTGATCTATACAAAAAAAATGCTCAGAAAGAGATACACATGCAGAGAAACCATTACTCTATAGCACTTAACTATCCAGTTTACGGTAATGTGCTTTCCCAATTGGTAGGGTTTGTAAAATTTGGTAAATCCATTTTACGACCAACAAGGCATCTGCACCATTCTTTCAATATAATTACAGCTTATTAGACACTGCCAGGTGGTCTGTGAGCCAGCAACAAATACATAGTGTTGATACTCGAGATTATGCACGACTGTGGAATCAAGCCTACAGGCCACGGAACCTGCAAAATTTTCTTGACACTATCAACTGAAAACAACTCCATTTCATCTGGTAATGGTAACGTGCATATACGTTTTAGAGTCGTACACAGTATATTTTGACTAACCTGCAATCAAAACAAGTTACAAGGGGAAAAAATTAAAGATAGAGAGATATTGATGTGTTGGTCATAAATGGTTAAAATTATTCACTTGTGCAAAAAGAGATCATAGTCTTCACTGCCTGAGTGACTTTAAATGAAGTACTTTCGAGAAAGCTCCAAGAAAAGGGTCATATTTACAAGAATGTAACTGCTTGTTGCGAAAAGAAACAGGCATATAATCTACTACAGAAATTTGTCTTGCAAATATCGCTGCCGCAGAAAACAACACTATCTGCTATTCATTCACTAACTTAATATACGGATTAAATAATCAATGTGAGGACTGATGGTTGAAGTTATCAACAGCATTTGATAAGGTGGGTGTGGCTTCAATATTGAATTTTTTTTATTGGTCTTTTGAGGTTTTGAGAAATTTTCGAGGAAGACTGAGGAAAAAATTTACATCATTAGTAATTTTTAATACCATTAGTTGGAAAACTGTGCATTATTTTGTGGCATGGACAAGTCTCGATCGACTCCAGTCTATTAAAAAGTTTGGTGGCATGTGTCGCGCCGAAGGTCGAGAGCACGGCAGAGCCAAGAGGAGCTTGACCTGGCGCGCGCACCAGCGGCCTCCATCCCCTCCTCTAATCCTTCTTACTCACAAAAATTTGAAAGAAAAGGAAGCGCAGATAATTGTCTAGCCTTGAAACACACTTTTGACACACAGAACGTCTTTTACATCACATCTGTGTGTTCGGTAGGGTTTTACGACAGGCTAGGAAGACAACAGAACCTTGTTAGAATGGACTTTGAGATACTTGTGAATGTCAGTATGTGATTGGATGCAGGGCATTGCCGGTTCACCCTACTCCAGATGTTAGAACTGTTCCCACCTATTTTTGGAAGATGTAATTCTGTATTTTTCGAATACGTAACATTTCATTTATTCCGTAACAAATACTTGTTTTTGGCTCTCATAACTGAAGTTAACACATATTTTAAAATCTGGAAAATTAAATAATTTTGTTGGTAATAACAGTAAATTAAAATAATTAATTATAATATAAAAAAAATCTTCTAATAATAAAATTTGCATACTTATAAACTGTATCGACACATATAATTACATTTTATAGTGATCACGTGACAAAATAATTAAAGTTTCCACTTCACACGATTTCAATTGACGAATTCCATTCAGTTCTGCATCATCCCCGCAAAATAATTTTATATATATAGTGATTTTAATACATTAAAATATCACGAACCTCTTAGACAAATTATTAGAGTGATATTTTAAAATTAATAATAATAAATGGCAGATACTTATTCACTGTTGACATTGTGAAGAAAGTACCCATACAATCTGGTTACATAAAATTCATCTAGCATTCAAAGTCAACAAAGTCCTCCACGAGATGTCAAAACTGTTGTTCATTCACCAAAGTTACCCAAATGTATACATATTTTTTTAATTTTTCTGAAATTAGATGTTATTATTTGCATACAAAACAAGCACGAAGAATATTTACAGTAGAAAAATATTGTAAGTACACACAAAAATACTAACCATAACCACTGAAAAAAAACTGCTCTTAGTGACACAGTAGTTCAGCCAGCGCGTAGTGGATTTCCAAAAACGTGCGAAGATGCGATGGAGAGTGGGCTGAGCCAGGCCTCTGCACTATGTAGTTGAGAGGTGTGACAATAGGAGTGCCAGCTCGCTGGCCGTCTTTCCACGGTCGAAGTCTGTCCGTAGCCAGGAAAATACACAGCACACCAGATCTCGGCTGTCCGCATACACGTGTTACTTGCGTGTTACTTGCTTAGAGTAATACGATGGAATGACAGTCCGGAGAGTTATAAACCAAATACATATGTTAATTAGACAGATGTGGCTTGATGGTAAACATGTTATTACTCTAACATTTATAGTTTTCATTTTAAACTATGAAGTACAAGAAGCTGTTTATTTTGGTGCAAAAATGTCAAACAAAAAATATTTAATTTTTCAGGAATCACTACTCTTCTGAATGAAAATTTGTAGTGATATATACTAACATGCTTACATACACATAAATAAAAAATATTGACGATAATACAGTATATCCTATTTCCCTTTGTGTATCATAATCTCAAAGTGATTGTATGCCTAAAAATGTATTAAATATAATTTTTTATATTTTGTAAGATCTTGTTCCTATCTGGTAATAGCAGCTCGCCACTCAGCTTAACTTGCATACTAAATTTAACACAATTTTTTTCCCACTCGAACAGCTTTAAACAGTGCGGCTTGTTAGCATCCACTCTGGTTAAGAATTCGGGACCTTGAACATTGGCACTAATTTAATGCTAGAAACCAGTATCGCGAACGACATTTAAAATGTCAGAAAAGGGAGAGTTAATTACTTTTTGCTGCCATACTGTTGTACATTGTGGGCCTAGTGGGTTTCCTCATGGGAGGAAAATCTGTGATTACAAGTATTACTCTCTGTCAAGGCCTTACCTTGTGAATTCCATGCCATTGTGTGCTTCTCTTCACTAGTTGGCTGACTGCGGCAGGTGGCTGCTGAACAGCAACTAATGTTGCTCCAAGTTGAAGGTGGGTAATTGTTTACGAGGATATTTCAACCACTGATGGTCTAATCCTAATAAGGGGTCTCCATATCTTACTATGGCTAGATGAATTGGGTGTGGTTCAAATTGTAACTGTGTTGTTGGTGCAAATAATGGCATTGTATCTTCTGCTGATAAGGCAGATAATCTGACTATTCCACTACTGCCTGTATTTCTAATTTCAGTCTATATCTTGCACTACATTTCTTTGTGTGGGTGGAACATTCGGCTGTTACAGCAGTGGAACAAAGCTTGGCTGGAGGCAACGTCGTTTTATACAGGAGTGTTCAGGTGAAGTCTCCATGGCTCGTTGGGTCGCCGAAGCACTCCTCTCTACAGACAAGCCGTTACATAGGTGGCGTAGTACAGAGGTATCTCACTTGACTCAATTCCACTTACTGACAAGCCGTTACATAGGTGGCGTAGTACGGAGGTATCTCACTTGACTCAATTCCACTTACTGATGTGTATCTAAGGTGATATGGAGACTCCTGAAGATCTATGGATTGTGTGTGTATCTGCCTTCGTACACGGATTTGCCGGCTTTCCCTCAAGATGACTTTAAAGTACTGCTTGGCCTTAAGGGCTTAAATGAGGTGCAAAGCTACCAATAAGAAAATGTAAGGAGTTAGATTTAAAAGTAGAGCAGAACCCTATAATAACATTTTCCAAGGGGTCAGTAAAATAAAATGATGAACGCAGGAAAATATTATAAACCGAAAACAGTATTACATCTGCAGGGACACATCAAGTGAAACAAAATTCTAATATAATAATTTTTTTATATAAGTAGCTAGTCAAGTATATCATCTGAATCATTTAATTCAAAAAGTATCAGTGATGTGAGAATTTCATGGACTATAGTATCATCAATTAATGCACAGTGACATGCATTCTGAATGCTTGCTCACTCATCTACTCTAGGTTATCTTAGTAATTTTCAGGATCATTACCTCTAAAATCCTTAATATTTCAAGTATAAACTGTTTTCTGTATCTGTTTGTAGGTTACTGCATTGTTAAATGTTTGAAATTTGAATTAAGAGAAAAATTACTTTTTAGATACGGCAAGGAATTGAACAAATAATGATGTTATAAGCAGGAAACGACAAATATGAACATTGTTGTAAGCAGGAAATGAAACCATTAAGCCTTATGGAGAAATGGTGGGACCACAAAATAATAGTGTTATATGCAGGAACGTTATAGCAGGGTTCTACTGTAATATGTTTTCATTAAATACGTATTCAAGAATGTGGAACCACACTCTCCTAATAAAAGAATAACAACAATAAAGAAATGATAGCAATTATTCCTAATTGAACTTGGGTGAAGGAACCTGATTGCAAAGCTAGTAAATTTAATGTTCTGAATTTTCTTGGCGAAAAAGAATTAATTTAATTAAAGCCATATTACTTAATTCCCTAATTTAATAGGGGATGTTGTTCAGAAGGAAACTAGTTGAGAGAGGTTCATTCCCTAACGAGGAATGAAAAAGTTGGTTTGGTTAGAACCAGAGGGGATAGCACCGTTGTGACCTGGGTTACCTCAAGGTGATTGACTAAGGAAGGGTGGGGTTGATGAAAGCTGCATTGGCATGGCCCTCTGGTTGGCGTCGGCATCCAAGGGTTTCTGATGCTGGAGGTTGCTGAAGAAGTGGAGACCCTCTGGAAGGCGGTCCTCTGGAGCTGGTGGCTGCTGAAGACTGTTGAGGACCCTCTGGAGGATGCTGGCTTACCAACACGCAGTCCTCGGCCATAAAAACGGTGGGACTCGAGGGCCTAGTACTTGTGCACTCGTAGGAGATACTCTGACCCTTACAGTGGTGGAGAAGGGTTGGTAAGCACTTACCCTTGGCTGACACCTCTGGCCATAACAGCAGCGAAAGTGCAGCAGACTGCCCTGAGGCCTAATCTGTTAGCCTTTTAATACTAAAATTTGTAGCCTGTAGGACCTCAGAAGGGTCAGGGGAAAGCTATCCTCGATTCACAGGGGTTGAGAAATTCGAAAATTTCTGAAGGGGTGCCTATTCTTATCACCCATGATGGAGGCGTTGACATATCTTATCGCCTTGTCTGGAGGCTCTCGTGGCTGTGGCGCTCCAGTAGAATGCATGCCACCCTCCAAAGGCATGCTGTGAAATGGGCGAGACCTTCCTGAAGGGTGTTAGCAGCTCTGGCAGAGAGTACAGTCTTTGGAGAGGGATGTTGACATGATGGCCTTTGGACGAGTTGTGGTGAACAGTTAAATCTAGGATCGCGTGTCTGTAGTATCAGTTGGGGCTTGCCAAAGTACCCTGTAGACACGTGTCCCGCCTCAATTACTGTTTTGTGCCTTTCCCCATAAGGATAATTGCGTTCCAAAATTGGGGTGAAGTCGTTGCGTAGACTGCGCTATGTAAAAGCACAGGAATGCGTCATGCATCAGCTGCTAGTTTTCTTATAGGATGAGTTAGTTTTAATTACGTTAAAAGATTTCAACCAACACGATGCCAGAATTACGAGGAACATCACCTATGTTTAGGTGCCCGGCTGGTGAACAAAGTGGGTCTAGTGGGCTTTCGAGTGGGTACGAAGTCAGGAGTTACACACACTACCCTTCGCCAAGACAGTACCTTATTGATGGAGGTACATGGCGTGCTCCTCTTTGCTGGCTGGCTCGCCGAGACGTCTGGATGCAGAACAGCGGCCAGCTCTGGTTGCATTGCAGTGGTGCTGCAGTCGTAGCTCTCAATGAGGGGAGGGGTCTCCTGTAAGGGGGTTTCTACACAATGCCGGTCAAGGCCTAAGATGGTATCTCTGTACTTTTGAATTATCTTTATGGCTAGATGCTGGTCACCTGGTAGCTTAATTAGGGGTGAAAACAATGGGGTGTTGTCAGTAGATTCCAAAGTAGGTAATTTAGTAAGTTCCTCTATGATGTCTTAACTCTCTTACTGTTTCTCAACTCCATCCTGGTGGTAGTACAGCATGAAGAATGAATTCAAAATACCCACTACTCTGAAGATAAGCCGGGTATACTAGCTTTAACGTGTACTTCTGAACACACCAACTTTATGACATATCCACTCTGTGTTCCGGTCCCAGCCTTAGCAAACAGTGGAGGAAACTACTGGTCCTTTTAAGCGGGGGATCAGAGCTTAGGATAATTTCAAATCATTTTATCGTGAAAGTGATCAGGTGTGCTATCCACAGTGGGTCGTGAGGGCTAATGCAATTCTCTCTCCAATCCAGCCTTTGAAAGCGATGGTGGAGTAGGAAATGCTTAGTTGCTCAATTCCACGCGTGGAGGAGTTCCTAAGGTGTTTTGGGTGCTCCCGAAGATCTATCAGCTGGCTGAACTCGGCTGCCTCTTAAGCTGTATCAAAGTACCTTAGTGGCTTTTCCACCATCAACCAGCTCTTCCTAAGAGCATAAAATCTTACGTTACTTAAAGGTCTATGAGGTTCAAAAAATAGAAGTGAATACTCTAACAAACGTAAGTTGTAAAAGATGGCAACCTGGATGCAAAAAAGAACAAATTATTACGTGGGTCAATTAATCTGGCAAGAAAAGATTAATTTAACAATAGCTAAATAAATACCTAATTGAATTACTGAGGGAGTGTTCGGAAGGAACCTAGACTGGGGAGACAAATAACAGAAGGGCAATTGAAAGCAGAGGGTGAGCAAAAAGGGGACGTCATCATGACACGTTTACCTCAAGGTGTTAAACCAAGGAGGGCGGGGAGGTTTGCGAGAGCAATGTCGGCAGGACCCTCTGGATGGTGACGGCATCCAAGAGCTGCTGGATCTGCAAAGCTGGTGGGTGCCGAAGAGGTTGCGGATTTCTGGTGGTTGTCGACTACCAGTGCAAAGAGACCCTGGGCATAACAGCAGTGAGATATCTGGGTCTGTGATTGGCGCACCCTGAAGACAGTCTCCGGCCTTGGCAAGTTGTAGGGGAGGGTATGCAAGCACTAACCCCTGACTGCTACCTCCGGCCAACACAGTGGTGGAGGTGCAGCGACTGCCCTGAGCCAGGGTTATGCTTGTCCTTTTATACTACATTCTGAAGCTTGTAAGGCCTCAGAAGGGTCACAGGGAAGCTAGCCTCGCTTCTCAGGGGTTGAAAATTCTTGCGACAGAAAGGGTGCCTTTAATTTCTTAGCTCCTGTGAGAGAGACATCAAAATTCCTTATCTCCTCGACGGGAGGCTCTGGAGGCTGAGCTGCTCCAGTAGAATAAATGTGTGCTGCCCTCCAGTGCCACGCTGTGGAACTAGGCGACCTTCGCTGGAGGGTGTCAGCGGCTTAGTAGACAGTACAATCTTCGGAGAGGAATGTTGACATGACGGCTTCTGGGCGAATCTGGGTGAACAGTACAATCTAGGTGCAGGCTGATCCAACCTGCAAAATATGACACTGCATCTGCACAAAAGTGTCTCATATGACTAAATTTCTTCAAATACTGATCTGTGAGTACTTGTATTCATATCTCCAATTGTAAGATATTTATTAATCACTACAGTACAATAATGCTGTCATAACACAAGCAAATTATATGAATTCTGATTATAAATGCAAATTATAGTATACAAGTGACTACTCAGAATTATGATGGTGTTGCAAATACACCCATATTGACAAAATAATCTTAAATGACATTAATGGGACGCTAAAACACCCTAGGCACAAAATTCCATAAACAGAAAACCTTGAATTAGTGGTGTTGATTGTCAGGTATAAATGTAATTAATTTGGCAGCATAAAAAAACTTTACCAAAGTATAGGATTTTGTTACTTCAAAACTATGCTTATGTCAAATGCAGGCAGCTTTCCCACCTCAGCTAAACACACACAGCTTAAGGGGAGAGAGAACCAGAGATACGAGATACCATAACTGGGAGTAAAGTACTGCACTACGAAAACATGTTACACCCTGATGTGATGAGAGAACCTAAACAGTCACAGATTACTTTCTGTTTGTATCTAACGACTGCTGCTTTGGTTCTTGCACCAAAAATAATAACTGTAACAAATATACTTACTGAAGTGAATAATAAAGAGTAGTATACATTAACAAGCAAACTACAGATGTTTTTTGAAGCTTTCTTTAATCTTTCATCTGGTGGTGTCCATTTGACCAACCAGATTATGGTATTACAAATAATGAACATGGCTTCAGGAAATAAAACCTGTGAACTACGTACTTTAAACTAAAAAGCCAACAAAACAAACTTTTATGCTCTAAGTAAAGGAATTATTCTTTTACAGTTTACACCACTGTAAAATGCATAGTACACTACACAGAAACTAGTTATAGTGAAGCGTAATTACCATTCAATGCTTATTAAACAATTTGGAAAATTTCTTTACAAATAATTTTATTGGAGAAAGAACTTTAAATTGAAAACATCTATAACAAGTTCAAAAATGAAAAATACTAAATGCTTTTTTTTAATAACCCAAAAATGTATAAGTATTAACTTGACTAAAACTACATACAAGATATGAACAGATATTTACACGTATTTTTATTTAGGCATTATATTGAACAAATGAAGTAAAATTAAATTACATAAATGACACTTCACCATATAAAAACTAGAAAAACCATACATCACCATTACGTACTTTACTTTTACATAGCAAAAAGGAACTGTATCACAAAGCTGTGATAACATTATTCCAGCAGTACTGGAAGACCACTCTATTTATGCATTGTTGTATAAAAGGTAGTCGCACACTTATAAAGCTTTATCCCGGAGGTTTACCCATCCCATCACCGCTGCCTACAATGGCAATTTTAATTCAATAAAGCCATTTTGTGATGGGTTAATGCATGTGGGCTTATCCAAGGCAGCTATGCTGTCATGCTTGTCCACATGAGCACTTCATATTGGTTCAGTCTCTCGATACAGCCACTCCCAGGCTTCTTGTTGTCCAGCAGCCTTCAGTCTCTCCCCCACAACTTCACGACACTCTTGATGATAGCCGTTAAGATAGGCCACCTACACACAATACAGAAAGCAATTACATAATATTCAACACACACTAACTCTAGTGTCTGGTATGAATTATGGCAGTTTTTACTACTTAATGAACAAATGTCACATTTTGTTCTTCTGATCAGTTTTTCTGGATTAAAATCTCCAATTCACTTAACCAAAATTATAAAGAGCTACAGAGGAGACATGAATAGCAGAGAGATGAAGGGGGAGAGGGCAGTAAAATCTCAGTTAACTGTGCTTCGGTTATCAACGTTTTAGCTTACCCACACCATTTTGTTAATTTTATTCACTAATTAACATTTCATAATTTTTCTGGAATATTTATGTATTGATATGAGCTGCTGGTATCACTGATCAAGAAACAGTTGAAGCACACAGCACAACATTTTTCTGTAATACAATGGGGACCATAAAACTGCTTCTTGGAACAGCTTGCACAACCAAAGACTTGATTGCGGCAGCCAGTATCAGAGTCAGACAGACTAAATACTGAATTGGATAGGCCAACTTAGTACAGGAAACCTAAGGCTATTGCTGCAGAACCACAGGCAGCCATTAGCACGAACATGGTAGATTCATTTAACTACGTTTTTTAATATAAAATTATTTATTAATGCTTATTTATGTTCTAATAGCATGGTTAACTGAAAATACTGTCCACATTTATGTCTCTTGGTAGCTTTGTCGTAGCCCACAAGCCGCAAGACCCAATAGGGTGAGCATCGTCATGTATTGTGTTTCATTATGTAATACTCGGTATTGCAGACCTCACTCAGATTGATTACTTTCTGTTTAAATGAAGTGTTTATATTTTCCGAGTGTCCATTTGTTTACACTTGAAAACCCCAATGTTAATTTTTTTTCGTAACATTGCTTATATTTATTAAATCAGTGCCTAAATAATATTTTTATTTTCAGACAGTATGTTCACGGACTTTTAAATGATATTGGTTAGTGATTCTTACAACTAAAATGAACTGCCTACAGACTTAACCTAAAACTGGGTAGAACATAATTTTCAGTGTCAGAATATATTTTATTTTGCTGGAGGTTATTCTGAGTGCAGTTTACTGAACACTATTTTACACTTGTAGCAGTCGAATGAACAGTTTCACTTTACATATCACGATTGGACATTTATTTAAAACCAAAGGAAAAGCCAATTAACAGTGCTAGCATAATACATTGTTTCAATTACATTGTGGAAGCATGGGTGTAAGAGAAGCGACACTCCTTCTTGTATGTCTTGACCATCCATGTGAATTAGCAGCTCGGTAAGGAAGTCCCAAACCACTGATTTTTCAAGGGAATGCTGTGATGGGTCAGGCTGGTAAGAAGCACGATGCTAGACTAGGGGACAAGTGAATATTGTGGAACACGGACCCGAGGATGCTGAGACTGAGTACTCCGAGTTCAACTCAGGATTCAAACCATCGACCCGAGGTGCTACAAGGCCACCCCTAAGAGGTGGGGACAACCCCCTCCCCCACCCACTTCACCCTCTTGAAGCACCTAAGGTAGCAGGAGATCACTATAAAAGGCAGACGCGGCCAGGCCTCCAGAGTTGCCCGGGGTGGCTCGCCGGAGTCACTCATCTACCCCTTAGGGCTGTGAAGGCCGGAGTTGTAACCCGCAGTGGTGATTGAATCTTGCTACGCTGTCTCTGGATGGGAAGACTGGTGTCATCCTGACTAAGGGATGGATGTCCTGCAACCACGCAGACATCAATTCTCCAGAGACCATCATCCCCAGAAGGACGTCACTTCTGCAGCGCCTCCAGTCATCTCCATAACGAGCACCTCCTACGCCAACCTAATCCATCCAAAACGCCGCACTTTACAGGTAACTCAAAGTCACTGCGACGTAGTTACCCTTAAGGCCCTAGCCCGGCCATTCTACTAGCCAAGTAGAGGACCCCCTTGTGGTATACTACGTGGTCCCTTCTGGACATACCCCACGAAGTTCAGTTAGGATTCCTGGACTAGATTAATAATTAATTACATTTAATTACTCTCCAACCTACTTGAACGTAACGTAAATGTAACAGGCAGCCTTCACCTGACGTGTGCTATTTTTATACTAATGAACTTCCGCTCTTAATTGTATTAAAATATCCCTTAGAAGTGAATTATTTGATCATACAATTTATTACCGTAATTAATTTCATTTCACTTTGTTGTATTAAAATACGTGAATGTATTAAAGCTACCAAACCATTGAATTTGTAGACACTTGTTAATCCTGAAATTAATGAACCTCGTGTCCCTTGTGAGTTTAAGTATAAGCAACAGTTTAAACTCTTAATTCTTTTGTGTGCATTTGAAGTAATGCCAATTAATCAGCCAAACTGCAAACAAAAGTAACACTGAACGGTATTCAGAGTTTGGCCAAGGTAATGCTCAGGGTATTGCACTGGCTAATCTTCAGCGGAGTCCTTCACTATGAACTCAATACACCTTAGTAATGCAGCTGCTCACATAATCTGCTGTATAACTCTTTGGGATAGGGAATGGCCAGGAGAGGTTAAGTGGCAAGACACATTGGGTCTAGCCATATGCCCGGATGTACACTACAGAACTACTAATTATACCTGGTTTCATGGCATGTACCCTCCTTTTGTGTGGCATATTGTATTATTATAGAATTATTACAGTAGATAGGCCCCATGCCAAAGAATTATAAGAGCGGCACCAAGAACTGCTTTAAACGGGAGCTGAAACTCTTAAAGGAGGAAATCAATCCTAATTTAATTCCTGAACCATAAGAAAATAATTCATTATTTTCTTTGCCAACCAGACCTCCAGGTCAACTACCATTTGAATATCTAATTGTATTGCATATTGGGCATAGAACCCTCAGTACTTTCCTCAGAATATTCTGCCATTCCTCCACTCACTTCCCAAACTTTACTTAACAGTACGAGAACCACTCCGCCGCAGCCAGAATCGGCCTCTGTTCCTCAGCCGGCCATCCCAGCATCACCAATTGAGCAGAGGAGAGCTCCGCTGCCTGCGAGACCACACAGCCTGCGAGACCACACACGTGTCGGTGTGGAGTGTTGCAAAGTGTTTCAAACTTTGTCCTGACGCGTAAACCTTCATGTCCCATGATCTATACTGGTGCCTTGACCAAAAGAGAATAATCTCACCAGGGCATACTCTTGGTAACGCTCGTGTTCCAGAATTTGAAGGCCACCTAAGCTTCTCGTACACGTACTGTCTACGAGTATACACTCAAGTTAAGTTGTTCATCGGGGTTTCTATCCCCAAGTCACCTACACCTAACTCGCCACAAGATACCTCATCTGGTAGCCTCCCCATTCAATGTGGGAAGAACCCATTTTTTAGCTAGCGTGGGACTTGTGTGCGACCCCCTCAGGTGACTCCTTCGATGAGTGATTTGTTACTGGTGTACATTCCCTGTGTGATACACAAGTTGGCATCCAATGTTTTAATCCTCACAACACCAACCATAACTGGTAGGGTGCTCCACCAACATTTCAGGTACAAGGAGCAGTCTCCCCTTGTACCGGGTGGCTTAAAAGTTAGGATTCCTAAATCCCACATGCTTTACTATATTGAACCATATTACTGCAGCCAACTATGTGTTCTTAGCTTCCTAGTAAAAGAAAAATGTGTTTCGTGTAGAGATGGGACATTCAATACTTTGATACCTTGATACCCCTCAATACTTACATATTGAAAGTATCGAGTATTGCTACATGCACATCAATACATTTATTCCATGCGTGAAATGTAATATTATCGACAAGTGCATGGCTTGGTCAGCCATTTTCCCTATTGCAAACCGACACAATTTAAATTCGTTCTGCAGTTTACTAATTTCGGAAAACCCGTGAAGTGTCATATTTACTGAACGATTCTGCAAATTATTTCGTAACAGTGGCAGACACACGTGCATAAGAATTCCAACAAAACCGCATGTATTCAGGAGTTGCAAATACGAAGTACGAACATTACATCAGTGTACTTTGTAAATAACATTTCGAAATGGTTATTAGAATGTTTGAAATGTACATGGCCTAGAAAACCATAATTTAAATTCTGTTTTGCAGTGTAAAAAATAAGACGTTTATTGTATGGAAACGAACTTCACCAAAACTATTTACGTTTCGAATGAGTTTAATATTCAAATTAGTACTAAATAAATATTTATAGCATTTTCTTTCGGTTAAGTTAAAACTTGACAGGTTACAATAATTCGAGTGTTACTTCCATACGAGCAAATTTTCCACTCATCCATCAAAACAATATGTAATTTAAAATGATAAGAGTCTCGTAAGAAGAGGTGCAAAAACAACGCCATTTTATGAATGACATTAAACTAGAGCTCTTCCACCCACATACAATCCACTGGCAAAAAAATTAACAAAGCCCCAGCAGTATGAATTTGCCATAACAAAAATAATGTAGGTTGGAATGGTAACCTACAATGATCATAGCGTTTGTTTAAACTCTTTGTTTTCTTCATAGACAGAGCAGCAGTGGTGCAAGGATACCTTGTGGCAGTGCTACTTTTATAGAACTGTCAATATTTAGTGAACTTAAATGAAAAGGATTATAATGTCATAAACTGATGTTTAGTTAATTACAAATGAACTGATTATTTAGTAGTTGCTGAGTTGGAGTCAGATAACGCTTGGCAAAACTAAACCACTTTTCTATATTTTTAACTAAGAATAGGCAACGCAAGAAACCGTAAATACAGTTTTATGAACAGCACATGCTGATAGGAATAAAGTGTGTTGGAGATACATTATGATTTATGAATAAAGCTTTAAAGTGCAATACCTACCCCTGCAAAGAGAGGCTAGCATCCCCTGCACCCCTCTGACAGCCCACAAGCTGAAGACTTGAGTATGTAAGGAGGTGCGAGATTCAGACACGGCAGTGTTCACCGGCCCTCCAACCTGAGCAAGGCTAGATAGGGCAATCAAGCCTGAGTAAGTCTTAGTTAACTGGCATAATTAAGCCTGAGTAAGGCTCAAGTCTAAGTAGGGGTAAGTGGTTCAGATCCTGCCTTTAGTAGTCTGAACAAGACTCAAAGTGGAACACTCCAGGATTCTAACCACTATACCAAGCGCATCTGCAGTATTGAGACAAGTCTCCCGCAGTAAGCTGTTATACTCAAACCCTCACAGTCCACGACGACTTGAGATATCTGAAAGAGCAATCATTGTTAAGACTCCACATGTCAAAAGCACTGTTTCCTACGACTTAGCAAGTGCACCACGTCAGTCGCTTCAAGCAGTCTCCATGCCGCCATCCAGAGGTATTCCTACTTCCTAACCTGAAACCCTACCCAGAATACCTTATCCTTTCGTATCCGTGATAGCAGGACATGACGACGTCCCTTCTGGACTGTTAGGCATTTTTAACTTTCCTCTTAGCAACTGTCACTAGCTCATTATGCTCCATTTACGTTCTTAACAAGGAAGCCTTTGTCTGCCATACAATTAATATTATTATTAATTAGTCTATTGCACAGGGTTACGTAACCCATTGCTTTCCTAAACCGTATTTAATAAATACATTAATCATCAGAATATGTGACTACCTTCCTTTACTTAGCCTCAAGTGAAATTAACATTTATAATTATTTAACGGTCCCAGGTCATAAGTATCTCACTCACTGACTAGTACAGGTACAATCAATATCCTTTTATTTCATTCAGACTGAACAAGGCCAAGAATCCAAGGATTATTGTTGACCACTTGACCTACCAGGGAGGAGAACAATCAAAACCACCAGGCCGTTATTCGAGCCTCCATCTCGATCCCAGCCTGAACAAGGCCGGATCCAGGAGATAATGGCTGTTGCCTGGAGTTTTGAGATTCACTAGTTATAAAGGACCATTTTTGATTGTAGTTCATAATTCAAATATACAAGCATTTCCAGTTATTTTATCCTGAGAGGGAAGAACGGACCAGAGTTTTCTAAATAGCTCCAGTCAGAACAATGCCGGACTATTCCAGGGACACTCAGAGATACCCAGGCCTTCAGCGGGATGTAAAACTGGGATCACAGGTTCATTTCCTGTCCTTTGCTACAGTCCCAGTCGGACCGAAGAAGGATACTGACTAGTGAGTCCGGAATATATCCTAGTGTTTTACTTTTAATATTGAGATGCCTTACAATATTAAAGGTTGTAGAAGCAATTTAAGAAGGCTTGCTCGACAAGCACGAGAATGAGACACGTCCTACGAGGAAATAGCACATCAACTAATCAAACTACCCATTTTAGTTCCCAAACAGCTATTGACTCTGAATCAGTACTGTATTTGGAGCAGGAATTAATTAAGATGGTCCCACACTCTTTGGAAGTGAGGCTATACTGCAATATGGGGATACCATACTAAGGTTAGGCTGGCCCTACAACACCACTGATTATCTAGGCAATTATAAGCCAGACCCACCAATTGCGGAATTATTAAATCCCCTTCCGCCTACCCAGAACTTAGTGCCTGTGAACCCTACATGCCAAGTGCACACCGCAGCAGGTAAAATTTTCCCTCTCTGCATTTCGCTGCAGACTGCTAGCTGACGTAAAATAGCAACCCCCTTGGCAGACTTCGTACCCACATGCATCCCTACTAGACCGGTCCCATATAGGGGACGCCACCGGTCAGAGCCCACCAACTACACCTAGATTCGCACCTAGGGGACGCCACCGGTCAGAGCCCACCAACTACACCTAGATTCGCACCCCCCCCCTTTTTTTTTTCACTCATGACAGCTGGCATCACGAATATTCTTGACAACCTTAAGAGTGAGCATATGCAAACTCCCAGAATGGGAGATATATTTGGTTCAACTCACTCTAGGGTTTGGATCCCCTCCTCCTATCAAGGTTACCCAGCCAAAAGGGCACAAACTCCAACCTTCCAACATGGGAGTATCTATAATCCAACCAGGCAAATCTATTTGTCATACCACTCCCCCGGGGATACCTTGAATCACCTTACTTCAGGAGAGAATTCACCCTCCCAACCTCTCTGAATTAATTTTGTTAATTCCAGTGAGAGAGAGTTATGTCAACAGGAAATACAATTAATCTGTTGTTAACGTGTTTAAATGTACATGTATGAAATGGTTAAACAGCTAGCCAAGGTGGGTAAGAAAAACTGGTTTCGGTTCCACAATTGACTATAAATGGTTTTACCATCTCCAGCCTTCAGAAAAGAGCTTAAAATTCATGCTATGGCAATAAATCTGAACCACCAATGACTGCCTTTACTTGCTTATCTACTCAGTAGAACAATATAATTATGAAGGTGTAGCACCTTGAACTGAAAGGTGTAGCACCTTAAACTGAAAGCAGTGTAAACACCTTGATGGACACTGAACAAAATGAACTAATATTCTACATGCTGCATTTATGAAACTTATAAAAAATACATTTACCTCCTCTGCTGTAAGCAAGTCTTTGTTAAGCAGCTTGGTTTGTATAGGAACTAGTGTAACTGTTTTGAAAGATAAAAAGCCACGGTCCTTAAAGGTGAACTTAGTTTGTGCAGGAACAATGTACATGATATTCTCTAGCCGAATTCCAAACTTCCCATCCTCGTAGTACCCAGGCTCTGCAACAAATAAAGTGGCACTTTTAATATCATAGTTATTACTTTTGACTACCTATATGTAACACATCTCATAGCAGATGTAAATAAAATCTAGGAACATTGGTCCAAATTAAAAACATGTAACACACATACATATTGTTTATAAACTTACAATGTTTTTCAGAACAAACTATCATGTACATCCAATTAATAAAGTTCTCTTTAAGAAAAGCATTTTATATAATTTTTCAAAGCCTGTGAACTGCAATCATAGGTTTGTAAAAAAAGTAACTAAACAAACAATTTTATTTACTTCTTTTCTTAGATAAGACTGTCAGAAATCTATTACAGTTGCTGTTATTTCACCACATTTTGTTACATATAAATGTACACTAGCCATTTAATATGATACAGTGGAAGCTCTCTCACTATTGAGCGACCATTTAAAATGACCATATTTCTGTAACTACTTGTTTTTGAGGAGCCATTAAAAGAGTCAAAAATGTAAGGGACATTGGTTAGAAAAATTAATTAGTTACACTTTCTTTGTTTGTTGCTTCCAATGTTACAGTTTTTGTAATTGTCTGGTGACAAGTAGGGGTGCAGATACCCTTCCGTGGTATAATTTTATTTGGAAGATGCCCAACTATTGAATTACATAATTTAATTTTCATGCAAAAGTCATGTTTATTTTATACCACAGCTGATTGAACATTGACTTACAATGCTCGGTAAATTGTAACATTTTGAATGACAAAGGGATGCTAAATATAAGCACCTCAAAGTACCATTTTTTTCCGAAGACATCTGCCTATTAAAATTGACGCATGTCACATTGCTGTGCAACGCGCTTGCGCTCTCTACAGGCGACTTCGCCCCATCAGCGAGCAGGCAAGAGCTCGGGGCAAGTCAAGAACAGTGGCAAACTACTTTTCACGTGCCCACTGAGGGACTCCACGTGTTGGACAGCTTCAGACACGGAATTTAATTAACGTGTTTAATTATGAATGGTACTGCCCGCCCAGAATCCGGTATGTGAGCGCCACCCCTTTTAATAAATATTATTTTATTCAACGGATCACTACCCTGAGATTATCTGAGTAGGAAGTTCCAGCGACACTACAGGATCGCAGCACTTCTGCTGCCCTGTGACATCACATCCGCCAGCCTCAGGCCGAGATGAATAAATTTGTCGTCGCCTCGGAGCAGGGAGATAAGAAATGAGCGGCGCTGCTGCAACCCTGATAAACCAAACCTTACAATGAAAGGCTACGCTACCCTGCATCCTCAGAAGATCGCTGATCAAGGGATTTTCGACTATATAAGGAGGCACAAACACGCCTCTCGCCAGACGCTGGGCTCTCTGGCCGCATTGGTCAGCGAGCTCTTCCTGGTCTGCGAAGACCTCTCTCCTCTCCTACATCCTGCAACAGCTCCAGCAGCTTGAAAAGGATTCAACCTCCAACAGTTTACAGAAGGATCTACTACTTCTTGCAACAGAAGACTGCACGTCACTCCAGAGGTAACCCGATGCCCCATACCCTGCAACTCTTTTACCCCAGTCAAATTCCTCGACTCCGCAGTAGCAGGTCGTCGTGACATATTACCCTTCTGGACAAATCCCCTTGAGAAGAGAGCTATGAAGAGCATAATTTTTTTTAAGTTAGCCTTTTAATTATATTACCAGGGTCACCTTCGCCTGTATTTAATTATCGTAATTAATTCACCTTAGCTAACTTATATTATCCAATTGGGACTTCCCACTTCATAATTTGTAATAATAAATATTAAGTTTATTTTGAAATATTTGACTACCGTAATTTTAACTATAGTTCCTTGTTCACTTGTGTTATTCTAAAAGTGAAAGATTGTTGCATCAAAACCCCGCTGAGAATTGATTGTGAGGCATGCTGAACTGCACAGGAGATGGGGCTTGAAGAAGACTTTGCGTCCGAACAGACATACTGTGGCTCCTGGGTTTCCGGTGCCCCCTTGCCTAACCTCGGTGGTGTCCTAATACCCGACCACACATCTCTCCGTCAGTGCCTTGTGTGTGACTGAATAAGACACACCCCCAGGACTGCACATCTGCGGAAATGTTAAAAGGCTAGTCTAGATGAGGGTAAAAAGGGTAGTACTAGAGTCGCAAACGACACAAAGAGTGACGAGCATTAAAGAGGTTCGCTCACTCACAGGTTAACACTGAGATTGAGTGTGAGGACACGCACCCATCCAAGGAGCCAGAGTTCAGATCTCGGCCCATTTTGCCATTTATACCTCTTACCCACGAGTTAGAACTCAATGTCTATGTAGGTACTTGTTGGCCGTAGCTAGATCCAGAACCCATCAGTTGCCCCCAGCCGGAGACTCCTTAGCCCGCAGTAGCCGTAACCCCACCTAAGGTTGACCAGGGGGAAGACATACAAAATACATGCACTCTCCACTTGGCTTCCGGTGAGATAGTCAGGGTTCGATTACCTCTGAAGGTCGTTCCAAAGCCTCGAGTAGGACCTTCTCCTGTGAACTATATCCCCCACGTCAGTAACTGCGGATGGCACCCATCCCTCCAGCAGAATCATCCATCACCATCATTTTATAGATTAAATCACCTTCCGCATCTTAGCAGCTCTTGTAGTGAGGAAGATCGTTCACCCCGGATGGGAAACTATCGCAGTCCGACTCACTCTGGGGTTTGATATCCCTTCCCTCAGATGGCATCCTCCCCTTAATCACCTCCCTCGCAGAATCTACTACGACTCTCCGGGCTAGAGTAGCAACAAAAATGCCGCGGTAGGATCCCATTCTGAACCAAGGAGGGCATTAAGTGCTATAACCACTTATTCGAGAGTGAGGATACGGGTCAAAATAAAATTATATTAAATTTTAAAAAATGTGCCTTTCACATTAGAGATGATTAAACACACACAATTCATGCAAAAAATTGTAAATTTTGATGTGTATGGGCTGAGGGTCGATCAAAATTGGTCCGAAATTCCCCAAAATATCTATAGCGACTGACTTATAACAACATTATTTCTGGACACTGTGATGGGCCATTTTAGTAAGGTTCTACTGTAAAGTTGTTTGTAGCAGTGGCGATGGTGAGGTAGGGGGGGGGGGGGACCATCATCTGCTGGGATGCCCAACAGTGTGTTCCTACACTACACGCAGAATAACTCTGAGCTTGAGCTACGTCACACATAAGGAGCAGCGGGCATCACACACGCGGAGGGGCGATAGAAAGACGATGAGAGAAACATGAGTCAAACAGAGCCTTCACAGCAGGTAGAGAAAAGTAGAAAACATTGACTACTTAACATTGACATATGAAGTAATACGGCAGTTCTTCAATATCACTCATTGCTTCAGTCGATGAGTCTTATGTGTAAACGTCACTGCTGCCACTACTGTCATTGTCTGTACCACCTAAATTCCTAAATTTAAAATCACTTCATCAATTTCAATGTCAAAATGCACATCCTTGCCATAATAGTCATTCTCAAGTGTCTTAACATGACCTCAAATTGGTATTCAGTGTTCTGGCTCCATTCAGTTGAATATGTCCTTGCAGAGTTTTTTCCACATCTATCGAATTCCAAGTAACATTTTTTGAAGCGCTTTCTCCTTTAACTTTAGCCTAGATGCTTTCTATCGGATTCAAATCCAGATGACAGGGTGGCAAATGAAGTACTGTGGCCATGATTTCTCAGTCCTCTATCTACAGAGTACTGCACTTCCCAAGGTTTGTGTTGCTTTATGAGGTCATACAAAATTAGTTTTAGCATGTCGCTAGTAAACAAAATATTCTCCTTAGTTAACCAATGCTGCATTTCCATCAATATTGAGCTGCAAGTAAGTGTTTTGTTTACTTTTACATTGTGATAGGGAGCATTACCTACCACAACAATACTGCCAGGTAGAAAACTTTGTATTAATTGCTCCTTAATACATTTTTCATTATTTTCTGTATTTATATTTTTATGATAATCCCTGTTGCCTTGTGTGACTTCCATATTTCAAGAGCATTAGGGAGAACATAGTTTTTGCCTCCTACATGAATCATTATTAACTGTCGACCTTTTGCCACAGGTGCTAGAAAAACCATTGGATGACATGTTACTCCACATTTTATTTTTTACATGCAATGACAAAATGTATGGCTCATCCATATAAATAACTGTACCTTTCACATTTCTATATCACTGCATACTTGAGGTATTTTCTATGTTTTTGCAAAATATCTGATATTTCTATTACAACCAGGCAATGAGACTGTTTTCTGTCACCTAAATAATAGCTTCTTTGAAGTTGTTCTTAAAGTTGTATTACTTTCTTGAAAAGTTATGTCATCCATTAGCTCAAGTCTTACAGTTTCGACAGTCGCCATACGTTTTTCAGTTAGGTAGAAACTGTACACAGTACATCATACCACAGCTTCATCGAAGGTATTAAGGTCGTATTTAGAGGTTATCTTTTGTTTGTTGTTGGATGTTGAGAAAGAGGTTCCTTCACCTGCTTCTTTCCGATTAGCTTCCCTCTTAACTGTTTGCACTGTGGTGCGAGACATAATTAGTTTTCAGCTCTTCTCAAGTGGAATGGATGGATCCTTCAATCTTGCTTCATTTAGCATAAACTGCAGAATGTTGTAAACCATTTCTCACGCCAGTGAATGTAGTTTCTTACCTTTCACTTTTGACAAAACAGGGGGAATTTTATGTATAATGTTGTACTATACGTACCTCACTGTCTTTCTTATCTCCTACAAATTAAAGAACATTGACAGCAAAAGTGATGGACTTCACACACAAACCTCAGATACAAACAGTAAAGAAATACATGTCTAATTAGTAACGTGGATTTGTTCACAAAATGTACATCTGCTTCAGACTCAACAAAGTGACTACATTTCCACTCTGTAAATGAGCTGCAGCTGTGCTGGTGTCAAGTACACGTTATCACTCTGCAGCTTCATGTCTCCCCTCCATGATTCACATTGTTAGATTCCATTTATAATGGTCGGTCAGGCTCGGAGTTATTCCGCCCGCAGTGTACACAGGTGACGCACATACTCTTGATACGTTAACACAGGTATAGAACACATGCGAAAGGTTGTTTGTTGGTGGTGGTGTTACTGTTACAGACAACAAAACTTCGTTTAATTTGACGTTCATAACTTGATTACAATTTATTCACCAAGCAATCATGTATTGTTTCACTTTCACAGTCCACACCAATGCAACATTTCTCAGTGGATGATGCAACCTACCTCACCCCAGCTTCAGTCTAATGCGTAGACCTAAGAAAACCCCCTTACATCTCAAAAAGTGATCGGATTTTCAAAATAATTACATCACTGAACTCACCCCCTTAATAAAATGATGTATTATTGGGAGAAACTAGTATATCCCAATTTAAAAAACCAAAGTTGATATTGTTATCCTTGTAATTAAATACAGCTTTGAACAGACCTAGGCGGTCTCATGTAAGCCCTGTAGTGCCATTTATGAATTCAAAATAAAAACTTTGATACCTTCTGCAGTTCAGACCATATTAGGAGTGAACAACTTAGCTAAATACTGGTAATCCTGTATATAAACCTCTATTTCAAATGTTTGAAACCTTAAAATATATTTAATACATCCTAAGTATTTTCCTATTGGGCTACTGTTTTGATAACTGACACACTGTTACATTCAGAGTGAGGTTTTTGTATCTATGTTGTTCTAAACAATCCACCCCCAAATTATCTCTCACAAACTGTAAATTTTGTCAAATGTGCACAACTATTTAAATTTAAGTGCAAAATCAATGTCATCTATATTCAAAACCTTACTTCATCAGTGACACATTCACTCAGCAACATCCCTACTGAAAGAGAGGCCTGGGGCAAGAGCGAGGCCTATCCCCTCCAAAAAAAGTTAATCCCCCCATACCCAGACAATCACATTTTGAACAATTTGCTCTGCTCTCGAGCAGCCGCAACCTCATGCATAACATTTATTGACAAAATATTTTACATTTTATAAATAAACTAGCAGCCCAACATCGCTTCACTCAGGTTTTATGGAGTTATTAAAATACATACATACATATTTGCGACTACCCATGACTACCTGTGACTACCTATGACTACTTGTGACCACCGGTGACTACTTGTGACCACCGGTGACTACTTGTAACTATCTCGGACTACTTGCGAATACTTGAGACAACTTGCAACTACTTGCTAATTTATAATATTAAGATCCACTGAGCCACTGCAGCCCCACTTAATAAATATTTTTATCTACTTAGCCAATGCGTCCCCACTTGGGATCGCTCTAGCCACTGGGCCACTTCGTCCCTAAATGAGAGTGCTCTAGCCACTGGGCCACTGCAACCCCACTCGAGATCTCTCTATCCACCAAGCCACTGTGGCCCAACTTGAGATCACTCTAGCCACAAGACCTCTGTGGCCCCACTGGATATATTTCTAATCACTGAGCAACAGTGGCCCCACTTGATATCTCTCTATCCACTGAGCCACTATGACCCAACTTGGGATCTCTCTAGCCACCTGGCCTCTGTGGCTCCACTTGCTATATGCCTATATCCATCTGGAAGAATGTAGATTTCTAAAAGTGAAAGAATTATAAGAATTGGGCCTGTAGTTTTGGTAGAGCATGCTTAGAAAGCAGTCAAGTAGCTCATTTTTCTCAGACTAGGTTCATAAATTTATAAATTTCCTAAGGAATTTTTTTTTCTTCCTTTTTGAATTTAAAATAGCCTATGATCATGATGCGCACTCCTCTTTGTTATCTGGGTGATAGAGGTTAACATGCTTACCACCCTCCCTGGTTCGTTGGAAGAGACAAGAGTCAAACCCCAGAGTGAGGCGAACTGAGATCGTTACCCGCCCAGGGATTTCAATCTTTTTCACTACTAGGATGGCCAACAGGCTGGACGCCAGCAGTCCCGGGGGTGTACGAGTGGTAAAAAAAAAAATGCAAGAGGTATTTAAACGAGGGTGATGGTGGCGATGGGTGATCTGGCCGGAGATATAGGGGCTATCCGCAGATGCCTCGCCGGTTGGCATGCGGGAATATAGTTGGCAGGAGAGGGATTTGCACGAAGTTTGGGGACTACCTTCGGTGAGAGTCGAACCCGGATAAATTTTTCTGAAGCCACCACAGGGTTGCCACTTTTTTTACAATGGAAAATTCCCTGACATTTCCCTGATTTCTCTGACAAATTTCAAATTTCGTAATATTTCCCTGTTTTCTAGGTTTTCCAGACCTGTGGCAACCCTGCACCAACTTTATTAAGCAAGAATTTGATAGGTCCTTCTCCAGGACTACCTTGGTTGGGGTAACGCTTGCTACCGGTGGCGAAGTCTCAGATTGGGTAGGGTGTGTCCCCTCCGGGTCATATTCCGGCCAACAAGTACCAAATAAATAGTCTAACGGGGACTCTTGTGTGGGTGGCAGGAGGGACAAATTTTGTCGGGGTATGAACTCAGGTTCTGTCAATGGGGATCCTACCTTGTTCGTGGTTGCAACATTAATTTCAACAGTAAATTGACATTGACACCTTATGCAGCTCTTAACGCCACCTTGTTTACTGCGCATTGGTACAGCCATCTACCTTTCTGAGGACGTACAGTACTGGGTGTATTACTTCGGCAGTTGTCTACCCTCAACGTAGTCCTAAGACTAAGTTGAGGGTAGACGAGGGAACTCCGGAAACCCGGGGGCAGCGGTATCTCCTTTCGGACACAAAACATTTGCAAGCTCCGTCTCCTGTGGAGTTCGGTGCACCTCACGGTTAGTCCTCAATGGGGTGTTTTATTGCACAAGTTCCAATTCTACCAAAGTTAACTAAATAAATGATCAGGGGTCTAATGCTAAAATTACGATAGGCAATCAATTTAAATTCACGTAATAATTATTATGGTAAAGGAAAATGGGAAAGTCCCGGCTGACTTATACGAGATTTGTTAACTAACTGAAGTATTAAATGATTATGTTACATATTGGAAACAGGCGAAAATGAGCCTGGAAAATGATTAAAATGGTAAAATTAAAATTTCTGCTAATTCCACGCTCTTTACAGCGTATCCAATATTAAGAGGGTTTTTCCAGAAAGGTAAAAGTGTTGCGACAATCTGCTACCATGGAGACATGGAAGTTGACTAGGGTAAAGTGTTATGGATGAGGTACAGGATGTCGGATTACCTTTGGAGAGAGAAAGAGAGTCCTTGCGGTCAGTTGGTGCGGATGAGCCTTCACAAGCTGCAGGGCTGGTGTGGGTGAGGCCTTCACAAGCTGCTAGGCAGGAGTTTGAAGCCATTAGCAGGAAATATCCCTTGATCAGCGATTTTCCAGGGGTGCGGGGCAGAGTAGCCTTCGAGCACAGGGGTAGGTATATCAGAGTTGTGGTGCCGGCGCTCATTTCTTATCTCCCCGCGTTGAAACGATGACAAATTAAAACACCTCTTTCTGAGTCTGAGAGATGTGACGTCACAAGACTGCACGGGTGCAGCCAGCTCGTGGGTTCACTAGAACTTCTTCCACAGCTAAATGTAAGATAGTGGTTCGTCAAAAATATTTTATTTATTTACGGGGCTGGCGCTTGCATGTGGGGTTTCGGGCGGGCCGTACATTCCATAATTAAACATGTTAATTACTTTTACGTATACGACTGTCCAACGCGTGGAGTCTCCTTACTCGATACATGAAATTACTTTGCAACTGTTACCGACTTGCTCTGAGCTATTATCGGCTCGAGATGGGGTGAAGTCGCCCGTAGAGAGCGCATGTCCGCTGCACAGCATATTGGCCTACATAAGTAATTTCACACAAATTCAATAACTCACATTTTTGAGCTGTCCATATAGTCTGTCTTAAGATTTTGATTACCTATCTACCATGAATAAATCACATGGTTAGGCTGCTCCATTAGGATTGATGCATGTCAACATGCTGTGCTGCGCAGATGCGCACTCTACAGATGATTCTGCCCCATCTATGAGCCACATGCGCTCGGGTGGAATACGAAAGCAGCAAACTGAATTAAATGTATCACACCAGGAAAGCCCACGTGCCTGGGTAGCCGATAACATCATTGTAAATTACGTGTGTAATTACAATCTCCTTTGCCCATCCACATTTATGCATGCAAAAGGCATCCCCACAAAATAAAGAAATATTATTAGAATTCTACTACATGTCGCTTAGCCCTGGAAGAAGTTCCTCTAACCTCAAGAGATGACAGCACCCTCATGGCCTTGTGACGTCACGGCCGGGCCGCTTCAGGAATAGTTTTAATTTTTTCTCGCCTCCACGCGGGGCAATAAGAAATATGCAGCGCTCCTGATAAACCACCCCCATGGGTATAGCTATGCTACACCGCTGCACCCCAAAGAATTGCTGATATGAGAAAAATAAGCAGAAATAGATGTCCAGCATCCAGCACTGGCAGATAAGCCGGGCTCGCTGGCCGAAGAAGACGAGATCTCTCCCTAGTCTGCAAAGACTCTTCCCCTCCTCAGTCTAAAAAGACTCTCCACTACCTTAGTCTGTTCAAGACTCACCTACCTTAGTCTGCCTAAGACTCGTCTACCTTAGTCTGCCTAAGACTCTCTTTTACCTCAGTCTGATTAAGACTTTCCTGTCTAGTCCGACCAAGGACTCTCGATTTCCTACCCAATCCAATCCCGGACCCCCTTAAGGCTCCAGTCAAGTCTACGACCTGCGACCTGTAACACGGCGCACTACACTGAAGATCAGTCATCTTCGATAGTTTGAGAGACGGCTACGCCACCATCAGGTAATCCTCATCTTGACCCCGGTATCCCTTACCCCAGTCAACTTTCCGTGACCCCATGGTAATGAGCCGCCATGTCGTAGATTACCTCCCTGAGTAGCTCCAGTATTGAGCATGCTGTAGGTTGCGTTGCTACAGATATTTCTAGCCGCTATAAAATTTTGTAGCTATTTGTTCCGAGGATCTTTTTGTTTTTCCTTTTATTAACCAGGCTCGCCTTCGCCTGAATTTATACTTTTCACGTATCTTGCTTGGACTTAAGAGTGTTTAGCCATGTAGAGTAATTGATTCTCCCATTTGTATTTTCTGGAATAGTCGGGACTCTCCAGGGTGAATCCACGTAATAAATATTACATCCAATTTAATTGTTTGTGTACAGTCATTCGTAGATAGTTATCAAGTGTTCCTCATTACTTGGTATTTTTGTATTGTGCATTTCCAGTGGTCTGAATGTACGATGGATGAGGAGGTATTTGGAGTAGGCAGCAGCGTAAGGAACGCCGCTCATTAGCACGAGCCAACAACACAGTAACTCCAGTAAGTTTGACGCCCGAGGACGAACCCCGACCACTGTGTTATGACTCCATTGCAATGCTTATCTCCCCCTTAAAACCGCTAGAGATCACTACCCCACTCGACCACCTTCTGGGACCACACTGGTCCGGATATCCCACTAAAGAGTACGAGGATCAAGTCAAACAAACTATTATCCCACGTTGCTAGTACTACTCCCAGTGACATCCCAGCTATGCAGCTTCCTACAACAGTTAGTACAATCACACTCAATTCAGGTTTCACACCTGGAAGGTACCGAGCTCCCGAGGTTCTGTACAATCAAGCTAGCATCTGGGAAGTTTGTACGGGTTCGACTCGCGTCCCAGGCAGCAACCTCTTCTCCTGACTTTGTTCCTCTGCGACAACCCACTCGCCCGATAAAGATCTCCCCTGCCAGAACGTACAAACCCCACATCTACGATCAATTAATCATCACCCCATTCCATCCTCCTGGGATCGCTGGCATCCTGCATATTGGCGACCCTTATAGTGAGTAGAATAGAGCTCCCTGGGCGGGCAGCTACTTTCATTCGACTCACTCTGGGGTTTGATTCCCCTCAAGCCCGAAGTAAACCTACCCTCAAATGGTCCAATACTGTCCACGACCCCTGTCTGTTAGAACTGGTAATATTCACCGTGGTAGATCCATCTAGGCTCTGAGAGAGCAGTCAACGTCTATCCCCCTACCATCTAAGGTATCCGTACCAGGTAGCACGTGTAAGGATCATAGGGTGGAAACATCATAGACTTAACCTGAGCTCTTGGTTTAGTTTACCGAAGAAACACATAATGCTGTGATCAATGTGTCAATTTTGCAGTTCTTTGTTTCTATATTCCTTGCAGCCCCGATCGATCAAGACCAAAGGATGACCGCACCCGATTGTGTCAGTGCTCAGCCAGGGTCAGCAGGTCTTGCTAGTGACTTTGTGCCAGGCCGACAGGCCATGCACCTAAATTTGTATACTAGCAGGGGCCAGAACAGAGGTCAGCCAAATTTAACCCTTTATTCCGGACCGACACAACCAAAACCTTGCCAGACTCTGACGTCATCATCACACAAAGAGTTTTCGTGGGGCCACAGCACTTTTCCAGAATTTCCTAATCATTGGACACCCTGTTTAGGTTGCAGTTTTTTTTTCAATGGTTAGTACGTTCCTTCATTTAATTAATACCCTTGCATTATTTGCACACAATACTTCATCTCTTAGTAAGCACCCCAACTTTATTCTAAATGTATAAAATGCATCTATGTATATTATAGTAATTTACTACTGCATCACATTTGTAGGCAAGATGATAATGCAATTTTATATGGGGCATGGTTCTCAACAAGCTCGAAACAATCAAGATAAATGCTGTATCAATCAAGATAAATGCTGTATTTTTACAGCTTATCTTGAAAACATATTCATCTGAAAAAATAAAGCTACTTGTAGCTATACCAATCAAAAGTGCATTTTGAAGCGAAATTTATTTTTTACAACACAATATACATACGGAAGGAGAGATTGTTTTCATCACAACCATAGACCATATGATATAAGTAACTTACCATTGGAGAGGAACATTCCCTCCTGCAAGCCAGGGTCATTTGGGTACATCCTCCATGAAATACCCATTGGACCCTCATGCACGTTAAGATATGACCCAACCCCATGGCCTGTCCCATGCAGATAGTCAAGCCCCACATCCCACAAGAACTTCCTGGCAAATGCATCTAAACAGTTTCCCTGAAACAACAAACAAATTTTGTTTCCATCAAGATTTTTTTTACACACTTATTCAGATCTACAGAGTACATATTTAGGAACTACCAAACTCATTTATTACAGTAGTATTCAAAAATAAATCATCATAGTAAATACATAATCTTCCATCATACAGCAGTTGTACATTCTAGCAAACTAACTCTAAGTGAACAATTTAATTGAATCAGTTAATTTGAGCAAGGAGCTGGCTATTAGAAAATCATTCTCACAAAGCTGCCACATACACCACAACATACCATTCAAAATGTTCACAAATACAATAAAAATATTAAAACCTTCACAAGTTTACCTTCATCTACTCAACACATCAATAACAGTAAATGTGTTTTGCTCACACCATAGTCTAGGTAAAAATAAGCTGCTAGTGTACCAAATTCATGGCTAGATTGACACCCACACTTTTCAGATAGTCAATTATGTATACAGAATGCGCAATACGGTAAAAATACGTGCTCATTATGTGTTCCCAAGACCACAGATTTCAGTATTCAAAAAACCAATAGGGCACATTTCCCTAGCCCACTTACAACCTTGGGATGAGTCATACATGTTTCTCAAACACCAAAACCATTTCTTCATTCCCCAGGCTTGCACAGAAAAGGAATAAAAATTTAAACACGACTATACCACAAACTTACTTTGTATTGACAATATTAGAGGTTACTATTAATTTGACAATTTTATTATTGATTCTTAAGTTTTACAGATTCAGGCTATAATTATTGATGAATTATTGAAATTGTTCACTTTTTACCTTCACAAGTTTAATTTTATTCTAGAGATCATCTGTAGTATTGAGTGAAGAAAACACATATTATTTTACGTAAATGTGTAACTGTATTTACATTCCTAATTTAGCACAGGAATTGTACACGAGTTGTTTCTTTACATTTACGATTGTGAATTGTTTGAATAAATACTGGGACATAAATTTTCCACAGGAGATGTTTATAAAATAGCAGAATTCTAGCAATAGCAGATATTTGGTTTGCAGATATTAGATAACCTATGTTTTTTGTCATGGTGGAAAAGTTTTTATGTTTGAAGTTAACCACATACTACATAAACAAACACAATGCCTACAATGCTAAAAAAAAAAAAAAAAACAGCGTGGGGGACAGTTTAATTATGGCAAAATGCGTAATTTTTGCAGTAGTATTAAACTCAAAAGCGGTAGCAGACTACTACAAACATGACAAAGCTCGTAACACACATTTACACAGAGTCTGAAGTGTTTAGAAGCATAAAAGAAAAATTTTTGAAGTCTAGTAACCTACAAAATCTTCAAAATGCATTCAATGTATATTCCTGTTTATTGAATATATGTCATGCAATAACAACTTGCATAAACAAGTACAATTTATAACCATATTCTCCATGCCAATTGAGAATCTTTCTCTAATAAATATTAAATGCTGTAGTTACAAATTGCAAGAATCAATGAGTCCATAATCGAGAATTGGAACAAGAATAATTAAATTGAATCAGGAACTGGAATCTTTAAGAATGGAATCATATGATATGTGCCGCTTTACTGTTTATACTGACACGTGCCGTTTATACAACTAATCTAATATGATTACAACTCATCACCTAGAGTACCTCTTCCAACACTACAGACATGAGCAACATGTTGCCTACCCTACAGGCAGCAGGAACTATGAGTGATTCCTTCTCATCACCTGGACGATACGCAACTCAGCAGGTAACCCCCCCCCCCCCCCCCATGCTGCCAAGACCTTGGGCAAGGCCAAGCGCCTCCGACGAGTCACTAAGCATAATCGCTGACCAGAGAATTGCCATGCAAACCAGGGCAGGAGGACGTCATGCTTCCCCCACACCCCGCACCCCACAAGCTTCCACTATATAAGTCCGGATGCTGCGGGGCACGAGCAGTCATTCTTGTTCCATCTCTTGCATTATTCCACAGCACTGCTTCCAGTGCCAGGATATACCCAGGCTTGAGATATGCCATCCATTCCTGTGTGGATGCACATCTAGTGGCAGCATTGCTGACTCAAACAACACCACGTCTCTGATCAACCCGCATAGCGTGGGGGATCAGTAAAGACTTTACAGAGCCTGGTCAGCAAACCAATACAGGACTTACACTATAACTTGTGTTCAGTATTCGAGTCAAGGTGTACTCGGTAACCTGTGAGTGGAGACTTAATGCCTTTCAGGCAAAGGCAGGGCAGCAGGCGCAGGGAGCGACACGCAGCGTTTCCTGCCGCCTGACAATTGAGTGCACTTCCTCAGCCTACGCCGAAAAGGCAGGCGGAACGGAACCACTTGAATATGCACGAAGCAGAGTGCCGGCCACAGGGTAGCTACTCCCATGCTGGCCTCGCACGAGAGGGATGTCATGAGGCGACATCACACCTCCCACCTCTGTCAGGTGTTGCATCTGTCCAGCAAACTATTTAAGACAGTGCACGCCCGGGCTCGGGAGTTATTCCTTTCTCCAGTAGCTTGCTCTAACACTTCCTGTGCTGGGGCCTCCTACTGTTCAACAGTCTTCGGCAGCCACCAGCCTTTACCTCCTGCAGTCTTTACCAGTAGCTCCATTGTCGACAACCACCACCCAGTTACCGAAGCTTCACTGTCGACAACCACCACCAGCAACTAAAAGCCCTTCTTCTTCAACACCTGCAGACTTAAAACACATTCCACTGTTGCTCCTCCCGGATCAGCAGACACCTATACTTGCTGGTAGAGGCAATTATACCCACTACCCTTAAAGTAGTGGTCCCCTTTTCATAAAGTCTGTTCTAGACACCCCTCGGATACAGTAGCTGTGACCAGAGTTATTTTCATAGCCATCAATGCCACTAGTTATCTTGATTAGATTAGGAGTAGGTCGCCTACACCTGTTTACCATCGGTTACTTCCATATCACACACTGCTTGGTTAGGAGGTAGCACGCGTCACTGTATTTATTATCGCTAATAAATACAGATTGTTCCTTTCACTGAGGGTATCCATTCCAGAGGTATTTCTCTTTGACCACTAGAAATAATTTTAACTGTACGTTGTCCACCAAGACTGGGTATTTATATACCAATACGAAATATAGAGTAGGACTGCAGAGTTCCTTCAGGAATCTGTACATTTGACACACACACCATTAGATGGCCACCCGTTCTAGACCCCATGGGATAGAACGGTAGAACCCTGATCACTAGCAACTCATCCAACAGGGGCGAGAAAGTCACCTTTAGTTGGATCCCACCAGAATGCTTATTGTGCTAGGTGGGATATTTTCTTGGGACTGAAGGCCTAACCCCTGTTGCGACCCTAACCCAACAGTGGTAGGAAGGTCCACAGGGCTAACCCTCTAGATTTGCATGCCAGTGGAGGGGAACTGATTAGAGCACTGAGCTAGTGCCAGCAACCACTATTGGAAGTACACTTAGATAGGGACCTGTCTCGTGTTCACGACAATCGGGAAGTATCTTTAAGTGTCAACCTAACATCTATGCCTTTCGGAATAAAGCACGGCTCGCAGAGGAAGAAACAAAAGGTGACCTATACCGCCGCCAAACGAGTGTGCATATTAGACCCGCCTACTCTTAGTAGGCAAGCAAAACGGGACAGAGCTTAGACCGCCCATCATCTGGAGAGAACTTCCTCTCCAGTACTCATGTATATTTATTTCCCTGCACACATTTGCATAGCCCAAGAATACCACCCCGTGGTACATGCTCTGGTGGAGGGCACTGAGGTGAGAAAAGGGACACCTAACCCCCGGTTCTCAAGCCCAGAGGCTGTGGTGCGGAATTGATGGTACTGTGTTGGTTAGCATGGTACCAATAACCACCACTCTCCTACAAGAGTCGCCTGTTCCAGCCAACAAGTACCAGCTCCGTCTTCAGTGACCGAAGTAACCTCTGGTAGGACAGGTACTACCAAACCGACAAACATCCTGGCCAAACCTGTTGTCATTCCAACAGTGGAAAACTTCATACCCCGTCGCCAACTGACACACCCGGCACAAGTTGCCAGCCACAAACGTAACTCAAATGTCTAGCCAGTGCTAAATCAAGCGTGACTGACCTAATGCATCAAAACCATATTGACCGTACCTATAACTCTATAGTACAGCACACACCATATCCCAAAACTAATGACTACAAAATTTTACTTTCCTGAATGAGCTCAATATTATGTATACTAAGTCATTTTCATGACAAAATCAGTTTTGACTGTACACAATTACAGAAATTTGAATTTTTGTTTGGTAACTTTACAAGTCACATGCTTTATAACATAAAAAAATTTCCTTTTAACTGGTTAATATATCTAAATTTTTCAGTCCCTTCAGAAACTTCTTAAGTAAGTTTTATGTATTTATATGCTTCTTTTAGAGTCATGTGGAAAACTGAAAAATACTCCAAAATATATTATTTTGTGTTGGTGAACACTACATATTATGAAAAAATATAAATAGTAATGGAGTTACAATTTTATTGAAAATTAGGTCATTTCTTTGCAAATTATATTAGGGAAACACAGAAGTGAAAGGTGTAAACAGAGAAAATAACATGAATTTGAGAACTGTCTAATTACCTTTATTTTATTTGGGTAAACTGCAGAGCCAAGAAGTCTCTGTCCTTTAAAGACTCTGGTGAAACACTCTTTTTCATAATCTGTAGGTGTACCAAAATGTAATGTTCTTGTCACATCTGTAGTACCATCTCTGCAACAAAAATTATTAAATTAAGTATTTAATGATACTACACCAGATATTCACAAAACTTCTACATTCTCTGCACCTTATCGACAAACAAAATCACTGTACTAACACATGATGCTTATTCTGACTATTTATAACTACGACTTAGCCTCATTTGTTCGTATCATCATGTCACCCCAGGCGGGATTTGAAACCTGAAACAACTTGCTACGAGAGCCTACAATTACGCCCCTACTTACGAGGACACCCATGGACACATCAGCCAAGATCACTCACCCTTATGTCAGATGGCATGTCGACCCCCCCGCATTGGTATAGCAGCCAGCCAAGTGGCCAAGCCACAGAGGCGACCTAGCCTACAGAGCCGCTTAGTTCATCAGTGGATCAAGAGAATGTCCTAGAGAGCGAGACACTGCCCACAAGGAGAAGCTTGCCCCCACACCTCAGATAAGCCTGCAGGCAGGTAGTATATATGCACATGCGCCCAGGCAAAACGCAGTTGTGCTCCAGCTGCTCACTCCACCACCTCATGTGCTGGGGCTCTCTGCCAATACCAACATCTTCGAGACCTACCAAAAGCTCAACCAGACCTTCACCAGCAACCCTCAAAGAAGACTTGAACCCCTTGAACTGCCAACACCCTTCCGGTTAATGGCAACCACACTACCCTTCTGGTAGTGGCCCCTGAAGTTCCTTCTGGACAAACGGCATTAGGGACAGTTGTTACAGTTACAGTGGCTACCTAGCTGCTCTGCTCAAGTTCAGATCAGACCCATGTCCTCTTCACCTGGTTTACTTCCGGTCAATTCTTAGGAGGTAGTACGGGCCACTGTGTACATTCCTCGCGGAATAAATATGTTTTTCTCTCAAACTTCTGAGTGATAATTACTACGGGTGACTGATTTTATCCTCTGCAGATGTCTGCCCGCCAGGGTAAAGCAGGAGACTATCTGTGACAAACCAATTACCAAACCTACTGTAGGACTGCGAGATTCCTTAACCAGGTGCACATGTCATAAACACACCCAGTCGACGGCCACCCGTACTGTGCACCTCGTGCACAGTAAGGCAGAGCCACAATCACTACCAAGACTATCCACAAAGCGCCTAGTCAGCCAGCCCAGCCTTCACTCCGTCCACCACGATGAACAGTCGCAGGAGGGAGTGCTAGACTAGTTCTGGAGGTCTGCCCATCTTTGGACCCCACACCTAAACATCATCGCCAGACACTCAGAGTAAACCCTCCGCTCTGGGTTAGCTCGGCCTCGCCTTTGGTTTTACACCTAGCCAGCGACCATCGTCGCCTGCTTCCCCTTGACGAGGCAGACTGTTGAACCTACCAGTTAATCCTTATAAGATCGGCATGTTCCTCTAGGGATCGCTAAACCCCGATTCCAGTGCTGCAGGACCAGCAGCCCTACATGGGCTCACCTCAGTACCGCCAGCAGCAACACCACACCTGCCCTAGGTCAGTGCACTTGCTCCGGACAGCCCAAGCAGCAGCAGCAGCAGGGTCAGCAGCCAACCTGGACCACCTCCAACTCATGTAAACCCATGGCTGACTTTGTGCCGTGCCATCAAGCCACACGTCCAGTATTATATAATGGCTGAGGCCGGTCAGCCATCAGAAAGGCCAGTCAGTCAATTCATCCGTGTCTCTGACCGACACGTCAAAACCTTGCCTGACCGTAACGTCGCTGCCAGCCACCTGACGTCACGCATCAGTACATTCAACTTACCATGGTAATACTTCATTTCAAATGATATAAAAATATGTGAGAATATATCTATTGAAAAATAAGAACCTAGTAAGTTTAAATCAAACTGTTGAAACTGTATATGTATTACAACCCACAGTTAAAAGCCAAACCTGGATATACAAAGACATAAAGGAATCGCAGCCACAAAGTGACAAAAAAATGACTCAGCATGAAGCACTTGCTGATCTACAGAACCTGCATACATCTGTATGTGAAAACACTGTATGATTTAATAATTTCTAAGATGTCTATTCACAGAAACAGGACAATGATGCTCATAAAAACCACTCCTATGTTGTCGCGTACTCCTCTCCTCTGGGTTGCGTAAACATTAATTTAAACAAAACACAAAACACTTAATTTAAATGACGGACATACATCAGAGTTGAAACGTAAACCCAAGAATCAATTTACTTGCAGTAGCATGTGTGCCAGCTACGCGGAGTGTTCGCCACGTTGGGACAGGGGTTTCTTGTTAAGGGGCTTGTTGGTGTCCGCTCTGGCATCAATATGGATTTAAAGCTCGAGGCGAGTTTGGGAGTGGTTCGAATCTTAATAGCTGAGGAGGATTTCGACCAACTTTATACCCGTATCGCAAAGGACATTTAAAATGTCAGAATGTAAGGGGAATTCAGTTACGTGTCAGGGCCTTACAGTCATATAATGTATGTCTCGTAGGTTTCCTTACAGGAACAAACTCTGGGGTAGTAAGAATTATAGGTCGCAGATACCTTACCTTAGCAAAGCCAGGCCGTGCTGCTCCTTTCCTCGTGCAATGGCTGGCTGCCTGCGGTGGACGGCGACTGTACAACGGCCGGCGCTGGCTGCAGCATAATGTGGTTGAAGAATTTCTCGAAGTCGAAGGAGGGTGATTGTAGGGGAATATGCTTTATCTAATGGTGGTCAAGACCTAATAGGGCTTACCTGTATTTGACTATAGCTAAGTAAATTGGGTGTGGACCAATAAGAAGCTGAGTCGGGGGTTCAAAGATTGGAACAGGTTTTTCCAACCTAGTTGCAACTACGTCAACAAGTTTGTTAATATTACAAACTTAGATTTTACATTTATATTTAACACCTCCTTTCTTTTTATATGGCATGGGTATGCCTAATGCAAAGTTACTGGGAATAAGCTGGTGGATAATGTAACCCTAACGTGTGCAGCTGGGCACACTGGATTTCTAATGGGTTCGCACACACTGTTATTCCGGCCCGGCCTTTCAGCAGTGGGTGGAATATCCCGAGCATAGATGGTACTGTGGTTTTATTCAGGTGTGCCCAGGTGAGGCTCCACAGCGGGTTGGGTGGTCAATGCACTCCTCTCTTTCTCACCCGGCCACTACAGCAGGGGCGGAGTAGAGAGATACTTTGGTTACTCAATTCCAATGGTGGATTGTGTTCCTAATGATCTGAGCACTCCCTAGAACTATCTAATGGGAGATCTTGGTTTGCTGTTTAGAGTGTGTGTGTTTCTGCCTTAGTGGCCAAATACATGGTTCACCGGCTATTCCTCAAGATAAAAATTTTAATGAGGCCTCAAGATCTTAAATTAAAGGTCTAATTCTACCATGAGAATGAAAAAAAGTTAGTTTCAAAAGTAAATACATTTGCTTTATTATATGCGCATTCAAGCAAGTCGGGCTGCACTCTCCTAGCAATTTAATATTATTATTATAAAATCAAGGATGTTAAGATAACGTGAAGGCAACCAGATAAAGTGAAATTGCATGTGAGCGCTGTATAACTTGGCAAACAAAGTTAATTTAATTAGAGCCACAATTAAATTACAATTCCCTAATTTTAATAAGATTGTGTTCAGAAGGAACCTGGATATCTGGGTTTTCATCACCAGAACAGCAATGAAGAAGTAGGTTTGGCTAGAACCCAGAGGGGAATACTGTCACCATGACCTAAGGATACCTTATGTAAGGATACTAAGGAGAAAGAGGGGTCGAAGAAAGTAGCGTTGGCAGGACCCTCTGGTTGGCGTCGGATCCGAAGAGGTGGAGACCCTCTGGTTGCTGGTGGTTCTCCAGAGCTGCTGGTGGCTAGACAGTTGAGGACCCTCTGGAGGATGCTGGCTACTGATGCAGGAAGGGATCGAGTTCTTGGCTTACCTGTAAAGATATTCCTGGCCATTACAGCGGTGAACAGGGCAGGCTAGCATTTACCCTTAGCCGACAACTTCAGGCCTCACAGCGGAGAAGCACCTTCTCCCTGCCCTGAGGCCTGGTATGCAAGCCCTATTTATACTGAAAATTCAAGGTTCTAGGTCAGGTCTGCCGTTTTAACGGATTTTATCAATTTTTACGAATTTTTAACACACTAGAAAAATCCAAATCCAAACTTAAGATATATATTTTTTTTTCTTAAGCACTTTGTTCAAAGTGGTGACATTAGTACCCACAGGCATGTGTCAGTTTCACTGATGCATTTGTACGAAAGATTCTTATAATGGAGGTGGATAAATATTTTGGACATACGCCATTGCTTCAATAGTGTATGTCCAAAATATTTTGCTTAATTATTCACTGGTACAGGTATTCAGTTATTTACATACTTCTGTTCCTGGCTGTATGATAACCTGCAAAGGCCAAGGCCATTATTGAAAAGAACCTTTGCCGTGAATTGCTGGTGAGGAAACGAAAATCATCGCTGATACAGTCGTTATATAAACGAAAGTATAAGTGTGTGTGGAGAAAAGAATTAAGATGGTTTGTACATTACAAACCAAAACAACTACATTAAATATGTAAACATCTTTCATATTTACTTTTTTTTGTGATTAGGAATTTTTTTTAACTACAAGCGTTTTACAGGATTTCACCCAATGATTTCAGGATTTTACAGGATTTTTATATATAGGAACCAGGATTTCAGCTTCAGGACTAGTGGCAGCCCTGTTGTAGGTCCTCAGAAGGGTGAAGGGGAAAACTGGCCCCTCTTCAAGGGGGTTGGAAGCTCCAACATCACACATGGATGCCTGGATCCCTTATCTGCTTAGCATGGAGGCGTTAACATATCTTTGCCTTGCCTCTTGCTCGTGGAGGCTCCAGCGGAATGTGTGCTGCCCTTCAAGTGATGCGCTATGGAACTAGCGCCACCGTCCTGGTGGAGCCGGCGATCTTCGGAGAGGGGTGTTGACGTGATGGCTACTGGGCGAGATGCGGTGAACAGTAAAATCTAGGATCATGTGTGTAATATCAGTTGGGTTCTCTCCAATATACCCTGTAAGCACATGTCCCGCCTCAATTACTGTTTTTCAAATGACTTGACTGGCCCATGAAGATTAATGCTCTCCAAGATTGGGCACAATTTTTTTCAAAAATAAGGCCTCCTAAACAGTGCTGTTGGTGTGTGGATTAGATGGCACTTGAGTCTTTTATAAATGCTTATGTTGTGAGGTAGTTGCAAGGGGAAAGGTATGCGCTGACGTGCACTCTTACAAGATATTTTTTGTGGAATGTAAAAAACTTTGAATAAAATGGTGCACACAACATAAACCAGTTCACCTGTGGTTAATGGTGCTTTATACTAAAGATGGGATCCTCCATACCACGATATCTCGATACTTTATAGTATCGAATATCCAAAAGTATTGAATTTCAACATAAACGTGCAATTCAGGGGAAAAGGCAAATTATGAGGGGGAAATAAGAAAATTCCAAGGGAAAAAGGCACATTCCGAGGGAAGAAAGGGACATTCCAACATACTGACTGCCAAAATGGCAGCTCCGACATCATCCAAGATGGCCGTTGCCAGTCCCAAAAAGTGTACTATAATTAAATCTGTATCCTTCGGATATGCCAACGCACCCATAAAATTTAACCTAAGTCCAACGGTTCGCAAAGTATTAACAGCAACTTTTAAATTTATACCATAATTATCTCAGCTGGCAGCTAGTATTCTAAAACTTAGCGCAGGCATTCCAAAAAGCCTTTGCGGGTCGAGATCGGACAAATGGTTTACAAGTTATTCAATTTTAAAAATACAAGTGTACCGTAGTACACCATATTTTATTCATAGCATAATATTCACACAGATGTGTTTACCTTGAGGTGTTTTTAGGCTAACCATACATACCACAAATTATGATTTTTGAAAACATATACTTTTATGGTATAATTGAGGTACAATAAAAACGGGCTGAGAGTTGCGAGCAAGCAAAGATAGGCACGTGCACAAATTGAGTAGTTATTGTACATCCCAGACACTCCATAATTGTCTGATGCAACTGCATGATTAAATATTTACAAAAATAAAAACCATAATTATCTGATACACCCATCGTAGCCTAGCCTGCAGATTCCACAGGTTAGGCCATGACAGGTGTATCAGATAATTACTATATTTATACTATATTTATTTAATGTTACAGCAATTTCCGGGGGGGGGGGGGGGAACCCGAACAACAACACACCTCCGAAATCTGAGCTATAATTTTCCTTTTCCTCAAAAGTTTTATTACAGCTTTTACTGTGGAAACGTGATTCTACAGAATCTAAGGAAACTGTGTTGGTTTATCATTGGTTAAGGATGTTTGGGCAACAGGCCGTCCACCATTTGTTTTCAGTGTAACGTGGGTTTTTA
Organism: Dryococelus australis; assembly: GCA_029891345.1. Lineage (NCBI taxonomy): Eukaryota > Metazoa > Arthropoda > Insecta > Phasmatodea > Phasmatidae > Dryococelus > Dryococelus australis. The sequence continues at coordinate 321,729,154 of CM056993.1, read as the reverse complement.
TATAGTTTCAGTGTGTGTCAATGACAATAGTAAAATAAGCAATTTTCTTGGCCAAGATGTTTTGTGTTATTGAAAATTCTAACTTGGTATCAAGAAAAGTATCTGTATTGAATATCATGGGAATGTTTCGGTATTGAAACTGGTATCTATTATCTATTGAAACTGGTATCTATTATCAAGTAAATGTAGTATTGATCCATCCCTACTTTATACCAACAATATTGATAAGGGCAGTGTACATCACATGCCCGCCCACCTCTACACACAAGCTACTGAACTGGTGCACAGTTCTTTCCATCGAAAACTTGCCTCTGTGACACATTCAGTGGTGCGACTGATTTTATGGTGTAATAACTTTGTACTGCATTGTCATGTGCAGATTTTAAAATGCTTGTTTCTATCACTTCTGGTTTCAAAAAATTTATAATAGAAACTAGTCTTTGGATGTGAAACTTTCAAGGATGCTGTTCATAAGCAGGCACCACAAAATTAAATAAAGCAGTTTTAAAATAAAATTAATTTCACTTTAAACTCTGCACACTATTAGCCACCTCATAAGCATAAACAGGAAAGTTAAAAAAATTATTGGTAAATTACACTGTCATGACAAAAGTCATCGGATAGAACTATGTTACTGAATGACTCGTGGCACGACTGCTGCATGACGACATTGCACAGCCTAAACCACTCTCAGTTGTGAACAGGTGGTTGTATCATTTGGAGTAACTGTTGTTTACATGCTCACGGCTAGGCAACGTGAGTTATCACGTTTGAAAGCGGCATGATTGTGGGTGCCAGAAGGATGGGACATTCAATTTCAGAAGTTGTGGAGACCTTCAATATTCATCGATCCATGGTGTCACATGTGTACAGGAAATATAAAAATTAAGGCTTTATGATCCACCGTGGACAATGTAGTGGCCGTTCAAAGTTACTTGATGATAATGACCGGCGGAGGTTGGGTAGAATTGTCAGTACAGAACAGGAACAATTACTCAAATCACAGTCCAATTCAATGCAGGAGGTGCCCCTGTTAACAGCATGACACCAGGCTCAATGAATCACTTGGGCTCATGAGGTTGCTAATTGGACATTGTAGGACTGGAAACATGTGGCCTGGTCCGATGAGTCATGAGACAAGTTGTTTTGAGCTGATGGCGCAAACCCAAAGAGGCCATGGATCCCAGTTGTCAACAAGGCACAGTGTAGACTGGTGGTGGTTCCGTAACGGTGTGGGGTGTGTTCACATGGTACGGGTTGGGTAAACTTGTCCATGTGCCCACAAAACTCAATAGTAACAGCTACAAAACTCTCCTTGTGATCATTTGCAGCCGTTCATGGACTTCAGTTTTCCTGACAACGATGGAATGTTCCAACAGGATAATGCACCATTTCATCGGCTGCGGATGTCCAGGACTGGTCGAATAGCATTCTGGAGAGTTCCAGCAAATGGAGTGGCCAGCACGTTCCCCCGACATGAACCCAATCAAACATTTATGAGACGTGATGGAGGAAAGTCATTTGCACCCAAGATCCTGCACCTAGAAATACCAGGGAAATTTGGGCAGCTTTTCAGACAGCATTGCTCAACATCTATCCAGAGGTCTTCCATCCACTTGTGGAGTCCATGCCACATCGAGGTAAGGCACTTCTTCGGGCTAGAGGGGACCCTACACATTATTAAACTGGTATCCCATAACTTTGTCATGTGAGTGTACAGTGACAGTATTACTTGAAAATATAAATACTGGAAAAAATAAATACAATGATTAAAAGTATGTACACAACTGAACAAATAAATGGTTATAGATGTTCATTTCATAGTCCCAAAAATAATGTAACAAATTCCTAAGGTGAGTTTTTGATGTCTTCTAAACAGATAAATGAATCATTCCCAAGCCAGCCTTCTATACACCTCTTTTTCTTTCCCATCACCAAGCAGTTGTCAAAGTATTTCTCTCTCTCCCATAATCAGTGCTAACCAATTCTTGCTTGTTAGCTGATCTGACCCATCTGTTGGAGGGGAGTGTAACATCTTACTTCTTCACAAAAAATATACAGCAGGCAACTACATGCATGGAACTACACAATATCCCAACTGGCAGTGGTAGTTAAGGCTCCAACCTATCCAGTGTTGCCAGCCCGTACCATAATTATTGTTTGGTACCATATTTTTTTCCCTCATACGACAAACTATAACCACTTGCTGATAATAGGCAAATGTAACAAAAACTCCTTCCGAGGCAAAATGCTATATGTGCAACTGTGATTGCCAGTCTTTGGGATACTTTTTTATAGAAGTGGTATAATACAAAAATACTGTTTGACGATTGGCAGCCGGCTTTGGCGATAGAAGCAAAGCATATTATATTTCCTATTTGGCTGTTGGCCCCTCCTGTCCTAGTTTAATCACTACTAATTCATATTACCACTCCTCCCCTTCTGATTATTTACATGCTTCAGTCTCACTGATAAGGAAATAGGTATTAAAGCCATCTACATACCAATTTTTAAGTTTATTAGGCCTACATTATGTGACTCATATGTATATGTGTTCGGACATCCAGGAATGAAATAGCGAACATGTTTACCAAGAACTGCAGCTTTTCACCCAACAGGTGAGTTATATAATTAAATACCTATTTATAAACATTTTGTACAGTTCAGTTTCAAGTGTCAAATTTGTATGATATGATCTTTTTTTTTTTAATTTAGCATCCAAGTTGTTATATAATACACAGTTCGGGAATATCTAAGTGATTTTAAAACAAATAGGTATGATAGTAAACAATGTAACAATTTTCTTCAGGAAACGAAAATTTTTTGCCCCGAAAATGATTATTCCTCCCAAAAGACCTGGCAACACTGAACCTATCTGACATTTGAACTATATAAAAGTGTGTCAGTAATTCAAGTTTTTTTGCAAAACTATTAAAAGTGCATCCAATGTACTGATCTAAAAAAAGAACACACACTTCAGACAAAGTCTGTTGACTGCTTTAGAGACATCACACAAAATAAAAAAAACTATTTTGGAGTACTCTTAAATAGCAAAAAACTGGTTTTTCAAAGTGTTGTATATCAAAATATCTATATGCGTCAGATATACACACAAAACAGTTCAAGGACCCTGACCTGGACCTTCCTACAAACTTTCTACCAATAAAATAATAGGATCACTGCTTAAAGTCCCATTGGTACTGACGCAGTTGGGTGAGACACGAGACGAACAATGACACAAATTACTTACTGATGATATGGGCGCTAGCGGTGCTTCCCAATCACCGCACTGTTCAGACTCAGGGTTCTCAGGGATGCTGTGGGTTCTGGGTGTCCGTCTCACATGAGCGTACTTACGATACAAGTTTGCAATACTAAACATTTTTAACACTTGAAAAATACAGGTGGCAAGGACACTGTCAATACAAAATACAAGAATGAGTCACTGTAAGACTCGTTTTATTTATTCCGTGCGTACAAATCATTTGCAATTAAATTTAATGATACAACTCGGTCGTGTCTAGCTAACTCCACTTGGTGCTTGGGTGCTCCCAGGCCGCAATTACTTTAGTGCATGCCTAGATGAATGATCTCACTGCGGTGTATGAAAACACAATCTACACAAGGGAAGACAGCCTGTAGGGTGTACTGACGATTTTTCCCTGAAGACAGGACATGGTGAATTACACAATAAACCAACTGATGATACATAAAAACGCGTGATTACTTGGCATCACTAGCGCAAACTTGTTGGGGCTCGCCCTCCAGCATGCGAGTGGTGTGGTGACAGCCTATACACATAGCCGGCTAGGACGGAAGTAATATCACCATACACAAATACAAAATACTTAATACCCTTAGAAGATGATGGGACACGAGATGAGTATCCAAAATAAACATGCACATGCGTGAAAACAAGTTTAGGTGGCATGGATGCCACTGGATAAAGTTCGTAGAGGACCACGTGGTGCAGGTGGAATTGCAATATTTCTTCGTGGAAACTGCAAATTAAACTCTGAAAAATTGTTATACTTGTTGAGAATATTATCCTCTTTATAATTAAATCAGCTACAGGATTGTAGTAGTCCTGATGGCGGCAAAAGCAAACATTGAAGTGACCGTGTCGTCATACACAAAATCATCAATATACATGAAAATTACCCGGAACTCTGATGACAATTCATAGAACCCTGAAATAAATTATTGTGCACTTAATATTACACAAATAAGCCCTCAAAGCGCAAGGATGGCGCACGTATAGACTTAGCGGCGGTTAACCACGTAGTTGTATGTGATATGGCCGTAAAATACTCAAACATGAAAAATACCCTTAAATACATATATGAAAACAAAACCCTTGAAATTACACACAGCAATAATACAGAAATTACGATGGAATGCCTTTAGCAGAAATGGATGGCACCTGATTCAAGTTTCACGGGTCGCACGACCTCTCCGACATCTTTCTCCTCCTCCTCCTCGATTAAGTTGAAAAATGCCACAAGGGCGAAATAAATTAGTTAAGCAGAAGCATAATGCTGGGGAAATGTCTGGCAAAACGTACACAACCAAAGGTTAACCGGTATACTAAAAGTGCTATTGAAATATACATCAGTGCTCAAAAGTTGTAGAGCATACGTGACAGCGTCTTACCTCGCCAGCTCTCCTACACAGACTGCCCAGAGGCAAGCGTAGTACAGACCTACCATGGCTGCCTATGGAGTTCACATAAGCAGAAGTGCTATGCAGGCAGAATAAAATATTTTATATGTTGAAAATAAAAGTGGCACAAATAATTTAAATATTGTTTTACATTTTAGAATTTTCTTGTTAATTTTCTGTATTAATTTAGTGTCTCTAAATGACAGCATTCACGCTGGAATGTTACTGTTCTTAATCTCCGTGCAGCGTGCACTTTGAATTCATAACCAAACATTTTCAAATTGACAACAAACACTTTGAAACATTTAAAGACATTTTAAACCCTAAAAATAAAAGAAGACACATTTTACACTGCAAAATAAGTTCAGATTTGAGCCTCTTTGCGCACGTGCATGTACACGTGACATGTGCGCGGTGAACTCCATCATGGGCTCTAGCACCACTGGCTGTTAGCTAGCATCAGTACATGCAGTGCAACAAGAACACTGCACAGTTCAGAACCTTGCACTTAGTGGTGATAAAGTACTTGATGCATGAGGCAAGTGTCATTCTTATCACTCCTACACAGAAAAAAATTCTAGGTTGGTGGGAGCCTTAGAAGCTATTCACGTTAAACTGAACATTTTTAAATAGCGCTACATGGAATAGATAATTTGGGCTCAGGAAAATTTTGGGCAGGAAAAATAATTTCCCGCGGGAAACGGGACGGAATCGGGAATTTGTTGGTACACTAGAAAATTAACTAAAAAATTCAAATAAAAACTTAAGATTAATGTACTACCAAAATGTGTTATCAATACTTTAGAGAAAGCCTTGCATTTTGTTGACACACTGTCCCGACATTCTTTCGTAAAAATGCCAAATAAGCGCTTTGAATCTCGCCACTATTTTTATATCCATATTGCTTCTAGCGAACTATGGAAACAAACTGTACAGTTAGTAAATAATACATTAAAGAAAGTATAAATAAGTACCAAATTAATGTGTCATATGTATAGGTTACCGCACTACAAATCACACAATATTAAAACTTTCATTCAAAACTACAAGTTTATTGATTTAAAAAAATTTCAGAATGAAAATTGATTGTGTTACATTATGCATTCACCCGTATGGGTGATTAGCAAAATGAAAACACGATCGGTACTGTTCCTAACAATGACTATCATTGGATGACATTATGTGTCACGTGATGTTCTGTTCAATAACGTAACACCTTAGATGAAGATGTGTCACGTACGTCAACTGTTCTCCTGTGTAATCTAACAAGAAGCATGTGGCCATAAAAATGCATGATCTTTCCAATTTTTATATGAAGACGGGTTAGTAGGTTGAGAAAGACATCACGCGTAACACTCATAATTTTGTTTCACCTGTAAACGTTGACACATGCCAGCATTTTGCGCTACAGAGAGGCGTATTCTACGACCTATTTCGTCCCATCTGACCGCGCAAAGCGCGGGGCGAAACCAAATTCATTGGCCGCTGAGACTTGATAATGGTAAAATTAAAAAGACTTCATGCATTGATTAGTCATCAACATAATTGAACTTCACGTCTGAAATTATGATCATCTACGCCTAATCAAGAATGAGCATGCCAGCGCCACCCCAACGAAAAAATAATAATATTTATTTAAATTATACTACGCTACCCTGCCTGGCCAAGAAGTTCCAAACCACCTTAGAAATAGCAGCACCCCTGTGAACTTCTGACGTCATGGCTTGCCAGCCTCAGTCCAGAATGCGAAAAAATATCTACGCCTCCAACAGGGGCGATAAGAAATTGAGCGTTGCTCCTGCAGCAGATAAACCAGCCCCTGTGTGGAAAGTCCAGCACCTTGGTCCAGCGAGAGACGCTGGGCTCGCCGGCCGACAAAGTTCACGAGCTCAACCTCAGTCTGCGCAATACTCTCTCTCTCTCCTCTCCTCCGCAGTCCGAGGCAGGGCTCGAACCTCCTCCTGCTTGAAAATCAGCAGTACTCTACCTCCAGCCAGCAGTTTGAAGAAGGCCGCCAGCACTCCAGCCCCAGCTTGGACAAGGCTCTTCCTACACCTGACCGTCCAGGGACAGCTCTCCATGTCTATTGGTAAATCCCATGCCTGTACCCACTATCCTTACCTCAGTCAACTTCCCTTGACTCCCGTGGTAACAGGTTGTTGCATGATTACGTCCTCCTGGATAGAGCCCCTCATACTTTCACACAGTTAATAGCGTTTAATTATTGATTAGAAATCTTGCAGTAATTAATTTTGATAGATTAATTTCCCTAGGCTCGCCTTCGCCTGTCGATTAGCGAAATTGAGATTCAATATAATATATTTTTCAGTGTTTTAATATTTTATAATTATTTCTTAGCCAAACTCTTAGTGTGTATAAATTAGCCGGGCCTTTCCAAAATATTCCTTTAAGTGTAATAAAATATTACTTTCCAAACTTAACCCTTTGTGTGTCGACTACCATAATTTTAGTTTTAGTTCCTTTGTCATTTTTGCCCTATTAATTATGTATTGAATTTCAGTGTAGTGTGTTAAATCAATCGTGTAGTAATAATAATTAATCTCACATCTCTATTCGGCTGTGCAGTGTACTGCGACCCTCAAGAGACAGGGCTTGGTAAAGGATCTATCTCTGAGATTCCAGGACACCCACCGCCGATAGGAGGCAAATGGTCTAGTTACTTGGGTTGCCCTTTTACCCGGCAGGTCCGCGGGAGTGATTGAAGATTTTGCCCCGCCTAGGACTGTACGTCCGCAACCCCTGCAGACAGACTTATTCTTGTTTGGTATTTCACTGTTAAATGCATAAGCAACACGGAGGTACCGGTAGCCGTAAGAGGCAACGTGAGAGGCGCACCATACTTAAACAAGCAATTACAAATCAGCGACTTAATGATTCCAACCCGAGTGCACTGGTCCGTAATGAACCTGAGATTGAACCTCTTGATTTCAGTATAATAACGCCCCCAGACCATGAAACCCCATTGAAACAATTGCTAGGTTGGTGTGACCCAGACGAAGGATATGATTCTAAGGAAACCCCCGTCAAACCAACCCCTACACCGGTATCGAGTTCCAGCTCTGACACACAGGACCCCTCTAATAGATCAAGTATCAATTTAGCACGATAGTTCGGGTTTGACACCCGAACACAGAAGTACTCCCCAACTTCTGTACGGTAAAGTTGGCATCCGGGAAGACTATCAGGGTTCGAATCATTGCCAAGGTAGTTCCCAAGATGCACCGAGAACAATCCCTAGCCAACTTTATCCCCGCTCGACAGCCAACGAGCCCGCGGCAGATAAACCCCGTCAGTTATAGCCTGATCACTCACCACCACACTCACTCATCCCTCGTATCCGACTGAGCATTTCACCATTTTTGGGACAGCTGGCATCCCGTTTATTGACATCCATAGTGGTAAGGAAAATAAGGCTGCCCGGAAGGGATAGCCTAACGCTCCGACTCACCTTGGGGTTTGACTCCCCTCCACCTCGTAAGGACCGAGAGGGCAGTTAGCGCCCTAACCACTTGTCCGCCAGACAACAGCGCGTGTTAACGTCATGTTCAGTTTAAAAAAAAAGAGGAAGTGAAAATCCTGGTAGGAAAAGCAGACTGCAGGAGTGCTTTGTGGACAGGACAAGGGTAGATGGGTGACAACTATTGCTTGTTATGTGCAACTGACTGCCTGGCCACCTGTACACAAGAGGCAGCGACCAGCCACCAGCTGAGGCCTGATGTACGTATGAAAAGTAGACGCTTGCAATGCTTATTTTTTTGCACAGCAACAACATAACTGTTACATTTATAAATTATCCAAATTTTATATAACCTACACTTTGAAAAAATTTTACTTCAAATTACATGTTACACTGAATTTTGAATTAACCAAACTCCACGGCATACATAATCCAATTCATATGTTCGGGGCTAACAGCAATTATTTCAATTAATAGCATTTCGAATAAACTGAGCTCGAATTAACGAGGTTTCACTAAAGAAGTGCCCCATATTTTAATATCACAAGAAGTTATCCATACAGTGGTACATGTAAAGCTCTACACCCAATTAAACACAGTACAAACAAGTTTAGTCAAATATATACCTGTACTGGCCACCTGAGTCACAGAGGTACAGCTCCTTCGTTGTTATCGGACGGTCAGTTCCAGGAGTGCTGTGGTAGTGAATGATAGCACCATTGGGTCCCACTGATGATATTGTGTCAAAGCTCAGACCCATAAAATCCTCCTGTTGCCTTACAGAAAAAAAAATTTTATTTACAAAAACTATCAGCCCATTTTTAAGTTTCTAACACACAAATCACTACACACATCCCACATAATATATTGTAATAACATGCATATTTTAAATTTAGACATAAATTACAAAACTAAACACTAATCCACTAATTCAGTCACAGCCCAATATCATGGACATTAATTAAATTTTAGCACTGTGAAATCTTTTGAGCTCTAAAATATGACAATATTGCAAAGTGCATCAGTACTGTGCAAATTATGATATCTAGTTTTCACAGGCTGTTCAGACTCCTGAAACCATGGCCCAACATAGACAACAAAAACTAAAGCTTACCCTAAACAATAAAAAGAACTTGTCTATTTGCTAAATTACAAATGCAAAAAAAAACTAAAACTTTGGGCTATTATCCAATCTGGAAAACCTTTATTCAGTGGCAAGTATTCCACACACACACTTTAAGCAATGCTTACCTTATGCATATAGGGAAGGTTTGGTTCTTTATAGTTTTCATCTTAATTTTAAACACAATTTCCCCATTTTTGATTCAGGAAACACAGTTCTCAAACTACAATGCTGTATAAGCATTATGCTACTATCTATTGTCCATTCCCAATTGGAAGCGACTTATGAAAATCAATCTTTGAAAAAACACACTAGGCATAACATGTCACCTGTTTTTTCAATAATCTGTATTCCACAAATATATAACACTGTGGTTAACTTAGTACTGTATTATTGAACAAATGAACCTTTACCTTAATATCTTCTATATCTTGTAATATTTATTTCTTTTTTAAATATGAATTAATACAGCGAGTGCAGCAAAGTGTTGGCAATGACTGGTAAGAAATAGTTCACAGTTAAAATATTATTTTTACCTCATTTTTTGGTATACTATTTGTAAATTAAACGGTGCCTATCGAAATATTTAAATATTTAAGTAGTCCTGATGGCAACATATCTCATTTTTACAGTTTAAAATAACAGCGGAAAATATTGCGAGTAGGCCGTAATGTTACAGTATTGTTTTATCTAGCAAGAAAGCAATTGAAAAACTGTCTGCTGACGAGGCTTGTCGCACTCTTTCTCTTTCTTCGCCTCTTTCACACTCAGGAAATTTCACTTCACTAGAAAGCTTTAATTATACATGTTTTCAATTGTAGCATTTTTCTTACTTATTACAGCAAAATAATGATTCTTGAATTTGTAATTTACAACTGAAAAGAGATTTTAATATATGAATACGTATTTTAATATATTTAGATATGATGGCGTGGCAGTTACCAAGTGAAGTTGGCAGACGTGGCGAGCCATGACATGGTGTGTTGCTTTTTGCCAAACGAAACATTAATTATTCTTACTCCAAAAAATACTTCAAATTACCACATCACGTTTGTAGAAGTGTTTTTTAAACCTACATAGGCAAGTTACGAAGTTGTGATAAATCTGTGTTTCCACAGCAGTAATAAATATACTGTGACGCGTGTTTCGTTAATCACTGCGTCTGTGAAATGACGTGTCTGTGCATCGTGGTCGATACACTGGCCCTGTGAGTGCATGATTTCAAATATTTGATTAGCACTATTTTATACGTTTTAAATGTGAACTGTTTTTATGACGAAGTTATTTATTTACATCCACATCTGTTTGTTTATAACAACGTTGTACCTTTGCCTTAAAGGGTTTGAAACACAACCGTGTAACATAATTTGCCACAATCCCAGAAGAAAAATAGTAAGCCCAGCCTGATAAATTTCCATAAACCTAATAAACAGTAAGTAGCAATACTTAGAAATATAAGTAGAATAAAAGTTATCGTAAGCTTATTTGTGTGCATGTTCACTGCTATCTTTTACAGTTTGTATGACAAAAAAAAGCAACATGAGTTGCGTGATTGAATTTAATGTGCCTTTTTCACTGGTTGTTCCTTCGTTTTAATATTTATTCCAACCAAGGCCGTCCTTTTAGAGAAATGACCCAACACATATCAATAACAAAAGGATAATTACAATTAATACAGCCCTTTACCTCGCAGTTGTAACAGTGTTAAATACAGTTGCGGCAAAATATTAACGTGCATTAAATGTAATGTGCTATGTCATAGAAAACAAATATGTTAATGTAAAATAACCGTAATAACTGTCAATTCAGGTATTTTTAAAATGTCATAAAGCTGACCTAAATAATGTTGGAGGTCTAAACTGTGAATATTCATACGTAATGGTTTTTGCAATATGAGAGAATCCTTTGAAAAGCTGTAAACAGTAAACAACACATTTGACAGGTATAAAAGTAGAAGTCACATTTCAATGTTTATTTTTAGGTGTAGCGAAAATATATGAATATATGTACACACACAATGGAATGTAAACATTGATTTTGACAGATGCTACATGGCAATGTTTGTTTACATTTGGCGGAAGGATACGAAACGGGCCTTCAAGTAGATATTTAGCAGGGCTCTGAAAAAGTTGCTTCCAATGGGGAATGGACTATAGTATTCATTTACACAAATGAGAGCAATTGGCGATGAATCAAACTAGCAGAAATTAACATGCCACACACACTGGTTCCTCCATCATCAATCACATTTTCTTGGCAGGGAAAGCAATTGTTCTGCTTGTGTCCTCCATTTTTCCTTGAAAAGTGGATGGAAGTGTTCAGAAAAACATAAGATTATACTTTTAATTTTCAATTTTTCTCTCTACATAATTTTCACATTTATCATTTTTACAACCATTTTGTTTCAGTTTTTTTTTCTTTCTGTATTATAAAATTATAAATACATATGGAGAGTAAGCATAGTTGTAAGTTGTGTTTGTTAGCAGAAGTTGAAAATGGAACCTCAGGCTGGCAGTAGCAGGACTGTTGGAACCCGTGAGTGTAAAACGTCCGACCTTCTGAAGCACAAATTTACATCAAAAACATTCAAATAAAAAAAGACAATAATTCAGAGTGGTAGGTAGATGCCCCTAATGAACATAAGTGCATCTGCAAAAGATGCTGTAAGTATAAAATGTTTAGTGATAACCCCAGTGGCCTTGTGACGTCATGGCCAGCCAGCCTCATGAAGAGGTGTTTATACTCCTCGTCGCCTCCAAGCAGGGCGATAAGAAATGTTTAACGCTCCAGCGCTATGATAAACCAACTCCAGTGTTGGAAGGCTACGTTATCCCCCACACCCCGGAGAACTGCTGATTGGCAGAAATTAAGTATAAATGGAGGTCCAGCTCCATGGTTCAGCGAGAGACACCGGGCTCGCCGGCCTAATAGGATCGCGAGCCCAACCCAGTCTAATATGACTCTCTTTCCTCTTCAGAGCCTGCATCAAGGCTTGAACTCCATCCCAGCTGCTTGGGAAGGCACCACTCACTCCAGCTCCTGCAGCTTGGGTAAGGCTCATCCACGCCAGTGACCACCCCGGTCACTACTCACCAAACTGTAAAATCCTACCACCTGTATCCACTATTCTCACCATAAGTCAACTTCCTTTGACTCCCACGGTAGCAGGTCGGTACGCAATTAACGTCCCCCTGGAAATTTCCCCTTAACTAAGTCATATGCTGTGAATTACGTGCCTAGATTACTTAGCATTTTGCTGTTCCTTTTTATTCCAGGCTTGCCTTCGTCTGTCAAGATTTATTATTGGATTCACTATTAATTTTTTTGTGTGTATTAATTTAATTGAGTGACGTCCTCATTATTATTGCTTTTCTTTAACGTAATAAATCTTACGTAACTCCTAACTCCTTGTGTGTCACCTACCATGATTGTAGACTAGCTTTCCTTGTCATTTATTTGTACTAAATGCCTAACAACCATGGTGGATTAGGGAGCCACCAGAGGCGACATGAAAGGCGCGCCCTAAATAGACCACTCCCCATTAATAATATGCTAGCCAATTCAAATCCTATTGAATTGTTACCTGTAGAGCCAGTAGAATTACCTGTCTGTTATGATATAGTAATACCTGCGACTCAAGAGAGCCCCCTGAAGCATTTTTTAAGCTGGTGCCCGCCTGAAGCAGGAAGACGTAGCTCCGGAACTCACTTAGACCGTAGTACCCGTTGATGTACCAGATCCTCCGGCAGCTCCTGTTCAAGTCACCCCAGCTCCTTAGAGTACTATAAGATTAGTCTCAGGGAAATTTATTACGGTTCGACTCTCTTCGAAGGTCGCCCCTAAACCACGCGGCAAAACCCGACTAATTTTGTCCCCACATGCCGGCCGACGAGGCCGCTGCGGATAAATCCTGTCACCCTAGCCAGATCAATTATCACTATAATCACCTTTGAATAATCATTAGCTAATTCATTCACCCCCTTGAGACCGCTAGCATCCCACTTATTGACAGCCCTGGTTGTGAGAGCAGTAAAACTCCCTGGACGGGAGCTTATTTGAATAGGCCTTACCCTGGGGTTTGATTCCCTTCTCCTATACCGGGACAAAGAGGGCAATCAGCGTAGTCACCCCTTAATTTGTAAGAACCAAGAAGTTCGGCACACGTCAATTGGCGCCCAACATGGGGTCATTCGTCCTTTCGTCCTAAGTAGCTCAGCCTTAAGGGCGAGGACCACACCAGCCACCCCCCCCCCAATCAATTTCTTGCAGAGGAGCCGATCTACAACTTTGGGGAGTTGTAATAAACACCCCGTGGCGCCCAAAGTTAAGTCAAAATCATGACTGACTCTGAAGGAAGTCAGCCTGACACTCGCAGCACCTTTGTAGAAGCCAATGTCGCTGGATGAAACCAATGCCCCCTTCTTAGTTTCCATTTGCCTACGCACAAGCCTAAATATTGAATATGATACAGTACATGTACTGTCACCGAGATTATCACTACATGTGCGTATGATGGGAGGACGTACCGCAGTTTACTGACGACTTAGAATATCATTGTGAAGACTGCCGGTAAGACAAACCACAGGTGTGCCAATCGCCCAAGTATCAGGGCCAACGTCGATATAAAGTCAGCTGTATTTTGTGACACCATGATTTCCACCACACATGTATCGGTTGGCCGGACGAGCATATCCAGCAACCCGAACAGGTGTACCAATGCAAAGTCTGCCTGCAGGCATAGCCCGGTGATCACAGGGGTGCCCTGCGAATTAGAACTACTGGAATTTAACGGGAAGCCATATGCCCACCACACTAAATTTCTGAATCAACGTGAGAAAGAACTGTGGGAACACCTCGTACACCGTAAACAATGGGTGAACAGGGCTCACCGCCACCTCACTGGACTCGCCAGGAAATGAGGGAAAAATACAGGGAATTTGTGGAAGGTTGGCCACAATTGAAAGCTCAGCTCACCTCACATTTTTCCAGTGATGAGATCTTAAGTGATATCATCGCCCTACACCCCCGTATGCAAAAGCACAATGAGGAGGTTGCACTGTTTATTAGGCGGAAGGAGTGCATACATAAACGCGTCTACCACGATCAAAGCAAAGGACAGAAGGTTAGGTGTATTACCCGCACCCTTCTCCCCGCCTTCCGCAACTTATTAGTCAAGCCCCGGCCGCAGACATCAAGGAGCTCACAGACCGTGCAAGGGAACTCGAGATCAATGAGCCCCCCTCCCCCAGCAGGGAACAGCTAGCACGCGCCAGGACTAACGATCTGGCTCCCCTCCCCTGAACGCCTGAAGGGCACGACACGACCTTTTCACGCCCCGCTGCCCGCCTACCTCGCTGTTGGTACTGCCCCGGGCGGCACTATAACCAGAATTGTCTGAGGCGACAAACCCTGGCGGCGGCACAGCTCAACTCCCCTCTCTCCCCACGTGCAGCCGCGTAACATGGAGCCCCGAGCGCAAACATATGGGAATGAAAATACACAAGAAAACCATAATCCCATGAACAATAGGCCGTTAAACCTATGACAGGTTCACATACACCTTAATCCACATGCCAACCCCAACCCCACAGAGGCCTCACTACGGTCAGAGAGGACCCCAACTCGAGCAGGAAACCCCTGCAAAGTTCGAACCCCGGGAGTCAATGATACGGACGACGCATCCCCCTCCTCCTCTCATCAGTAGGGTGTCATCGCAGGACTCCGGGAGATCAGACAGCCCCCCACCCCGGTCCTACAGCACTTATTTCCTGGGATATTTCCACAGGAGATACTCCCTCGCTCGTTCCCCGCAGTCAGGTAGTTCGAACGGTAGCTCCCAATTCGACCCCGGCGAACATTACATAGTACCCTACTAGGGCCGTCTTGGAGCGACCCAGCAGATTGCCTCCACTTCGAGAGCCGACCTGATAGCTTGAGACATGAAGGGATAACCCCTTCTCCTTCCATGACGAGTAGTGCATTGAGACCGCGCCGACGGTCTCGGCACCTGCTGTGGCAGCGCAAAGGTGCTGCGGATCCCCACACTCAACCTCAGCAATGGCCTTGCTGTAGGGCCGGGTAGTTGGAGGCGTCGATGTTCTCAATGTCTGTCGATACGGTGGCCTGTTGACTGAGAGGTGGATCATGCCTCTCATCCTCAATGGCCCCATACGATTGTTCCTGCGTGGCAGGATCGTGGGGCAGAGCACCCTCTATGGAGCTTGATGTCCGTGACTGCGGGAGTTCCTTGTCGTTGGGTGCAGTGGCTGACTTGGTGGAAGTTGGCATGTCCTTGACCACTGACCCTAGCGATTACTTCTCTCCCGTAGAGTTTGTGTTCGTGCTAAGCACAATTTCCGGTGGTCTAGTGGCAGAAAGTACTTCACCCTCAGAGCCAGAGATTGACTTTGTGGAAGTTAGAATGGCCTTGACTTCTGGCTTTGGAGTTGTACTAGGTGGAGAGGTAGGTGCTTGGGTGATTCCTACCCATCTCACCGATGGTGCTTCTGATTGCTCGCTTATCCAGCTTGATCGGTGGGGTGTCTGATGGGGTTCTCGGTCACGTGGACTCCGCCATAACAATTAGGAGCAGCTAGAGATTGCCTCATCACATTTGGCTGCAATTTTCTCAGCATACCAGCATGGCATCGAGGGCATTGATCTGATGGAGACTGCTCCTTGGTGTTGTTCTACATCTGTTTTCCATGGCAGGATGTAGCTAGGTGCCTTGTCAATGACGATAGGTATCGGTTCTGGCCTCGTCGAGGGTCCTGGCTCGGTATCGAGAATTACCCTTATGGGTGGGGGTTCGTTATCTTCGGATGGACCAGGTGTTTATCCTTCGGTGTCGTCGTCCCCAAGTGTTGGCATGTCCCCTGGGTAGGGTCATATCTGGCCTCGGGTGGCCTTTCGGATCCGTCCTCGTGCGTCTTTGGCCCAGTAGACGTCTCTTTTGCAGACAATACGATATGGACCATCCCATTTATCAGCGAGGCCAGCGCTGAACTGGTTACTGGCCTTACTGAGAGGGTGCATCCTGAGTAGTACAGTTTCAACCAAGGGAGAGTTCCCGTACCCCTGTTTTCGGTATAGGGTACTTTTTCCGAATATATTCATGCTGGGCCTTTTGGGCAGTAGTAGTTCAGGCTAGGGCAGCTATCCGGATCTTCTCAGGTTGAGGCATATCGGTGTGCTCACTTTCCCATTGCCAGTCGCCTGGTCGGCAGAGTGTAAGGCCCAGAAGGAGTACGCTAGGGGTTGTATCAATCGTTTTACTGGTTTTATGACGAAGGGCAAATAGAATTGTTGAGAATGTGCTTGTTCCAATGTTGGTGGTCGTTCCCACACTGATACGAAGTCATTTTTTGATCTCCTGATTCCTTCGTTCAGTGGGGCTGGCCTGGGGATGGTATGGCAGGGTAGTCCAGGTTTCTGCTCCCCATCCCTGGCAAGCTGACTGCCATTGACGACTTGTGAATTGAGTGCCGTTGTCAGTGAAAATGACCTTTGGGTATCCCCATTGTGCGAATATTTCAGTTTCTATTTTTCGCACGATTGAGGTGGTTTCTTGACTAGGTCGAGGAAAGGCCTCTACCCAACTTGAGAACTGGTCAGTTACAACTAGCAGGTAACAGTTCCCTTGGTACTGCGTGGATAGGGCCCCGTGAGGTCGGTGGCAATGATGTCCACGCCGTCTTGGGTGTCCTTGGTCGCGCTGAAGGAGGCGGCACTGGTTCTGCTTTGCCACATCATCACGTAACACATTTGCTTACGTATTGCCGGACGTCGTGGCTGATTCCGTCCCAGCCGTATCAAACTTTGATGTCTAGCAGGGTCTCCCCTGTGTCCGGTGCCCAGCTTGGGGGTAGTCGCGGTGGTGCCGGCATATATTGGTGTGTAACTGCTGCGGAACCCAGATCTTCCAGGGTGTATTGGGTTGTCCGCTTCATCCCATAATTCAAAATGTTGGGGCTGTTCCAGCAGTAGGCAGCGTTTGTCGGAGTCCTCCTGCTGACTCAATGTTATCTGGTGGCTGGTAATTTGAAGCTGGAGGAGACGAATTTGTTCTTTCGGACTTCTTTCAATCAGGGGGAGCGGACATTCTTTCCTCCTCTTCCTCCTCAGCTTTTTCCTCCAGTGTTGGAATATGGGACAGGGCGTCTGGCAGGTCGTTCATTTTACCTGGGCAGTGTTGAATTTCAAAATCGAATTCCGTGAGGAACATATCCCACCGTCTGAGTTTAGTTTAAGCATTCCGTGACTCGTGTAGCCATTGGAGGGCTTTTGAGTCGGTCCGCAGAATGAAGCATTGTCCTTCGAGATAGTAACGATATTTCTTCACTGCCCAGATAATGGCTAGACATTCCTGTTCGTTAATATGATAGCACTGCTCCGTGGCGTTACCCCGGCTTGAGGCATATGCTATCACATTAGGTTGGTAGTTCTCGTCTTGTATATATAATACTGACACCCAGACCATTTTGACACACATCCGTTTGCAGTATTAATGGTAGATCTTGCGGATGGTGGAGTTGCCTGATTTTCGCGAAGCTGGCTTTCAGATTATTAAAAGCTAGTCATTACTACAGTCCCCATCACCAACGAGTGTCCTTCTCGAGGAGTGGGTGAAGTGGTGCCATGTGTTGCGCAATGTTTGGTACAAAATTGCATAGCCAGTTGCACACACCCAGGTATCGTCGTAGCTGTCCCTTGTTTGTTGGTTCATCGGCCTCTTTAATAGTTTGAATCAAATTTCGTTGTGGGAAGTTCCCTTCTGGTGACACAACATGTCCCAAGTAATCTATGGATGACTTGCCAAAATAGCTTTTTGACAGTTTGTAAGTCATTCCATGGAGTTCTAGTCATTCAAGGACTCGCTGTAGGTGTTCAAGATACTTCTTCAAGCTATTGGAATAGATTATTACATCATTGAGGTATGCAAAACAGAACTCTCCAATGTAACCTGTTAGTACCTCCACGGACATGAGGCGTTGGAATGTGGCAGGGGCGTTCTTCAACCCAAATGGTATTACTCGGAATGGAAGAGTTTTGCCCTCGGGAGTAGTGAATGGCGTGTACTTGTGTCTCTGGGTGTACTGCAATCTGTCAATAGCCGGACTTCATGTTCAGAGTACTAAAGATTTTTGCTTTGCCAATGTCATGCAGGTGTACGTAGCTGGCTGACTTGCGTCTCACCAAGCTCATGATTAATTCAGTTGGACTCTATAAGTGTAGGTACAATGTTATCTGGACTGTAGCCCCAGTTTACAGTGACCCTATCCTTCTCGCCTATGTACACACGGTGCTGCCCATGGTCTATGATGGATTGTTGTTACCATAGCCATGGGTAACCTAGTATCACTGCTTCAAAAATTGCTGGTGATACTATAAATTCGGTAGATGCCGAGAGGCGATGCAGATTTATCTGTAGCGAAATTCGGCCGTCAACATGGAGAGTAGTATCATGCTGGGCCATTCGTACGATTTTCCGTTGGGGGCGCATGCCCACTAGTTGCTCAGCAGTCAGGAGGTTTCTTCGGATAAAGTTCCCTGTTGCTGCTGAGTCAAGTAGCCCCAGCACTCTGTTCCCGTTTATCTCTACTTCTATATGCGGGCCTATGGGGATTGACTGTTCCTCATTTAAACCCTGGATGATGGGCCCTTGGTGTCCGGTGGTGGCGGTCCACTTCGCACCCTGGCGGCGGCGTTTCCCGTCTTGCTATCAGGAGTTGGTTTCCCAGTCAGTATTGTGTAAATTGTTAAGCCTCAAGCATAGGGAACAATACCAAGTTTGCATTGCTACCCAACAGTGGTCTGCACTACCACCTCCTACGAAGGAATTGTATACTTTTCACCGTCCTTCCGTACCAGCCAGGAGTACCAACCGGTGTTGAGCGGGTTAGTTTATAAGACAGAGGCTAGGTACGGCTGGTCTAATCCACACTTCTGGAGCACAGAGTCGTCCACCTGGAATCACCGCTTTAGAGTCGGGCGAGCCAACTGCCACTGAGTGAGACCAACACAGCATCACCAGCACCACCCAGGATGATGGTGTAAGTCAGTAACCAACACACCTCGCCAAACACAGTTAAGCCTAATTAAAACCATGCTATTGGTATAGCGTTACAATCCTACACAAACGTGCAATTCAGACTTAACTGGGCATGCGTCAACAGTGGCTATTTTGAGTGCACTGCTGACGCACATTAGATAAGTAGAAAATATGCTGATAAGAAAGAGTTCCTAAATTAACTAACATTCTTTACTTTACGTGGTCACAAAACAGTGGTTGTTAGTGTTGCAAACTAAACTTCATTCTAAAGTACGATAGTAATGTATATGTGTTCAAAATGAAATGCACATTAAAACAATTGTTATTGAAATGAAATGCAACTTCAAATCTTGGGAATTCTTTTAAAGTTGTTTCCCCACTCTCCATCCATAACTTCCATACATGCTTAACATTAATTCCAAAAGCCTACGGAAATATCCCAGGGTATTGTTGAATTATTTTTCCAAAAATTTTTGACAAAATATATTTCAAACTCGTGTCGTTTTGAGCCCGTAATAGGAGAAAAATCAACTTTTAAAAAGATTGTATCAAGGGACGGGCCGATGTGCTATTACCTGTTGAGTAACATGCTAGACTCGCAACATGCCCTGTCATGCCGTCAGCTGTTTCCCGAAGCACTACCAGCCAGAAAAAAATAGCTTTCAGGAGTACAATAAATTTACGAACAGATACCAATGATTTTTATTTTTCCACGAGCTCTGCATGACTTTTAAAGTAACATTTATTTCCATGTACAGCAATTTCGACTACTATTGGGCTCGTAATTATTACATCTACGTCCATTACACATGTGTTGTTGTCCTGCAAACCTATTTCCTTGTTATTTTCGTGTTGTTACTATACTGTATTAATAAAACGAAGGAAGTGGGATTCGCGTGGGTAGTGTTTAAGCAATTCTTAATGTCAGTCTAACTTGAAATTTGTTTAGCATTACAGTACAATAGCTAGTGGATTAACTGATAGTAGCACCAAATGTTTACTTTTTTGTTTATGTATCCTTTCGCCATCAGCTGGTGTGTCAAGTGGGTGTATATTTTATCAACTTGCTGTCAGTTAATCCACTAGCTATTGTACTGTAATGGGTTGCAAATATGTGGCATGGAATCTACACCTTCCACTTGACACACCAGCTGATGGCGAAAGGATACATAAACAAAAAAGTAAACATTTGGTGCTACTTTCGCAGAACTATCAAGTTTTTGCGAAGTTACGTGAGAGACAAGAGCAATTTCTCTCAGTTGTGTTAAACTACACATACAAAGGCCAAGAGCTTGAGAGATTCCTGGGATTCATAGACATTTCAAATGATTGTTCAGCTGAGGCAATGTGCAAAATTGTTGAGAAATTTGTGCAAGTTCTTGAATGTGAACACAACTTGTGACTAAGAGTTATGATGGGATGCTGTCATGGCTGGACACGCCAATCTATTACAAACAAAAGTTAGAGAAAAATTTTCTCTTGCCACATTTATTCATTGTTTCGCACATAGACGGAATCTTGTACTGTCTTAAGCAACCTCTAACATTAAAGAATACAAAATATTTTTTCTAACACCGAATGGGATGTTTATCTCACCCAGAAAACGAACACAAGCATTTAACAATATAGTCAAAAAAATAATACCATTTCACAGATAACGTGGATGTGCAGTTCTCGCATAGTGCAACACTTATTATTTAAATTTACAAAAGAAGTCATTTCTTTGTTCACGAAAACAGCCAGCCTTGACAAGAAATTGATCCCAAAATATTCAATGCCTCTCAAGAGTTTTTGAGCTGTTTGAAGGTCTCTCTTTCAGTTTTCCTTTCTGATGTAGTCCCAGTCACCAACCATCTGTAGGAAATATTACAAAGACCAACCACATCAGCTAGTGCCCCAGGAAAGTCAAAAAGCTCAGACGTACACTACAAAATAAACAGAATAGTTTTGGGTGCATGTGGAACAAAACACTAGCATAGTCCAAAAGTAATGGACTAGAAGAAAAGCGGAAAAAGAATGGATCAACCAACTATAAAGATATGTTACAGGCAATTATACTATGAGATTGTAGAAATAATTCTGCAGCAAATGAATGATAAATTTTGCTACCTGAAATCTCTGTAATTCTTGGGATTAGTTAACTCAAAAAATTTTCAAATGTATTGACAGAGTTCTGCTAGTTGTGTTAGTTCTGCAAGTTGTGTTTCAAGCAAGACAATTTACAGCAGTAGTTTTGGAGGTCACAGTTAGTCGTTAACCCAGAAATGCAGCATAACACAAACAAACTTCTTTAATAACTTAGGAAGAGATTATTGTGAAGTTGTAAAACTGTGTGATTTGTTATTAACCATGACAAGTATGTCTGTACAATGTCTTTTTTGTCCTTGAAAAGGATCAAAAACTATGCACAGAATTCACAAGGCCACGAACGACTTTCATAACTGTCAATGTAATCAACTGAGAAAGAGTTACTGTGTAGTTTGCAGCAAAATTAATTGTTCTACAACACGGTGTTAGAAGATTTTGCCAAGAGTCTTACTGAACTTCTCTTTAAAGCATGCTGTTGTCCTAGTGCTCTGTGTACTACTTACATGAAATTGGCAGTTTTCATCAGCGATCGGCAGCTACCGGTTACGAAATGCATTAACAGGGGATTGGCCAGCCCCTAGGTCAACAACTGAGGTCTTGCTGGCTCAGTATTCGTTGCTGTGCATGCAGTGTTCTGCTGTGTTTCCAGGTCAAGGAGCCAATGTCATTGAGTCAAACAGAGTAGACAGTTTTCGAGAGAAATAGAGTCATTGGATGGGCATGATGTTGAGTGATGTTATCATATAGAATGCGTGCCTACATGGGCCCTCAGTCCTGCCTAGTCCAGGTTTTGATTAATCATAGTCAACTGCAAAATCGTTAAGAGTGTGGGAAAATTTGTGAGACACAAGCTGTGGGCCCAGAGCTGGGTTTCAGCCCGTGCTTAAAGCTCAACTGGGTTAAGGATAGCTTAAGTGTGAGATGGAGTTATCTGTGCTCAATGTCAGCTCCCCAAGGAGATGAGCCAAAATTCGACATCCAGCCCAATCACTTTGAGGGTTAGCTGCATCTCTGAGAGGATGAAAGGCTCCAGGGTGGCAGTGGATGACAACCATTTAGATATTCCGCCTTGTAGTTGTAAGATTAGTTAAGGTAATGTTAATTTAGGGATACTGAATTTACCCTCCTGTTTTAGTTGAAAAGGAAACGCATGGATTCCCCCAGCTATGTACTCTGGCATTATTTATTATTTTATTGGAAACCTAATTAGATCCAAAAGATTGGTATGGTTATTTAGGTACACTGTAACTGGTTCCGTCTCTGTGAATGTCATAATTTCTCTGTTCTAGTTAGCTGCTGTTAAGAAAGTTATTATTAATTACTTTCCAAATAGCTAGTCATGAAACTGAATTGAATTGAATAAGGGTTAAGGTTTTTCTCTATTTTATTTGGTGTAACTGTTTGTTTATCAGGATTAGTAGAATAAAATTTTAAATTTTATAAGAATTGCAAACTTTCTAATTTGATTTCTCCCTGTCTTGCTGGAAGGGAGTCAGTTGAATAAACAACGAACTGTGAATGAACTCCAGGGATAGTTAATAAAATGAAATCCACTTAATTGTCCTTAATAGGGCAACAACTAATTTATCTTGGTCCAGAAAGAGTATTATCTCATATACACTGAGTGACATTTTAGCAAGTTTCCTTAATTTAATCTTTAATTTAACCCCTTTACTTATGTAGAGCTATACCTCGGCTTAATTAACTATGTAGGTTTTCCAGGTATGTATATTTTCAGCACAGCTGTGGTAGCTGCATTTATGGTGGGGCCTTTATTTTCCCCCACGGTGGTCACAAAGTGACAAATGTAGTGATAGTGCCACAATATCTCTTAATTAAAACACAGATGTTGATTGAAACAAGCTAGTAATAAATTATATAACATGAAACATGATAATTTAGGCTATTGTACTACTAGACATAAGTCACATATTTGCAGCACTTATTAAAATCTGTAAAAATAAACCTACTTTCTGAACTCTTCCAATTTGTCAGCTCCTGAAATTTCAGTCACCACCTTTCCTTCCTTTAACTGCCTCTCCAGCCAGGCAAAATATGAGCACAGTGCGACTGCATCGCGAATGTGGCAGTTTACCATTCCTGTAATAATGTCAAACTGTAATAAGGATGCTTACACAGGCACAATTGAAATCTGTAGAAACTGAACACACTAACATTGGACTCTGTATATGAACAAACACTCACCTTGTATTTCCACAGGATTTTTTAATGCCTTCATGACAGCTATCGGAGTAATTTCAGTGATCCTCATTTTATCTGGCACTAGTTTTGTAAGAGCAAAACTGCTGTCACTGCTGATCCAAACCTTCCCACTCTGGTCACACAACTATAAAATGTTTTTAAAAAGGCATAATCAACACACATGCAAACTTGCATGCACTCACACATGCATGTGGACAACACACACGCATAGGCATACACAAAAAACAGAAACAATTTTTCAAGAACTAGACAAACAAATGTTCTTCCTTCATTACACTACATATGAAATGATAATATATAAAAGAAGTACACAAGCCCAAGTACTAGAATGTGACTTCTTACAGGGCCAGATTTGCACGTTTCTACCTTTAGGCCCATTAAAATGTGCCACCCCCTTCCCCCATCCCCCCCACCACTTTTTCTTTGTTTATTATTTTACAAGCCACAGTGATCAGACCAGACGAAAATCATCATAATTTAAATCACTATATTAAAATAGTATTAATAAATTGATTTAATTATAATGATAAAAAATATTTTATTAGTAAAAAAAGTAAAAATTAAGTAATTTAATTAATTTTTTATAAAATTCTAAATTTTTACACCAAAGTATATTAATTTAACCTTTGGTCAGAGGCATTGATGTCACATGCAGTATATCAATCAATCACTCAATCAATAAATCAATAAATCCACCCACCCATCCCCCCTCAACCTCCCATCCACTCTCTCTCTCTCTCTCTCTCTCTTGCTCTGTGTGTGTGTCCCCCCCTCTCTCCCTCTCTCTCTCTGTCCTTTTATCTCCTGCTCTGTGTCTCTCTCACTCTCTGTTGCTCACTCTCTCAGTGTGTGTGCACTTGTGTAGGTGCGTGTGTGCGCATGTGTTATATATTCTGCAATGTCAGTGCTATTTGCCACCTATATCAATGTATGTAATGTCCAGGCTTTGTACATTCTAATCACAGGCGTATACATTTTTTTCCTCCATAAAATGTATGTGCTGCATTAGGGGCTCGAATCACTATTTACATTGTGTTCCCACAATACAAAATATCTATAGATACCAAAGAAGATGCTTCATAATGCTTTAAATTACTAACTAAAATATTACTGCAATTAATAATACATAAACAGTATTATTCAGTGGCAAGGAAAATATTCAGTATTTAATTTACTTCTTGAAAAAAATACTAAACTTTACAGCAACAAAATGTATTGATAATCTGCTTCTTATTTGGAGAAGTTCTCTTTTCTAATATTCCTTTGGGAAGAAGAATTGATAATATTTTCCTGCAGCATCTTTCACTCAATGTTCAGCAGTACCATTGCAAGGATTACACCAACATGAAAATTATCTCATTGTGTCTTAGGAATTATTTCTCCAGCCTTAGTTCCATCAGGCCTCAGAGTGTGTTTCATTTTCCTCCCTTCATCAAACTTGACATGTGCCGCTTATACCACCATTAAATATGATTACGACTCATCGCTAATCACGTCAAGTATTCCTACTTCAACCCAAGTGAGAGTCGATACCACAAACCAATACATGGATGTTGCGCACCGCCTAAATCCTACCGGGTGGCCGAACACGTGGTGATTCAAGGTTATGCAACCAGTGGGCATGCCAACCCCCCTCCCCCGCGCAGCGTATCTACAAGCTGTCAGCCACCTCGCGGCGCAGCCGAGCGCCGCAAGATGCACGAAGCCGAGTGCTGACGAGAGGGTTCTTACCTCCCATGCCGGCTTCACAGCAGAGGGACGTCACATGCCCTCCCCGCAACCCGCCGCTGCACCCTACAGTTCTGACTATATAAGTCAGTGTGCGGCAGGGCTCCAGAGTTATTTCTTGCAGTTTCTCGAGCTCGATCCACCACTTCTAGTACTGGAGTCTCCAGTGAACCTCAAGTCTTTAGCAGCCACCAGTGACTGCTCCCTGCAACAAGTCTTCAACAACCACCAGTAGCTTCTACCATTGTCATCACCTGAGGCTTCAGTGACGGCGATCAGCTACCGGAAGTTTTGTCTGCAACAGCAGTTAACACGAATACACCTTGCTACTACAGCAAAGGAACTTTAACTTCTTTTTGCCTCTTCTAGACACCCGTTAATTAGACTGTTTTCGTTCAGTTTACTAGTTCAACTTTCCCTCTAGCCTAGAACCAGGTCGCCTACACCTGGCTAACGTATGTTACTTTCAGTATACCGTCTGCTTGGTAGGAGATAGATGTGTCACTGTGTTTATTGAGTTCTCAATAAATACAGCTTTGTTCTCTAGCCACAAGTTTTCATTCCTAGAGTAATATCTACTTCGCCAGCTAGGAACGATTCACACTGTGCATTGCGGACAGAAACCGGGTACTTTCCAATCCGAACTAGCTTTGACTGCGGACCCCCTTCCGGAGTCCTCCAATTTTGTAACACACCCATTAGACGACTGCCTGTTGCTTCCTTACCCGAGCACCTAACTGCTGGATGGATAAAACAGAGGAGCCACAACCACTAGGAATACTTCTAACCAAGCAGAGACAGCAAGCCTAAGTTGTATCCCCTACCGGAGCACCTAGGTGCTGGAGGGGGGTATTTGCTTGGGCGTTGCGGCCTGGCCTTGGCTGCATATCACATCCAGTAGAAGCAGTCCCCACTGCCACACCCACACGGCTCAACGTTTCTAGTCTGCCTGCTATGGTGGGGGGCCTTCTGAAGCACCGAGCTTGTGCTACCAAGTGACTACTGGACATACACTATTATAGGAAATAGTTTCTTGTCCGTAGTGCATGCCTTGTATTGTTCAGTGGCGAATCACGCTCTATGCCATTTAAGGTAGGAATGACCAATGGCGTAGGGAGCAAAAGATAGCTCATCTTGCTGCCAAACAGCGGTCTACCCTAGCTCCTCCTACGAAAGAAAGGCAGGCGGAACAGAACTGCACTGCCTCACTAAGGTTACGAGCAACCCTGACTGCTCCAGTGTTTCGCTACATACCTTTTCCACCGCACGTCCATACAAGCCTTGACTACCATCCTGTTCTAAGGGGTATAGTGTACGGGACTGAAACCAGGTACGGGATCGCTAACGCCAGGTTTTGGAATAAAGAGTCAGCAGCATGGAACCTACACTACTGTGTGAGCCGACACAGTACAACCTACCAGAAACCCGAGGACTGCAGCACCAGCTTCGCTTAGCCGCCAACACAACTTCACCAACTGGCCGAAGAACATAAGAGTAAGTCAGGTAAATTAACACCTCCCATCTGCTACTGATACGATGACCCTCCATGGAGAATAAGGTCGCAATCCAAGACTTCGCACCAACTCGTAAAACTTATACTTTTTAGAACGCTCAAGGACTTTGCATAATGGTCAAAAATTTCTGCTTGTCTTGAATCTGCAACGAAGGTGGACAAAGAGCTGTATCTGTTCAAATCTTACCCTAAAATTATGTTTACTGGTTGCAGTTTGGTACTAAAAGCATTAATATGTGTTTTTATATTTTGTTATAGCCCCTCTGAATGAATTTCCCTGTCACAAATGTATATTTAAATAGGAAACATACCTTTTTGTATAGAAGAAAGGATCTTTTGGAGAGATAATCAGAGATGTGAGCAGTCCTTAACAGCTATCTTCAGCAGGGTAAAATAAGGTGCAAATGGAGCAGAGGCAGAAGGCAATGGTGGGAGAACAAGTGGACCAGATAAAATGCACCATCCAACAGTAAAACCCATCACGTTCTCCACACACAAAGATCCAGGACTGACTCCACTGGGGAACTGAATCTGGTTTGTCGTATTGTGTTCTAACCACTACACCTGTGCTGCAACATAATTTTTTGTAAAAGTAAATGTAAACAAATGTCATGTAATTGTTCCAACAAATAATTTTGAAAGTACTATTACAAACTGTAATGTAGGGTAATAACATTGGGGAGGTGCTCAGAAAAGGAAAACGGAGTCTAAACACCTTCAGTCTGCATGGAATACTTTTCTGTAACTGTGATTACAATAACCAACTACTTATATGCTTGAACAATTGCCAGCGACTGCTTTTTTAAAAAATACACGTGATAATAGTAGTATAAGTGGCACGTGTCAATGTTAACTACGATTACGACTCAACGCTCTTCATGTGAAGTATACCCTTACTTCAACCAACCACGTGAGAGTTGTTACTGCAAACCAATACACAGTTGTTGCACGCCGTTTAAATCTACCGGGCGGCCGAACATGTGGCTACAAGGTTACGCAAACAGTGAGTACGCCGTCTCCCCCTACCCCCGTGCTTAGGGCCTACATGCTATAGGCCACTTTGGGCGTGGCCAAGCGCCGCTGAAGATCCACGAAGCAAGAATGCTGACGAGAGGGTTCCCACCTCCCTTGCCAGCCTCCACGGCAGAAGGACGTAATATGCCTTCCCCGCAGTAGCAGCCTAGACTTCTGACTATATAAGTACGCACCTTGCTACTTTAATTTTAACTTCTTTTGTCTCCTACAGACAGCTGCACTAGACAGTTTTAGTTGAGTAGTGAAATATTCAGTTTTCTAGTTCACTTTCCCTCCATCTTAGAACCAGGTCCCCTACACCTGGCTACCGTAGTTTTCCTTCAGTACTCCGTCTGCTTGGTAGGAGATAGCACGAGTCACTATCCTATATTTAATGAGTCCTCAATAAATACAGCTTGTTCTCTGTCCTAACACTTTTATTTATAGAGTAACATCTACTTTGCTCACTAGGAATAAGTTGCACTGTGCACTACCAACAGAAACCAGTACTTTTGTAAAGCCGAACTAGCTTGACTGAGACCCCCCCCCTTCTGGGGACCACCAGCCTGGAATACACCCATTAGATGGCCGCCTGTTGCTTCCTATTACCCCAAGTACCCAGGTGCTGGCGTGAAGGAACAAAGGAATACCACTAGCCACTAGGAATACCTTCCAAGGAGAGACAGCAAACCTAGGTTGTATCACCTATCAGAGTACCTAGGTGCTGGGGGCTGAATTAGCCTGGGAGTTGCGACTTGGCCTTGGCTGGAAACTCACATCCAGTAGTAGTATTGGTGGCCCACACGGCTTGACATCTCTGATCAGCCCGCAGACGTGGGAAATCAGTGGAGACCTACCGAGCTTGTGTCGTGAATCAGCTACTGGATTTACACTATTATAGGGGAATAGATTCTTGTCCGGAGTGCACACAGTATCTTGTTCAGCTGCGAACTAAACTCTATGACTTACAAGATAAGACACAGCCGAAGGCATAGGGAACAAAAGATTGCTCATCTAGCTGCCCAGCAGCGGAGTACCTTAGCCCCTTTCACAAAAGGAAGACAGGAGGAACAGGACCGTGCCGCCTCACTGAGATTACGAGTAGTCTCGACTGCCTACATGGTACGATATATTCATTTTCCACCGCTAGTCCGAACCAGTCCTGACTATCATCCGGTGGTGAGGGGTTTAGTATACTGGACTGAAGCTAAGTATGGACTAGCCAATCCTAACTTCTGGAGTCAAGAGTCAGCGGCCTGGAACTTGAAGTACAACATAATCTAAATCAAGGACTGTAGCAACAGTTGCTCCACAGCCAGTTAACTATGTTACTACCTGACCGAAGACCTTCCGAGTAAGTCAGGTTTCTAACTCCTCCCATCAGCTACCTATAACCCTGCACTTGGTCTAGCGCAATAAACCTCGACAATCGTGCCACACAGTCAATAGCCAGGCATGCGTCAACATTAACAATACTCTACCAATCATCTGTAGGTCTTGTGTTTATGAATATTTTCCATCAAGTTAAATTTAGTGTTTTAAATTAAATAGGTAATTATTTGTGACGGCAGTAAAAAAATATTCGCTCAGAGCTCAAATACAGTAGATAATATAATTCATATATGTCTACAATAAAATTTATTACTTTCATTGGTAATAAAATTATTATGTACTAAATTAAGTTAACTAATTTACCATGAAGTGTATATATACAATACTTACTGATGATGCTGTTAATGAAGTGAAAAAGTTTCCATTTTAAGATGTCACACACAGTTA
The DNA here is from genome assembly GCA_029891345.1 of Dryococelus australis. NCBI lineage: Eukaryota > Metazoa > Arthropoda > Insecta > Phasmatodea > Phasmatidae > Dryococelus > Dryococelus australis. Next base: position 321,699,495 of record CM056993.1, on the reverse strand, counting down.
CTTCCCTTGCCATGATCATGCTCATCACTTGCAGTTATTCAAATTTTTAAATTATAAATCAAGAACTCTGACTTTATTTGTGTTACAATAAATGAAACATTTGATAGAACTGAAAACAAACTTTCATTCTTCAGCTACTAATGCAGTGAAACTTGCTAACGGAAGATGTCAAACATCAAGGTAGAAAATTTTTTATTTATGTACAATTTTTTCCTTTTTGTTCTTCTTCTTCTTCTTCCTCTTCTTCTTCTAAAATACCTATGTTTTTTTGGTTTATAAAACAATTGATAAAGATATTGACTCACTTTCATTCGCTTTATTTCAGAATTAATTTTATTTTAGTACACAACAAAAACAAAGCCCAAAGACATTTTTTCTATTTTTCCCATTATGCAATGCTGCCGCTCAACAAGTGCTGCTCTAGGCCCAGGCCTACTAGTCGGCCTAATGGGAAACCCAGCCCTGAGTACTTAGGCTTCTGTCTTTATTTATATATTATTGGTAGCCTAGCGGCCTACTTACTCCAATGTTTAAATATTAAGTGACACATACAACATGTAAGTATGTTAACCTAAAAATGAAAATAATCACACTGCAATGACCAAATATCAAGATTAAGAACATCAAGGACAGAGATTCTATTTCTAAACACTAAACAAAACAGCTAAATATATTATTTCTTAATTTATTTACCAAATTTATACACCAAATAAAGTTGTCAAAACAACTGAATATTCAGTCACCTACACTCATACGCAAAATTTGGGGTCATTCACCAATCAAAGAACTGCATCTGCTACATTGCATCCCCGTCAGCAGAATAATCAGTGCAGTATCCTTTACCTTCTCTATAGACCATATCTGCACAAAGTTCTGTATGCTGAATGAGGAGACATGTTTGGTATTGCAGTAGCATATAGCATACCTAATACATTTGGGAGGTTGTGTGTTCACACCAAGGAGGTTATATAAAGTTTCACATCTAGAGGTCCTGCTGCTAGGCTGCATGCAGTATCAACCAAAGCTAGGGAGTGGAGCTTATTCCCATATTGAGTACTGAAATAAGAGCTGGTGAGAGGAAAACAATGCTCCAAGTGCACGAAAATCTTGTAAACGTACCACATATCTCTGAAACCACCATTTTAAAACGGTTTTGTATTTTGTGGATTGGTGGACAATTTCTTCCTTGCCAACTGTGAATGCTAATTTTTTATAAATAACTTAAGACAATTTTATAAGAAAATATTTACTAAAGGCTTGCTTAAAATTCTGGAAAAGTTGCAGCATAAAAAGAAAGAGAGACAAAAATATTTTTGTTTAATAGAGAGTGAGTGAGGGTAACTTAAGCGAAAATGGAGCAGCGCCGGAATGAAGGGGTGGGGAAAACAGGAGATCCTCGAGAAAACTCGCCAACCAACGCCATCGTCCGGCATGGTTCTCACTTGCAACAATCCGGTGACCCGACCGGGGATTGAACCCGGTTCGTCTTGGTGGGAGGCGAGCATATTAATCGCTCGGCCACCATGGCCCCCTGTTTACAAGAGAGATGGTGGATGAAAGCATATGAAATCTGAGGAAGAACAAAACATTTTGGGAATCAATCTGACAAGTTTAGAGAATTTTATGGTCAATGTGAATAATCAGGCATAATGTTTAAATAGTGCATATATTAATCTACTAGATATATATTTTTAACACTATATATAGAATAGTACATGAAAGAAATAAAATGGCTAGAACCACCTTCCTTCTCCCAAATTAATTACCAGTCTCATGAGACAGTACCTATCGCAATCAGTTGACTATTGTTGATTTTATGCAGACATATACATTTTAAGAATGGTTCAATGACTGATTGGACTGAACCAGTTAGAAGTCAAGCTGTAAAGTACATTTTGCAGGAATACATTTTTAAACTGCATCATTTTGAGTGGTTAAATTTAATATGACTACAATTTTATTTCTCCGTAGACTAAATGTTGAGAAAAAAGAAAGAAAGAAAAACTGTGACAAAGTCTACATGAAAATTGATGCATGCCAGCATACTTTGCTCTTTACGGGTGACTTCGTCCCATCTGTGAGTGACCCTTCACTCAGGAAAAGTCATAACAGTGGCAAACGAGAAAAACGTGTCAAGCACGGAGATTCCACTAGCCTGGACAGCCGAATACGTAATTGTAATGAAGCTAAGTAATTACAATAAACCCACCCGCCCAGTTCCCTACATGCAAACGCCACTCCGATGAATAGAATATTTAATTTTGAATATTCACAACTCTTTATGGTAGCACGGAAGAAGTTCCAATCAACCCCCGAGATGGCAGCACCCCATGGCCTTGTGACGTCACGGCCAGCCAACCTCAGGCCGAGGTGTTTTTATTCATCGCCTCCAAGCAGGGGGGTAAGAAATGTTTACGAAGCTCCAGGACTCTGATAAACCAACCTCTGTGTTGAAAGGCTATGCTACCCCCTGCACCCCAGAGAACTGCTGATCTGCAGAAAATAAGTATAAACAGATGTCCAGGACAGTGGTCCAGCGAGAGACATCAGACTCACTGGCCGAATAAGATCGCAAGCCCAACCAAATCTGCAAAGACTCTTCTCCCTCTCCGGAGCCTGCGCCAAGGCTTGAACTCCATCCGCTCCAGCCGGCAACTTGGGAAGGTCGCCAGCACTCCAGCTCCTGCAGCTTGGGTAAGGCTCGTCCACAACAGTCACCACACACCAGACAGCAAACTCCTACCACCTGTCCCACTACCCTCACCCTAAGTTAACTTCCATTGACTCCCGCGGTAGCAGGTCAGTACACGATTAATGTTCCCCTGGAGACTTCCCCTTAACTTCATCATATGCTGTGAATTGCGTACGTAGATTTTGTTGCTATTCCTTTTTCCAGGCTTGCCTTCGCCTGGAAAGTTTATTTTTGGGTCTAGTATATATTTAATATTTTTTGTATCGGGTGACATCATCAATAATATTTTTCTATTTCACGTAATAAAACTTACATAACACGTACTTTGTGTGTGTCCCCTACATTTCTAGTAGAATAGTTCTCCTAATCTGTTATAAAGTTCAATGCATCACAACCATGGTGGACTTGGTAACCGCCAGAAGTGACGTGAGAGACGTACCTTAATTCAATAGCTCCCTATTGATTATCTGCTAGCCAATTCAAGTCCTGTTGCATTGTTACCTGTAGAACCAACAGTCACCTGTCCATTATGATATTGTAGAACCAGCGACACATAAGGGTCCCCTAGATCATTTGTTAGGTTGGTGCCCACCTGAGGACATTGAGCGGGAACATAGCTCCGGAACTCACAGAGACCGTCGTACCCGTTAGTGTACCGGAACCCCCTGCAACCCTGATCCAGTCACTCCAGCTCCCTCGAGCATAGTACGACTAGCTTTGGGTAGATGGATTCGGGTTCGACACACGACAGTTGAAGCTCTACCTACCGAATGCACGATAAAATTAGCCTCCGGGAAATTCATTAGGGTTCGACTCCCACTGAAAGCCTTCCCTAAACCAAGTGGCAAATCTCCAGCTAATATTGTTCCCTCATGCCGGCTGACAAGGCTGCTGCGGATAAATCCCATCACCCCAGTCAGATTGATCATCTCCATGATCACCCTCGATTAATCATTCACTCATCCATTCACCCTACTTGGGACAGCTGGCATCCCATCTATTGACAGCGATGGTTGTGAGGGTAGTAAAACTCCCTGGTCCCTGGATGGGCGCTTATTTCCATATACCTCACCCTGGGGTTTGATTCCCATCTCCTCTGCTGGGACAAAGAGGGCAATCAGCGTAGTTCCCCCTCCATTCGAAAGAACCGAGAAGTTTGTCGCGTGTCAAAATTTTGTGGGATTTGTTTGACAACCGGCTATATTTCGTAGCCAAGAGCAAGCTGCTGTCTAATAATAAAATTAATACACCAGAGTATGTGCTTGAGTCTAACCTGCAATGAAATGAATGTATCAACTGTTGCTTCTGGGTGTATTGTTATTTTGGTGGGAGTCACTGTTCACTTCAGTTCAACCTAAATTTTCCCCCCATACAAGCAGCCACAATCCCCTTAAAAAATGTTGCAATTGCTGGAAAAGGCAATTGTGACAATGGCCAATCCCACATATTATTTTAATAGTATGATGCAGGCCCGGTTAGACTAATAGGCACGATGGTCGAGGATTTTGTCAGCTAAACCAAAAGCAGGGTGGTTTAGTTTAGATAGGTGGTATTAGGCGAGGGATGTTGGTGATTGAAGAACACCGTCGTCTTGGTTACTGCTGAAGAAGCTGTTCAGGATTACAATCAAAGAACGCCGACTGCTTGTTGAATGAGTTCGGCACCGCTGTCCCATTCTGCCGGCCTTTTCTGCATAGGATAGGGTAATGCGATCCACGGTTTGAGAGTAGAGTGAGCCAGGAATTGTTCCCTACGTTTTCTACCACTTCTATTCTCATGAGGCATAAGACAAACAGTTCTATAGTCTACACGATGCACTTAGAAAGGAAGGTTAACAGTATAACCCAATAGTGGAGTGCCGGCACGAGCTCGATAAGAGTCCTCACTGATCTCCCACATTATGCAGGCTGATCAGGGATGTGGAGCCGTGGGGGCCGCCAAGTCTCTACTGGTTGTGCGTTCACACTAGGATGAACGGCAAAACTTCAGGCTACGGTCACCGTGCACTGACTTAATGCAAATGGTGAGAAGCAACCTGAGTCTGTTGTGCCTCCCGGTGTGAAGGTGTTTCTAGTGGTTGTGGCATCACTGTTGCTCACCCACGAACACTGACTTAATGTTGATATGTGACTGGGAAGAAACAGGTAGCAGACAAATATGTATGTCTTCTGACGTGCAGATACCTGAAAGGGATCCACCGTCAGGCTAACTCGATTTAAACTAATCTCCCGGTTCCTGTTGGTAGTGCACATCGTATTCTGTCTCCGACTGTTAATAAACACATACCCTGGAAATGAAAAACAGAAAGGTACAGAACAATGTGTGTTCATTGAAGGTTCAATAAACACGTGACCTGTGCTATCTCCTACCAAGTCTTGGAGTGCTAAAGGTAACTGCGGTTCCAGGTGTAGGCGACCTGGTTCTTAAGTAAAAAGGGTAAAGCTGGTTTTAGACTAATACAAATTAGTTAAAGTTAAACTGCTAAGTAAAAGGTGATTAGAGGAGACAAAGTGAAGTTATATAAATATATGATCAGGTTGACTGGTCGTCGACGTACGTAGTAAGTAGCCGCTGGGGCGTACTTGAAAGTAACAAGATTTTCCGAAGATCAGAGTACTGACTTAATGCTGTGGGAGGTTGCTAAAGTTGCGAAAGAACGACTCTTGAGCTCGGCAGCATCCAGACTTATACAGTGGAGCTTGTAGGCTGCCGGCACGGGGTGTTGGGGAGGCATGACGTCCTCCTGCCCTGGTTGGCGTGGGAACACTCTGGTCAGCCATTCTGCTTCATGTCTCGTTGGAGGCGCTCGGCCTTACCTGCGCTTGTGGGCTCTCAGGCCAGGGAAGGGGGGAGGGGTACCTGCCAGGTTGCGTATCTCCAAGCGAGAAGGATTCGCTCATAAGTTCCCGTTGCCTGTAGTACATAAGTATCGCAAGGAAGAGTCAAACCCAGCAAGCTATTCACGAGTGCACACAGGATCGCTCCAGCCTAGCGGGCAATCCTTGCACGTGAAATAAGCATTGTTTCCAAGCGGCCACGGAACATGTCAGCCTCCTGAAGCACCTGTTAGACAGAATGTCGCCAAACTTTTGAAGATGGCCGAGCGCCCGAGGCCAAAAAGCTGAGCGCAAGGGTAGATTCTCCGACCCTGCTCACTTCAACCAGACATAGCAGTGTGACGTTAAGATGGGTGTCTCAATTTTCTACTAAATTCGCCCCCACAACCTCACATACCTGTTCGACCAAAAAGCCTACATGAAGACCGTTAGAAGATTTACAGTTTGTGAACTATAAAACACATGTGTGGGATAACATTCATAAACAATATTAGCTACGAAAACACATTACCTGAAGTTATAATATGGCTAACCTATTTTCTGTGTCCATCGCTGATTCTAGGTTGAAAATGTTCTTGATGACGGGAGAAATACAACATGGCTTAGCACGGAGCACAGATAACACATGTCTTCTTTGCATCGTGGACTGCCTGACTCTGAAAACGAGAAACTTTGGTGTTTCACACAGGTGACACGTGTGGCGCTGCCATCGTGGAATGCTAGTTTGCAAGCACAGTGCATGCGCCACGTGATGCCATTTCCTCAAAGTTTCAAAAATTAAAAACTCGTGGAACCTTCCACGGTCCCAGATTGGACAAGCATTTACCTGTACCCCGATAGGGGTTATTGCAAGTTCACTTGTATAAATAATTGAGAGACGGCCTCAGCAGACCAGACATGGACAGCCTGGGGTCTCAGACTAGAAGCTTAGCACCAGTAATGTTATTAATTAGAATCGTAGCCCATCCGGCCGGAAAAATAAAATATACTTGATAATTGTAGGCGCCTTAGATCATGGCGCAATATCAGGAAAATTCATGCATTGCCTACAAATCTGCATTTTTTAAATTTGTAAATTTTTAGTATTTGCAAAAAATAATTTGAGAAATGGGATTTTGCAAAAGAGAAAACATTTTACCCAAGTTGTTTTAGATTGGGTCTATGTTTAATCATTTTAAGGTTCATTTGTGTTCATTGTAGACTTTGTATATAATAAGGTCAAGCTACTTAATTGAAAACAATTTTTCAATGTTTTCTATTTATACACCAGTTAGTATTTTTATTAAAGTTTCATTGCCTACGGATGGACGGTGTATTTTTTTTAAAGGATTGAAAGTTGCAATGCACCCTGGTGCGCATTTAGATTTTGGACATTAATAATTTTCAAAATAATCTCTGTTAAAGTTTGATGTTATTAAAATTAGCCACGTGTCATGTGTACTTGTATGAAAAATAATGATCATAAGTTTTGTCCATGTGGGGCATTATAAAAACATTTTAAAGATTTTCAAAGATGCCAGGTGCACTGGCGTGCACATATAAATACATTGATTTCAGAAAATTTAAAGATAGTCCACATTAAGCTTGAGAATACTAAAATTCAGCTACATGTCGTGGCACGTATGTATATCTTTTGTTTTTCCCCGTTGTAATTTGGGACAATAATGAAATTCTCTAAGAAAATAAAGTTGCAATTCGTCGTGGTGTGCACGTGTTGCCCACGTTTTATAGTAATAATATATGAAATTGTAGTACAAAAATATTTTACATGTTTTTTATTTGTATGATGGGAAGTGTGAACAATGTTAAAACACATTTTTGAAACAAGTAAAAGAATAATCCAAGTGCAGTGTTCTTTTTTTCAGTAATTGTAGATTGTTTGGACAAGATTGCCGGTTTACATTCCTTTGAAGTTGAATTGAGAAAATTTTCAAATACATATTTGTTCTTGCTTGAATTTCGGGCAGTGTTATGCCCCTTTGTAACGTCCTTGGGATAAGGGCATCGCAAAGTTTCCCTGCGCACTCTGTTTCTTCATAGTAGTGTTGCAGTTTTTGTTCCTGAGTACATGACTTGAATTTCTAAGGTTAAGAGACAAGATATTTTGTTCCAGTGGTCGTGGAGATTTTTTCTTTTAACTTGCTTTTTGGTATTAATCATAAACATGTCTACAGGTTGGATTCAGCAATTGAGTAAGCCAGCGCTTGGACAGATGCTCCGTGAGGCTGGAGTGGAAGTTACTGAAGGCGACTGGATTTATGATCTTAGGAAAAAGGCATGCACCCTCATGAGACGTGGGTAGCCAGTGGCTAGCGTCGCGGGAGTTAGCACGAGTGAGCTCCATCCACTTATAAAATCATTGAGGCATTTACCTCCAGAGCTCTCAGCTCGTATTCCACAATTAGTAAATACTAATTTAGCCTTGGTTGTCAGAAATCGAGGACCCTCTGGAGACTTGTGGTAACCGACGCAGCGCGAAGGGATCTAGCAGCTAGCAGACCCTGTTAGTTGTATCTCGTAGCCATTACAATGGGAGACAGGGGGCTAGTGCTTATCCTTGTGTGTACACCTTCCAGTGGCCATGTCAGTGGTGGAGGTGCAGAAGACTGCCCTGAGGCCATGTTCTGGAAGTCCTTTTATAGTGATTCTTCCAGCTTGGTGGTGCTCAGAAGGGTTAAGAGGGAAGCTGGCTCCGCCCTCTTGGGGGTTGAACTTGTGGCGTCACGCAAGGGTGACTGGATTATTATCTCTGCAGCGCTCGCCATGTAGCTGTGAGGTGTTGATATGTTCTGGTCAGCCTGCGCATCCTGGAGGCTATGCCTGCTCCAGCGGGTGGCTCTTCACTCTCCAGCGGCAGGAAGTGAAATACTGCTGCAGTCCTGGAGTAGCGGGTAATTCAAACTGTAGCGAAGGAATGATGCATGTGGCGGCTTCGTGACTTGTAGCTTTGGATAGTACGATCACGTGTTCGAGTGTTAATATGGGGGCTGTTCCCAAGGCGCTTGTGTAGACACGTGACCTGTTTTAGTTCATTCCTTCATATATGATTTTGTACTGGAGTAATGCCCATAAGGAATAATGCGTTCCAAAATGGGACGCAGCCACAAGTAGAGTGCGCTTCATAAAAGTGCAGAAAGCATCACGTGTCAGTCATAATTGTAAGAATACCATGCAGTGAGATAATTTTACTTTCCTATGACATTTGCTTTGAGAATATGTGAAGATCCAAGGTTGGGGCATGGTGTTTTGTTATACGAGAGGTGTGCCATAATATTGCAGACGTACTCATCTTTGACTCGTGCCAAGGATAAGTAATCTAGTGAAAACATCCTTACTGATGGCCAAGCATCCAAGTCGCCTGAAAAAAAATTATTTAAGTTTTTTTTTTTTGTATAAATTGTAGTTCCTCCAAGGCCTTGGAATTGCACAATGTATCGAACTACATAGAATAGGTAAACACAAGAATTAACATATGTACCAGGTGACACGCCACGAGTGACATCATTCTCTCTTCTAGCCTTGCCACAGCCATGCCCCCCTCCCCAAGAGAATAACTGTTACACTGTACATGCCACAGGGTGCCTTCCAAGCCAGGGTGGTTTTCCCAGCCATTGCTGCCTGCCGCGCTGCAATCCGCTTTGTATCACGCTGCTTCAAAACCCCTCCAGCGCCTCGCGCATAAGGGGAAGTCTCCGCAGCTCTCAGTTACTCTCCTCTTGCCTTCGCATCTCTGTCTCCACAACCCGCAACACTCACGCTGACCCTGTGAGCTACGTATACATAGGACCCGCAGTCTTCAGTGTGAGGCTGTCTCATGCCAGTCCACTTGCCTGGTGTTACTCTGCCCGAGAGCACACCGACGGCGGTTTCGCGCCAGTCAACTTGCTCGGTGTCATGCTGCGAGAGAACCACCAGACTTCACGTCTCACATTCGCAGAATGTAATGCTGCCCAAAGAACTACCAACCTTTTCAAGTTGCATCAGTCTTACGCTGTTCAGTCAAGAGCTCTGCTCTGCACGACACTGCCTCGCTACCCATCAGCATATAGAAGCCCCCCTGCTTCCAGCTACCTTGTAGCTTACTCTCAGCTATCATGAGTGTGAGTACTGCAGTCTTAATGTTGCCCTCACCCCCCCACACTGCCACATCTTCCGAAACATAGTTAACTATACCAGTTGGCAACTTAGGACCAGCCCTTCAGGCCTCAGTCAGGGTATAGGCTGATTTGTGTTTTAATTGAATAATCAATAAAACAGGCTTAAATTGAACTTGGTCAAGTTGTCTCTTAAGCACTCTGTATTCCTACACCTTGTCCTTTACACCTGTCCCAATAAGACTTTTCTAGGGTTAGCCAAGAGCCGACGCCTTGTTCATTTTCTCTCCTAAAGATAGCTGTCTCAAAGTGCAGCTTAGGAAGCTTGACTTCCTGGGCCTCATTAGAAAAGTTGTTTCTTGGACTACCAACCTTGCAGTACATGCCTGGATTAGACCACGATGTTCCATGTGCCAGGTTTCTTGTTTGGAAACAATAGCCCAACTCCCAACAGAAGTCCTCTCTTCATGACACCTGGGTCAGATTGCGACATTCCACGCACCAGGGAGCCACGGGTGTGGACACCCTTTGCCATCTACTGTAACTTCCAGCTTGGAATGTGGGTCAGATTGCGATGTTCCGCATGCCAAGTCTCTGGGTTGAAGACCAGTAGTACAGGCATCCCACCTCACCTTACCCACGCATCCTTCCATCAGGCTGGGTCTACCTCTTACTGGCCACCCACTAGCAACCTAATTGACAACCCGATATATACTCCTGGAAGAAAGGGGAGTCTGCATGTCAAAGAGGGTCAACCACCAGCACAGCAAGCTCCACTTCTAAACTCCTCTGGCAGATGCCACGTGCAGTATCTCCACTGCCACCTAAGCTGCTGAAGAAAACGCTTCCCTTCATCCGGCCAGCTAACGTTACCACGGTAGTCAGGGTCCTTAACATCACACCAGCTTACATCCCAACCAGGGCACGCACTCGCCCATCACTTGCCTGCGTGCCACCCAAAGCTCAACGCACAATTATTGAAATGGCCAAAGCCAACAATTCAGGCACCAGGAAAAAACCCCATTCAAGCGATGACTACGGCTTCACCATCCTCCAGGAGGGGGAAGTACCTCGGCCTTGCCCTCCAACCGCAAATCCCACTAAGGGTAAGTGACGAAGCGACACATGTATTCAGCTACCATGCCTAACATGCCAGCTGTGTGGCACTGCACATTCATTAAATATGACTTCCCTATAGATTATATGGTACTATGCCACACACTGGTGGCCAAACAGATATGTACATCCGCAATCACACACGTATACACATACATAAACACTCAGTACACATAACATGCAAATAAAACACATGCCAAATTCATGCAAGACTCCATAGAAAGGATTTAACTTATTTACATTCCTATCTAATAAAAATGTAGTGTTTAGTTTCTGTAACTACCTAAACAGATCTAAAGATTGATGTTGCTTACTTCCATATTTTACAGTGTTCAACATCAAAACTATTCTAGTTAGAAAATTTTCTTGGATTGCACATACCTGATGCACCTGTTCCGACAGAAATGAACTAATTTTATCATAAGCATGGATATTAACAGGCAAATCTTCTTCATTGAAGTGATTCCTTACAGCCAGAGTGATTTTGCTCTCATCAACAAACAGATGTACTTGTGAATGTGACACTACCACATATGAAAAGAAGACTGGGTTGAACTGAATGTCTGAGCCTCTCACGTTTAGGAGCCCTGAAAATAATTACATTATGTCTCTGTTTTTAATGAACCTAACATATTCCTAAAACACATCATGCTAAATTAAACAACAAATTACCCAAACTGTCATGTATAATGCTAAAATAACAAGAAAAATAAAAAAAATGACTAATCTCTTATTTATTAGATTTCTATTCTTTTTCTAATATCTACAATAATTGGTTCTTTGAGCTTGCTGCTCTTATTATAATCCACTTCTTTTTAAGAAGCTTTATAGCTGGTTTCACAATCACATTTTAAAATTTAAGGACCACTTAAATGAACATTAAGGCCAGGTGCACACGAGTGGACAATGTTCGCACCGTGCCGCGAAAGCGTTCCACGAGGGCTTGGCTTATATGTACCAGTGCACACGTAGCTGCAGTACCGTGAGTACACTGAGTGTGCAAGAAACACGGCGGTGCTGCAAATGCGTTCCATGAGGGCTTGGTTTATATGTATCAGTCCACACATAGCTGCAGCACAACCACGGTGCTGCCACGGTCTATGTCCGCACGTGTGCACATTGCCTAAATGTTACTTAGCACCAAACAGTTTCACCAAATTTAAGTGACTCCTAGATTGCCTTAAGTAGCTCTTAATTTAGGGGCCTCAAATCTGAAAACTAAATTCTTGAAGAACCTCTGAACAAGAAATAAACATTAATAATACAATAAGATGGTTGCTACTTGGGAAATTAATCATGCCAAATTATACACCAGAAAAAAAAACCCAGAAAGGTGTTACATTGTAGTTATGCCCATTATTTTAATAGGCAATGAACAAAAATTAACTAGTTATAGTTGTTTCACAGTTACCAAGGCTCGATGGAAGGCTGAAATTAAGGCTAAAATAGAAGATGAAATAACTTGTATATTTATATCAAATAAACCTATCAACATCACATTTCCTGAATGGCACTTACTTTGTAAATCTGAGCAGTTTTAAAGGGCTGCTGATGAGAAGCAACGAAAATACAGTTGTGGAAAAATCAAGGATTAGGTACTAGGTAACTGGTCCGTCTTGATTGAGAGTGCACAAGCCAAGCCAAAGTAAATGAAAATGAATGTTTTCAAAAATTCATACAAAATTTTTACAGTACACTATCTTAGGCCCCTCTACGACTCCTGTAGTTTCATTTCATTCCATTAAGGCATGTATATTTTATGACAAAAATATATCTCAAATATTATGTCTGCATGTGATGGGAGAATATCTTATCACTTATGGTAAAACAAAGACTGAACACAGTACACTTGAGACTATGCCCAGCATATCTGCCAGATGCCCAGAAATACAATTTTTACAAAAAACCCAGTTATAGCTGTTGTGTGCAAGTAATACAATATGAAGTTGCTTATATCAGAAAGTAGTTCAACAACTCCACAGTCACTTTTGGGGGAAGGGGGGAGGGGAAGGGGACCGGGGAAATTGGGGGGGGTCATACAAGTAACTATAAGCATTTAAAGACAAGGTTGGTTTTCTCGATTATTAATGAATTTTAATAATCTTTAATTCTCTAAATGAAACTAACCAACAATCATAAGAAAATGCCACTTATAATGTGTACGTGCACGTTTCATATTAGTGAATGATAAAAGTGAAATAAATTTTCTACACACACAGTTTTGATGCAATATAACTGAATTCATGTTTTTTTTCCTCCTTCCCCCGCCCCCATACTGCACACATGAATAAATCTTTACAAGATGTAGAACTAGTTGTTACAGATTACACACCACATATTCTGAAGCCAACAAACTGCATACCATAAAAGTAACTCACAAAAGACAAAACTTATTTATTTACAAATAGATACAGTAGTTTGGTCATGAAAAGTATTATATACATTATCAACCATGTCAACAACAGTACAATGGGTGTCTGAAAAGTGAATAGAAACTAAGGTGCTGAATTTTTGTGATGCACACTTGCCTTGCAATGTTTCCTCAACATCTATAAATTCCATGTATACTTTGATTTATGAAAAAAATTAAGTATGTTTACAATGTAGAGTCAAACCATAATATAATAGTTTCTTGTTTAAAATAAGTACTACATGATATGTCATCTCACACACTATAAAATTAAGATTCTTATTTATAGAGCTCTGCCAATTTGCTAATGTTGACTAATCTGTGCTTCTGTCTGTGTGAATTATAATAATTTACCACATATTAAAAAAAAAAATTAAATCTTGATGGGTGGTTCCTATTTTGGACAGTTTGCATGTCATCCCATGGAGTTCGAGTCATTCCAGAACTCTTTGTATGTGAGCGAGGTTTTGGAATAAATTATCACATCGTCGAGATTAGAGACGTAAAACGCTTCTATGTATCCGGTCAATACCTCTGTGGACATTAGGCATTGGAACGTGGCAGGGACGTTCTTTAACCCGAAGGGCATTACCCTGAATTGTAAGGTCTCACCTTCTGGGGTCGTAAATGCCGTAAACTTCCGGCTGTCTGGACGGACAGCAATTTGCCAGTATCTGGATTCCATATCCAGGGTGCTGAAAATTCTCGCCTCCCCAATGTCCCGCAGGGTATGGGTTAGATCGATGGCTGAGGGAGCAATAGGATGTGTCACATTGTTCAGGGCTTTGTAATTTACACAAAACCACAGTTTGCCATCCTTTTTCGGTACTAATACAATGTGGGACTTGTATGGGGAGTTGGATGGCTCTACAATTCCTTGATCCTTCATATCATTCACCTGCTTCATCATCAGGTTGTGTTGTCGCGCTGATACTCGCGAAAGGCGATTGTAAATGGGAGCCTCCGTGTTCGTCCAGATCTCATGCTGGATCGAGCAAGTCTGACGTAGCAAACCTCAGTGTCCAAAATCTCTGGCATGTTCATTTAGCATTTGTTTCAGTCCACTAAATTCTGGTTCACCTTATTCGTGGTTTATCCTGGATGGATCAATAGAGTTGGGTAATACGGCTTCGGGATTCTGTTACCAATTCACAGTTACCCGGCACTTATCTCCCAAGTAAACTCGTTGCCATCCATGGTCAATGACACATTACTGTTGTCGGAGCGATGGACAACCAGTTATTACGGCTTGTGTCAATATGGGTGAAACCACAAATTTGGTCGGGTTATAGTGTAGGTGCAAACTGACCATCAGAGTGATTCAGCTGTCGACCTGCAGGGTGGCATCTGGTTGTGCCACACATACAATGTTTGACTGTGGTCGCAGGGTAGCTAGCTGTTCCGGAGTTAATAAATTGCTTCGGATAAAGTTCCCGGTTGCGTCCAAATCTAATATGGCAAGAAACCTGCGCCTATTGAGTTCTACTGCAATGCGCGGAGTGATAGGAGAGTTCGGTTCCTTGTTTAAGCACTGGAGGCTGGGCCCTTGTCTGGTGGTGGCGTCCGTTTGACATTGTGATGGAGTCGTTTCCCACCTTGGGAGTGGAGGTTGTTTTAACTGTAACATTTGGTTGATTCGGTGCTTCTGTCCGGTTGGTTTACTTATTAGCCGAGATCCCAAGTCCGGCGGGTTTGCGTGGACAGCTCTTGTTCCAGTGGCTGCTGGGACAGAACCAGCACTTCAGTACGAATGTGAGGCGTGGCGTAGGAGCTGGTGCATTCCTAAGTGCCTCGGCTGGCGGAGTTTGTGACTCAGGGGTTTTCACCGTTTTTGGTTTGTCGAGTACAGCCTGTGCTGCGAAGTTCTTTTCTATCACTCTGGTGCGTTCTACCAGTTCATCTATCATTGTGGGTTTAGACATAAGTAATATGTTTCGCAATCTGGGTAATGACATTCAACTAATATATTGGATGGAAGTCACTTCAACTACTACCGGAAACATCTATTCTTTAATACAGATGAATACATCCGCTTCGTCGTCTGGTACTCTGGTCTGTATGTAGAATTGCGCCAATCTTACCATCACTTCCTCGCCAGTGAACTCAGTCGCCAACTGACTGTTAAATAGTTTCCACTCGTTGAGAAATTTGCCGTAGAGATTCCTGCATGTCAATGCGAGGCCTTTAAGGTGGGTTTGGGAGTGACTCACCCACTGCCTTAACGAGAGGATGGTTTCCTTGAATTCTTCCTCACATTCAGAGGTGAACGTAACCGGATCTTCATGAGGTCGCCCTGCAAAAGTTGTTGATCTGTATATCGTACTCAGTCCTTTTTGTCGAGTGTCCTGGATCTGTTCCGGGTTGAACTGTAACTTGTGACTGGTGGGAATGGTTTAGGTAAGATTGCCTACACCTCTCACACTGGTATGCCATACCTGGTCTGGTGACCCTTTCATCGAGCCAGCCTATACAGGCATGGTGGTATGGTTTGCTACAGGTATTGCAGTGCATCTTATTTATGCCGTACCCTGGATATGTTACTTTATTGTAAAATGTTGTTGCATGTGTCCAGCAGGTCGCGCACCGGTATTCTAGGCCCTGTGTATTCCGGGCTTCATCCCTCCACCCTAGACATAAGTGATGAAACGAGTTGTCCTCAATAGTTGCATGCAATGGGAAATACTCAATTGCCTTGACAATCGGCATGATCACATTTAGGTTCGGTTATGTATGACATATCATTGTTTGCCTCTTCAGTGGTATTGGTTTTGGCATCAGACATTTTGGGGCTAAGGGCGCCACGGGTGTTTAGACAACTCCCCGAAGTCCATTTCGGTTTCTGGTTGACTCTTAGGTCTCTGGGTCGTTCTGGTCTGGTGCTGGTGTTCGCTGCTAACAGTTAATAATGCTGATGCCCCATATTGGGTGCCAGAAAATTACTTGATGCATGCTGGGCTAAGAATTGATGGCACAGTCATTGTGGTTTTTGTTAGTGTGAGACCACACACGCTGGTGAACAGTTACTTATTGGTTTAGCTTACATTTTGTGCTACTCAATTTCGCTGGACATGTCAGTTGGCAACTGGGAATGAAATAGTTCACTATTGTAACTGTAACCGGGTTTTGTGAAGAGACTTTGACAGGCTTTGATTCAAAACTTCCCACAGTGGGAATGGCCACCGGTTTAATTTGTTGGCGAGTTGTTTCGATTATACCTGTCTTACACAAGAGTGCTTCGGCAGAAGGTGGTGTAGGCTGGCTGGAACTGACGACACTGGCTATTGACTGCAGGATGTTGATACCGTGTTGGCCAACACGGTACCGTCAATTCCACGCTGCTGACTCCGGGCTCCAGAACCTGAGGTAGGTTACCCTGTACCTTACCTTGGTACCCTGTATCAACCCTTGTACGACAGAGTGGTATTCCCCAGGAATACGAATGTGGAGGGAAGTAGATATACAGATACACAGGTGAGGAAGGCCTCTCTAAAATACAGGTAAGTGTAGCGTGGTCACATTCTGCTTGCCTACTAGAAGTAGGTGGGGCTAGTATACACAATTGTTTGGAGGCAATATGGGCCATCCTTTGCTCCTCCATCCTTGAGCCGTGCCTTACGCCAAAAGGCATAGAGGTTGGGTTGACACTTAACGATAGCTACTGTACGTCGTGAACCTGAGACAGTACCCTACCTTAGTGTAATTCCAGCAGTGGCTGCCGGCACAAGTTAGGTGCTCCTGAAAGCGCCCCCACCACTGGTGGGCAAGTTAGACACGTTGAGCAGTATGGGCCGCCTTCCTACCACTACTGGGTGTAGGTCATAACACCGGATAAGCCATAACCCTTGAGAAAATACCCCCATCAACACCTAGGTGCTCCGGTTGGGATACAACTCAAGAGGACTGTCTCTCCCCTGTTGGATGAGTTACTAGTGGTGGTGGCTCTACCGTTCTATCCCCAGAGATCTAGAACGGGTGGCCATCAAATGGTGTGTGTGTTTAGACGTACGGATTCCTGAAGGGGATCCGCAGTCCTACTATATTTCGTACTGCTGTATCCAAATCCTGTCTCGATTGACAATACACAGAAAGTATTATTCCTAGTGACCATGAGGAAATACCTCTAGAACAAATACCCTTGGTAAAGGAACACCGTGATGCGTGCTATCTCCTAACCAAGTGAATGTGAGTATGGAAGTAACCTATACTGAACAGGTGTAGGTGACCTACTTCTGTCTACTCACGATGACAAGTGACACTGACGGCTATGAAAACAACTCAGTCGCAGCTAACTATATCAAGGGATGTCTAGAAGAGACAAATATAATAAAAGGGGACCCCTACTCCCAACAGCAGTGGATGTAGTTGCCTTTACCAGCAATTAGAGGCGGCTGCTGGTCCAGGAGGAACAGCAGCAGATGGTGTGGAGTGATGCAGAAGAAGAAGAGCTTCTGGTAGATGGTGGTAGTTGTCAAAAATGGTAGCCTCTGGTAAATGCAGGCTGCAGAAGAGCTTCTGGTGATGTTCAAGGTAGCAGCCTCTGGTGGCTGCTGAAGACTGTTGAGCAGTAAGAGGCCCCAACACAAAAAGTGAAGGAGCGAGCTGCTGGATGAGGAAGAATAACTGGCGAGCCCGGTCGTGCACAGACTTCTATAGTCCGAAGGACAGGTGTAGCGCCGGGCCACGGTCGAAGGGGTGACGTCGCCTCATGACGTCCGTCTCATACGAGGCCAAGGTGGGGGTGACCTCTGCCCGGCCGCTTAGCTTTGTGCAAAATCAGCAGCGCTCGTTTTTGGTTTTTGCCCCCGAGGCGGTTGACAGCTTGTTGGTTCTCAACGTGCGGGGGGGGGGGGGGGGGGGGGGTTGAGCAGCATGCTGGCTTGCGCAACCTTATTTCCCTTCCCACGCATCCAGGGTTGCGGCGATCCAAGATATCCATGTAATAATAAGATGGTGGGGTTTGACTCTCTCTTGGGTGAAATAGAAAAACTTAAGTTAGATGAGTCGTAATTGTTGTAGTATAAAACATGAGAGTGGGGCACCCATCAACATAGGTAATGCATGTGTGCCTAATAAAATTAAAAAGGGTCTCTATTTAATGTAGGTAAAACTACTTTTCTGGGGCTCGGTCCTGTGTTTAAATCAATTTGTTTATTGGGGCTTGAGAGTTGCATTCGCAGCACTTTTTGAATCTTGTTCTCCTCTGGGACACCTTGATACTTGGATTAAGAGCCCTTGAGTGCACTATCTGCTTTTTGGGGATTTCGCCACCTTTTGTGTTCTGGTCTTGAGCACCAAGGGGTGGACATACTAGTGGTGCCATCTAGCGGTGGTTAGTAGTACTCACTGCCCTGAGGTTTATAGCTTCGGTGGGCCGATGAACAATACAAGTTGCTGACTGGAACGTCCATTCTTGCCGTGGCAAACAGTACAAGTTCAAAGTCATGCGGTGGTCAACAATGACAAACTCCGTAGACATCAGATGCAATGCATGCTATGCTGATGAGCTGAAGCCACTTAATTACCATTGTTGCCAATGCATCATGGGTCATCTTATTGTACATTATTTCCTTTTTAAGACATTGTAAACTGAAATAAATCGGAAATTGCTTTTAATTGTGCTGCACTTCCCCAATGTCATTGTTCAACAATAATAGTAATCTAAATTCAACTTAATTAAAGGAAAAAACTTATTCACACATTGTCAGCACATTAGTGAATCGGCATTCCAGAATCTGCATACAGGCAATTAAGCAAAATTTTGTGAACCTGCACAGTTCTCCTTATTTTGTTACATATTTACAAGCTGAAACATGTGTCTACTGTACAGATTGTTATAGTTAGTATCTCCAAACAAATCACAAACAGAAAGACAAAACATTGTCAACACCACCATCAAATTGACTCTGTCCCCCACAGGAAATAATTCGAAATTTATTGTTCCCTTCCTCCCATACTACATAATATGTTACTACTTTTCCCACCATCTCCTCTGCCTTGGTTGGATGCTATCCTGTTCCTAGGCATTGTTTCATTCATAAAAGAAGGAGTGAAGAGTACTCAATGCTAGCCAACTAGAAGGAAAGGTATAGTGAATGATAAGAAAACTGTCTGCGTAAGAAGATGTAGACACTCAATAAGAACAGAAATACAGCAGAGCAAGCGAAACTTTTGTCAAGCAAAAATGAACAATATGTAGAAGCCAAAATCTACATGTACAGTTTATCATATTGGTCCCCTGGAACATGGCATATGGAGGTTCCTTTTTAAAATCATTATCTGGAGACTGAAATATCACAAAATTAAAACCAAATTCCCTGAAACACTACGTGAATAACAAGAAAAACCAAAAACTACAGTAGACCCCCAATTTTATGAGAATGGTTCTGTAAAATTTTTTTTACATAAAATTGAAATTAACCAATTTTGACCCCTAAACATTCAAAATAATTGTGTTTAAATTGTGTTCTTTTCCAATAGTTTTGTGTTTAATTGTCTGGCATAAAACCAACCAATCGGCTTCTAAACGAAAATTATACCCAAGAAGCATATACTTGATCTCCCCTTCTTACCAAAAATATTTCAACATTGAGCAAGAGCGAAGTCCAGTTTCGGTGGTTCCTTGCACGAAAATCAAAGGATTTTTCATGCAGAAATGTTGATTTATTTCGATAGAGACATATTCTATGCATTAGTGCTAAGCTAAAGAACTGCAGAACTCATGATAAGCATAAATGGAATCTTAGGGAAAATCTGAGGATGTAAATTATTAATTACTAGCTTTCCTGTGCTACTTCGTATGCATGACATTTAGGATTTAGAATCGCTCTTGGAAAGGAAACGACAGCCCATAGACAATAACGAAAGGAGAAATGATGGAACTTTTTACTTGAGGGATAGTGCTAGATATGTGCCGATGTCCAGTTATGGCAATTTATGTTTATAATATTACAGGTAAGGTCAAAGTATTTCACGCAAAACTAATTAAAAAAATTATAAACAATAAAATTTTTGAATATAGAAGAGAATTATATGTTTTTTATGTTCTTTATAAAAAGCTATATAAACAACGCTGCTGTTTATTCGTTAACAAAAAAAAAATGTTCATATGAGATATAAACTCAGCCAAGACGTAAACGATTTGACTTGTAGTAAGTTGTAACAGTCACATAAATAATTTAAATAGTCACAGTATGTGGCAGATTTCAATCTGCCAAAGACTACATTATTCAAACAAGTTTTTCCATACGTTAATTTTGTAGTTAGAAATTGACCTCATCCGTGAAATTCTACCATGTTTATAGAAAACATAACAGCTGACAAGTTATTCATTTTTGTGACAGTTAATGAATGCTGAGCTGTGCAATTCAACACTATGCCATCAACTATATATTTGCGGCTTTCATATCGTTTGCTGTAAAGATAGCTCTGTTTACTGCTGTGCTCGGCATGACCCAATGGAAATACAAGGACTGTGCTCGTGATGTCTTCTAACAGCGTTGCCAGCTCGCTTTCGAGTGTCCCCTGCCTTGGGCCATAGAGAAAATAAAGTACTAGAACCAGCCTCGGGCCTCAGGCGATAGGTTTCTTGCATTATCAGATACATTTAAAATTCCTTTCAATACGATACATGTCTGTTTTGTACTCTGCCAGTTATGCTTACATATTCTGACAGGCTCCGAGGTGAAATATTTAATTTGAATTTACAATATGCATCTCAGCCGACTCACCAAACGTAATTTACATATTCACATATGGCTATGAAAATAACAAAGTGAGCAGCACTCGGTTACTAAACAAAGCACAGCTCAAAACCAACTTAGTGGAAAAACTGCAAGCTAACATTGGTTTCAGATTACGTTCGTGCTCTACAAAATGGCACCTTATATGTGGTTTCTGTAACTTGTTTACGAAGTAAATGACTAGGTATTGGCAAGAACGTACAGCAGAATCTATGATATGTACGGCAAATCATTTTTTTTATTACTTAATATTAATTGTATTTGTTACCTAGTATTAAAATTCTCAGTTATTTAAATAAACTAATGCTGTGATCTCAGAAACATTATGGTGCTGTATTGTGTAGCGATATTTCCACTCTTTTGAAACAGTAAATCGGCTTTTCTAAAGATAATATGAAGTGACAATGTTCTGGCAGAGTTTGCACACAGAATGCTTCCCTTTTATATTTTATGTCTAATGGAATACAGTATTTGTACTACATAACACAAATTGTGCACATTAAAATTGCTTTCACATTATGACAAACAGAAAATACACTATCATAAATTTGACACTGCATACACCAATACCAGTGGCGAAGCCAGAAGGGGGTTTATGAGTGTTGTAACATCCCCCCTCCCTTTTTTTTCCATACGGATATAAACGATTATTAAAATTATTAATAAGCCTTTCATTTCGATAAAATTATAATTGCTGTAAACTATATGATACTTGTTATTAGGCTATATTAAGTAACTTTTGTTCAAATAATTAAGGAAAAACAAGGAAAAGTCAAAGGATTTCATATGACAGGGAAACGCCAGGTAAATGTCAGAGAATTTTCCCCTATGCCAGGGAAAATGTAAAAAATCGCTACTCTACAAAATTTGTTAGTAGCATGAATACAGAATGATATAATTATGAGCATATCGTTTTTAAAATTTCCAATATTAAATTTGTGAACTAGCAATAATACAACTTTGCCAAATGTCATAGGGCCTATACGTACAAAATAAAGTATTTTCATGTTTGTAATGGGCACTCCAGTGAAAATAGTGTGTATCACAAGAAATGTTAATGAGCTGAATAAAATATTGGCACTGCAGGATTGGTATGTTGCAGTATAATTTAATTCAACTTTACTAATAGCAATTTTTTCCTCTGTCAGTGGTAGAAAAATATGATATTTGAAGGTTTCGGTTCTGAAAACAAGTCAGGAATACTGAAAGATTCTGTCTGAATAATTGGGAAAATTAGGGAATTCCAAAATATAATTTTAATGGATGTCCTGGTATTAAAACACACGTCAGCACCACTAATGCCAGTATTATCTCCTTCCATTCCTTCAGTCAGCGTAACCTCAATCTTGAGAAATTTCTTGCTATGCCACTGAATCAATACTAGAAACTACCTTCACACAGAATGAATTACAAAACGTATTTTAGGAATATTATATTTCAAGTACATATTAGTATTTTCAAAACTACTTTAGAACTTGAAATAATATCCAAGTGGATTTAAAATCACTAATGTGATTCTTGATCGGCACCTATATCTAGATTCATACCACATTGTTGATACTCAGATTTGCAAATAACTTTTTGGATGGATATATTATTTATGTAATGTGGTAAAATATTTTAAATTAAATATTTATAGACACCCAACTGTAACAAAGCGTGAAAGTAAAATTAACATCACGTATTTCATCGTATGTATGTATAATATATTGCTTCACAAATGTTTAATTGGCCCAACGTCTGTACTCACTAATTAGCGGAGATGCCAACTTTTTGCAAAAAAATATAGTGATTTGTTGTATCTCCAAAATACTTCTTAGATTCTCTTTCATAACTGGATGATTTTAACTGGTGCTGGTTTTAAGCATCCGTCAGCGAATTACAGATTATAGATTATACAGAATGTGGTTGGCTTGGTTTACTAACAAACATTTTCTTATCAAGACAAATGTCTAATAAACAAAGTAACGTTGAAGTAGCGCACATATGATGTTGAACTGTACGTGGCCCAGAATACGTTTCACAAAAATCAGGTGACCCTACTCATTACATTGAAAGCATGCATAAGACATCCTAAAATAGATTCGCGACTTCAGAATGTTTCTATATTGTTTGACACACTGCATATTTGTAGGCAAGATATGTTTACAAACTCTTAACATAAACAAGTAATTGTTAAGTATATTAATGTTTAAAGTATATATAGATTCCGTATTCAAACTAGACATCTCAAGTTGCGATATCACTTTGCGAGAATCATTATATTATTTTGTTGTAGTTTAAGAAGTGCAAGTAAATTATCGCTGGATTCATAGTCAACACAAATAAGAACTTTCTTATATAAATAATGAGCATACTTTCCTCAACATGGGTGCAATTAATTTTTTAATAATTTCTCAAAAGCTATGATGGTAGGTAGGACTAGTTTCCTCTTTGAAAGCAATATCATTAGAGGCGAAACCAGAAACATATGCAATAGTAGTGAGACAAATACAAATACACACGTGTCTTACCAGGGACTCGAACATAGATAACCTCGTACCATAAGTTAGTGTGCAATCAAACTGCATTACAAAGGTTCAATTCAAGCATCAACTTCAAATTTAATCAGTCTAATTTTTGAATGACAGGGTACAGTAACATAGAATATTTACAGGGCCATTATTTTGAAAATAAGTGACTGAATCACTTAAGTTTACATGGCCTACCATTCCACTATTTGTGTACAGAATTTGATAAATGTCTGTTGATTAGGTAGTCCCTGAGATATGACATAAAACCATTGTGTATTTCCTATGATGATCTTCACAAATGGACGAAAAAAATGTTATATAATAGCACATTCCATGATTGTATACCACCAGTATACAAAGTAATGCAAAAAGCGATTGCATAAATTCGTAGATACAGCTCACTAACTTAAAATGTATTTGTAGCCACCATTCTGAACATGTCTATCACACTGAAAAATACTTATAGTTATATGTCCTACCACAATATCAGTTCATCGCCAAATTTTGGTACGAATGGGTTGATTGTTTCCAGAGATATGAAAAAAAAAAAAAAAAAACTTAATTTGTATTGTGGGGCTAACTTAGAAAATGGCAGCAAAATGAAGCTCTATCTAGACAAATTCAATGGTTCTATAATTGATACTGCCAGTATACAAAGTTAAGTTGGAAATTGTTTGGTTAATAAAAGATACTAAGTTGAAATATTTATAGAGAGACCATTTTGAAATAAGTGCCTGACATACTTAAAACACAGCAGTTTGCACCACCTGCTGCAGTGCAAACTGTTTGACCAATTTGGTTGGAACTGAACAATTGTTTCTCGAGATATTACATGAAAAATTATTTAGTCATGTGGCGCTACCTACCAAAATGACGGACAAAATATGCTCCATGTAGACACAGTTGATAGTTGTAATATCTACTGCCTGCATACAAATAAATTAGAACTGATTACCTTATTTCGACGATATAGCATTCTAAACTAAGCTAACTATATGACAGCCAAATAGAAAATACCTTAATAAATAATTGAACATCATCTGAAGCAGTACTACTTGTTTGCCAAATTTCGTATGAATCGGATTATTTTTCATTGAGATATGGCATAAAAATATTTTTTCTACATGTGGCACTAACTTACCAACTGGCTGACAAATATGGCTGTGTGTTAGCACATTGATGCTAGTAGTAAACCCTTTAAGCATACAAAATTTGGATGAAATTGGTTGAAAGGTATAGTAGTTATCTACAGTAGAACCTCTCTATTATGACCCCTAACGGTTCCCGAGAATAGGGTCGTAAAAGCAAGGGGGTCGTAATAAAAAACTTGAAAAATTTTGGGGCCAATTTTGACCCAACTCTAACCCCTATGCCCCCAAACTTGCCATTTTTCGCATGAAGTTCATGTTCAATCATCTCTAGCGCATAAAAATTCACTTTTTAAATTAAATGTAAATACTGTATGTACATTTTAATAGCTGGACGTCTCCTGATTAATTTTATACCCAAGAAAGGCATATTGGAGCACCCCTTGTTGTAAAAAAGAAGGCCTAAACACAGTGTGACATGGCCATTGGAAGTGCGTGAAAAGATTAGACTATGTATTATTAAAATATAAAATTATTATTAAAGATCTATTATGCACGTCTCGTGGGTCATACATTGCTATGAGGCACGTAGCGATCAAAAAGTTTAGGTGACGTTGAGCAATATATGTGTGCATGCCGTGCTCTTGCTTTGGTCTGGTCATGCAGGGGGTTGAAACTCTACAGGGATTTTGTGGGCCATTAAATTATTAGGTAGAATGACTTCATCAACTGTTGAAAAAATGAAAATAATACTCTTCAATATAGAAAACCGTATATTTTATAAATAATATAATTTTATTTTAAATTTACTTAACTCGAAAGTAAATTGAGTTTAATTATTCTCATCTTCATTCATAAAATATATAATTTTTATGTAGGCATGCACCGTCAGCCCTGAGCGTTGAGTTGTTAACATATTTTGTTTCCGTTATGTTCGTTGCTGGAGAAGGTGGAGTGGAGTAGTCAATGTTTGAAACCAATTGCAGGAATTGGAATAATTGAGCTATATTGAATTTTGAAATGCTGATTGCCTAAGAATAAATGGTACAAGAGTTATTGATTTCAGCGACAAAGCTTTTTTAAAAGAAATAATACAACTAGCATCTTAAACGATTATGCAGTTAGAGTAGGCAACCTATATATTCCCTACCATCAATTGTTAAACACACATTTAGTTCCATCTTACCATTTGTAAATAAAGCATTTAATTGTAACATTTTTACCAAATTGTTATTAGCAATAACTAATATGTCTGTCTGAAAATTGAAATAATTACGTTTAAGAGTTGTATGGTTGGAAGCAAATTCTACCTAATAGGCCAAACATAGAGGAAATAACGACCCACCAAAATAGAATTGAGCTTCGTCTCTTTATCTTACTTGCCTTGTGTGGCCGTGTACGTAGCTGGGTGAGCACCTAGATCATCTGCAGTGCGGCCAGGTGTGAACGTGGCGGTTTGATGCTGAAGCTCGACCCTAGATCCTCAGGCTGGGCAGCTGTCGGTCAGTCGCTACAAGATGGCGGGTGGCGACCGCTATCTTGATAGATAGATGCAATTCACATCAATGTGTTGAATTTATATGAAATGTAGGCGGCATGTTGGCCTCTGCACTGGCACGATGAGGCCCGGCAACGTTTACGGGAATATAAATATTTAGTGCGGTCTACTTGAAATATTAATCATCCCGAATTTTTCATCAAAAACTTTTGACGTTGCCTATACATGCACACGGCCTCACTCGCCATAATATGGTACCGGTAACATAATAACACATTTTATTTGCACACATTTATCTTTATTCACTTTACACATAAAACTGACTTCACAAGAAAAAAACAATTGCCCACCATAAAAAATTAGCATATTACATAGGCGTGGGAGCACATAAATTTAATTATAATCATTTTTAAAAAAGACATTAAATTAAATTTGAATTTATCATACAGACACTGATTACGGCCTAAAATCCCCTCCCTCCCACACATCCACAGACAATACACCAGTATCCCCTTCTGGCATTAAGTAATTTATTGCTTCACGCTGCTTGGGACAACAAATGTCAAAGTCATGGTAGCTTGAGAAATGCGTGACCACTAACATCAGTAAGGGCTAGTTTTCCATAGACTGAAAACCGTGGATAATAGAAACTTGTACTGTGATTGGAGAAAAGGTCTACAAAAACAAATCCGTACATAACTGAAACTGCGGGTCCAAGATAATGCGGTTGGCGACGGATTATTGTGTCTATTTTTAGACGTGCCTCAAATTTTCGACCCAAACTTTTCATGGTACCTTGGGATTGGGTCGTAATAGAGGGGTTTTACTGTATAATAATAATATTTTTAAGAGGTAAAGCGAGTTTGTTTGTTTATATGTAACGGCTAATCTCAGAAACTACAGGGACGATCCTTATAATTCTTTCACTGTTAAAAAGCTATATTCTTCCAGATAGGCATAGGCTATGTTTAATTTTTTTTTTAATTCCTTGAGAAATTTCAACATTTGCAAACCAAGTCGGAGAAAAATGAGCTATTTGGCTCCTTTCTAATCTTGTTCTACCAAACCTACAGGTCCGATTCTTATAATTATTTCACTGTTAGAAAGCTACATTCTCCCAGATGGACTGAGGCTACGTTTAATAAAAAAAATCCTTAACCAATTAAAAAATTTGTAAATCAAGTCAGAGAAAAATGAGCTACATGGCTGCTTTCTAAGCATGCTTCACCAAAACCATTAAAGATAAATTGAAACAATGTTACAAGAAAATGTCGCAAGTTGTCGTACGTAGTCACGGGTAGTCGCAGGTAGTCACGGATAGTCGCAGGTAGTCACACGTTGTCGCAAGTTATAGCACGTAGTCATGGGTGGTTCAGGTATTCACGGGTCGTCGTATATAACGGTATGTATTTCAATAACTCCATAAAACCTGAGCAAAGCGATGGCAGGCTGCTAGTACCCAATAAACCTAAAATATTTATATGGCCACCATTTTGAAATAAGAATCTAAGCAAGTTCAATTACGTATGTTTACCTGACCTATCGTAGAATGACGTACTTAAATTGTGTGAGAATTGCTGTGATAGTCTTTGACATATTACGTAAAATATTAATTTTTTTTTATTTTAATCTATTTTTCAAAATTGCGGTCTAACAACGTCAACTTCAAAATTTAATATTTACATGATGTTCTGCGAACATACAAAATTTGGTTTAAATTTATTGAATGATTCCCAATATATGACATATCACCCTAAATAATAAAATGGCCACCATTTTGAAAGGAAGTTCTTGGCGTTGTCGAAAACTATAAAATCTGGTGTCCCTACTAAATATGTACTGTATATAAACAGAGTTCTGTTAAATCCGCTCGACGCATTCAAAAATTGAAAAGGGGGGACACACATGTAGACACACACATACATACATACATACATACATACACACATACACACACACACACACAGACAGGAAAGTCTTCGTTTCATACGGAAAGTACGCTACATTTGCCGGTTCAATACCATGAGTTTTCAAGTGAAATAATGAAGGATCACTGATATGTCGGATGTAGTATAATACATCATCCTTGCTTGTATCATGTGGAAACAGCAGTCTTTGTATACACTATATTCAATTGCTAAACGTCACGTCACACAATTTTTAATGGAAAACTAGGCTTAATGCCATACATATATACATGCATACATATACATATGCATACATTCACACACATACATACAGGCCCATGCACAGGACATGAAAATGAGAGGTGGTGTTTATGCTAGGGATAACGCTATGTTAACTTTGCTATCAGTATCAGTTGCACAGTTAACATAATTTTATGGTACAGCCCATTTATACAACCCAAAACACTTATTATTTGAAAATGTTCTCACTGCACAAGATTTTTTTGTTTCATTAAATATCTACATCTCCCGCTTTATTAATTATCCCCACCCCCCCTAAACATAAATTTCACTTTCCTATATTTTTCCAGAAATGTGAATGGTAGTCGAAACTTCTATAAAAATATGACAAGTGAATAAATGTTTTGTGCGTGATAGTATTTAAATTTATCAGACACCTCGACTTGATTATATACAGTTATTAATGTCACCACATCACATTCCTCACATTTTTTAATTTATTCAAACTTTGATGATAATTAATAAGGCAAGTTAGTCTGATTTTGTTTGGTTTTGTGACACTGGAAACTTTGGTACTTATGGAGAAGAAACACTTAGTTGTAGCTAGTTAGCGGTAAACTGAGCATTGCTCAAAATTAACTTTCACAAAGAAATCACTGCCTAGAAATGCACATACGCCCACATAAAAACATCCCGGCGTGCATACAGAAATACTGACTGTGAGACAGTAAATTATGCGAGATCTCAACGCCAAATAAACGTGCACTGTTCAAATTGGCGGCAACTCAGACCGGTTTGGTTTTGTTTTGTTTTATACACATAAAAACTTATGTATCACAGTTTAATGTTTCACACAGGCTACATCATATAAGAGTACTGTTCAGTGGTACGTGTAAGGCAGTGTTGATTTTTACATGTGATTGAAGGGCGCGCAGTGATCCAAAAGAAGAAGAGATGGGTTTAGAAGTTAACTGCAAACCAACAAAGTTAGTTTATATAAATCTTTAAAGGAAATAAAATTATTTCTTGTCATTTTACTGTAAAATAAAACAATTTCTTTCAGAAATGAAAAAAAATGTAAAACTTATTTGTATACCAGTTACATCCTACGATGCATATCCAACATTCATACACTGTAAAAAGCTGTATAACTATGTACGTTAATGTAAATATAGAAGCCGTATTCGAAGCAGACATTTCAAGCTGCGATATCACTTTGTGAAAATCATTAAATGTTGCAGTTTAAGAAATGCTAGTATTATACACACATTTGTGCCTACAACAGGTACGTTAAAAATGCTATTTATTTCGATTTTGGATTTGTATTTAACTACATCCGTATGTTATTTCGTATGAAGGTACAAAATATGTGTAGAATTATATATGTAAACATAAAAAACCATGTGTTATTTAATTAGAATGAAATATATTTCTGAATGTGAAAAGGGTAATAATGACTGTATTTTATACTGGTTTACATGGGGTTTGAAAGTTTTGAGACATGAATGACCAGTGCAATAAATTTATTTTATTCTCTATGGTGCCAGCCGAGGAACCATCTCCGGCCGGTCGGGAGTGGTGTTTGTAAGAGAATGGGCAACAGCGTCCATGCTCCTCTTCTTTTGTTATGTTTTGCAGCTTCTGTCCAATTTAAGCGATGATAGTGTTACCTAGCGGGAAACTCGTGAACTGTGTGCATGCAATTTCGTTTGTATCTGTCCTTGCATCAGGTAGATAGCTCTGCACGCAGATTACAAGAAAATATGGCATCTGATAGTCCCCCTTAATAATGCTTTTTTTTATGCAATAATCGTAAGAAAAGCTTCATCCAGTACCTATGTACGTCCTTGATCATCATATTTTCGGAACCATTTGAGATATCTTGATGAATCAATGACTAAGTTGGTCCGGGGTTATTTCATACTGTGTAAATTTGATGTCAATATGTTCAGTAGTTTTTGAGTTAAATCCAGTCAGACAGACAGATGCAAAAAAAATTAACATTACAATAAATATGGCTTAGTAATCAATTATACTATATGAAAAAATAATTAAAAGTGGAAAATTTGGAAATCACAGCCAGACACTTCTATTTTATTTAGTTGTATATAGATTAAATGTCAAAGAAGCAAATCTTAACTATATTTATCAACCTTTGCCTCATAATCACATATCTTTTAAATGAAGAATTATTAATCACACCAAAAGGCAGATATCCCCGAGTGCACACTGCATACTTTGCTATGGAACTCATGTGTATGTAAACATCAGGCTTGGAGGGGTCAATTCATCTAGGCGATACATGGCATAGTCAAGCATAACTTTCCTCCTTTTAACAAGGCTGACAAGGTAGAAGGAGATGGTTGCCTAATGAGCGAGACATCATCATGTCCTCCTCCTTGTTGCCGACCACGTGGAGTTGAAAATTTTTGGAGGGATATCGGCTGCATCTCCTCAAGTTGCATTTCATCATGGCCTAGAATGCATCCACACATCCCCTTTACCTATTCCAACCACACATTTTGTATTATATTGATGCTCACTCAACTACCGTAATTCCCGAAAGGAAGACGACCCTTAATCTAAGAGAACCCCTTCCTAAAAAAATATTTTTGAGGGAAAAATATACAAACCTGAATTCAAGATTACCCCTGTGTAGTGTTGAAAAAATTATTTAGGTCGAAAGTATTTTTGCATGAATTTATGACGAACCCTTCAAGAAGAAATGCTATTATATAAATAATATGATATATTTTATTTACTTTTAAAGAAAAGCTATTCACAATGAAATAGGTGTGTCTAACCTGGCTGTATGGTAGCAGCATCTTTCTTATACTGTAAAACTTTTGAGGGTGTTATATATTTGTGAATTGAGCAATTTTGCTTCCCAGCAAAGCCCATTCTCTTTGCTGGTGACATCAGATAAGAGTACCCTTGTCAAAGTTGACAGGTATAGTCTTAGCACTACAAAAATACATACAACCATAGGCCACGCGGTATTTAATCATGAAAAACCTTTGTCAAAATCTTCTATCTCATGGTACACCAATTTTGGAGGACTAACTGCTACCCGAGTAAAAAATTATGAAAAGAAGCCCATATTAATTTTGTGCGTGTAATACAAACTTAAATATTGAACTAGCAGTGTCGCACATTCGTGGTATTTGTGCCTAGGTTTTGAATTGAAGAGGACTCCGAATTGTAGATGATCCCTTATTTTTTCTATTCCTTTTCTGTTGAAAAACCTTGTCTTCCTTTTGGATACAAACGGTACGTTGGCTAAAGTTTCAACCAATTTTTTTTCCCCTCGCAAACTGATTAAGGGTATAAAATATTACATGCTACAATATTAAGCTTTTATTGCTCGCTAACATATTGTTAATCTACAGTATTGTGACTTCTTACATTTTCCTAAGAATTTTCTATTTTTTCTTTAATTCTTGAAACTTTTTGATAGTTCCTGAGAATGACCAAGGGAAATCGAGTGTCTACTGTATTAGTAAAATTCACAAGAACTATGCTGGGAAAATTTAGGAGACAGTGTACTAGAAAAAACAAACTTTCTGAAATTTCCTTGTGCTAACAAGTTGACGACAGTG
This sequence comes from Dryococelus australis, assembly GCA_029891345.1. Classification (NCBI taxonomy): domain Eukaryota; kingdom Metazoa; phylum Arthropoda; class Insecta; order Phasmatodea; family Phasmatidae; genus Dryococelus; species Dryococelus australis. Next base: position 321,667,762 of record CM056993.1, on the reverse strand, counting down.
TCAGTAATAATTTTCATTCATACAAGTAAAATGAAATTAAATGCACAAAATGGGTATAATTAATATTAGTTAATATACAAAGTGTTTACTCACATGCCACTTCGTCCAGTGCTGTGACAACCAACAATGATGCTCCTTTCTCTTTCATCTGTTCTTTCACCTCCTCAACTTTCTTCTTGCTAGTTTTACCTGGACCAACAATACTTAAGATAATCAACACATAGCATTATTATTCTCTTATAATTTTGTTTCTTCTTGTTTGCAACAAGCAATTTATCTGTAACTCTAAACAATAAAAAAAAAATGATAACATTTATGTTTGATTAAAATGGCATTCAAATGTATTTTGTGTAACTGTAGCAAATTTTGAACACAACACTACATAATGTTTGAAAAGGACAAAACTATGACAAATATTGGTGCATAAAGAAGTAATTATGTTCGTTTCACTGTCTAAAATCATTGCATGAAAATTAAGTTTAACACTCGACACTTTCCTGGCATATATCCAACCAACTTAGTCTCATCTGTGTATATCTCCTTGGCGGACCAGACGGGGTCCGAACCAGTATTACAACTACCCGAGTGCATATAGGTTATGTCCTGACGCCGTCGGGTGAGACACGAGACGAACGATGACACAAATATTTAGTGCTAATTTGGGTGCCAGCGGTGCTTCCCAATCACCACACTATTGAGACTCAGGGTTCTCAGGGATGTTGTGGGTTTTGTGTGTCAGTCTCACCAGTGCGTACTTACAAACACGTTGGCAATACTAAACTTTTAATAAAATCACTGAAATAAACAATTGATAAACATATGTGGCTAGGACACTGTCACTACTGAATAAAAAATTGAGTTCACTGTAGACTTGTTTTTATTCATATTGTTTATACACATCAACGTGCCAATGAAATGGTTATCTCGGTCATGACTAGCCAATTCCGCTTGGGTGCTCCCCAACCCATAATTAATCTAGTGCACGCCTAAATGGATGATCTCACCGAGGTGCGTGAAACCACAGCCTTCACAAGGGAAGAGGGCAGACCAGCCGCTAGGGTAGACTGACAGTTTTTCCCTGAAGACAGGACACGGTGAATTACAAATGAATACCCTCAATACACATTAACACGAGTGATTATTCAGCATCACTAATGCAAACTCGTCGGGGCTAGCCCTCTAGCACGGGGTTAGTGTGGTGACGGCCTATACACAGAGCCGGCTAGGACGGGAGTAATTGCACCATACACTAATTACACAATTACATAGACCCTTGAATGAGACATGAAATAAGATGGGACACGAGATGAATATTCACAATAAACACACGCATGTGTGAAAACAAGCTTAGGTGGCGCGGATGCAGCTAGATGAAGTTCGTAGCAGACCACGTGGTGCAGGTGAAATTGCAATATTTCTGTGTGGAAACGGCAAACTAAATTCAGATAAAATATTATTCATGTTTGGCAAATGGTTCTCTTTGCGATTAGCATTGTTACAGGCTTATAACATGCCTGATGGCGGTAAAATCAAACATTACTGTGACCGCGTGGTCAAGTACGAAAAGCATCAATTTACGTGAAAAATACATTAAACCCTGAATGAAAAATACATAGAACCCTGAAATAAATGACTGCACATACAATGTTATATAAATAAGCTCTTAAAAAGCAATGATGGCGTATACAAAGACTTGGCTTCAGTCGGCCACGTTGTTATACGTGATGTTGCCATAAAATATTCAAACACGAAAATTACCCTCAAATACATACATAAAAATAAAGCTATTAAAATTGTGTGTAGCAATTATGCAGAAGTTACAATGAAGTGCCATAAACATAGGCAGATGGTGTCTGATTCAAAATGCGCGGGTCACGTGACCTCTCAGACATATTTCTCCTCCTTCTCCTTGTTTAAGTTAAAAATGCCACAAAGGCGTAAGAAATTAGTAAAGCGGGAGCATAATGCTGGGGAAAATGTCTGGCAAAAACGTATGCACGCAAAGATTAACCAGTAAACTACATGGACTATGGAAACCTACATCAGTGAACAAAAGTTGTAGTGCGCACGTGACAGTGTCTTACCTCGCCAGTTCTCCTCGACAGACTGTCCAGATACAAGCGCCGCAAGGACCTATCATGGCAGCCTACGGGGTTCACATAAGCGGAAGTGCTATGCACGACGAGTGAAATATTTTATAGTGAAAATAAAATGGCACAATTTAAATTACACATTGTTTTACATTTCTATAATTTTGTTACGAATTTCAATATTATTTTAATGTCTCTTTGTGATGGCGTTCATGCCAGAATATTAAGTGTTCTTAATCTCAGTACCACAGGCACTTTGAATATTCATAACCAAACAATTAAAATTAGTACAAGCACTGTAAAACATTTAAAGACATATTAAACACTGTAAAGACAATATAACACATTTTACCCTGAAATTAACATTTATAGGAAAGTTCAAAATTGTTGGCCTCTTTGCGCACATGTGGTATACGTGACATGTGAACGCCGTCATGGACTCTAGCGCTGCTGGCTGTTAGCCGGCGTCAGTCCCTTCTTGCAGGGACTAATACAGACACTACTGTTTACTGCCGTCAGAAAGCGACGCCAACTCCCCCTCAGAAGATGAGCAAGCCAGTGGCTGAAACCACCTTCTACGGTCAAGTAGTTCAAGAGTGTGCCAAGGGATAGCGCAACTACCGCTCCGGCCCCCAGCAGATGCAGCAGCAGACAACCCTTGGCTTCACCCGCTAGCAGACGACTTGACCACTCCCACCACCGCCCGCACGAGGGCGGACCAGCAGATACTTCTACCTGTGCACTGCCTAGAAACGTCAGTTATTCATCTGCTCTTCTTGGAGCTAGGACCACCCTGACAGCTTGCTCCACCACTCTAAGTGCTGGAACTCTCTGCCAACCTCTACGTCTTCCAGACACCAGAAGCTCTTCAGTGACTTCAACAACGTCCTTCAGATCTTACAGAGGATCTCTACCAGCAGACTCAAAAGAAGTCATCAACCCCCCTTGTCTGCTTACCTCTCTGATAACGACAATACATCCCACTACCCTTCTGATAGTGGGCCCTCTTAAGTTCCTTCAGGACATGGTACAGAGTAGTCAGGGTCAGTTTTTATGGCTACCTAGTCAAACTACCTTACCAGCCTAGGACCAGGTCCCCTTCACCTAACTTTTGCGTAGTTAGTACTTCCAGTCAGTTTGAGGAAGATAGGAGCAAGTACGGGCCACCGTGTCTATTCCTCTTGGAATAAAACAAGAGTTCTCTCTTACTTCTGAATTTCCTTCCTTAGGTGACTGTACTACTACATCATTAACACCATGCCTACCAGAGTGAAGGAGGACACCGCTGATTGCACCCTTATTTTTCTGAACCTAGAGTAGGACTGCGGGCTTGCCCTCAGGGATGCTCATGGGTCAGAACACACACACATTCAAAGACCACCCATTTTGTGCACCCCGGTGTACAGAAAGGTAGTCCCAACTACTAGAAAGACAACCCATAAGGAGGAGAGTCAACCAGCCCAGTTTGTACTTTGTCGATCGTGCCATCTGTGTCACCAGAGGGAGTATTTGACTGACTCTGGAAGTCTGACCACATTTGGACCCACACCCACAGTTGTTGTTGGATGCCTCAGAGAAAACCCACCTCTCCGACTACTGCACTATTTGTGTCGCCGATTGGGGAACAGGGTACGGCAAAAGTTAATTAACATGTTGATTTATATTGATAATATTATTCATTAGGTAGAAAACCCACTGATAAACTGACAAACTTCTGAGGAACACGAGACAGGGAAAGGTCTTTAATTTTATAGTTTTTCAGGATCATCTCTGATGGGTATCCAAGGTACCAAGACGTTTGGCTATCATATACATTAGTAGAAAAATGCACCTAAGAGGTTGTGTGCTGCGCTGATCAAGAAACTTCATCAAGTGCCATTATTTCAAAAGAAATGTTATGTATATCTACTGCTGGTGACCAGCAACTGTAATATCGCCAGGCATAAAAGTATAATATTGTGCTTGTGGCCCTTTGTGTAGCTTGTGGGAGAAAGACTGTTTTCCCTCATAAGCATGACTATCAAAAGATGAATGACAGGAGAGGAAAATAGCACTAGAGCACAAGAATGAGGGAGCAAGAAACTGATGGTGTAAAACAGTGGCAAAAGCAAGAAAACAAGAAACAATGACAAAGAAACAAGAAATAATGATAAGGAAACAAGAAACAATGACAAAGAAACAAGGAATAATGATAAGGAAACAAGAAACAATGACAAAGAAACAAGGAATAATGATAAGGAAACAAGAAACAATGACAAAGAAACAAGGAATAATGATAAGGAAACAAGAAACAATGACAAAGAAACAAGAAAACTGTTTTGTCTGTGTACATCTCACCACAGCCTTTACTCACTTCCTGAATACAAAACTTTACTCTAATGATAGCTGTTTGCTTGAAGTTCTGTGCGACAATAAAAACTAACTCTACAATTTAATCAGATATGCCAGTTGCCCTTACCAGTATACTTAAGAGGAAGAGGTTCCACCTTGCTATTTGGTGGACAAGGCTGATCTTCCCACAATACATCAACCAAGTTGGTGGCAATAGGGACCAGGAACAATCCTGCAGCTGTGAGCTCATCCTGAAGTGTCTTCCACGTGGTGTAGGACACCAAGTTGGGATCAGCTCCTACCCTTGCACCTGATGACAATGTCTTTGTCAGCCATGAACCTTGAGTTGGTGTTGACGGCATACCTGCAAAATTACAAAGTAATAAAACATGAAATTAAAATGATGAAACTGTATTTCTTCAAGTAACAAACAAGTGTTTATCAGACACTGCATCAATATGTTTTAATCACTGTTCATCAGTAATTTTATGGCATATAAATTTCTTTTAACTTGTGAATAAGAACCAGTCTAAATAAAACACGAAACCTGCACATATTTAACTCCCACTTTCACACACGTTACAAATTTTTTTGGTTGAAATATTTCAAGAAACTCTAATTCCTGTAGTTCAAAAACATTTTCTTTTGCCAAATATCAGTCTTCATTTACTTATGACCAACATATTTAATTTGTGAGTATTTTAACTAATGAATAACACAACTGACACATATATTGAATACTTGTTACGTTGCATTGCAGCTTAAATCAGGTGACAAGCAGTGGTATAGTGCCATAAGATGCCTACATGTCTAGAGTTCCCTGGCAAAAAATATTTAAAAAAATTTACATATACATTTTTAAGGAGCTTCCTTTGTATTACTTTTGCCAGAAATATGTGCGGCGCAGAATGCCAATACTCTACTTTCTCCTCTCTCTATTCTTCACGCCTCTACTGGTACTAGATGCCAGATGAGGTCAGCATTTGATCCAGGGTACATTGCAGGGAGCACAGTAGGAGACAACTTGTGCAGACCAAAACTTTCTTAATATTGTTCAGATGCGAAGGATGCCAGCATGCAAGAAGACAACAAGACAACAACCAATATGTCATCTTTATTTTCATGTTAAAATAAGATAGGTGTGGCAGTACCTATGCATAAATCATATATGCTAAGAATTATATTGGTTTATTGTTAATTTATTGCTGGAAAAAGTCTGCAACAGCACTGTGTTGAAAAGTCTATATGCATACCTACTGTTCTGATAGCAAAGAAGAGTATGTAAAAATGCTTAAAGAGTAAGCATTATAAAGTTATTTTCTTCACTCCCCTCTAATGGGAAAATTTTTGGACCCTGTATTACCAGTTATGTAGTAAGGACCTGCAGCACTGGGCATTCCCAAGTCAAAATCTTGTGCTACCACTGCAAACAAGACAAAGCTAGTGGTTGTTTTGAATATTATTTTGTAATTAGACACAAACATGCATATTAAAGCATGCCCACAACACAGTTCTAGTTTAAAAAGAAAACTAATGTATGTATCTAACACATAAAAACTGAGGGTTTTAATTATTTACTACACAATAATAATTTTTATTATTTCAAAAATAGGTGTTTATGTAAACACAACTGTACTAGTTTTAAGGAGGTAAAAAAAAAAGACTCATTTAGGCCTACTACATAACCTGAAAACCCTGAATACACATATTATCCAAACATAAACAATACACGTTTACATGCACGTTGAAATTAACTCCTTGTCATTTATAGTAGAATATTATTATTAGAGTAAAATCTTACGTGATCAAACAAAGAAATTCATATGTATATATACTAAATATGCTTATACATACACTGCTGGCCATTAAAGCCGTTAACACCAAAGATGTAAGACATCACAATCAGATTTACTGGACAGAATACCCATCAAACACAAGTGACATTACTCTTGCAGCTCGGTCTGATGTACAAATCATGGGTAAATCAGTAGTGTGGCCTCACCATGGGCGGCAATAACCACTGTCAAAAGACATTGCATCGAGAGGAAGAGACTTTGGATGACCGTTTTGGAGTATCTCCACCAATGCTGCTTTGATGCATGCCCAAACTTAATCCGTTGTGGCTATGCGTGTCCCATAGCAGGCCAGTCATCATTTGACCACAGGCCACATGTTTTTGATGGGTAAGATCTCCAGCGGATGTGCTAGCTAAGGATGCAATGAGACACAGTGGTTATCCAAGAACTGTCTGATGAAGTTACCACATGTGGTCACGCATTGTCCTGTTGGTAGAGTACCCCAGATTGACCCTGAAGATAGGGGACCACAAAAGGCTCCAACACCTCTGCAATGTAATGGTTGTTGGTAAGCATACCAGTGATGTTAGCTACGCATGAGCGGGACTGGAATCTGGTGGCATCCTAAAGTATAACTCCACAATCTGGGCTGGTAAGATGGGGCATAAAGCAGGACTTGGCCAAGTGTAAACCATAGTACAGCCAGACAATGGATGCAATTAAGATGGTGCTTCAAGCAGAAGCTGAATTCATCAAAGATGACGGCATGCCATTTTTCCCTACAGGCTCAACGTTCCATGTACCACTGCAGCCACAGGAGCATGTGGTGAGCAGTCATAACAAGTTGTAAATTAAACTGACATACAAAGAGTTTGTTGAACAGATTTTTTTTTTTTTAATATAATTTTTCAGTGTCCTATTCACTAAAATAATAACCTACTTTGAAGAATAGTTTTAAATGTAAGTTTACTATATATACAACCAAATTTGAACAAGACATACGCTTTGTAATTGCATTAGACTGTATTAATTTAACAAAACTGTCATGCCAGGAAGTTAATCATATTTTTTTATCATAATAAAAACATTTCTAAAGATCAATGTCTTGCTCCTTGTCCAACATGGTCATTTCAACCTAATATTCCGTATTCTCAGTTCAAGTTTCAAAATTTATAGGCATGAAGATTAAAACTCCTCATTTCATTGACTAACAAAACCCAGCTTTGTGTAGATACCTTCTTTCATAAGCTTCCATTCGTCACTCATCTCTTCTGTGGCTTGTAGATAGTACCTGCCATCTGTCCACATGCAGGCCTCATGTTCTGTGACTACTGCTGTACCTGCTGAACCCGTGAAACCAGAGATGAACTGTCGTCTCTTGTCACTTTCAGCTAGATACTCGCTCTGTAGCAAAATAAATAAATGATAAATAAAATTGAGACTTTCTGATTTTCTCTGTACTATGGATAAGTAATATACAAGATACATAGTCAACAAAAAGTGTAGATACTAAAAATTTGACATTACTTCTCACAAATACCTTTTCAACATTAAAACACCAGTTGCTGCAAAAACTAAATAACTTTCTCCTATCAGTTAAATGTATTAACGCCATTAAATGTGTAAAAACAGGTGTTTCATAGAAATATATATGTAATCACTGAAAGTGCTTAGTTTTTAGTTCATAAATCTAAAACAAGTGCAAAATTTGTTTTGACTATGTTATAAAGTATCAAAAAAAATTATTACAATAATTCCAGATATTTTACCAGATCAAACTTATGTTGACGCCGGTAAGAGCCAGCCACAGTCAGCCCACGATGGCACTCGCAGCTAACCTAACATATGGTGGTAAACACGTATGCAGTGCAACTACACGGACTTTCCAAAACGGGATAATTGATTTCAGTGTGTTATGTATTTCTTTTTCAGGGTTAAAATTGTTTGTTAAGTGTAACATATTTTATTTCAGGGTTTGTGTAATGTCGATATTTCAAATTCAAAGTGCACGCGACACCGAAGAGAAAGAAAATAATATTCAGGTGAAGATGCCTTCAAAAGACAATAATATTCAGGTGAAGACGCCTTCAAAAGACAATCTAATATTTACCAGAAAATATGACTTTGAATTTTGTTTGTAAAATTGTTTGATAATGGTTTTAGTGCCATTTCAATTTATGATATAATATTTTACTCTGTGTGCACAGCACTTCCGCTTGTGTGAACCCCATAGGCAGCCATGGTAGGTCCGCGTGACCCCTGCCTTGGGCAGACATCCTAGGAGAGCTGGCAAGGTATGACGCTGTCACGTACACACTTCATACTTTTGAAATTATGTAGGTTTCAGTAGTCCTTTTTAGTTTACTAGTTAACCCTTGCTCTGCATACGTTTTGCCAGACATCCCCAGCATAATGCTATCTGTGTAACTTAATTATTTGCAACCCTTGCAGCTTTTTAGAATTTAAACGAGATGAGAGGAGATGTCGGAGAGGGCAGGCAGCCCGCACAACTCGTGTATCAGGCACCATCCGCTCATGTCTAGGATTTTTCATTTTGTAATTTTTGCTTAATTGTGATGAGCAATATTAAGGGTAATGTGTGTGTATCATTATTTGAGGGTTTTTGTCCTGTTAAATGTGTTTACGGCCACATCGCCCACTGCCACGTGGTTAGCTACCACTAAGTCCATATCTGCGCCATCACCACATTTAGAGGGCTAATTTTTGTTCTACCTCAGGGTTTATGTATTAATTTCATTGAGGGTTCTTATATTTTTCATATCTGATGCATTTTGTTCTTGACCATGCAGTCATTTTATGTACGTGTAATTTCCCGCCATCCGGCATGCTAAGAGCTTTTGTACGCTCGTTCAATGAAAGGAACATTTTTGCTAAATACCTACGTCCTTTTGGCCGGTAATTATTGACTAAATTTAACGTGAAATCCTGCATTTTTACGCCCGCACACGTGGTCTGCTATGAACTTGGCATGGATGATTGCACGTGTTCACCTCATACTCCGTGTACTAACTCTACGCAAAACTTACAGTCCATCATAGTGGCTGTAGGCCCCTTGCTTTGTTGAGGCTGTGTCTTCAAACACTGTGGAGTATAATTCATGCAGAGTGCACAAGTCAAGTAACGTGCTGGGGGAAGCACCCACTGGAACTGGCTAGTCATGACCGAGCATTAAACAACTTAATTCATTTTCTGGCATGGTGTAACTTTGGATTAATAAACATACCTCGAAGTGTAAAAGTTGGAAGTCTTTGTAGCGTCAGTTACCTAGCTCCACCAAGTGTTTTGTTTGCAGTGATTTGGTATAAAAGTTGTTTTGTAAGTACGCACGGGTGAGATGAACACACTGAACCCACAGCATCCCTGAGACCCCTGAGTCTCAAAGTGCGGTGTGTAGGAACCACCACTGGCATCCATCAGAACAGGTAACAGTGTATCGTAATCGTTTCCGTGTCTCACCCGATGGCGTCAATGTACATTGCTGAACATGGAAATTGACACGCCCTCTTCCATTACGTGAAACGTTATAACATCACAGGCTGATAGATGATAGTACAAATGAGTAATGATTAGTCTCTCACACATAGAAGGCACGTTGTTAGCATCTACAAAGCACATGTTCAATACGGGGTAGAGCCTCCTCTCGTGGCTATACAGGTAGCAATGTGATGAGGCATTCTATCATTCAGGTAGTGGACAGTGTCCCGAGGCACATACCACCATGCTTCTTGCAACTGCACACATACATCATCAGCCAGTGTTTGGGTACATGTTCACTACCGAACAAATCTGGATACCTGGCAGGCCAGGGAATATGTCTATCGTGTAGAGCCTGTAGGGTGATGCTAGCTGTATGGGAATAAAAACATTATCTTGCTGCATCATATTATATACTTCATTCACAGTTACTTACAACTTTTCTAAAATGCTCCACAAGTTCTACTTTCAGGCTATTCCTACACCTTATGCAAACAAAATTTAATTACATCAAGAAAATTACACCAGAGGGATGGTACAATGCATTTGACCGCACTCAGTTTATTAATATTTTGCATAAGAACTATTTCTTACTCTGCATTACCAACTCACGTATTTTCTCTCTGTTTTTATCCACATTAGATATAAATGAAATATTATACAATTTAGAGGTAAAATATACGTAAACGTTCAATTTAACCAAAAATAACATACTTTTATGTTATAAGTTTAAACACTTGTGATACACAACATATTTAGGAAACAACCAAAACGTCATACATGGGGTAATTTTTTAAAGGTTTGATTTAAAATGTATGAAGATACTGCAAATTGTAGTGGATACAGCCACCCCGCATTACAAAGACATTCCAGTAAACATGAGACACGGTAGTTTACAAAACCCTGCGCCTATATAAGGGGGTTCCCAGGGCCCCCTCCACACACACTCTCAAGCACTGACGACGAGCCACCGTGCTGCACCCGAGGTTGCTGCCGCATGATGGTGTCGTGGTGTAGACCAGCAGAGGGCTGGAATCCAAGGGCGAGACCAAGGAAGACTGCACGACTACCGCATTCCAGATTTGGGATAGAGGAGCTCTGCCCGTTCGTCATTTTAAAACAGTGGTAAGACAAGTTATACACTTCGGCGCAGGTCTAGGCCGGGAGAAACCAAATTATAATTAACGTCAATAGAGCGATCATTGCACTTAAGGCTAGGGATGCCATTGAGAAGATTTAGTAATTTTTAATAGTAATTATAGTAAAGTAATTTATAGAGTTTCGCATTGTGTTAATCTGATGGTAAATCCAGTAACAAGATTGTTGTATACTGGAGTCCAATAAATTCTGTAGTGTTTTATAACAAACTGTGTCGCCTATCTTACTTAAAGTACTTATAGTAACCCCCACGTAACCAACCTTGAGTCATTAGTGTATTGCATTCAAGTAGTCTAGTTTTGGACAGGAGTAAGTATTGCACTCAAGGTAGAAGTTTTACATTGGTGTAGGCACCTTAAGGTTCCACCTTTTTCATAGGGGAATTAGATGTGAAGCAGGCATTAAACTTTTTTTTTAAGTGTAATAGTAAAGCCCTTAGTAGCAATAGCAACATGTCAGCTATACAGTGTCAAATCAATAGCGGTAAACAGGTTATAAAGTGCTTGAATCACGCAGGGCAACGTAACATATGGTTGTGCGTGCCAGCAGATTCATTCAGTCTGCATAACAGTCAGCATTTCTACATCACCGCACGGCGCGCAACCTTGCAATCACTGCACTTTCGTACGTCAGCCAGCGACAACTTGCCTGCACATTTCTTTCAGTAGTATCGTAGTTGCTTTAAATTAGATTAATGCAGAGGGGAATCTTTTGATTCCATTGGTAATGGCAGAAAGTCTCCAGCTTAGAGTGAGTATGCTTCAAAGGAGATTAGTAAAATAATTTTAAGTTACACAAGCAAGACATACAACACACACATTCAGATAAGGCTCCAGTTTAACCACATAATTTTATTCTAACATGCGGAAATGAGTACAGAAGGGAAATCTGCCACAAAAACAGTAAGGAAATTGGTTAAAACACTCATAATTGACTTAAGCTACGCTAAAAACGCAGTAAATTACACGAACAGCTAAGGAACCAGTTAACCAGTAAGAGTACAGAACCAATACGCATAGAACATACCTCACCCACACAACAGAATTCAACACCTGAATATTCTTTTCCAGACCCCCACCAACACAACATATACGAGGCTGGTACAAGTGGATATCTCAGACCACACCCATTCCAAAAACTTCAGGGAACAGAACCACTTTTAATTTCTATACCACATACAAACACTGACTCCACAGCTCACCATTATGTTAATATAAAGGACAACATAATACACACCCAACAACCACCATACACAATGAAGCCAGTACAGATCATTGTAAATCAACCAGAAAATTCCCACATTCACAGGTGAGAATAATAAAAATGTGGAGGAATTTTTGGACACTTTCAACACTGCCAGCGAAATAAATGGATGGAATAAACTTGAAAAATGTAGGTGCCTAAAATTTTATCTGCAAGGCACCGCCAAAAGGGCCTACGAAAACACATATTACGTCAATGCAGAACAAATTTCCTGGCAACAAATCTAAAACAAATTATTAGAAACATTTACACATATTGACACAAAAGACAACTACAGACATCTTCACACAAAGAAACAACAACCAGGCGAGAGTTGTCAGGCTCACATAGAAGACTTAATCATCTACAAAAACAAATGCAAACCACAGTTGCCAGAGCCTGAATTCATCAAAATCATTTGGACTTCTCTCACACCAACAATTGCAAACAAACTCATAACTCTACAGAATGACACGATTGAGCGACTATTATATAATGTGAAAAACGTTGAGCTAGGTATATACAGATACCAACAACTTATTAAAAATAATTCCCTAAACTCAGAACATGCCAAACTTCAAGAGGAGATGGTAAGGTTAAAAGAGGAACTACACAAACTCAAAAACACTAACAAAAAATACCACAACTTCACCGGGAAATGAGAGTAAAATAGAAAAACACACATTCAAATACACACACAGAAACCCTACCCCAAGAATTACACCAATTCAGGGCATGTTCGACCAGTGCACTGCATTTCAAAGGGAACATAGTAGGGGACACTACAGAAACACATTGAAATAACGCCCTTATAAATACGCAAAACACAAAAAGGCAGGCTCCTTAAGGCTTCAAAAAAGATGTCATGACCGTATTCAGGTAGAAGTACGTGGGCAAAATTACAGAGAAAAACGTGCCTCCCCATTGAGGAAAAACACAGTGTTTCAGGCACTTGCCAAACAATTTTTAACAAAGTGGTACCCAACAGAACTTATACAGATATCACTAGGTTTAACTCAAAGAGCGAGGAGACAGCCATGCGTAGAAATAAAGAAACATTTGGCCAAGGACAGGTTTCCAAATGTCCTGTCGTAAAAGAGGCTGCGCCAATAATTCATTTTACGTCACGGCCAAATACAGGTAAAGCGGTCACACCTCACAAAGTCACCGATCAGCGAAAACCGCTCTTGCCGACCCTGACAAAATACGCTAAACAAACTCCACCTCCGTCGCCTCAGGAAAAAGCTCAGAATGTTGCCAAACCACCACCAGCGCGAGCGAAAGAATGCGACGTCAAATTGCTGCATATTGAAAAAACACAAAAATGAGTTCACAGGTCCATGAAGTTTAGCTCAGGACACATGCGCCCCATGTTTCTATGTAGGACATAAAGCCAGGCATTGCACATTACTTCAGCGGCAACAGTTCGACTTTCAAACAAACATCGGCGACAGCTTTTATCACTTCAAAAACAAATTTGGGCTCGCGCAAACCAAAATTCATGTACAAAAGGAAGCGCATTCAGACAAAGGAAGCGGAGTAGCTTATTATCACAACACGAGTAGCCAGGCAAGCAATGATGAAGATGTGCTGTAAAACAAACTAAGCCAGACTGCGCCCACAATTATGACGAATAAAGAGACACGGGGGGAACACAATGTTCCCTGTAAGCAAGCCGCCGTGCATACTTCCACACCCTGTATTGATGTCAAAATACGCTGAAGAGAATACCACATCTTACTGGACACAGGATGTTCCCGTAGTTGAGCAGCCAGCACGTTGATAACTAAACAAATATTAGAACCAGTGACGCAACTGAGAATCTCGAAACACCGCAGTTCAAAACAAAAATCAACCTATGTATTTTAGGAAATACACACCCTCAAGAATTCCTTGTTGTCAACCATTTAAAAATAGACTCCATTCTAGGAGTAAACTTTATAAATATAATATTTTATTCATAAATGCAAATGACTCTCACAAAATTCTCCAAATACCAATTGACTCTTCTGCGATAACGAACCAGAACGCAACATCAATTAAATACTGTATCAACAAGTTAGAAGTCATTGAAGACAACATACTATGTATACAAAAAATTAATGGTAAATTAAATCAGAATCAAATCCAGGCAATATAAGAATTTATAAGGGAATACAAAGACAAGTTTGCTAATAGCATTTTAGAGTTAACTGAGGCAAAGAATTTTGAACTTAAAATTGAATTGACTATAGACAAGTTGATCATTATGCGACCGTATCGCATTAACCCTAAGGTTCGAGAATCAGCTTCTACAGTAAATTCGTGACATGGAAAAAGTTGAGATTATAGAAGCTGCTGACTCTCCATTTTCTGCACAGAGTTTAATGATAGCCAAGAAACATGACGGTTTGAGATTTCTAACAGACTTTAGGAAACTGAACCAGTATTTGACTAGGATCCAATATCCACAACCGTGGACAGAGGATATATTAAATACACTTCAGCACTCGCAATATATCACCAGCCTAGATCTGTTTTCAGGTTTTTATTCCATTCCGGTTAGGAAACTATAAGTTAGAGTTTTCAATAGATGGAGTAGGCCTTTTACCAGTACAAACATTTGCCAATGGAGTTGTCAACGAGTCCTCAATACTTTCAAATGTTTATAAATAAGTTATTAGGGCCTCTCCGCTGGGCAGCAGCTATAGCTTATAGAGATTACATCTTTACTATAGGGGATGCATTTGAAGAACGTTTAAAGAATATTGAAAAAGTTTTTCAAAGATTGCATCTGTTTAACATAAAAATAGATTCCAAGAAGTGTACATTTGCAGAGCAGCAAATTAAAGTTTTAGGACATATTATTACACCTAACGGTATATCTACTGACCCAGAAAAGATACATGCTATAGAACAAATGGCATCTCCATAGATTGTTAAGCAACTTCGCACATTTTTTTAGGTATGACATCATATTTACGCCACTATATACTTAATTATGCCAAGATTACGCAACTGTTGATAGAACTGACAAAAAATAACTCAGTATATAAGTGGGGAGAATTAGAACAAAAGGCATTTTTGCAGTTAAAGAAGGCGATAAGTACAGCACCTATCCTCCAAAGATTCTACAAAGACAAACCCTATTACAAAACAAAGAGCGATACGCATGGCCCGGTGAGTCACCGTGTGGCAGTGGCCAGGTGTGCTAATCCGGAGAGACGAACTTCTACTCCTCCCAGCGCAGCGACAGGCATGCCAACCAGTGGAGTCACCGTTGGTCGCACTGCACGCATGACTAGACAGCTACGTCACCAGCCAAGGTCGCCAACTGCGATGCCAGGGGGCTCAGCGGGGATGCAGATTTGCTGCAACTTCCTGCTACTCGCAGTAAGGTACTGCATAGCCCTGACCTTGTTGGCAGCCACCAAATTCAGGATGCATGCAGGCATCTATTGGCTGTCGGCGGACGTGGAATTTTTTTATGAAAACAGTGTACCTATATTTTATTCTATACCTTTGCAAATACATACAATCCCTGCTTCCTTAGATGAATATCTACACCTTGTATGTACGATACAGGACTCAAATTCATGCAAAATGGTAAACGTATTCACACCTATGTACAGAGGTAAACACACAAGTGGAATCCAAGGTTAATGAGTTAGCAAACACAATAAATGCTCTTTCTCACATTCTACGACAACAAAACGTAGCAGTAAGTAATGTCGACACTATTGAAACTCAGCAAAATATGTTAATGACCTCCTTCTTGCACATTATTAACAATATAGTAATTGAAGAGAAAATTAGCAGTTATATTCAAATTTGCATGGAGTAAACAAATCATAACTAACTAGTGATCTTAGCAACTTGAGCTTGCAATTGCAGAAAATTAATTTAGAGTTAAGCATTTCTACGAGTAATACTGTGAAATATTATAGTAATAAGTTAACAGAATGCTCTTTTTCAGCTAATCAAATGGTAATAAAATTGCAAGTACCCATTAAAAAGGCTCAATCTGCATGGAAAATTTACAAAATAATTCAGGTACCATACTAATTTCTCAATCGATCATGTACCATTGAAGTCCCTCAATCATTAATTGCCACTGACACAAATACTGACATTATTAAAGAAATCCACGATTCTCCAGAAGTTAAGGCAAATATATTTTACATACCTAAGCAAACAGTGACAGGTTGTACATGTGAATGTATTAAGGAAGCTATTACCTTAACAAATGTTACAACTCTATTTGATACTTGCAAATTCACTTGCATGGCTGATAGTACCTTTTCCATCAAACAATTGCTACCACACCAGTATATTTTGACAAACCCGCCTGAAGGGCTTCACTTAGTTTGTATTAATGGTTCTCTCAATAAGAAAGTGAAAGATCATAAACTAAGTAATATTGAGTTACACATTCCTTGTGGATGCCACCTCGTAGCTAATAAGATAGTATAAATTGAAGCCACATACGTGGGTGACGTCAGGTAACCTCGATTCCCACTTGAACACACAGTGATTTCAATTCACTGGTTAAATCAGAACTCATTTGAGTTAGATCAACTAGCCATGACCACAGGTATTCATTTTCATAATGTAAGTTCAGCTATTGATAACTACTGGCAGATAAAGCATACTGCCCAGCCAGTGCTAGACGACATTCCCACGAGATATTATGGACCATCCATACCAGCAGGCAAATTATTGTATAATAATTTAGACCAAGAGTCATATAATTATGTTACTGTCTGTATTTTTACCGTAATTTTTAATCAAATGCTTGGTCTCTATATAAAAATTATAAAAGATATCAATCCTACTTATTAGAGTAAATGAAACTAGGTGAAAGCGAGATATGGTATCAGTGGAACTGTTTAAGAATTTAGTACATTAAGATGCATATTAATGTTGCAGTGCTCTTATGATATTGCTATTATGATAAACTGCAAACAGGTATGATAGTCTATTCTAGACGTAAATTTTTATTTTTATTATTATTTTTTTATGTAAATAAATGTGCAAAGAGGACTAAGGACTCTCTTCCATTTTAATGCATATATGTAGGAATTAAGACACTTATTTGATGTAATGGACATAGTTTGCAGGTCCAATCGTAGCAAGTCTGGCAGATAAGAACTTCAATTTTGAACAGGCATAAAATGTAAATATTGTTACTTACATTATCTAGGGGTGCTGCAGTATAATGTGACTATTTGCTTAGGCACAAACTTACAAGTACAAACAGTTCTGTGTTTTCATCAAACAAAAAAAAAAGGGGAAATTTATTTATTAAATTAAAATAATAAAGTTTTGCTAATATATAGATAAATGCCTGTAAAAGTTTTACACAATGTTCTGTGGCAAATGTTGTTAGCAAGTTATTCACGCAAGAGTAGAGAATATATATTTCTGTGTTACTATAAAGGTTGGCTACTTACTGTCCATATGGCGCCAACAGTTGCCTGTTACCATATTGTAAATTTTAATATTTAGCACGTAAAGTAACTATGTAGCACAACATTATGACCCACAAATACAGTAGCAGCTGAGTGACGATGCACTTTCAATAAGGTTAGTTAATTGCAAAAGTACTACGAGTTGTAAATTTTAATTACATTCCGATATCTAGTTGCAGTGGAGGCACGCAACAGCTCGCCATACGTACACAAATGGCAACAGTACACAACCTGCCAACGCGACCTTCTTGCTAGGCCAATGACAAAAGAGTAAGTTGACAATTGCTGTGCAATGCTACCAACTCTTGAACGGCCACACAGCAAACGAGTGTATAAAGATTTAATTATAAGTATAATGTTAAGAAACAAATGAAAACTAGTCACTCCTCGTAAAGCAAAGTAACTTATTAACAAATATTATACAAACTTGTAAATGAACTATAATTAGCATATCCTTGCAGAGTGTCAAACCACAAGCATGCATTTTTTTTTTTTTTTTTTTTTTTACAATTTACTTGCACATTATTAACTTAGTTGTACTTTTGCAACCATAAATGTGGTGCTGCACACAATTCCTTGCTTATCCTGTGGTAACACAAACCATCCTTCGTGAAAGACGCATGTGGAATCGTGCCAAAGAACTGAGTCGGATTCTTCCTCACATTATATATGTTTCAGGAATAAAACTAATCCATGGAAGGAATTCATTGATGATGTGGATGGATTTAATGAAATTCCATATTTTATAAAGACTAATGATTTTTAGTGGAAAGATTAATTATTATGAGAGAATGGTTCTAGTTACATTTTTCATTGGAAATGGTTTTGGTCCACACTGGTTACATTCTTTATTGATGTTTTGTAATAAGTATTACAAAAGTAATAATATGAAATGGTATGAGGTTGAAAGTTTGTGTAAATATTTGTCTGTTGGTGACATTGGGCACACGAGGAGAGAAAAAAGAACCTATTTTGATATTATTCAGAGAAAGATTTTAACTTTAAATGGTAATGTTCCAGAATTCAGTTATGGGAAACGCAAGAAGTAGTGTGTGTTTGTTGAGGCATATTCCAGGTGTGTATGTGTATGTGTGTGTGTGTGTGTATATATATATATATATATATATACACACACACACACACACACACACACATAATAACATGGATTGGTAAGATTGTAATTGTATTGTAATTGTTTGTATTGAATTGTAATATTAGACACATTCTTTTGGCGCCTTTGTATGTTATAAATAAATAATGTTTGAATTCCTGTTAAAATTAAAAATGATAAAAAGAATACTGGTACAATTTAAACAACTATTAACTACTGTTATTTTTATTGAAGAAACTTAAAACTGTACCTGAATGATAAATTACTAAATTTAATACATTGACGAATAATTTGCCTGTTCACTGCATACAAGTATTTATTGGTATGTGACTGTAACTGAATTCTAAATTTGTACACAGGAACTGGAATTCCAACATTGATTTCGGAGCAAATAAAGAAAATAAACCTAATGATAAGTGCAAAGTTTTTCGTTGGCTGAAATGTCTGCAGTGTAAGACCAAACGCTGCATACTGATTGGTGTAAAGTGTATCTACCCCTGTTACTATCATTTAAAAAGTCTATGAGAGTCTTTGTGTCAGTTGAAAGAACACAGGCACAGAATTAATTTTCAAAGTTTTTGATTGTAAACTCTGTATGTCCAATTACACTGATGGTGGTGTTTACACCCAGGTTGTAAATAGTGTATTAATAAGTAATTTCTACTGTGAAGTTGAAACACAACATTATACAATTGTAACCAATGAGTGGTTATTGTTTAGATACCTTAAGAAAAAGTTTGGAATTTAATACAAAATTGCCAAAAAATACTGCCATTTAAAAGGTGTCACTTTTGTTATAACAAGCAAATTTGTATATGTGAGTGTTTAGAAAAAGTAAGGGTCCCGACAACAAATTGTTTTTGTAAGACACACTTTCATAGTTTGCAATACAGTTGCTTAGTTTGCAAAAAAAATTTGACCAGTTTCAACTTTGCACTTTTGTGTCCTGTTGTAGACTGTGCAGAATCAACTATGAGCAGATAGGCAGCCTGCCTAATACTAACAAGGGCTGCCAGGTTTAAGGCATTGCAAATGCTGTAATAGTTATATTTAGCAGTTCGTCGCCAGTGACCAGTATATAGTGTCCATTCGCAGGTGGTCCAAAAAGTGTGTGTTCATACTACTTAGATAGTCTGTGACATCATCTGGTTGGACTGGGAGTTGTCTCATTAAATCTCGGACCTCGTCTGTACTCTTACCTTGATTATAAGTAGTTGGTATATTCAACTCAGGTGTGTCGAACCCGGACATTTCGAGTACAACTTGGCATGAGCCCAAGGCTATTCGCTGACAATTCGCACGCCTCTTGTCCTTGTCACACACGACTGCATCATGAATGTGTGTGGCACGCATGAGTGATGTCCAGCTGCTTCAGATCCTGTTCCCCCTCCCACCAAGGAAGGGGAAAAAGGCCATGTAAGGAAGAATCCGAATCAGTTCTTTGGCATGATTCCACATGCACCTTTCACAAAGGAAGGGCTGTTAGACTTAATGATGATGCTATTTCTGATCTCGTACTACTACACTGCCTTGGAGAGGCATGCAGATGGGTTCCCCTACCTCCATTTCTGGGTTGAGACAGCTCTGAGAATCAGTATAAAAGAGATGGTGGATGTGCTGAGAAGTCATATTCTCTCTGGTTTTCTCAACCTGCAAAGCGTAAGGAAAAGGAAGTAGACTCTTCGATATATAACCAAGGAAGACTTCTCAGCACTCCATAATGTGTATCTGATTTAAACTTTCATTTCCAACTGCATCACTGGGTGCTTCGTACAAGATGCTTTAATGATCTTGATCCATTTGTTGTAAGAAATAAGCAATATCATAAATTCATTCAAGCAGCTTTTAATGAGTACATTCGTTCTGTGGAAGTTGGGTCTTTGATGTGTGTGGATACTACTTATGTGTGCAGGTATAATTAAGTGATTGAATAGTATAATGATTGGATGCAGTGTGGCTATGTCCATATAAAGAAACAGTTATATATGTGGGGTTCATTGAGTGTTGGTAAGACAAGTTGTTGCAATGGGGTTTTAGAAGGAGCACAAATTTTTTATCCCAATGTTGGGAAATTTGCTTTCCAAGACCTCGATGAAAGGTATTATGATGCGATAGTTTTGGAGGAATATAACCATGAGTACCATTGTGATAGTTTAATTAAGAGATTATGTGAAGGTACGTCAGTGCAACTCCCAGTAAAATGTGGAATGGGTAATGTAATTAGCTGGAAGAAACCTATTTGGTTTATTTTCAATGACCCTCCACCACAAAAGGATTGCTTCTTAAAACGTGTTGTTGTAGTGGAAGCCAATAAAAAATACTGGGAGTATGAAAGAAAACCTGCTATAAAGACAGAACGTTTTGATGAACCTAAAGTAAAAGTATGTCCTCCAAGAGTTCTGATTCTACCATGAGTATAACAGATATGTTTGAAGAGTCTGCATCTTCAGTTTCTGTAGACCCTATGCCAGGTCCATCTCCTATTTCTCCACAGTTAGGTTCAGGAGGACACGATACTGGTACTAGGGACTGCTGGTCTGAATGTGCATATAGAGCTCGAGATTGGAGCAGCGATTCAGATTTTGAGGACTGGCCATCGAGCAGACTGTCTGGTATGATTAGCAAACCTAAGTGATTGTGTCATTTGCTAAGGAGGTGTGTTAAAAATGAATAGATTAGGTTGAATAATGTTATGTTAGGTTATTTGTGGTCAAATAATTCTAATCATGTATTATTGTATTGAGAAATAAATGTAAAGAAAGATTGCTGTACTTTGATGGAAAGTGTAAATTGTACTAATTGTTGATAGAAACAATAATTATTTATTTGACAACCCACTGTTGTTGGTTAATTTCATTAAATGTTAGGTGAATGATGTGGTTAAAAAGGTGTTGTTTGACTTAAAGATAACCAAGTAGTATTTGATGTTGTACACCTAACCTAAGTTGTAGGAAATGGGGCAACAGAACCTCACTGACATATTGCTGTGTTGCCTCTGTGTCTTCAAAAACCACGAGACTTGACCAAAAGTCATAACTGATAGCACCCCGTACCATAACACCTGGTGTCTGGGATGTAGATTTATGGCAATCACAAAACAGTGTAGGATAGCTGCAGTACACATTACAGCACCAAACCCTGCTGCAACCATCATCTGCATTAAGAATGAAGCAGGACTTATCAGAGAACACAATGCACTGCATTCCTCTGTCTAATGTATAGTAGAGGCAGGGAATGAGATTTCAACGCTAGGAATAATACCTGACCTTCCGCAAGTAGATGTCTATTGAGCATGATCCACAGAATCTTGTTCCTCATGTTCAAGTGCATCATCTTCTGGCTCAGATGCCTGCTCCAGTTCATTTTCCATGATATTCGAGGGGAGGTTTCCAGATTAAGGTCTACATATCGTGTAAGGTAATATGAATTGCATAATGCTCCATAAGTAGTACGGCTTCTTGGCAGCACTCCTTGTGGTATTTTTTGCCTTTAAATATCTGATAAATCCACCTTTAAAATTTTCCATCTCATCTTGTATTCTTAGTCTGATAGCAATGATTCAATTTTAGTCAAATATTGAAGTTTGTAATACCATAAATTTAAATGAATAATATAGAATTTACTATGGCTTAACGAATGGTGACACACGACATAATTTCTAGTAAATTATATGTGTTGTAAAATTAGTGATGTTTGACACTATCCTCTTGAGCAATTCCTTTTTAAACTTGAGTCCGGTACTTTAGTGTAAAACATAGGAATGTAATAGCAAGATGATGCAGAAGGATGTTTTTTCCAGCCAGTCAGTGTCGTAGTGCATCTACCATGCTACCACGACGGAGCAGCTTGATGAAAAAACCATCTGTATCATATAGCTACACTTGTATCATGGGTCACAGTTGTTACATTGTTTAAGTTTGTAACATCCTGTGATTGTACACACTCACACACACATGCACGCACGCATGCACACACACAAAGAAACATCTTTTCATAGGCCTTTTGTTAAGATAATGTTCTATAATTTTTAATAGAAAATAATTTTAATTAATTTAATTAAATTATAACTATAAATATTTATAAATAGAAAACTTTTACTATATACATAAACATTAACTATTAGATTTTTAATATAATTCTATATTATTAATTTAATATTTAATTAGTACTACAGAGTTTTTAAATTAAATATTTAAAGTAGACAAGGAATATAATTTTTGATTAACTTTTCTTAATATCACTGTTTAAATTGAAATAGTGAATAAAATATAAAATTTTTACTGTCAAATTTAACAAATTTGTTTCATTTTCCAAGATAGAATTTTAAAAATTAATTTAAGTTGTAATTATCACAACTGAAATTAAAAAAATTAATTTATAGTTACTAAAAGTATTAATAATAATAAATAATAAAATATTAATTACATAATAAAAGTTTAACTATAAAAAAATTATACTTGCAATATACTTGTAAGCAAAATATTTAGAATTCTAATTATAGTAGGAAGATTTTAATTACATAGAAAGATGGTTCTTTGCATATATATATATATATATATATATATATATATATATATATATATATATAATATATATATATATATATATATATATAGAGAGAGAGAGAGAGAGACACGCCACCCCCCCCCCCCCCCCCCACACACACACAAAACACACACACACACAAAATATGTACTAATGTTTACATATGTGCAGAACTGTAGAACCTCATTTAACCTTGGAAGCACTTTCACAGACATATTACATACATTTTCTTTGTTGGTTGTGTTAATGTCATATATTTTTTCTACTTCTACAACAGGCCTGTTGGATCAGTATGTTAAAGAGTGGAGTGGTGCCAAAATTATGTGGGATGAGTTGTTAATCTGTCTGGGATTATCACGGATTATCATGCCACAGATTAACTATGTTCTACTGCATACACAACTGAATAAACATACAAATGCTTTTCAGGTACCTTGCCTCAGGGCAGACATTCATATCACCGTCCAAGTTCTATCGAGGTACATCCACAATCAGTGAGATTATTGCAGATACTGCAAAAAAGTTGTGGTCAGTTCTCCAACCGACATGTATACCTTTACTGACACAAGAGCGGTGGATGGAGATTAGGAAACTATTTTACATGTCATGGAACATTCCAAACTGCTTGGGTTGCCTGAATGGCAAACATGTTTGCATTAAGTGTCCCCCTCATTCTGGTTCCGCTTATTACAACTACCAGGGATTCTTCTTTATCATGTTGATGGCCTGTGTGGATGCACATGCTTGTTTTACCTGGATAAGTATTTGTGATTATGGTAGGAACAATGATGATCGAGTGATACTTTCTTTCCTACACCAGTAAAATACTAAATTATGCTAAAAGTGCATTCAACTCCTGTTTGTTGACGGTAAGAAAGAGTGTCAAATACCCATTTGGAATGTTAGCTAGCAAATTCAGAGTGTTCCAAAATCAAATAGAATGTGAAGTAGAGGTGATAGATATTGTGAAGGCTGCATGCATCACGCAAAACTACATTTGTGTACATGATGGCATGTGTTCAACTCCAACCTACGAACAAGAAGTGTCTGATGCTTACAATGACTGGTTGTCTGTGAATTCAGCACAACCCTCAGGACAAAAGGGGGCTGCTACGAAGTTTTGCGACAGTCTCTGTGAGTATTTTGAAACCAGAAAATGCATTATCTTACCAAAACATATACAATGTATGTTGTGTAAATACAGTCATTTCGAATAACTTTAAACAATTATATGACATTTACTATACATTTATGTTTTAAAATAAGGCCTTTGAACTCCCACCTTGACTGCTTCATGGTTAACTTTTGTACATACAAGCATTATGTGTGTAGTTACCTACCAGAAAAAGCAGTTTTTGCCTACACGCTAGGTATTGTATTGCTGTCACACAAACCTTTGTGTGCATTTGAGAGACAAATGGTGCATCCTATGCATTTGCAATTGCAAGTATAGGTCATTATATGTTCACTGGGGCATGTTGCTCAAAAAGACACATTTTCACGAAACCTGATAGCGGAATAATTCTGTGCCATTAAAGGGTAGCCACTCCTATTACTTTTATGACGGTGGAAGGTTTTAACAGAAATTTTTCCATAAGTTGATCTCAATAACACTAAACAGTATCCAGAGATTCAATTCCACACAGTTTCCTATATTTTGCAACAATACTATTTCTAAACTAGATTTTCGAGAGTGGTCTAGACTGGAAGTTGCATGGCATTTGTGTACCTCATTTTCCATAGGAATCACATCTCTAAATATTTTGGGTGAGTTTCATATTTATCAGAAGGCTTATGATATTTATGAACTCAACTTTGATATTTATGAACTCAACTTTGCCACAATATGCCACAATATGTACTTACTTAGGTGAATTAAATTGTGTAAATACTGCCAAACCTCGATTAAATAGCACCTCATTCGTACAAACACATTTTGGGACCATGAGTGTTCTTAAATTCAAAATTTAAGAGCATGTGGTAATACAAACTAAATTATATTTGCTACACATGACAAAATCATTCAGGCACACTGTGTATATTTCCTGTGTACACACAATGAATTTACCTGTAGCATTATATTTTCTCCCAATATTTCTCCAAACTTTATCTTGTTCATTATGGTTGGTGTATTCTTTCAAATTGTAGCAACTTGCTGTACGAAGTCTGTGTTGAATTTTTTGATGTCGGGCAACAGCATCACAAGAACTCACAACACACCACAACAAAACTGCACTAGAATGGGTTCACCTGCTACAAATATGGTGGTGCACATGCGTCATACATTGTTGCGAATGGCATGAATCACAAAAGACAGACCAGACAGCTATGAGTAGCATGTGCAGCTTGCTATTTATAGCATGCCATGCTACTGCCATCTCAGTGTGTAACCTTATATTTGTTTACATGGCCCAGTGTTCAAATAGCATGCTACTTCGGTGTTAAAGCCACCTAAGGCGGCTTTCACACCAAAGTGGCGCTACTGCTTCCTAAGGCATGTCGCAAATAGCAATGTGCAGCTGCACTAAGCTACGTAGCCTAAGCTTTCACACCAATGTAGCCAGTACAAGAAGCATTGCAGAATGTGTCATATCGTCGTCAGCAGTGTTCAGGAAATCATCCGTCAATGATGTGCTTCTATTAGCAGAGGTTACCAGGGGATGAAGATGGAGAAGAAAACAGTGCATACGTAGTTACAGAACAATTACTATCACACCCGCAGAAGTTTCAGTGCTATTACAGAATGAAAATTGACACTTTCAAGAAACTGGTAGATGCCATGAAAAAAGAAAAGCACTTTCAAGAAACTGGTAGATGCCATGAAAAAAGAAAAGCACTTTCAAGATATGAATTATCATAGAGCTGTTGGCGTGGAGGAACGTTTACTCATATTTTTGAGGTAAGACAAAATAACTACTAAATAAAAATGACAGTAAGTAGGTTTCATACATAGGTTTAATTACATTAAACGATAAACATTTGCTGCCTCTATACTAAATTGAAACGTTTAATTATATCTAGGTCCTAGCAATGAAGTTCTATAAGACATAAATGTACCGACCATTATGTAGCTAACTTTTGTAAGTAAATGTGAAAATCTTCACTTAATTTTGCGATACACATTCCCATGTTCTTCTGAGTAGAAGTCAAACTCGCCAGTGTCACCATTGTCACTCTGTTGTATAGGATTAACAGAATTATTTGCATTTGCAAAATTAGATGGTAGTGCAGTAGTTTCCAAGTAAACATAATCTATTCCTGACCCTGGAGTGTGTG
This sequence comes from Dryococelus australis, assembly GCA_029891345.1. NCBI lineage: Eukaryota > Metazoa > Arthropoda > Insecta > Phasmatodea > Phasmatidae > Dryococelus > Dryococelus australis. The sequence goes on along the minus strand of CM056993.1, from coordinate 321,641,268 downwards.
CCAACGTGGATGGGATTTGAGTCACTGTTGAGGTGAAGGGCAGTGAAGGGCATGACATGGAGTGGGTCGTTGCAGATTTCTTCCTGGTGTGGCTGACTGACATGTTTGTCTTGTTTTGTAGCAGTGAAGAGTTTTCTTTCGTTGTGACAAGCGGAGTTATGATAGTTTCACTGTTATCCTGTTCGCACATGTCATCTATAAGATATATTACCTTCCGTTTGAACTGTCTTTTCATGGCTGGTGTAAAGTGAGCAATATCAGGCAAGATGCTTTTGAAGAATTCTAAGTCGGGATTACTTTCTGTCATATTTCTTTTAGTACAGAAATACTTTGTAACTGCATTTTCAAGGGCATTCGGCTTGTGAGGCAGACGACAGGCTCTTTTCCAAGATGAAGTAGAGGCATCCAAAAGAGTATCGCTGATCCGTATAGTAGGGGTAGGCAATGAGGTTTCAACGCTAGGAATAGTATCTGACCTTCTGCAAGTAGATGTCTATTGAGCATGATCCACAGAATCTTGTTCTTCTTGTTGAAGTGCATCATCTTCTGGCTCAGCTGCCTGCTCCAGTTCATTTTCCACAATATTTGAGGAGAAGTTTCCAGATTAAGGTCTAGATTTTGAGCAAGATATGATGAATTGCATAACGTTACATAAGTAGTACGGTTTCTTGGCATCACTCCCAGTGGTATTTTTTTGCCTTTAAATATCTGATAAATCCACCTCTAAGTATTTTCCATCACATCTTGCATTCCTCATCTGAAAGTAATGATTCAATTTTAGTCAAATATAGAGGGTTGTAATACCATACATTTAGATAAATCATACAGAATTGTGACTGGCTTAACGAATGGTGACAGATGATAGATTACATAATTTCTAGTAAATGATATGTGCTGTAAAATTAGTGATGTTTGCAACTATCCTCTGGAGCAATACTCTTAAACTTGAGTCCTGTACTTAAGTGTAAAACATAGGTATCTAATAGCGATATGATGCAGAAAAATGTTTTTTTTTTTTTCCAGCCGGTCAGTCGTAATGCATATATTACACTACCACAACTGAGTGGCTTGCTGAAAAAACCATCTGTATCATATAGCTACTCTTGTATCATCAGTCATAGTTGTTACATTGTTTAAGAATGTAACATCCTGTGCGTGTACTTATATATATATATATACACACACACACACACACACACATAGGATGTAAACGATAAGTGTTTACAACTGTACACAGCAGTGTACAGGGCTCCGAGACGAGCCATTTGATGTAGGACACTTGTGGTCCATAGTGTCGGGAAATTACAGTAAAAGCACTTGACAAATGTGTACTAAGACACGTGCAGCGTGCCACTGTGGGCCTGGCCTTAATTGACCTGCTGGTCAGCTGAAGCTAGTTTGTACAGAGGTCAAATCGGGCAGGAAACGTTTAGTAATAGCTTTTGTTTGAAACACATGTTGCATTGTCACAATACTACAGACAAGTTAGAGAAATCAGGAAAGAAAGTATGAAGTGTCCACCTCATTCTGGTTCCGCTTATCACAACTAACTAACAGGGACTCTTCTCTATCCTGTTGATGGCCTGTGTGGATGCAGATACTTGTTTTACCTGCATAAGTGTTGGTGATTATGGTAGGAACAGTGATGGTCGAGTGATCTTTCTTCCGGATTTTATCAATGCCTTCAAGAAAACAAACTGAACATACCACCCCCATGCACCTTGCCAAATGAACTCGGAGATCCTTTCCCGAATTTTTTTATCGATGATCAAGCTTTCCCACTTAAGAATAATTTATTGCGGCCCTACCCCAGTAAAACACTAAATGAGCATTCAACTTCCATTTGTCGAGGCCAAGAGAGCGTGGAACATGCATTTGATTTGTTAGTTAGCAAATTCAGATTGTTCCAAACTCAAATTGAATGTGATGTAGACAAGGAGACAGAAATTGTGAAGGTTGCATGCATCTTGCACAACTACATTCGTGTTCAACTCCGACCTACGAACAAGAAGTGTCTGCCGCTTACAATGACTGGTTGTCTGTGAATCCAGCACAACCCTCAGGACAAACGCGGGCTGCTATGAACTTCCGCGAAAGTCTCTGTGATTATTTTATGAAACCAAAAAATGCATTGCTTTACCAGAACATATACAACTAAGCATCTGTGTACACATGCTAAGTAAATACAGTCGTTTGGAATAACTTAATACAATTATATGACGTTTGCTATACATGTATGTTTTAAAGCAAACTAAATTATGTATGCTACACATGACAACTTCATATAGGCACACTTTGTATATTTCCTTTGTACATATAATGAATTTACCTGTAGTAATACATTTTCCCCTGATGTTTCTCCAGGCTTTATCCTGTTCATTAAGGTTGCTGTATTCTTTCAAATTGTAGTTATAGAGGACATCATGGGCCTCAACTTGCTGTAGGAAGTCTGTGTTTAATTTCTCGTCGTTGGGCAACGGCATCACGAGAACTCACAACACACTCCAACAAAACTTTCTGCTAGAATGGATTCACCTACCACAAACACGGTGGTGCGCATGCATTGCTACATCGTTGCACGTGGCATGCATAGCGAAAGACCGACCAGATGGTTTTGAGAAGCACCTGCTTCTTGCGATTTATAGCATACTACGTTATTGCCATCTCGGTGTGTAACCTTATATTCGTTTACATGGTCTGGTGTTCAAATAGCATACTACGTGCTTCCTCAAAGCACGTCGCATGTACTTTGGTGTGAAAGCCGCCTAAGTCTTGCATCCTTACAAAATGAGTAAAACCGAGCTGTGATTTCCAGTCGCCAAATCTGATGTCTACAACATTACAATGGCAAAGGAAAAGTAGTTTCCTGTGTCAATGTTGGAATAATAGTGTAAGTTAAATATTTCTTTCGCTTTCTGTTTTTATAATGCATATTGTATGTGTAAGAATAAGCAGAATTTGTAAAAATACAGTACAGTAGAAAATGAACTATCCATCACCCATTTAACCATCAAATTCTATTAACCATGAGCCCCAGAAAGAAAAATTTAATTAAAAATGGAACTGAATACACAAAATTAGTCAAAAATGATAATTTGATATTTTTGTTTAAATTAACTCTTAGTTTAAATGAGTTTTCAAGTTAGCAGCACATATTGTAATTGCCTCAAATTACATTTTACTGAAATATGTCTAGGATTTTGGTTTGCAGTCATAAGAAATTGGGGGTAGAGGGTTATATTTGTATTATCCAGCTAGTCACTCATCCATCACAGTGATGGTCCTGACCTTGACTGATAATGTTCTACTGTACTTACTTTTCTAATCATTTCACTGTTTCATTTAACCGACCAACACAAGAATTAATAGATAAAGACCCTAACAATGTTAATTTTTTGAGAATACTCAATTAGCATATAAGTAGTAGATCTTAAGCCAGGCTTTCAAACGTGATCAGCTTGCAATGAACAGCTTATGGCACAATCTATTCAAGTTGAGACACAAGACAATGGTGTCTCGCAACAATATTTTTAGCATAATCTAAACCATTTGCTTCACATCTACGGATCTTGCTAGCTTACACCACTAATAAATTCTTAAGGAAAAAAAGGTAGGCATATACTTACTTGATGAGCATCATCTGAAGTGATGATATATGCACTCAATGGTTCAGACACATAACTAGTATCTTTCATGAGGTCTCGCAGCTGCTTCAAGCACTGCAATGCTCTTTTGGCCATCATGTAGAAGTAGTTGGTTTCTACACAAACATATCAAGACTTCACTATTATATACAAAATTTTTATATGTTTCAAATACAAGATGTCTTTCCCTATCCTAATTCTACTATGATATTTCTTGGCATGCTTAAAAGTTCAGTAAACTTGATGGAAATCTCTGGAATTGAAACAGTTTACTGGAAAATATGACACATTCTTGAACAGAAACTAAATGCTTTCAAACAAAACACATTAGCTCCAAATGGTTTACACAAGCTGAATATTTTTTAAAAAAATTAAGAGAAAAGTTTAGCCAACTATTTAATATTTCCAAAGCTGTACATCAATTAAAAACCTTACAATATAAACAGTGCAACTTGCTTTCCTGCATACTGTACGTACCGTATCTGTAAAACGTTACGACTTAATTCTGATAGCCTATACCAATCAACACAGTCTGTCAATTTATCTGATAATCATTTGTTAGATGAGGGACATAAACCAGCTGATAAATATGCATTGAGTAGAAAGTATTTAATAATATTCAAAGTGAAGGATAAAAATTGTTTTTAAAGGTAACAACTGGAATACATTGAACTGGTCTCACTCAGTCCCCCAATGCAGCGTTCTTTCAGTGACACTTGGTAGACAAAGTTTTGTAATATTAACATTATGTACGTATTCTCCAGAAAACAAGGCCTGCCTGTCTGTCTTTTGTCACAATAATAAACACATTGCTATAACATTGCCTGCTGCAATATTTATTACAATGATAAAAACCTGGCATTATTAATGGAATGTTACCTTTATTGGTTGCAATAAGCAAAATTAATTTCAGTTTCAACATATTTTGGGCACAAAAAGCAATGACTGAGGCACATTACGTAATAATACTTCATTTTATAATCTTTTAATCTTCCCTCATTGTCATCAGTATGATGCATCAATTCAGGCTGTGGCACAGGTAGTTATTCACCCACACCATTATCAGCCCTCAAGGCAGATTTCCCCCTGGGGATACAATTTTGAACTGTCTTCCTCCCAACTTCTCTACTGCAGGTACAGAGTACAGAGAGGTAAGCTACAGAATACACCGGGGTACAATCAACTCTCCCAAGTTTCCAATGTGGGCTAATTGATAGTGAAACATCACAATCATCATCACATATTGCTAATATCTGACACCGGCTAAGAGCCAGCAACAGCAAGCCCATGATGGCGCTCACCTCTAACCTATCACATGGTGGTAAACACGTGTGCAGTATCGCTGCACGGACCTTTCCCAAAACGGGATAATTAATTTGAGTGCTATCTATATATTTCTTTTTAGGGGCCAAAATATGTTTGCAAAGTGTAATATGTTTAATTTCAGAGTTTCATGTTATGTTGTATGTTGATACCCGGAGCCTCAAACCAGATGATATGGAGAAGGGAGGAAGGGGGAAAGAGAGAAAGGGGAAAGGATAGGGATAAATGGGGAAAAGAAAAAGAAATGAGAAAAAAGCAGATGAAATAAGGGGAGGAGGAGAAGGGGAGAAGAGGAATAAGATATGGAGGTAGAAGAAAGGAGAGCTCACTGACTTCTCAACTCAAATGACCGAAGTTCCACCTCAAAGTCTCAAATGGTAAATAATCCATTCAATAAAACAATCCAAACTTAATGTTGATGACTCACCTTAATAAATAGGGATCTTCTGGGTGCCCTCAAATACCCTTAACATACATGTATAGCTACTGCGACCAATCTCAGCCCACCAACAATTATTTAATCTTTCCCACTCGGGATAACATGGGGGTAAAACACTCGCACAGGCTGCAAGTAGATAATAAAAGGATATGAGGAGGGGGTTATACGAATCAAGTTCGTGTAGTGACTCTGTAGGGTGGTTCTATTTAAAAGTCCTACCTATGAATGTATCCAGCTGTATTCAGACAACTTTCTTTCTTATTATAAATTATTTAATCTGTATTATTTCAGGTGTACTGTGTAACCCAATAAACTTGTGAAGAAAATAAGAAAAGGGCTTATCATAAACTTCAAAACTCTAAAATTGATTGACTACCTGGTAGGGGTACTGAAACAAATGACACACCAGTTTCAAATCAACAAGAAAAACTTTTTTGCTAACTATCAATCGGTATAAGATAATAAAAATAAAGATGTGTATAATATCTTGTCAGCTGCCAATGAGTGTTATTTTGCAATTTAATACCCAAAATAATTGAAACAAGTTATTGAGTACCTTGAAATGTCTCAAAAGTATGTATCAGGCAATAAAAATAAATCTTTCATATGCTCGAGACAACATGACCCAAGAGAATTATAAAATGATACTGTAACACAAGGAGTAGCGTTTTTGACAGCTTGAGCAAAGTTTGTGATTATTGTTTTTTATAAAATAAATAAAGAATAAGAAAACTGTCTAATGAGCTTGAAGGATCGTACATGAAACTTGTAAATAATCAATAAAACAAACAAAAGTTTAACTTAAAATCATCTCCCGCTTGACTAACTTTCCAAATGTAAACACTAGACACTTCGATCAATAATTGAGTACACAACAGACTCTCAAAATAGCTAATTACTTCAAAGGATTTGCAAGAGAAGCAGGAATTATACTTAAATAAAATTATCTTATATTTAAATTAACCTAGGTCTAGATCTTAAAATTAATCAACAACTTCCTAGTACACAAATAATATCCACAACATTACCTCGTACCTAGAGAACGAAACAAACTTGCAACAGCAAGGAGTACTGACTGCTAACTTCTAATAAACAATGGACAAAAGACACAACCAACCAACAACAACTTGTTACACACCAGTAATTGACTACTTCCCTCTGAAAAAGAACATCTATTACACCTTGAGAAGATAAATTAACTCTCCTTCGACAATACTTCTGAAACAACAACAGTAACTGCATCCCTCGTCTCATAGCTGCGTACACACCAACTGCCTCTTGCCAAACACTGGACTTACTCTCTCACACACACTTCACCTCTCGGTCAACTCTTCTTCTTTTAAACCTAATTTATCCTATGACTTAAATTTATGAGATTGATCGGGCCATTCTTCCCGAACTTTTGGAAAGAAATGTCCCGACCAATCACTAACCTACGCAAAAAAAGATAAAATCAACAACTTAACTCATTCTGGAAGTTTGAAGAGCGGCTCCTCTGACCGCGACTGGGTACACGCACGCACCACCTCTGCTCACTCCGACATCTCTCACTTCACTCCACTCTCTCCCTGCACCCCTCGTCCTGACCTTCCTTTTGTCTGCCACCCCTTCAGCCAATCAGCAGACGGCATCCCCCCTCTGCCAACCTACAAAGGAGGCATTTGACTGCTTTCCCCTTTCCCCAGAACCATCATGTCTTGACAGCCTGGCATCAGCAGGAAGTCTTCTCCCTCGTCCCTGGCACTATCCTAACTATGGCCAGCCACAGCTGCAACACGGTGATGCAGCTCGCCTTGAACCTTCTACACAGCATGTAAAAATGTGTGAGGCATTGCTGGCTTCTGCTGAAGATTCAATTCCTTGCATACCAAGTTCCTGCTGATTGTCATCATCGGAATGATCAGAAAAGAACAAAACTGCAAACTTCACTGCGCCCGAGAAAGTTTGATACTGAGAACAGTAAAATTTACAGCTAACACAATAACAAGCAGATTCCTAACCCGGTCAAGAGAGAAAATTCCAGGCATCCCAAATCGAGAATTGAAGGGAAAAAATTAAATCAAACCATACGAAAAATAAAAAATAAATATTCCCTCTGAACAAACAAATAAAATTTAATCCTCCAAAAAATTCCCATCCTGAAAACTAATAAAAAGAACCTCCAAACCTAACTTGTGTCCGAACAAAAAAATAGAAATTAAAAAGAAAATCACTCACAAATTTAAGGACATAACAACGCATGGCACCAAAGAGAAACACACTATTATTCAGGCTAAGGCGCCTTTCAAAGACATTTAAATAACCACAGAAATTCAGCATTAACAGTCTATTTGTTAAAATGTCTTAAAATGTTTTTTGTGCTATTTGAAATTCAATATATTAATATTTTACTCGGTGTGCATAGCACTTCTGCTTGTGTGAACCCCGTAGGCAGCCATGGTAGGTCAGCGCGACCCCTGCCTCTGGGCAGTTGTCCTAGGAAAGCTGGTGAGGTAAGACGCTGTCACGTACGCACTTCATACTTTTACACTGATGTAGATTTCTATAGTTTCACTTTAGTATACTGGTTAACCTTTGCTTCGTACACGTTTGCCAAATATCCCCAGCATAATGTTATCCACTTAACTTAATATTTTGCAGCCCTTGTGGCTTTTTGAATCTAAACGAGATGAGAGAAGATAATATCTGAGAGGCCATGCTGCATGCACAACTTGTGTATCAGGCACCATCCGCCCATGTTTGGGCTTTTCATTGTAATTTCTGCTTAATTGCTGCGAGCAATATTAAGGGTAATATTTGTGTGTACTTATTTCAGGGTTTTTGTCATTTGTTTTAGAGCCACATCACCCACGACCATGTGGTTAGCTACCACCAAGTCCGTATCTGCGCCATCACCGCATTTAGAGGGCTAATTCTTATTCTATCTTGTGGGTCTTAATTAAGCTCAGGGTAATATGTATTATTTTCATTCAGGGATCGTGTATTTTTGATGTTTGATGCTTTTTATGTATGACCACATGGTCAATCCACATGTTTGTATTTTCCCACCATCCAGCATCTGAAGAGTTTTTGTATGCTAGCATATTGGAGAAAGTATTTTTCCTAATGCAGTTATTTTTGCCGACAATTCTTAGTCAAATTTAACATAAACTAATGCGTTTCACATCTGCCCATGTGGACCACTAAGAACTTTATCCAATGGCATCCGCACCATCTTAAGATATTTTCACGCATCTGCATGTTTACTTTACCTGTTCATGTCGTGCACCACGTTCATCCAGTGATATTTATGTCATTTTGTACTGTGTTACTATTTTCTGTCCTAACCCGCTATGTGTATTGACTGTCGCCACACAACACATGGTTCAGGGACGAGTCACGACGAGTAGGAGTTAGTGACAAAGATAAGCGCACGTGGTAGTGTTCATGTTCATACTCAGTGTCCTGTCTCTGGGAAAAATCTATACTTCATCATATCGGCTGTAGACCCCTTGCCTTGTGGCGGCTGTGTTATCAGACACCGCGGAGGATCACCCATCTAGGAGTGCGCGAGTTAAGTAACATACTGGGGAATCACCCACCAGAACTGGCTAGTCACGTCCGAGTAGTTACCCATATAATTCATCCTTGGCACGATGTAACTTGCATCGATAAAACCAATCTAACCAATGTAAAATCTTGAATGTATTCATGTAGCGTCAGAACTCAGCTTTCTCTAAGTGTTTTGAAGTGCAATGTTTAGTATGGCAAAGGGTTTTGTAAGTACGCACGGGTGAGATGAACACACAGAACCCACAGCATCCCTGAGACCCCTGAGTCTCAAAGTGCGGTGTGTAGGAACCACCGCTGGCGCCCATCTACCAGGTAAAAAGCTGTATCGTAATTGTCTCGTGTCTCACCTGAAGGCGTCATATCATGTATTTAAAATATCACAATATGCAACATGTGCTACACTATTGGACCATATCGCCGTTGCAATACTTCGTAAATATAGTTTCATGATTAATATACTGCCGTATCACACAGTCCTAGCGTGACAAAGGTCGTACCTCCTTACATGATGGTATACTGCCATGTTTATCCTCATGCCCAGAAATCCCTCTGCTGGAATACAAAAAATAAATTGAAATAAAAAACAACAACACGGTGTGGTGGATGTATGTATCTCGTCTGCCCTAATAGTAATCATAAAGAACGTCAGCTTTTCCAAAAAATTGATACCTAAAATCAAGTCATGTAACAGATGCTCAAAAACACGGAACGCTACTTTCCATTGAAAATGTTCTATACAGTAAAACTCGTTTAAGACGTTCCCATGAAAGACGTTATCCCAGCTGAAACGTTTGGTTTGTTTGGTCCCATTAGTTTCGCCATAAACGTCAATGTAAAATTTCCCATATATAACATGATTTCCCATGCAATACAGTCAACTTAAATCGAAAATATGAGAATTTGCTTACAAAACTTAAAACGATAGAAACTACAAAAGCAGAAACACCATAACTCGTTAACAGTCTATGTTACGCAAAAGCGACCAGAGATTATATGACATGATATTCGCTGCAAGTCAGCAAGTAGATATTGTCAGGATTGCCAATGTACGAACTTGAAACTTCACAAAAGAATCAATAAGTTCCACCACGTTCCGTTTCAAGCACCATTGCCAACGAAGTGCAAAATATTTTCTTGATCAATTAATTTATGCACGTAACATCTGTTAGCAGCAGAACTAAAAATGTTATTTTTTCACGTTTATTTAGGGCTCATTCTCAAAGGTGACACATACATTATGCGTAAAATTGCTTGCATGTCCAAAGTCTGAGCAATGCACCAGAGTCGGAAACGGACCACAACTTGCATAGAGTATGGCACTCATTCTTATTTCTCTGTCTTTTTCACGTCTTGTTGACATACGAGTCCGTGATTTTTTGAAACTGATATTTTTTTTGCGATTGGAAGTTCAATGCTGTAATTAAGTACGGTTATTAATAAGAACTATTAGTGTTTTAGTTCAAAAATACATTAATGTTCGTGTTTTAACCGACTGGAATATGGCGGCAGTAAAACAAAAAGTATTAACAGTAAAAGAAAAACTGGCGATAATTCAGAAAGTTGATTCTAGTCCTTCAGCTACACATGTTAGTATAGCCAAAGAACGTGGACTGCATTTTCATTTTAAAAACACTTTTGTTTCATGTTAACTGTTGTTTCTGATGTTGCAAGTAGTATTCTAGCCTTGAATGCAACTTTCCCAGTTAAAATGTTTTCCCAGCTAAGAAGTTTGTGGATTTAAGACCCTTAAAAAATGTCTTAACAGGGTTTTACTGTATTTACTTTCATTACTGCTATTATGTTTGACTTTATCAAACCTCCATCAGCTAAGAAAAATACTACTGACTCTCCCCGTTTTAATTGCACAGTTCTGAACGGCGCATCCCGCATGATTTTATTCAAGGTTTCTTGCCTTATAAGCATCGCTGGAGCACCTGAGTCAACCAAGCCTGACATTGTTAAGTTTGCAATCACAAGCTATACATAAAGTAGACCATTTTTGTTACATATATGTGTGTTTGTCACTGCGCCAATTCCTGCAGGTTTTCCCTTTAATGGACAATTAAATTAAAAATGCCCGGGATCACTGCATCTGTAACAAATAATATAATTTATGGTTTTACAACCTTCTGCCTTAGCAACACTTTCTGAATTTACTTTTATGTCTGACTGGCCCCCGTTTTCAAGAGGCTTTACTTTCCCGTCACTATCCAATTTATTATAGAAAAATTTTTCCGTCAAATGATTATTCCTAAAACAAATTTGACATTTTTGTTTTAACTTTTCCTGCACAGAATTTCCTTCACCTTTTCACGTTTTATAAAAGCATTTAGCCATCCGATGATTTATACGAGAACAGATTTCGCATTTCCATTTAGATGTTACTACTTTAGGCTCTCTTTGCTTAAAGTCATCAATCGTTAATTCCACTCAAATCACTAAAGCTAATATTCATTTAACATTCGGCTTTGAAGCAAATGTAAAATATTTACTATTTCTCCGGCAACAGATTAAAAAAACAGTATTTCCACCAAATCCGCTTCCACACACAGCAAACCTAACACTTCTACCCATCTAATAGTCTCACTGACAAACTGCTGCATTGACTCATTTGGACTTTGAAATCTCTCCAGTATTTTCATACGTTGGTGCACTATAGCTACTGATGAACCCGTCTGTCTCAACATTTCCTGACTAAACTCTCTAAATGGCATACGTTCATTTATCACCTGCCCCACTACATTTTGCAAAGGCTCTGGCACTTTGAACATTATAGCGGCATACAAAAGCACGATCTCACAAATATTTAAAGACACGATTCTAGCCAATTGCACCAAGAGATTTGCTACTAACTTTAAATTCAGGCTGCGCACTGGCTCAATACAAATGTTTTATGTTTTTAAAGATGCTAACTGCACTCGCTTGTTGGGCAGCTACGTCACCTTTCTTGACTAGCTCCCTCATATGTTGACGGAGGATATCTATTCCGTCATCCGGATTGAACGATACCCCTGCATCCATCAAACTTTTCTGGAGAGTTTCCTTAGACATTTTTCTGGATCCATGATGTATGGATACCTGTATAAGTCATTTTGTGAATGAGTTGATGCACCACTACTAATAAAAGTCACTCTCACGACCATTGGAACAAACCCAAGGGAGATAGTACTATTTCGTAACTTTACAACATTCCTAACTTTACTTTCCTTTTTAAATTCTCTGCATTGAGAAAGCAGAGTGGCGTAGATTTCTCTATTCTGTATGTGACGGTGTTTGCAAACACATACAGGCGAGGTCTTTGTCTCAAATGCTTCCTGAATGCAGGTGTTTTAAGTTGGAAGACAGCTGAGAGCCCCCAAATTATGTCAAAAATGGGATTTGGGTTGGTTCCAGTGAAAAGGTTTGAAAATATTCATTGCCTTGCGTTTATATTATAACTTCAGATCAGTTACATACTAGTTTTTCCCCAATATCACAATAAGTAGACTTCATATAAAATATAATTTTTCAATTTTCTCACTGATTACATTTGGTATAAAAAGTTATTATCGAAAATAATTATCTTTAAAACATCCCCCAAAATTTACATTTTTACAAATTTACATCTCTTTCCAGCTATATGCAGGTTACATGAAATATTTTCCTCTAAAGCATACTTAACTAAAATGGCAGCAAGCCCCCCACCCCCCTTAAAAATGTTGACGAAACAGCCGTTACTGCCCCAGTGAAAACCCTGTGCTGTCTCACCGAACCCGGGCGAGACACCTGTATTTATATTTTATTTGAAACCATTGAGAACAATACAAAATGATCTTCACTCTGTCGATATCTGGAAGTCCTAGAAGGGCACCTGGTGGTATGCGACTGGCTGGCGTCACATGATCAAGGTGATGTACAAGGGAGGAGAAAGCAGTCATAGATTTTGTGGGCGGCAGCAGCCTGCGGCGCCCATACTTGCAGACCAGCAGGCCCGCCCAGCGGACATGAGGCGTGGAGCTCGTCAAACACAACCCCGTCACAGTTAAGGTAAGCTGTCCTAAACGGCCAACATTTTCTCAACTTCATATGGCACGGTCTGTTTTAACTTTCGTTCAATGTGTAGGGATAGCCGTCACAATACTAAAAGGCTAACAAGGAGATACATGAAGACATATTCTTATTTTGACAAAATATGACTGCTTTAACTGTCACAATCATTAAAGTTGGCTTTGAACAATGAGGTTCCAGACTCGAATGCTTGGTAAGCTACAGATATCTTGCAGGTGTAAAAAAATTCAGTACTCAAACTTATAGCGATGTAAGGAAAGACCTAAACAGGTACGTTCTATTCAATAACCGTAGGTCAGAAATTTATAACTGCAGTACATTTTAATGTCATTGAGAATGAAATCATTACATTTCAATTTATATGTAATATGTAGGTACTTCAAAAAAGTGTTCAAACGTGTAGCCTCCTGATTCAATACAAGCTGTGCAATGATGTGTGGGGACACTTTAAGAGCTATATGAGCGAGACACAACTGACTAGAGGAAACGTTTGTTGCTTGTATGTTTGTTGCTTACTCTCTAGAGCAAATGCCTGGGGTCCTTAAAATGTGTGACAGGCAATGGCATGGCAAGGGAGAACATAAGTGTGTTTTAACACATCACTACTGATAGTTTGCAAAACTGGCCCACCCCATGGTCATACCTATGATTGTAACATGTTAACAGGATGCCAGAGGGCAATGAAAATAAATGCGGTAATTGAAATCCTAGATTTCCTATTCACTATTTTGGAGTGCTGTCTGAGGATATTTATTTAATTTAGTAACTTCCAAAAATGTTAAAAAAAATTAAAAATTACATTAATTAATTTTACAGAAGTTGCCTATTTATTTCCAACTGAATACACATTCTAATTTTAGGTAGCACTATGTATGATCAATTGTTTATAACTTTTTTGTCAAACTGCAGAAAATTACCACCTGAACCATGTAGTGACATTCCTGTCTATTTACATTCAAAGATGTCCCAAAAGACGTGTGTTGTTAAAGAGCCTCAAAATTTAATTAAGACTGCTGTTACCCTTTAGTTAGGCCTACAGAAAATGGTTCTGCTTTGGATGCAGAAGTGAATTTTTTGCAGGGTACACAACAGTGTTGTGTTAACAAGTGGTGACTTCTCAATTCGACCACATCAGAATTTGTGAATTCTCAATGGAGTGTGCAAGTGAGTGCTTCAGGAGTTATGGATCAGCTACACACAGGTTCCCCGGACATTTACAACTGTGGTATCACTTTCTTTCTTACTAACTGCAAGATCGCAAAGTTCAGTAGTCATGCGAGACAAGCAAGGTTAGTTGAAATGACCAAGAACAGTGAAAAATTTTGTTGTTAAGTCTTTTTGGACGAAACATACCCATGGATAAGAAAGTAAGTGCAATTTTCGAACTCTAAATATTTTTGCCTCAGTACACAGTTTAGAAAAAAAAATACAGCGCATCTGAAGGATGTGCTGCACAACACACCACATTTCAACTGGTATCAGGTGAAGTTTATATTCAATTAAGGTGCCAATTTCCTGAAGATTGCAAATATATGCACCAACTGCTAGCTGCCAAAGAATTGTTACCACCAACATAGGACAGTAGGTTCATTCAATCAAAATGTAGTAATTCACTCACTTTCAGTTCAACCACTGTTCATTCTAGCTTAAACTCTGTAGGCTTCTTTTCTTTTTTGCGCACTTTTTTCAGAATTTCAGGCCCCCCAAACCCGCAACAACCCTCCAGACAAAATTTCAATTACTCAATATTTAGAAGTCGCTAAACAATTACTGTTACCTGTGTTTAATCCAAAATTGTACTAATCTTCAGCGATTTCCTTAGTATTTAATATGTCCGGAAGTAAGTTACGTTCAAATCATTATCCAACTGATAACTATTGAATAAACACACTCAAAATATTTAATTGTCCACAAATTAAATTTTACTATTTAAAATTATTTAATACTGTAGCAAATATGTTTCGTATCAGTAATCGCTTAAAATCTAGATCAATAAGCCGGTATCTATTTCTCAAAAAAAAGAAAAGCAACAGCTGTAATACCACACTTCCCTGGAGCCTTTCTCACGCAGCTATAACATACAAAGTTAAGAATTTCCCGTTTGCCGCAATATTATTTTAATTCGTCTATATTTGCAGGTTTGCACGAAAATGAGATAAAAATAAAAAATAGGAATAAATTAAAATACACATTAGAGACCAACCTCACCTCTTAAAAGGGAAGGTTAGAAACGTCAACAACAAACAGATGTTAATCACGCATCCATGTGAATTTTTTTTATTGGGATGAGAGTTATTTTACGTAACCATTATATGATAACAGTTATAAATATATCGGTTCTGTTCTTGTTCCTCAGACCAGTAAAACAGTTACCAATAATAATTTATTCTTTGGCACAACCTAGCGACACAAGTACCAACTGTTCAGATATAAAACAACAACGACTCTCTACGTAACGCTTCCACACAGACTTCGAAGCTTCTGTAACCCACACGTTTAGGAAACAAATAACAGTTATTCAATAACCGTTTAGCATATCCAGAGTTTCAGTACTGGAGAAACGAAAACGGTTTACACTTTCGGGTAGATTTTTATGCTATATTGTGAAATAATTTCGACGTTTGAACCTAAACGCCGTTTTTCACCATGAGTAATGATGAAATTGCATCATGTAACATGTGTAAGCAAGAATTTTCGTACAAGAGCACAATAAGTAAATTGACGCAAACATGTTTCAGTTTAACACCAAACAGTTTCTTTATCTTTAATTACCATAGGAAGATCACAACACAAAGCAAATGTCGACCGCCAGTTTAAGTTTGTTTGTAATAAAGTTATAAACTAAAAGCTTTAGTATAGATATTTATTAAAGTTAAAAACAGGTTTCTATAAACAATTTGCCGACTTTACATTAAATGTAAAAATTATGATTAAGACATTAAAAATAATGTCATTGATATTACTTTACATTCTGTTAAATGTTTAGCATCTCATAGCGTATGATATAGTATTCGCGTGTATGTGTGTGTGTCTATATAAAAAAAATATATAAATATATACACACACTCTCACCCGAAGGCGGGGCTTCGATTACCCCACCCAGAGATGGCAGCACTGTCTCCTCTCAGACGTGATAAACCCACAACTAGTAATTACCGCCTCCTATTTTAAGTTTTACTGTAATAAATCTTAAATATAGAAGCGTTTAGCTGAAACATATTAATATTATTTATATTTAATTAAACATATACGACCACCGTACGTTTCCAGCCTGTCTTAGGACTCGGGTACTTACAGCGCCTCAGGGAATGAGACTGATTGTTTAAAATATAACTTATTAAAAGAACAAGTAATTATAGAATAATTAATATTAATCCACAATTCATTACACAATCACCTCACCTCACTTCACTGCAGGCAACGCCTTTACCCAGACCCTTGGCGAATAAATTCACGGGATGTTCAGGCTTAGCTTCAGCTTTTACAAGGAAAGACTGGCCGGGAGTCTAACAAACTCTCGTCCAGTCTATAACTTAACCTGCATTTTTCAAAATTAACGAAATTCAAGGGACAACAATTGGTAACAGCCTCACTGTTACCTCCTCCCACGAACCTGTGCAGGCAGGGGAGTGGGGGGTTATCAGCATTGGGAACCAGGGTTTGCTGGGAATACTCGGCTACCCTATAAGAACTATAGCACTGGCCTAAAATATTTTGATGGGTGTGGGAGGGGGAGAGGGTTAGCTTCTCCTCTCTCCTGCATTTCACATGAGACCGCCTGGGTGGTAAAGGGCCCTCACAAGGGCCCGGGCTACCCCCGCTCTGAGCTTCGGCAGTGATTAGAAATGGCGGTATACACACACACACAATTGTAGCTGATTCAATTATTACAACATAGAATTTGGACAGTAAAACATAATATAATGTTACATGTCATATAACATTTACGCAATAACTGATTAAATAACCTGTTAATCACAAATAAAGATAGCTCTTAAAAACCATTAACGTAATATAATTGTTTAACTCATACCTATTTTTTTATGCATGTCGCATCACATACAAGAATAAAGGAATAAAGTGAAAAAGAAAAATTTATCGAAGGTATTGTAGAATTGTTCTTGATTTGAAACTAAATGGGAAAGAATGCTAGCTATAATATACTAATGCATTTTACCGATTTTTTTGTTGTGCATGTACGTAAATGTGATAATTGCAGTTTTCCTGAAATAAATGAATATTGTTTTGTAAAGCCCCTGTCACACTGTCAAATTTTCGCTTTAAACTAAATTTGACAATAAAATGTTCAGCCTAAATACGGCCATTAAACTTTTCCTTAGAAATAGAAAGAATGAAAGACAAAATTGAACACTGGAAATACGAGCAATCAAAAACTGATAGCAAGCTGACAGCAGTAACAAAGGCGAATAGAGAGTTACTCCAAGACATCTGTTCATCCTCTGAATTACAAGTCTCCCAAAAGGCCAGGAATGATTAAAGGTTTTTACAAGTAAGTATAGGAAAACAAAAAAAAAAAAAAAAAAAAAAAAAACCAGTGATCTATTCCCACCACTTGTCAGTTCACAGGTCCACGAGACAACACCTTGAAGCAACAGCTTTGCTGTCTTCACAGACCTGCAGGAAGAAGACGTCGAGTCCACTCCCCTCCCAGTGCCATACAAACCAACAAAGCCCAAGAGGAAAGTGCTGAACCACGGAAGCAGTCACACGAGAGGCCTAGGAGAGTGCATCAAAGACAAACTGGGTGAGGGTTATGACATTATCGTGTTTTGTAAACTTAATGCAGGCCTTGTCAGTGTGGCAAAAGATGTAAGTAGCTTAAGTAAAGACTTTTGCAATTCACATCAGGTTGTTTTTATTGGAAGAATAGGCAACAGCATTGATCGGGACAAAAACTATTATGTTAGAGCAGACATCCACAACATTGCCTGGGCCACCAGTCACGCCAGTGTGTTGGTCTGTGAGGCACTGCAATGGCATTACAAGCCTTTCTTACAAACGAAGGTGCAGACAGTTAACACTGCCATGCAGCACTGTGCAGGTTCTGGCAGACTGAGCCATGTTGGAGTGATTGGTCTACAGGAAATAACCAGGGCTGACCACATGAGACGTGGTCTGCATCTGAGTCGTGGTGGCATGGAGAAACTTGCTGACCTCATTGTTAGTAGGATTTTTACAGACCATTGTTCTGTTCAAAATATCCAGGTAATCATTGGAAACCATCGAAATTTTTAGGCTAAAGAAACCCATGCCCATATGGCCTAATTCGTGTACCCGAGAAGTTTTACATTCACACTCATGCAAGAAACATTCAATAATGGTGCAAATATTAAAAATCTATGATAATTAATGAAAATAATCTGTATTTATTCCATCAGAATATTAGAGGTTTAATAAGCAAAATTAATGTGCTTGCTGTGTGCTTGGACAAATTATCCACAGAACGCAATTTAGATGTATAAATATCATGCCTAACAGAAGCTTATTTAATTGAATCCTCTGCTAAGCAAATTAAAATCCTGGTTATTCCCTCTGTTCCACTTATTGTAGAAATAGTATGACTAAGTGTGGTATCTCTATTTTTATCAAAAATAATTTAATGTTTAAAAATGACACACACATGCTATACGAAGACCAAGCGTTTAAGTGCAGTTATATGGAAGTAATAATTGACAAATTAAAAAAGTGGGGGTCCTCATTATATATATATATATATATATATATATATATATATATATATATATATATATATATATATATATATATATATATATATATATATATATATATATATATATATATATATATATATATATATATATATATATTATATATATATATATATATATATAGAGCCCCTTCTGCCAACTTTAGTAACTTCTTCAAACATCTTGAAGTAAATATTAAAGCCATTTACAGAGCCAATCTAGAAATTATTCTCTGTGGAGACTTTAACATTGATTATTTAAAAGAAAGCAACCAAATAACTGAACTTAATAGTCTACTCAGTAACTTCAACCTTAAATCCGCAGTAAACCTTGTACCAGAATAGAAGAAACCAGTCAGACAGCAATTGATAATATTTTCATTGATAGTCCCTGTTTATCTCATTTCCTTTAGCTTCTGTTTCAACAAAACGACGACACCCGACAGCATGTTGGAGGAGAATTGGTCAAATTATGAGGAAAGATGTGATGTGTGTAAGTGTAGTCTGACATATATGTATGTGTTTACTATATTCTGTGTATAAACTTTGTATACTGTAATTTGACTTGTCCAATATCTTTGTACAGCTACGTATTGAAAAAAGATCTTCAGATGCAATAAAACAAAACAAGATCAAATAAACTTGAATATGTTTCAAAATGTTTCACGCTGTGAAATTTTTTTTCTGGGAGTATCTAATGTAAATTTGGGTTTTCGATTGATTCAAGAGTATAAGTTCGCCGCGTGCTTAAGATATGATTCAATGTAATCAAGGGTATTAGTTTATGACTGTCGTGTGTGTGTCATGGCGGGTTGTGTGCATTCTTGGCGAAACTTAACATGTTGTAATATTTTATATCTTAGGACGCATTTACATGGTGATAGAAGCTACCACGATAATAGCTATAACGAAAGTGTGTCAAAGTAATTGCCGCGATATGTCGTTTTTACACACACTATCGAGACATTCTGTGATGGTTGACCTTAAAAGGCACATGTCCGACAACACTAATGTAAATACGTTGATAGGCCCTAAATTTATATCCTTTTATCAAGAGGATGGTATTTGTTTGGGTAGTTAAATATCATGACAGAATATTAATGACATGTAAACTTATATTGGGCCCTGTTATTTTTTTTATTACCCGATTGTATTTTATATGTGTTAACGAGTTTTATATGTAATGTTTTCTTGTTTAAGATGTATGTTTACTTTATTGTAATTATGCGTACTTTGCTGAAAGTACTTATATTTAAGTTGATTTAAATGGAAACCATTTTTATTAGACAAGTTATAGCTCTTGTGAATTATGTTGTTTTATTTGGGTCCATGTCACTGTTATTTTATTGTTGTCTATATGATTTTTATCGTCTCTCTCCCCCCTTTGTACATATTATTAAACTGGCGAGTTCTATAGCACACAACATGGCTCTTTGAAATGCTGTCAATACTGTTGTGTCATAGGTATATGATAATATACTCCCAGTCATATCACCACATATTGAATGAACAGCGACAGATAGTAACAGAATCCAAATAATGCTGCAACATTACTGTCAAAATAAACATTCAAATTTGTAACCCGCACTATCACGATAGTGATTAGACATGGTTTACACTAAAATAGTTGCATGTTCTGTCACGACAGTTACTATCATTATTTAGCTCTATCTGATATCGCTATAGTGCTATTGCAATGGTGCGACAGTAACTATCATTCAGTTTACACAACGATAGTAATGTGAGAATACCACTCGCGATATGAACTGTCGAGCAATACGATCGCTGTGTAAACGCGCCTTTAAGTACAAGTCAATACGAAGTAGTCAATCAGAGCCCAGTGGAGTTTGTTTATAGCAGGAAACTGTATTAACATCAAGTATTTAGATTATGTGGTGATGTGTAATTGTATGAAAGTAAATATTTTAATCGAGAGACAGTATCCTCTTAATTTAAAGAACTGTTCAAGGTCATGTTTTTGTTCATGGAAGAAATTATTGAACATGGTTAAATACCATTTTTGGTTGATTGATGCTAATTCCCAATTTTGGCATCGGCTTAACCCCCACCCCCTTGCCATTAACCGATCGGCGACAATCAATCAACAATCACTATAAGTTATCACAAGTTCTTCAATCCGATTAAACAAGTAGTAACCACAATTAATTAAATATATGTAAATAATCTCCACTCAAGTACATATTTCCGGATATACTGGTTGATTTCGTCACCTATGATTCTGATTGGCTAGACTTAACAGTTGCTAATTCAATCATAAACGGCACATTTTATTACTGTTCATTTTCTGTGTGCTTATCGAGTCATTAAGTACAATTCTTAATTCTTCATTATCTAATCGTAATCCCACCTTAAGGATGTGTTTATTATACTCGATAGTTCCTATCTTGAGAGCTATTCCTGCATTACTATTGCCATGTAAATTTAATGGTTGTTACTGACTCACCGTTACAATACAACTATCGCGATATAATCTCGTGCTATATATTTGATAGTATCTGTCACGACAGAGTATACAACTAACATTTAAATAACACAGTGTAAACCTTGTAGCATCACTGTCGTAATAGGGCGGGTCACATATTTCTTTGTGTTGTTTTACAGTAATATTGCAGAATTATTTTGATTCTGTTAATATCTGTCGTGGTACTTACACTATGTGGCGGTATGACAGGATGTATGTTATATTATATGTATGACACAACAGTATTAACAGCATATATATTATCATATAATAACTCACATAAACAATATATTTTTTAATGTCATTAACATACTTGAACAATAGTTAACTACCCCAAAAATTCAAGCTGTTGACAAAAATATAAAAATCTAGGGCCTATAATGTATATACAAAAGTTTTTGCGGCCATGTCGCTTTTTAGGTTAACTAACTGATTCAATCCGTGCCCCTAGACCAATTCACCATCATGGATACTTCGCAACAGGCATCAGCACTCTATCAATCACTTATGCACACTGGGTTCAGCAGTGCGTTCCACATGTGTATTTGAAACTCCGGCCACTAAGACGACCAAAGTGGCCAGGCCATTATAGTGCAATTAAGAGCAGCTTAAAGTGAGTGCAAACCAGTGCAACATGACCAAGGAATAATGTGCACTCGCACACACTAATATGAAAGTAGATCCTAAAAAGGGCTTGCAGTAACATTGAAGATATTTCTAATACTCATGAACACAAAATTATACAATGACATGCAATGTAACGCATTGCCCATACAGAGGTGCTGGTGGTGTGTTCGTGTCCCGTATGAGAGCGGGTGGAGAACAGGAACTGATGATGTGCCCAGTGTCATGTTCGATATAGAGAACAATTGTTGATGGGGGTCGTACGGCCGGTGGCCTACGGCGACTCTGGATATGAGGTCAATATGAAGGAGAGCTGAGTGAATTTTACAGTTACATTATGTACAGGTAAAATATTGGGTGTGGATGAAGCTGTCGGTCACTTCGCACACTTATATTACCACTGAATTTGCCCTGCTTAAGGGAGGCAGGCCCTATAAATGCAAAACTCACTGAAATACACTTGTAAATTTGAAG
The DNA here is from genome assembly GCA_029891345.1 of Dryococelus australis. Taxonomy (NCBI): domain Eukaryota; kingdom Metazoa; phylum Arthropoda; class Insecta; order Phasmatodea; family Phasmatidae; genus Dryococelus; species Dryococelus australis. Next base: position 321,618,955 of record CM056993.1, on the reverse strand, counting down.
GCTGCTATTAGGGCGCAGTACTCCATGAATTCATGAGTGTTAAATGCAATAAAACATGTCTAATTATGGCACGACTATTTTATTACCATAAAGGTACAACGGAATGTTACTGCACTTGTTAATGCGTAGCTTAGTTAAGCGGACCCGGCACTCTGGACCTGCCAGTGGTCGCTACTGCTGGAAAATAAGGCGTGGGCCTTAGATTGTAATTACGTGAGATGTATCCCGCATGTAAAGTCCTGGTATGTTTCTTCAGGATGCAGGGAGACCTCCCCTCGGCTAAATAAAAGTACTAAAAGGTTCTTGAATTACAGTAACTATGGATATGAAAAAAATGCAGCCTATATCAAATTTCCGAGGGTGGTACAAGGAGCTTACCATCTGCCCTGCCAGTTGTCTGGAGTGCTGAAGTATGACTAACGACATGGCATCGGTTTCGCTGCATGTCCGGCGAATCCGGCAAAGGAAAAAAGAAAAAAAACTTAACATAATGAATAACATGATAAGTGAAATTGATGTTGTATATAATTAAGATTGCTAAACTAAAACATATTGGTGACATACTCGTGAACGCCGTAGCCCCAGATATGGCTAAGAATGTGACATCATGAGAATTTCATCGGACTTGAAGCCTGATATTAAATGAAATGATGCTTCAGGTGGCTGATTCTCAATAGATGTTTACATGTACACTCTTTTAATTAATATTTTAGAATCGGCATGTGTCTTTATGTAATTAATTTCAGGAATGTGTATGGATGTGACGACACACGGATTTCGTAACTAAGGGATGAGCTACATCCTGTATTCTATGGAATGTTATCGACTCTCTATGCTGGAGCAGGTCTTTTCCCTAGTGAATTATGGTGTAACAACAGTGAACTATGCTTTAAAATGCTCCTATTAATTAATGCTGCTAGGGAACCGCTCGCCACATCACACTTCTTGCTGGAATTTGATTCCCCGTATTTTGAAACCACTCAGAGCCCCGTGGCACTCTTGATTCAGCCACGGGGCCCGTAGACCTCACGCACATCGGAAAGTCATGGGAATAAGCGGCGTGCTTACTCCAGTGTTCCCTCCAATGGCAGTTGCATCTTTCGGTCATGGCTTTACGGGACACACTTGTTTAGGTCACATATACAGAATGGCAAGAAAGTGTAATGCAGTTCTTATGGACCTGCACTGATCGAGACCGCGACCTAATGTCGATCGGTCGAGTGTTGCTGTGTGGTTGAAGCGTCTGCGATGGAACAAATGGGCACAAGGGATACCTGGGCCTCAGGAACATGCTAAATTTTACCATAAACTGTTTTCATGTCCATGCAGGCCTTTACAAGGGTATTTTGTGTAATGGTGTGTTTTCCACTATCATCAAAATCACTCTTATTTCAATTCATGCGGTATCTTTTAAATGTGTTAAAAAGGTTTTTATAGTAAATTTGTGTACGTGTTAAAGCAAGTACGGTAAGTGGGGCAAGTGTTATATGTTTTTTTTGTGCAGTGTAAGAAAGTATTTCCCATGGCTTGCCTGTCCACCTTCGCCGACTGGCACGCCACATGGCGCCAACAGTCAGTTTTCCATGTCTCAAGAGTGTGGACATGCGGAGCAATATTGTTACATTTTTGCGTGCCTGTGCCTCAACGTCTCATCCTCCCATGGTTTGAATAACCTGGGGAAGCTTAAGTATTTCACAGTAATAATTTTTTGCATAGCTCCGTGTTCACAGTGTAACCCTACCGGCAGGTCAAGCCTAGAAATGATAAAAGTTGTCTTTGTAGAAGGACAGAAAAAAATCCATTGATTTACACTAGAATGTGTCTGTATCTTCATTCAGGCAGCTTTCAAGCATTTCGGGGCATGGGACACCACCATCCTGCTGAAAGTGTAACATGTCTTTATAAAGGTACTGTGTTTCTTTAATTACCAAGTGTTTTACAGTTGTGTTTTGTATGGGTGTGTGATTCGCCCTAAGAATCCACTGCATAGTACACGTGCTTATTTCAACTTAACCTGAGGAGTACAACACTGGAAGAATGCTGCCTTTTGTCGCCGGCACACAGCTGTAAGTCATCAGAGTCAGTTCTCCACTTTAAATTGGCATTGTTTATTTGCAATGCCTGGCACCCAGGTATAATAACAAACATCCCAAAAAATTCTTGGTAATTAAATTTACTGCTCTGCAAAACCCACTTAATCATGTTTCATCCCAAACGTGTGGCATTATCTTACAGCTTCCTTTTCACTATTTGACCGTTATTCCACTCCACAGTGTCAAATGTCACCCAAATTTGTGGCATAACCTTCCACTAAATATTGCCAAGGACAAGAGAATCAGCAATCACATTGATGTCGCCTCGACAGCATCTGGCGCCAACCTGATACAATCAAAACCTAGACTTCACCTTGACTGCCCCCGTAAACTATTCTACCCTTTCCCAATGTCCCGCAGGAGTCAGTGTTTAAGGGGACGGGCTCTAACAATAGCTGCTTTCAGCTGCAAGTGTTTTCAGCAGGACTCAAAATAAGCACATGTCTGTGTGTTTGTACCTTGTCAGTAGGGGCGTGTGCGTAGCCCTGGTAATCCACATCAAAAGATGTAATAGTAATTAGCAGTTTGCCGGCAAAACATCACTGCAAAAGCACGGCGTGTACTCATCCCATGGATTACCATTTAGTAAACACCCAACAATAGCACTATTACATTGTCAGCAGTGATAAGGCAGAGGTTGATGGTAGGCTGGCGGAGCGAAATAGTGTGCTTTTAATGTTGAGATTTGGGGTAGGAAATGAACCATAGTTTCTCACGAAACCTTCTACTGACAGATTGTGGCACCAGGTATTGCAGTGGCAATACCAACTATTTTCAGTAGAGAAGAATCCTCTTCTCCAGGTCGCGTGCTGTCAGCCAATACGCACCTTCATTATGCTTTCTATGCAGTGAGTTCTCAGGGCGATTCACACGGCCATATTTAGTTACACGAAGATAAAAACATTCTGAAAGACAATGGAAACACTTGCATAGTACACTCAATAAAAAGACAAGAAAGATTGGGCCTGCACCCCTATAGCCATAGGTAAACCGAAAGAAGCCGCAGACACTTCACGTTAATTAACAGGGTTTTATTAAAGTGTTTCTCTGGGAAACAATTGCCACATTCACTACTGGGATTAACCCAACAGTACGGTTACAGTGTTACAAATGTCATGTGACCACAACAAATTAAGTTGAACAAATGCCTTCCAAGGCAATGCTATTCCGGGATACAGGAGGAGTGAAGTATTGGGCAGTAAAACACACAATGTTCCTGTAATCTAAATATCAATTGCAGTAAATGGTTGGATACAAAATGTTGATATGCCGCCCAAGCTCGCGAAATGCTACCCCGTCGGTCCGCACGTCCGACTCCTCAAGACACGGTTGTATGACTAAATCTCTCACCGTGGCGCACTGGCCAGTTTGAGGAGGGCACCAGTTCGTGCAAACTACTTTCCTTCACATACAAAACCAGCAGAAACACACACACACACACACACACACACACACACACACACACACACACACACACACATATATATATATATATATATATATATATATATATATATATGTTTCTTAAAATCAAACAACTCTTATATAATAAATTACAGAAATTACAGAAACCTTTTAATAAACATATTTCACTGTGTGACATGAGATGACGGTGAAACACATTAAAAACAGGAATGATAGAAAAATAATATGTACACTTAAGCTCGTGATGTGCTTAAATTACGTTATGGCTTCATGCAGACTCATTGCGTGGACATCCGCCCGTGAGTATTCCCTAATTATTCCCTGATTTCACAGGTTCTATTTCAGAACACATGCATGTGGGCTCATGTGTCTGCAATGCACTTTCCTGCACTGCTCTGTAGCCATGCATTTTTGCACGAGCGCACCGGTGAACAATATTCACTGCACTTGTGAAATAGCATACTTCTGTTTACCAATGTGGGAAAATTATTAACCAGTACGCACCAGCATCCGGTAGAGCACTGATCATTCCAGCAACTGACGTTAAACACCACAACCCCCTTCGAGTCTGTTTGCAGCCATCAACTCACTCGCAGCAGGAGCACCTCCTCAACTCCCTGTGGTGAGGACGCAGCACATATGCATCCCTAAGCACCGACAATTTGCTGGACTTCTGCTGCTGCTGGGTCTTCACTCTGTGGTGTGCTGTGGCAACAATGCATGTAGTGCATTCCTTCTTTGGCTGTCTTCTCCTCTTCATTCGTTGGAGCAGTAGCGAGCCTGCCAACCCGCTACTCTCATTGTCTTCCTCACTGCTTGCTTCGTGCCCTGCTTCTTCGTCCTACTGCTGCTGGGACCAATTGCGACCCAGTAGCGTTACTCTGGCAGGCTTGTCCTGATTCCATGCCTCTAGGTCCTCCACTTGTGCCATGCTGATAGTGGGCTTTACAACAGAAAAGGCCAATTTCTCCCCTCCCATGTCTCCTTGCAGTGGAGTAAGTGCTGTTCCAAGCTCTCTCTCTCGTATGGCTGCACTTGGCAGCGCTGCTCCATCGGATGGTCGGTTGCGGGTTACCGAGCACACCCTGTCAACACCTGTGTGTCTGGTGTCACTGGACCCTATACGCCCCCTTCAGACACACTGGCCCTGAAGTGCCGCACAACCTTCTCCTACTGTGACCCCACCAGTGGGCTCGTCAGCGCCTAAGCCGCCGTGAAGCTCCTGGTCATCCATCTCCTGTGTATGATGTTCCATCTCCTCCCGCTGCATATTTAAATTGGGAATACCATTGGCATGACTCTGCTGCATTTGGCATCACAGTCTCCCTGGCATCTGGTGGTCTTGCCTCCTCAGTAGGTCCGGAACCACTTTCACCTTCTCTCACATCCTGAGCCCGCTCGTCGCGAGCTTGGCCATCGTCACCATTTACCGTATCCTTTCATGCTGTCCAGGTACGTCTTCGGTGGCTGTCCGAATTTCGTCCCAATATATCCTATTCGATTTCCTCCCTATCCTAATCAGGTATATTGTCTGGCCAATCGATTGTACAATGTGGTGTCGCCCTGTCCATATTAACACGAATCCCCCGCAAAAAATTTTGCACTGTGCCAACTGTGGATGTGCTTTAACATACACGACCTAACCTGGTATTAATGCGGCTGGCTGTCTTTTACTCTTTGGTAGCCACCTGGCTGCGTACTGCACCTGCTGTTCCCATTGTTCCTTGTACCTGCAGTGGCGTCTCTCTTCTCATGTGCCACTAGTTTCAGTAATGCTACTTTCCTTCACATACTGACAATTTCTTTCACTGGGAAGTGTGATATTTTTGGCTAGTAGGACTTCGGCAGGGAATTTTCCAGTATCAGAATTCACCCTGCGATGGATCGTGAAAAGTGCTGCGAGCAGGTGTTCAGCCCAGCTTGTATGCTGCTCACCCATACGGAGCTGGAGTTGCAACTTCAACTCCTGGTTGCGTCTCTCTACAGGGATCGCCATGGGTGATAAATCGCAGTTTTCAGGTGCCACACTCCCCAGACATGCACAACTCTCGCCATCACTTCCCAGTAAATGGTGTCCCATTATCCATTAGTATTTCCTGGGGTATCCCCAACACGTAAAGAACTCATCCTCCATACACTTCGGAATCTGTCTTTCTTGTTCTGTGTTTATCGGATATGCTTCTATCCAGCATGAGAAGCTATCCATCCCAACAAGAATAAATCTTTTCCCCTGGCTGGCTTGGTGTACGGTCCCATCACATGTAAACACTTAGTTTCGAAGGGCTAGTATGGTTGCCTTGACTGCTGCTGGTTGCCATCTGTGCAATGCATCTTAAACAAATTGCATTTCCTGCAATGCCTTACATCATTCTGCACACAGTCATTAAGGCAGGGCCAAAAAATGTTCCAACATGTTTTTGAATGTTTGATCCGGCCGGTCCTACGGTTTTACAGGAATGAGCGTGCTCGAAAATATCTGTTCGACATTCTGCGGGCACATAAAGTCGCCATGTTTGTTTATCTAGCGGAGAGCATGTCTCCATGTGCCCCTCCATCACGTGCCCCTCCATCACGTGCCCCTCCATCATGTGCTATCCTTCCATGTGCTGTTGTTCACACTTCTATATCATTTCAAGTGCAAATTCTGTGTTTTCCTGTGTGACTACAATCTCCTGATACAAATCTGCTACTAGCATGTCTTCCTTTACTATGTCTATCCAGTTGTTTCGGGTTTTTGTGGGTGGTTCTTGCATAACTGGCGATAGGACTTCTTCCTATTCCACCTCATCTGTTACCGTTACTGTGGCGCTCGGCGCACGAGACAGAGAGTTGGCAATCTCATTGTTTTTGCCTGGCACATGTAAAATTCTGAAATCGTATGCCTGCAGTAATAAGGCCCACCATGTTAACTTGCTCCTTACTTCTCTCATGTTACTCAGCCATAAATGACAGCGATTGTCAGTTCGTAACGTAAATCTTCTGTACTCTAAGGATGGCAGGTACTTGCGCACTGTCCATATGATGGCGAGACATTCCTGTTCGTTTATGTCGTAATGCCTTTCTCTACTACCCAGTTTTACACTTGCGAAATCAATTACGCACTTCTTCCCTGCATCATTATATTGATATAACATGGCATCAGCGCCTCCTGGCTGGCGTCTGTTTGCAGAAATAAGTGGCGTGCTGGGCCGTACCTTGCTAGTACAGGGCACGACCGGAACTTCTCCTTGATGGTGTGGAAAGCAGCTTCCCCACACATACTGCTTTTCAGGTAACAGCAGGTCCGTGAGAGGCGTGATGATGAAGACGAAGTTCTCGATGTGCTCCTGCAGCCCATTGATTAGACCAAAGAAATTTCTAAGCTACTTGTGGGTGCGCGATGCTTGCTGACTGTCAATTAGCCCTAGTTGTCCAGGGTTAGGCCTGTTTCTGGACTCGTTCACAATGTGGCCTATAAATTAAATTTCCCTCTTCCCTATGTGACACTTCTTTAATGCGTATGTAAAGCCATTAGTTTCTAACCCCTCAAGAACAAGTGAGAGGTGGTGCAAGTGTTCCTCCTATGTTTCGGACCAAATAACTATATCGGTTAGATAGGCGGGTGTAAATTCACCGACTAGGCCGTTTAATACTCAGACCACCATGCTCTGGAAAGTTGCTGGAGTGCACTTAAACCCAAAGCACATAACACAAAACTGGTACCTTCTACCATCGGGAGCGGCAAAAGCTATCTTTTCCCAGTCTTCCTGGAGTACCGGAATCTGCCAGTAGCCACTACGTAGGTCCAGTGGTGTCATGATATTCGCCTTCCATAGTGAACTCAAAGCATCCTTGACACTGATATAAGGCTATATAGTGCTGAACATAGCCTGGTTAATGACCCTGAAATCAACACGGAACCACCAGGTCCCATCCTTTTTCGGTGCTAGTGTTATTGCGGGATTATACCGACTCTTAGTCAGTTCTATTACTTAGTCTGCCAGCATTTCGGCTATCTACTGTTTAATTATTCTTGCCTGATGAGGGAGGTAGCAGAGCTGGCTGCTAAAAATTGGTACATCCTTTGTTAAGGGTATCATATGCTCCACTACGGTGGTTCTTCTTAACGCGACGTGATTTGCAAATACTAGTTTCCTCTCCCTCAATAAACGCTGAAAAGCAGTTTGATGTTATACAGATATGTTATGCTCGCGTTCGTTCTGTTTTACCTCTGGTACATGGAATACTCTACAACTATCAACATTGTAAACAGTTCTCCATTCCTTATCGCCAAAATGAATACGTCTTTCTGTTGGCTCTACTATTTTGTTTTGTTTGGCTAACCAAGGCACTCCCAAAATGTCATCTTCTGTGATCTCATTCGTGACTATTGCTGTAGTAATAATTTCTAGGTCCCTAATCTTAATTGTGACTGTTGCTTGACCTATAGGTGACTTTGTATTCTGACCATTAGCTAAGAGAATATACTGTCTAATTGAGTTATTGTCACAGGTGTTTAAGAAATAGCTTTTACACACATTATGGGACACAACTGTGTCTACAAGTGCATGGCACAACAAATCATTTACATGAACATGACCCTGATAAATTTTTCCATCGTACTACTGACCTTGTTGATGAGCGCTCTCTGAAGTGTTATTGCCAGGCTGTCATCCTGGGGAGGAGTAAAGCTCACGGCAGTCGGCCTTACCCCTGCGACCAGTTTCCCTGCTGTTCTGCATTTCTGGCTGTTTCGCTGTTCCGGCATGCCAATGGTATAGCCGGCCTGGGCAATACCTACATGGCCACGGGGTGGCCGGGACTGATCCCACTGTACGGACCTCTTCGTACCCTAGGAGACACTCGTGTTCGGCACACTGTTACTGCCCTGTGCACGGTTCTGAAAACTGTTCAAGTGGTTGTTCGCTTTTCTCACTTGTACATCCTGTCGATTTACCCGGTTCTGTCCTCCACGGAAGTTCCCGTAGTCGCGACGCCCGTTGCACTCCCGTCCACTTCCATCATATTGCATGCTCCGTATTAGAATCAGGGCAGCCCTCATTACCTCCTCTAATCCACTATTGAGTAGCGGGATTAGGGCTATCCTGTAATCGGGCAAGGCTATCTCTGTGATAACTTCCAGGATGTCTCTCTCTGCTAGTTCCGGCTTAAACGTATTTACTAGGTGTATCTTGCAATTTATGAAGGAAGTTATGGTTTCCCCTTCCTGTTGCTGTTGCATAGTTAGTTTACTCTGGGCCTGTATGGATGTGAACGTGCCTCCAAAGCTGCAGTGGAATGCGTGGAGGTGAGACCGTAGTGTATTATCGATTTCCGCCACTGATTCGCTTCCCCTTCGAGCTGTTTGTCTACACAACCTGGCTATTCCTTCTGCGAAATACCACAGTGTTGCAGATGTGTAGTACAGTCGCTCATAAAAGATAAAGGATCTTCTCTCAGTTGGTCAGAAAAAGTTTATAAAGTCTGGAAACGAGTAACTGTTGGTCTGAAATGTATATCCGGTCTGCTGCATTCACTGGTTATCGTATCTGCAGCTTTGTTTACACCTTCCGTTGCAGTGTTTAGATTTGTTGACACAGGCAGAAATTGCGTTTTGTTGGGTACAACTGCCGGAAAATTTGTGTAGTTCAGAATGGAGTAACCTGCTTGCATCTGTGGTACATAGGATGGGTTAACCAATTGTAATCGAGGCGTTAATGGAAACATCGTTGTCGGTCTGGGAAGAACTACTGGTGCTGGATCTCTTGTGGTTCCACATTCGTATTCTGAATAAGTAACACTAAGTACATTGCCTCCCTGAGGGCCGTGCAATGCCAAAATGTAAAATACTCCCGATCTGCTATTACTTGTTCCTCTTCGGTTTGGCACTTGTGGTGAACCATGATGTTACATGTCTTGCGGTGCTGTATCCCTCCATTCATCAGTCCCTTGCAATCGGTTTTCTCACATGCGTTGATCCATTGCAGTTCTGCAAAGAAATTATCCCAATTATATGTTACATGTTCCTGCTTAATTGGTGGTAACAATTGGGTGATTCCCAGCTCACAATTACTCTAGCACACTTCCTAAATGGATTACTTCTCTGTAGTGTTTGAAAATACAATCTTCACAAGGGAAGGGGTCGCCAGCAGCTAGGGTGGACTAACGATTTTCCCTTTAGATAGGGCTCAGAGAATAATGAAATGAGACAGAAATGAACAAGTTACATAAACACATTTGATTATTTGGCATCAATAATGCTGACTCGTCAGGGCTCATCTTGCCGCATGTGGTTAGTTAGGTGACGGCCTATACCCATCCCAGCTAGGACAGAAATAATGTCACCGTACAAAATTATGTACAATAACATAAATACCCTTGGGAAATTATGGGGGCACCCCATGAGTGGTCACAATAAACACGCAAGTGCGCAAAAGTAGAATCCGATCGCAGTGATTATGCTGGATAAGCAGCTGGCATGCGCATGCTCAACTTCACAGTACAAATCATTTACAAGAACATCTTTGTTGACAACATGCACTTGAATTAAGTTGGTCTCATTAAATAGTTCCTGTATGTCAGCTGGAAGGAAATCATTCCATTCGGCATTATCCACCACAATGACGTCCATGTTTGGTGTTCATATTAGCGTGTTGGCCACCTGGCTGTCCTTCCTGGGGACTTAATCTCCCTGAATGCAATTTCTTCTGCGTCACCCCATAAAAAACCGTTTCAGTGGTGAAAGTAGATTTGTGAACTGTGTGGTCGCCAGTTGATCAAGCCGAAGAACTTGTGTGATTACTTACACATTCGTAATGGTGGATAGTTTTGATACAACTGTTCAGGGTTAGGCTTGTTTCTATTTTCCACCACTACATGTTGCAGGAAATCTAGTCTACCCTTACCAATGCGTCATTTGTTTGTTTCACACATAAGTCTGTTTTTGTCAACTTCTCTAATATCACTGGAAGGTGGTGCACGTGGTCTTCCCAGCTGCCAGACCACATAACTTCGTCATCCAAGTATGCTAAAATAAACTCGCCGATGAGACTATCCATGACTCGAACCATCATTGACTGAAAAGTAGCGGGTGCACACATTAACCAGAAAGGCATAGCGGAAAACTAGAATAGTCTCCCACCTAGGATTGTCAAAATGGTTTTTTAGCTGTCTTCCTGCTTTGCCGAAATCTGCCAATATGTGCTGCGCAGATCAAGGAATGACAGAATTTTTGCTTTTCCCAGTGAACTAACCACGTCTCTAACACTGATATATGGCAGCAGTGTGTTGCACATCACCTGATTGATGGGAAACAATCTATGCAGTAGTGACCACTCTCATTATTTTTTGGTGCCAGTGTTATTGTTGACTTGAATTTACTGCTCGATCACTCTGTCGGCTAACATTTCCCTAACTTGTTCAAAGATGATATGGGATTGGTGAGGCATGTAACTACGCTGGTTAGTGTAGAAAGGCTCTTCTTGCATAAGCATGATTTCGTGTTCAGCTACAATTGTTCTATAGAATGCATCATGTTTCGCAAAAACCTCTTTGTTCTCTTCCAACAGGCGCTGGACTGCTGCCTATTGTTGTGGTGAGGTATTGCGATAAAACTCTGTTAGCAAAATCTGAGATAGGCTATCAGCTGTCTTCTTATCTATGTTATAAACTGTGCATCTCTCTTTAGCACCATAATGTATCTGTCCTGCAATCGGTTCTAATATTGAGTTTTGTTCCTCTAACCATGGCACACCCAGTATAGATTCCTCCCTTATCTCTGTAGTGATTATTGCAGTTATTATGGTTTTCAGGTTGCACACTCTGTAACTGTAGCTTGCCCTATCGCTCAGCTGCTGTGTCGTGCAGTAGCGAGCCAAATTACTAGGTTGGTTGGGAGTTACATCACTCTTGTTTACGAAATTTGGACTGACAAAGTTGTGCGAAGCGACTGCATCAATAATCACGTGGTAAGGTTGCACATTAACATACACATGTATGCGAATTAACTGTGCCATGTTACTACTAACCTGTTGAATTAGAGCCTGATGTGGTGTCAACTCTGTGTTGTGCTGCGGGACAGGGGTGTCAAGGGCGTCCAGTCCCCTCATCACTACTTACCACATGCCTGGTTTCTAGATGCGGATCATTCGTAGCTGTCAAAATGGGGGTTATTAGGGCACTGGATGTGCCGATGTGCTGTTTCAAGTGACTTAGTTTTATTCCACTTAACGTACACTTTCCCATCACTCTTGTTGCCATTTTCAATTCTGCCATGGTTAGAACTACGGCGTGCACTATTATCACTATGATGCCATCCATTTCCCCCTAAACCGTTTGCCTGCTGTCGCCAGCAGCCGCTGCAGCCACCAGCACTCTACCGAATGTTTGTGCGCCCAGTCGTGTAGTCCACCGCAGCTGTGACACCGCCAAGAGTTTAGTTCCGAGTGCGGGCATGGGACAATGGAAGTGCTTGTGACATGAGGAAGCAAGAAAGTGTAAATGAAGAGTAAACTACGTACGTCTGACTTTTATAAGAAGACCCTGTGAAATGGTGCCTACGTGAATTAAAATTTTACACCAAAATGCTCAATTACGCCCACTCATGAAACTGAAATTTAAGGAGCCCTAACATATTTTAATGCTCCTGCGAGCTTTAGTTTCAGTGTTTGTCATTTTCTATTAGTTGTCATTTTCACGTGTTTCACCCTCATTCCATTCCATGCAGTGTTTTGTACTTATTATAGGGTTCCTATGTCAAGGGTATTTATATATGTGTTGATTGCAGTTCTTAGAGTAACATAAGAATGTATTCTGAAATTTGTGCCAGTTAGAGTCTATTGCAATAGACGCTAGCTTAAGGAACCTTGTTTTACTACTACTGCCCAAGTTTATTCACTCCTCCCTTCTCGTGGAATAGCATTGCCTGTGAAAGCATAATTTATCAGTAAATCTTTGTTAAGCCCAGCAACTTGTAATAGTTTGCTCCCTAGAGCAGTTATAAAACCCTGTGATCTAATGTGAGAGGTATGTGTTCTCATTCGGGTTGCCAACAGGCCATAGGATCGTGGGCTCTCACCTTTACCCCCATACCTTGAGGGTAATGTGTCGGTGCTTTTGCGTAATATTTTCAGTGTTTTATCTACATATAACTAAATATGGATGTGTGAGTCGCCCTGAGACCTCACTGCATAGGTTTTTGGTAAAGAATTTTTATTGGTATTAATTACGACGAGCGGGGCCTGGAATGACATCGTCGTGGACGTCAGTACACTGCCTGAAGGAGTCTGCTCTACCAGAAACTTGACATTGCAGCCTGTCAATGTCTGGCGCCCACAACTTTACTTCAGAGGTGGTGAGAAAACTCAGTTGAAATTCCTACTAACTGCCAACCTCTAAAATCGAAGAACTTTTGCTCCACTACCTACCATCAACTGTTGTTTGACACAGATAATTTGTTCAGTTTTGGTCTGAAATTTTGTTTTTGTTTTTGGTCTGATTGCTCACATTGCTTGCTGTTGTCATCGCCCTGCATCTTGTATCGCCATTGTGTGGCCCTGAATCCGTGACACCGCTGACCCATGATTCGCTCAAGGATGATCGCTGCCCTCAATAGCTCTCCCACACTGCTATTAAGGAATGGTATTAGTGCGGCATTGTATTCTGGCAGAACTGTATCCACTACAATCTCCAAGGTTTCCCACTCTGGTAGTTGAGAGTCATAGCTCTTTATGGGATGCACATTATGGATGATGAATACGAGCAGTTGTTCCCTGGCTGCTGTTCCTGTCACATCAACATGCTTTATGCGTGAAGTGAATCAAACGTACAACCATACCAGCACTGAAACGAATGCACAAACTCTTCCCAGATGAGTCCATAGTGGTTAATTGCATTCCACTACTTTTCACCATCTTGTAGTTGGTTGCCTATACAGAATGTCCAATCATCTTTGCACATGTCATACCTCTGTAGACATGAGGTTCATTCCTCTAGGAAGGCTGAGTGATCCTAACTTACTGTTCCTGTGAATGTTGATAGTGTCTGGAAGCTGGCTGGTTTCCAGGTTAGGTGTGTTAACTGTGGCTTGGCCGTTCTTTTGCTTACTTTCTTGCGACCAACCATGGACTGTTTTTTACCCACAGATGTTTGCTTGAAACAGAGTCACAGGAAATGGAGTTGGTAACATTGCATATATTTTTGTGGGAAAACTTGGGTTATGTAATAAGCTGGTAATTGTGTTAGGTACGGTGTGAGCTATTGGATTGGTAGAGGTAGTCGATGCCGTGTGGTTGAGTGAAAATGAGCTAAACAGGTTTCGGGGGTGGTGGAGGTGAGAACTGGAATGAATTTACCTGACCACAAAGATGAAGTTGTAGAACGATGACTTGTTGAGTCCCTGGGTGGCGGGCCATACACACAGATGAAATCTCCTCGCCGATGAATTTGTTGACTTCTGCCGCGATTATTACAGTCCCAATTAAGCTGTAATATTGTTGTTTGTTACATGGTAGCCGGTGGTTTGGGAATGCAGCATGCTGATTGGAATTTTGGGGGTAACCTTGCAAAAAGGCTTTAGCACTCGCATATGTGGATTGTTAGGGCCAACCACACGCCCATAAGCAACTGAATAACTGATTATGCATGTGACACCGGAAAAAAGTTTTTGTTCTGCCTGTTACCAGCTCTAGTTCGTATTTATTCACTATGTGGTTGGGCACACTGCACAAACACTGCAGACACAAAAGTGCCGGAGTACTTGATTGTGTCTGGCCAATCAAGGTACATTTGTAAACAAACCTACTTGCATGGTGCAGTTGACCTAGTGACATGAATCGCGGAGAGGGGAGGGTCGCGTCTCCTCTCGCAGCTGTCCTCTCAGCTCGCACTGTAAGGGAGTAATGACCAACCGTCATATGAGTGATGGTGAAGCGTGGAGTGGGAGGAGCACCTCCCGCACTCAGACATCGATGCTCTACCAGTTGTTCTGGCATGCACCCATTACTTTGTTTACTATGCTGAGTGGATGATGAGCGATTGTCATCATGCACCATCCCGAGATGGCTGCTTTCTGCTCATGCTCCATCCTCACTGCTACAATGGCAATTTACTACCTCTGTGTGCTTTTCCTTGCCGAACCACGTGGCGTCTTTATCGAAAACCTAAGTCATTTGGAAGGTTTCGTGCCGCCGCTGCTGCTGACTTTGCTGATCATCCATGTTATTACTTCATTGCAGGCAGTGAAGGAAGAGCGACGGGAATATTCTTGCAGGAAAACTTAGGAAATTTTCAGAAAATTTGTGGCTGGAATTTGGCGTTTTTTTTTTTTTTTTTTAGGTTTCTGGGTTTAAGATGTGGTAGGATTACATCACAAAGTTGAGTGGCATCTTGATGGGGTGTAGTAGTGCCTTAGTGGATAGAGGCAGGCTTTGACAAATTTTAAGTGAGGAAAATTGTTTAAGAGGCACATTTTCGCAATGTTCTTCGGAAATGTGATGGTGAATGTCCGGAGTCGATTTGAGATACTGCGCAGTGTAGCACTCTCTTTCCTCCTGAATACTAATTACTCTTAATCTCGATCCAACATTAGCCCTGGTACACCACAATAGGTGGCAAGGGGCGTACATGGGGGCTAGTCGAGATGGTGGCTAAATAAGTAATATAATTTAAGAAAATACATATCTTAACTATAACAACAATTCTGAATAACAAGACACAACATACATTACAGGACAATAGAATTACATATTTCGTTACTGACAATAAGGATACAATTATGTTATGCCACAAGGGCTTACAGTAAGAATACAGTTGAAGTATGAGGTTACAGTTATGTTATAAATTATACTCATCAATGATTAACTGGATTCTCAATAACCACAGCTATGACCTAACCTTACTGCAATTACTTTACAAGGGGAATGGGGACGATGGCTCGTAACAGGAATGGCTCCCTACTGCAAATACATTTATGCTCAGCAGATATATCTGAAGTTCTGGTAGGCCTCAGAGCTCACTGGACCTAAGTCGTCTGCTTCCTCTTTAGCCTGCAATCTCACTCACAAGTATAAAGCATCATGTCACGGTGCCATCTGGTGGAAGGGGGCAGCATTGCGCAGGGGCACTTTTATAGCTGGGCCAAGTAGGGCAAGATTGTGGCATTGCAGCGCCCGGCCACAGCTATATCCCACACGACCTAAAGTGCTGTAGCACCGCCATATGATGCTACATAAGGTACAAAGTGTTGGCATATATACTTGGTTTATGAAGCCCTTGACCTGCCGTGGTCTCATGAACCGTGTACACGTCATCTGGCTTACTGGAATTGATACACACACATACTTCTTCGCAGTTTTCCACATACGAGATCTCTGCCCGCAGCTGTTGAGTGGCGACCGTGTTGTTATAAATGCAGGAATGTGCTTGTAGGAAATCCTACGAGAACACATCCAGATTCGGTGTAGGGCAAAAGCATTTTGTGCACAATTATGATGGTTTGCCACATGATATTAGCCAGCCCAAAAACTCGCGATTGATATCGTAGCACAGTTGACGCAGATAAGTCATGTTGTCATCCATCATTATTATTTTGCCAGCTTTAGAACACCTTCTACGTAGAAAGTTTCAGTTCAATCAATGCTGCCTCACTTTGCTTCTTGACTTAATACACATTTCCATCAATTTTAGGTAGACAGTTGTCTTATCTTGAAAGCTTTTTTTTTCCCCCGACACAATAAGTACTATCATATGATAAGGCTGATGTACACACAATAAAACTACGTTAATTAAAATTACTGCCCTGCTATTATTACACGAGGGGGAGTCCAATTCTACCAACTTTAATGCTGCTATATTTTAGTTTATCTGATAATTTTTCTGAGTTCATAAATTCTGTTTTTAGTACACATGCAAATACATTATAGTTGATACCATCCAAGGCCTCCTCCCTAGACCGTTTGCCCGCTGCAATGATGAACCTGCACCGACAAGATGCGTGCTCTATGCAGAGAGCCTTAGTGTGCAGTGTTGGTGATGAGTGTCAAGTGGTGTAGTGTTAAGTAGGGCAAGCCACAGCAACAGGGGGCAGTTCAGTGTAACTTATGTATGTTCAGTCATTCACCAACTCCGCATGGCGGAGTGATATATAAGTAGGACCAGATTGTGTTGGAAAACGTAATATTAAATATTTAAGTGTTCACGCAATTTGCAAGCTCATTAAAAGGCAGATCGATGCTAGTCTTGATGCATACTCATTTTATCAGTGTTCTTTCTGTTTGTTGTTTGTTTACATTACACGTGTATCACCTTCATGTCATCCATTAACACATTTTAAGGATTTGTTATGTTATTTACAGCTTATTTGAATTTATTGTGTACCTCCCGTCCCTGGGCTTTACCCTAAGTAGGTTTTATAGTGTTGTGTATGAGAAAGTAGTGCCATGTGGTGCCCAGGCCTGCCAAGACCAGCTTGCATGCCAAGTCAGTCATCGCACTGCGACTGGAGGGGTGAGTCGTATCGTCGTGTCTTGCGTAGTGCGTGGCAGGGTAGAATTCAATATTTGTTACCAATCATACAAACTGCAATAGACTGTAATATTCCGGAACCCCTTTTGTTTTTACCACCCGGGGACTTCACCCCTTCTCTCCCGGTTGGTTTAGCAATGCCACCAGGCACTTAATTCTCACGTAACTATTGTGTAGGCCATGTGGCTTCAATCTGTATTAGCGCTACACTACTGATCGGTGAAGTTCGGTGTCGAATGTAAAGTTACTTTCTTTGAATAGTGTATAGAGTCATGACGATAAATAACATCACTGTAACTGTGCATGTCAATTCCGTCTACGCCTTTGGGGGCATAAGGGCACGGGACCGTCAAATCCTGCCATTTGTGAATTTTTTTTTTGGCATGTCAATTCCAAGTGTTCTGTATGCAATATTTCCAAGTCAACGTAGTTAATCCAGGCGGAGTGTGGTTCGCCCTAAGAGTCCTCGAAGATTTCCATTAGTGTTTTCATTAATTAATCTACAAGCAGCAAGAAAGGCTGGCATTCGTCGTTGGCAGCATGACCCAGAATTTCAACAGAATCAGCTCTCCAACTTCGGCACCTCCTCTTGCGATACCTGGCACCGGGCAATACCTAACCTATTTTAATATTTTACACTATAAAGCGCCTCTTCGTTTCTCCACTCCATGGAGACACCTAACCTGGTGTGATAATTTACTTTATGATGTGAAAATGTGTTGTACTTATGGGTCCTAATTTACACAGTTAAATTACTTTAATCATTTGCAAATTATTGCACACAAAACTTCATATCAATACTTCAATAGCAATTTATTTGGCCCTTGTTGAAATTGAAGAAAAGTTTAAAAGTACATGCAAATGGGAGTCGCACCTAGATATTGCCACAATATCACAATGCATGACGTATACTCGTCGCCAACCTAGCCCGTTTTTCAAACCGACCGCTCCGTCATTTCTGCAGTTCACATAGACACTCTGGATAATTCACAAGGGGAGTGTGTTCGTAAAGCACGCAGAGTCCAAGGTTAAGTGAAATTCAGCAGGGCAGGTTAGGGTAATTGGCGTGATGGAGATTGACTGCGTACAGCCAATCTCCATGTTCCAACACTGAACTGCTTTTCTCCATCAGGTCAAGGGAAAACGGCATTGTTTGGATTTTAGGTTAGAAATCCGATTTGAAATTAATTGCTTTAAAATTTATATATTTTTTCTCTAACCAATTTGCATTGCAGTTTGATTGAATTCGAATTGGTAAAAGTATTTTATTAAAATAAACATTTGTGTAATTTAAAAATCTAGATTTAAACAAATTACTTTCATCACACTTAAACTTTTAATTTTAAAAGTTCTGTAACTTTGTGGTAGGTCAATGTTGAAAATTGAGCAACAGAGAATACGTTCTCTAAGTCATCTTTAGTCTATGATCCTCGTCACTTTTCTATGGTATACAGGTAATATGATTGTCTTGATTGTCGACTGCTGGACTATGGCTGCATTGTGACAGTATTTATGTATAGTTCTTTGCACGAGGCAAGCGACATAAGTATTTTAGGAAGAGTATCTTTGGAGTCTCTCTAATACGGACAGTGAGTAATGTGCTTTCATGTTGTTGAGGATAAATGTGACGTCTAATTTCTTTTTCATTTTAATGGGATTTTTTTCTTTTACTTGAGCCACTTTTCCTCTAACGGCAGTGTTTCTACTGTGGAGAGATAATTATATAGTTGGGTGGTGGCCTAGCTTTCACAAACTGCGTTACGTTGCAGTATGTTTCAGATGCGGTTTTTGACGAAACTTGAATAGGAGTGATTGTATTTAACATCTTTATACGACAGAAAATACTATTAGAATAATTTGAAATGTAAACAGTTATTTAAAATTCTTAACACCCTTCCATTCTATGGAGAATATGAATTCTGGCTCGTACTCTTTATGAAAAGAAACCAAAACTATTTTAAAACGAGAAATTCATAACCATAACACCAGAAAAAAAAAATTAATATTAAGGCAACAAAACATGACTCAGTTTGCAAACATTGGTCCATCTATAGGTACTCTTCTTTTCAATAATCTGCCTTCGCTACATAACTAACATTTCAGCCTTCAAATGTAAATTAAAGTATATCTTCCAAGAACAGTGTTTTTGTGGTAAGTGTGGAAAACAGAAGCTTTTCTGGAAAAAAAATCATGGAAAGTGGTATAATTCCACACCACTAATTACACGTAAAATGAATTTGCTTGGGGCATCAAGATATTATAAATACAAACCACAAAAATGCAGTGGGGAGGGCAATGAAGCTCAGGAAAATTGTGGGGTAAAACAAGTGAAAAATATATACGCAATGGTAATATGTTATCACAAAAATACTTTAAATTACAAGAATATCTAACAGTAATACCTAAATTGACATTATTACTGATAAAAACTACAAATACGACAGAGGGGAGGACTATGAAGATGAGGGAAATTGCAGGATAGAATGTCTGAAAAATATGT
Organism: Dryococelus australis; assembly: GCA_029891345.1. Classification (NCBI taxonomy): domain Eukaryota; kingdom Metazoa; phylum Arthropoda; class Insecta; order Phasmatodea; family Phasmatidae; genus Dryococelus; species Dryococelus australis. The sequence goes on along the minus strand of CM056993.1, from coordinate 321,599,437 downwards.
AGGTTATAGTATTATTTTATCATGAAAATATGTTAATTGCAATAGGACCTAACTGAATAATACCTAAATACACAATATTAGCAAGACTCACACATAATTTAACTTTTTAATCTTAAATCCAAGCAGTATTTTTCAGTGCGAGGAGGCTACACTTGAAAATTTTTTTCTGGGGAAACTCCAAGCTTCACTGATTCATTACCACTTCGTGGTCACTACCTAAAGAAGAAAACAGGTACACCTTGAATCACTGTTTTGGGGTTTACTCCCCTGCTGGCACTGAGGACTCTGGCTCGGTGCGTAATGTTTGGCTACATTTGTACAGTAGTTTTATTGCGACGGGGCTACACTTGTACATTATTAATACACAATACCACAAATCAAAAAAAGTTATATATATACCACATGTAACCGGGGCGGATCCAGACTTGATGTTTTAGTGGGGGGGGGGGGGGGGGGGGGGGGCATTAATTATAAAAATACAACATATTGTAAAAAATACTATTCTACGTGTTACAATATTCTAATTGATTTATGATACATGTGGCAAAATAATTAAGTTTCATTAAAAAGTTCAAAGTGCCGAACTTTCTCATTAGCAAATCTATCTATAATTTTTCAGGATCAATTTTCAAGTCTATGTGTAGGACCTACATGTAACAGGCAAAGATCATTCAACTGCTCCTCAGTCATTCTTCGTCTAACCCAAAATCTGACTTGGTGGAGAGTAGAAAAAGTGTGTTCGGCTGTAGCAACACCAACCGGAATAGTACACACAATTTAAAGTAGCACATGAATTGTTGGGAACATGTCAGCATCACAGTCATCCATACTTCAAGCACTGTCTATGGCATTTACTTGGTCTTTTAGTATCTTCTTAATTTGGCTTCCCATAGTTTAAATTCCCCAAGAAGAGAAATCTTGATATTGTTGATGCAGAATCTTGTTGCAAAAGTTTTTTTTTTTTTTTTTTTTTTTTTTTTTTTTTTTTTTTTTTAGTGACTTCATTTCTTGCTCCATGCGTTCATTTGAAGTATTTTGTTTTAAAATACTACTTGGCATCAGAAGTCTTAAGTTTAAAGACAATAATGCTGCTGAAAATCTATCTGAAAGATCGGACAATGGAAACAAACACCTGGTGCTATCGAAACTTTCAAAATGACTAATTGCTGTTACTGATACTCTTGAAGGATTGTTGTAAACAATATTGATGAAGGTCAGAAGGAGAAGGGTGTTGTGCTAAGTGTAACCAAATACAGTAGAGTTCTCTGCTGTATTTGGTGTAACTGTGTGATGCTGGAATGAGAAAGGGGGGAAGGGAATGGGTAGAGATTAAGGTCGAAGGACGTGGGTGAACAGGTGCACAAGTGCAACTGTATGATGCTGGAAATGGAAAGAACGTGGAGGGGAGGAGTTAACCTTCTGTGCAGTGCAAACTTGACCATCAGTGTTTAATATATTGTTGCAACACAAAACAGAGTAACTGTGTGTGTTACATCTTCAGAAGCACTGGGTAAAGTGTGAATTTAAAATATGTACTATTTTTCATTTCTTACTTGGCATTTATTTTTTTTAGAGCAGTCTTGAGAGGGCCATGGCCGCTATGGCTCCCCTCTGGATCCGTCCCTGACAGACACAAAATAACATGTAAATAATTTATGTGCCATTTACTCACCTATGTAGGCAGTGGGTACAATGTTTCTGCGGCGAGCAGGAAGATGTGCATACACTTGCATTTGTCAGGATACCGGCGGTGAAACATGAACTCAGCTAGGTACCCCACGAAGTGCGGTGTGCTCCTACCATACAGAGGGAGACTATGCCTCACGTCCCGCCACTAACGTTCTATCCTTTGGGTATTCGCCGTTGTATCTGGCTCAAAGGAATTCATACTATGATTTACCTGAAGGTATTCATAGTCGTGCTCTGAAAAAAAATTATATGCACACCAACAGTAGCTTATAATTGTCGTTCCAGGCTTTATGAATTGCTTGATCACGGTCAAAAGCATCCTGCTAGTAAGATTTTTGACAGAAAAATGATTCTTATTTCTCACAATACCATCGAAAACCTACTGCCCCTGATGCAACCCCTATTATATTTAAGTTTCCCAAATTTTGCCTCGTCTATCTCAACGATAGAGCCCATGCCCCCCCAATTTGTCCTTTGTCGCACACATACACCAGTCCATCGTCGCACACATACACCAGTCCATCATTACATCGCACAAAAGGACAACCCATCCACAGTGGTAACTCTACTAACATGGCAAGTATTACTAATAATCAGGGTGCGGGGATGAGGAATCGTTAGATAAAAATACGCAATCTTGCAAATAAATTAAATACTTAATTTACTTTTTTCAGACCACGTGCCGTACCAAGAATATTTTTTAAAATTGCAAAATACCCTTTTATATTTTTTACAGGCACGTATCCTAACTGACCGTTGACAGCAAAAAGATTCACTGTCCTCAGCCAATTCAACTACTGTGGCGCATGAGTTGCACTTTACCTCACTGGACAACATGCCATGATCTACTAAAAAACCAAACAATAGTGGCCAAAACAAAGTTAATTCAACAAACTGGTAAACATTCTGGTAACACCTGTTACATAGACTATGATCATGCACAGAAGCACTCGTACTTGCAACCTCCATTCTTAAATCACAAGTCTTCACATGGATGGATTTGGACATCATAACCCACGAGTGCAGCAACACTCCTCTCACCGTGAACCGCACTGTACAGCATTTACCGTTCAACTAAACTACGATAATGCCTACACATTCACAGCACACAGGTGACTGTCAGTGTGCATTTGTTTACATAAATTATGGTACACTGGCACAAAACTATCGTACATTTGCATACCATTATTACCTTATCATGGTACAAAAGGTCAAATTATGGTAATAGTGCCATCACAGTGGTACGTCTAACATCACAGCATGGCGCTCGGAGTAAACAAAGCGAGCGAACCACTCGTATATTTAACTATTTTATTTTTGATGTTGTTGTTAATTTATCACCATGCCCCTGTAAATATCGAACACGTAAGCCATGCACAACCCATATAAATTTATTTTGTTGGTCTACGTCTCCTTCAAATCAGCCCCTATTCTTAAAACTTACCGTACTGATTTCATTAGTTTCTTATTGTGTAGTATAGTTTGTATGTTATTATGTTTAAGTTCAACATGTTCCATAGCCCTGTTGCATGCTTACTTGAAGGGGCTCTAAGGAATTAATACAATAAATAAAAGAAGTAAATAAACTTTACACACATGGCACTGTAGACTATATTATTCCAGTGCTTTTGGTAGAGGTTAGCATGGTGTGCTAATTCTGCTGTCTGAGATTGTAATATTTTTCATGATCAGTGAAGCATCAGAAATAGCAGTCTCTCTTGGTGGGATGATATGAACTACAAACAACAGGAAGAGAAGTAGCATGTCAGGAGAAAAATTAATTAGGCTTAACTTTATTACAAAAACTGCAATAATGGTAATGATTATTGCCCCTGTGTAGTTTGTGTATTAAATTCAGGCTATTTTGGATTATTTTCTTTCCAAGATGAATGAAACTTCATTATGCACTCAGGTGCATAGTGCATATAACTGTGTACTTCTGCATACTACTTGAACACCAGTTCTCTTATTTCCCATAAAGGGGCCTGGATGGGTTTTGTTAACATTAGCGTAGTCACTGTGGGGTAATAAAGCAATACTTCTGTATAGTGTTTAAACTAAACTTCATTACACACAACAGAAATTTTGGGAACGATTACCAACAACTCTACACCTGAAATGTACTTTTCCATAAGATGTCTACTTACAAACAACTAAAACATGAATAAATGTCTTGATAATCCAGAAATACCATAAAACCACATATTTCACTCAGTTATTTTCCAGAATAAATAGTTTCCTGACAACACAATCACTTTTAGTGGGGAAGACTAAATGATCGGGGAAGTTTTGGGATGAAAACATGAAAAAGTTTAAAAAAGAATTAAGTAGGCCTACATAACCCTGCACACACCCAGCGTGACCTTAAATTAAAATATCTTAAGCATGTTGATGCGTGCTGCGTTACCCCCTTCCAAGCCAGTTTGCCTGCCGCACAGCATTTCAGCAGCGCAGCTACCATCCACACTCGACCGTGCAAGCAGTGTGTCAGTGTAAGAGATGTGATGTACAGAATGCCATAGGCAGGAATGAGCAGTGCAAGTAGGGTGTGATAAAGTGCAGTGCAGCAAGTGGCCAGGACGGCAAAGCGCCACAGAGTACACATTAATACGTAGTGCAAATATGGCTTTAAATTATTCGCAAGGGCTTTACGGCAGACACAACTTGGTCTAGAATCATGTGGACACCAAAGATGCCTAATGAAGTGGCCCATTGGTTCATTAAAGCTTTGAGAGTGTTGACTTATTTCTGTTTGTTTACATTTCACCTGTTTTCACCCTCACATCTCATCCATTTGGTTGCAAGTGTTTTATGTTTTGATTCATGCAGAGGAAATTGATATAATGTTAAACTGCAAGGACGGTTAGTGGCAGTGTGTTTTTGTGCAATTTATGTGTAACAAGTAGTTCCACGTGTTCCCCCTGCTCGCCAAGCCGGCCAGCGTGTTAAGTCCCAAGTTTAGGGGATGGACTGCTGTAACCGTGTCTTGTGGTTTGCACACCCGGGCTGCCAGCTTTTTTCTCGCCAGTCATTTCCCAGCAATAGCATAAGTTTTCGAAACCGTTTTTGTTGAGCTGCCCGGGACTCTGCTCCTCACCTTCCCCAGTGCTTGCATTGCCTGGGGAAACTTAAGTTCTTCATGTAATAATTTTCACGGTCTTTGTGCCACTTTTGTACAGCTTTACCTCTACTGGCAGGTTAAGCTCCGTCCTCAATGTTAGTGCATTTCCTGGAGGAACAATGTAATGTAACCTGCAGTAAAAGCTACGCTGATTTGATGCGCGTGGTTTTATTCGGGTTTGCCTTTGGGCACTTAAGGGTGCGGGCCCTCACCATTTCCTGCTTAAAGTGTATAATGTAATGCAAGTGTTTATCATCATGTTTCAAAGTGTTCGTATTCATTTGCAAAGTAATTCAACTCATTTTAAGGTATGTGATCAACCTGGATAGGTCACAGCGTAGCCAGTAAACACACATAAGTTCACTGTCAGGAGTTATCATTTTACCACCAAAAGTATTACTGCCTTGGTCTTCGGCCTGCACAACCCTGGAAGAAGAGTCGTTTCTCCAAGAACTTCATGGCATGATTACCTGGATCATGCCTGGCGCCCGAGTAACAAAACCTCTCCAACAGTTTTCCTCGCTTAAAATTTGTCTGCTCCTCAAAACCTGCCTCTACCCTCTGAGGCACCACGACACCCTGTAAACTTTTTGGCATAATCCTATCACATCCTAAACTCAAGAACCTGGAAAACCGCCAAATATCAGCCACAAAATTTAGTGAAAAATTTCCAAAAGATTTCCTGCAAGAATTTTTCCTGGCATCTTCTTTCACTTCCCGCAACGAGGGAACAACATGGACAACCAGCAAAGTCAGCAGCAGCACCACGACATCTTCCAGTTGCCCTAGGACTCCGGGAAGGACGCTACGTGGTTCGGCGGGGAAAAGCGTGTGGAAGTAGTGAGTCACCACCATTGTAGCGGCGAGGACAGAGCGCAAGCAGAAGGCAGCCATCTTGGGACGGTGCATGATGTCAGCCACTCATCATTCACTCAGCGCAGTGGACAAAGGAGCGAGTATCGATCGCCAAGAGCCCCCCCCCCCCCGCCAGCACACCCTCTCACTTCTATGCCAGTTGGTCATTACTCCCTAATGGTGCGTGCTGAGGGGACAGCCGCAAAAGGGGAGGCGACCCTCCCCCCACCCCACGATGCATGTCACCTGGTCATCCGTGCCGCACATGCTGGTTTGTTTACAAACAAACCATGGCTGGTTAGATGCAATCAAATACCACAGCACTTTTGTGTCTGCAGTGTTTGCACCCTATGCCCAACGACATGGTGGACACGTACAAACTAGGCACCAGGTACTGCAAATGCAGAGGTCGAAAATTGTCACATTTCGTACAAGTCACTTATTTGTCGCTTTTATTTACAAATGTCATTTCCCCCCTTTTTTTTTAGACCTTTCCTAAGGTTAAGATGATGCACTTTCAGCCGGCCAGTGTTATTGGCAGTTTCATAACATCAAGACTTATTACCAAAGTGTATGTGCTATACTTTGACTTTCACTATCATTTAGTGCCATTTCTCAGTTTCTATATCATGAGTGCTCTTAAGTTGTCAAGATTGCAGTGTTTCTGTGTTCCAACATGATATCTGTAACTTTTCTTGTGAACTGTGTTTACAATAGAAAAATGAAACGTTAAATTTTGTATTTTGTGGTATATAGAAGAACTGAAAACATGTTATCTTGTATGTTGGTTTCCAATAGAACTTAGCAGGTCGTGCGATGTTGGGATTTTCTTAAGTGTTAATAGAAATAGTTATACAGTAAAAGCTCGATATAATGCAGATGTTGGGGGACATGACTCAAACCTGCATTACAGCTTTTATGCTCTATTCCAGGAGTGACAGAGTACAGTAGCAAAAAAACAGCCAGTGTTCTAATGGGTCGTGACACCTATCTGTTAAACATGGCGCAAGTGTTGTTTACTGCCATAACTCGTGAAACATTTAGTCCCTTCCTCTCAGAATGTTATTTTTTAAAAATCTGCTTCACTGGACTTCAGAGTACCAAACGGCGGGAAACCGAAGAAGAGAAACGTGGTTTGATGAAGAGGGTCACATGCATTCAAGCAAGAATGGCTAAAAAATACTGTGTTTTCCAGGCAAAGGATGTACTTATTCCACCAAGGGCAGTGTTCGCTGCAAGTTTTTCATGCAGGTTAGAAGAGGTGGGTTCACTTCCCATCCTCTGGTAGACCTGGTTTGGAAGGACGTGAGAAGGAAGCTCACGTCCAAATGAAACTAAACCAAGGTCGAATGCAAAATTGTACTGCAGATGGGTTCTATCAGTGCTTCACGTGTTGTAAAAAACATTGGTTGCTCATCTAATTTGCATTTTACAAAAAAAAAAAAAAAAAAAAGTGAATTATTTGTGGCATTACTTAAGCGTTGTCCTCAATAGCTCATCCACTCTGATTTTTTTTTTTTTTTTAATGGGAAGTCATACCGTATAGCTGCTATATACACATTATAATCAAAGTATTTGCATCATAATTATAATGATTACGTAGCACTTTATACTGTAGGAGATTAATCGTAGGCCTGTAAATGACAAAGCACAAATTTCGAGGCGTGCGTCAAATTTCGGAATTTTGTAAAAAATGGGATATAGCCGCTATAATGGTGTATAGCCGCTATAGACACGTTAGAATCAAAATGTCTGCATCATAATTTAAATGTTTATGAAGTGCTTTACCCTGTAGGAGATTAACTATAGGCCTGTAAATGATTTAAAAGCACGAATTTCGAGGCCCTCCTCAAATTTTAGAATTATTTTCCCAAAAATGGGAAGACCTACTGATATAGCTGCTATATGCACATTAAAGTGTCTAAAACATTATTATAATTATTATGGTGTACTATACCCTGTAGGAGATTTATTATAGGCCTGTAAATGACTTAATCCGTACCTTACCCAGAATCTGAACCCAGAGCCCCTTGCATTGCAATGCAGTTTTATACGAATGCACCACAGAATACGGTATTCCTTTTACTACAGTATCCCAGCGTAATTTCACGTACTTTAGTTAAATATTTTGGCATTGAATAATTGTAATTGCTTAAATGTGTTAAGTGCTATACTACACACACATACTTCATGTTAACTTGTAAGTGCCAGTAAATGCGAGACAGCAGTTCACTTGCAAGTATGATACATGGCTTGAAATGTGGTTGCGCCATTCCTCACACTGATCCAATGCCCAGACAAGATGAAAAGATTGCTACAGTAACATTTTTTGGCCTGTTTACAACCAAACATCAGAACAGGTATAATAGGGTCACATAAAAGGACCACCATGAATATTTTTGCCAAAGACATTGCACCACATCAGCGAAACTGAATATGGAAAACAGACAATATTGGCTGTAATGAATCAGTAAAGTAGATCTCGGCGCTGAAAGGAGGGAGAGCGCGTGCCCGCTCCCTCTTCCCCTTCCTCTAGTTTTCTTGACTCACGACCACACGCCTATCTGACAGCAAGCTTTCCACTTGTTTATTTATACAGGCTTGGGGACATAAATTGCCCCTTGGTATAACAGGCTGTGGTATTCTGGGGTTCCACTGTATTTTATATTTTAATTAAAACTTGTGTTTTGACAACCAATAATAGCAAAGCAGTCTGTGTTGTTGGTGGGAAACTACTAATTATAATAAGTTAAGCATAAAAATAATTAAAAAGGTGAGTATTTGCACATGTTTAATTATATTTCTGTACTAAAATAAGCTTCTTTGCTAGAAATTGTCTGCTTTAAAGTATGATCTACGTACGTATGGTTGTTATTCCAGATTAGTTTACGAACTAAAGTAAACAGGACAGGCTTGTTGCACGTTTTCATTGGTTGTACTTACGAATTATCAGTGAATTGGGAATCATTAATCCAGAAGATGTAGTTTCGTAGAACCACAATTACTGCATAATTAACGCATAACATTTAAAATTGTTAACCCAGTTTAGTAGTGACGGATTTCTTATACTTGTTCCCACATCATTTGTGATTGCAAAATCAATAGAATTAGACAACAGTTTTGTGTGATTAGTGAAACAATAGTAACGGTAGTGTGTTTAATAATGCACACGTCAGCTACAATGCTCACCTACAACAGCAAAAGCTCTTAAAAGAAGAAGTTGCGCGGAAAAAAATGGAATTGGAGGAGAAAAAAATTGAGGCAGAAAACAGAAAACCACAACTGAAAGAGTAAAGGAAACTCATAGCTGGTGCTGAAAACAAGTTAAAGGTATTGCAGAGTGAAGAAAACCAGAAGAGAAAGACTGCAGATGCACTTTTTGAAGAGGCAAATAAAAGATTAAAGAAGGCTGTGGAGAAGAAAGACATGGCAAGAATCGGTTTGGCCCAGGCTACCTTGGAAGGTGTGAATAAACTAATAAAATAATCTTCAGAGAAGAGGTTGAACATGTTCAGCACCCAGTGAACCAGAAAAAGTCTAAAATCATCCCAGATTATTTTTTGAATTTTTCAAATTAAAGTGTTTGTGGGAAGTGTTCAGGCTGAACTTCTGGCTGAATCAATTTAACCTCGGGAAATTACAAGTCTTTTGTATAATTTGTATTATACTTGTTAATTGTTTTAGCATTACTGTGTGATTATCAGAACTAAATTTTAAGAGTCCCTACATGAAGGAAAGTCGACATATGATGTTGGAGTTGGACATACGACGTGAGAGTAAGTAAATATTTTTCTGTTAATATATTTAGTCACTTACTGATCACTTATTATATCTAAAGTAAGTCACTTTTCTCACTTTTTACCTAGCACTCAACCATTTTGAGGCCTGCAAATGTAGTCGCAAGTCCAGCCTGACAAACAACCGTGCCGCGGCCGACCGCTAAGGCAAGAATAAAGGAAATCCAACAACCAGCAATTCGGACAGTAACAACCTGAACACTTTTCCAAATTATCAGCAACCTAGATTGTGTGTGGGTCTGGGAACACTACTCCGAAATTGCACCCAGTGTCAAATTCAGTACCACTGTGAGTGCCTAAATAGGAACAAAACCGTATCAGGTGCGACAACTGCAATGAGAACCTAAAGCCAAAGAATACAGCATATAATTGGGACAACTTTTTTTTCGGAATTCAAATGGCATGTCACAGTGTGTCAACAAACTGACTACAGGGGAGAAACTGGCAACACGAGCAACCAGTGCAGTAATTGCTGTGCAGTGGTGCCTGAACAGTGTCAAACAGTGAGTGATAGGCTGTCCATGTAAGGGGTGCAGCTCAAGTGTTACGACAGCACTGCCAAAAAAGACTGCAACTGTACATGCATATGGCAGCTGTCAACACACTGGCGCTGAGTGCTCAACACAACCTCTGCCAACCAGGCCTACATTACCTCTACCACTCCAACTGCTGACACAGTACCTACCACAATTACCAGCTTATTACCCAACCCAAATTTTCCCGCAAGTAATGTATGCAGTGTTACCAACTCAGTTTCCCGCACCAATGCCTGTGAATCCGTTTACAGCAACAGCTGTGGGCAAAACACAGCCCATTATTGGTCGCAAGATAGTGAGTAAAAGAATAGCCAAGCCACAGTTAACACACCTAACCTGGAAACCATCCAGAAACGAAAACCAGTCTGCTTCCAGACACTATCAACATTCACAGGAAGGGCACGACAAGTGAGAATCGTGAAGGAATGCACATTCCACCTACAGAGGTATGGCGTGTGTGAAGATGAGTGGACGAGCTGTATAGGCAACTAACTACAGGATGATGAAAAGAAGTGGTGGAGTGCAGTTAGCCATTACTGACTAAGATGGGAAGAGTTTGTGTATTCTTTTCAGTGCCGGTATAACACGAGATCCTGCTTACACAAGAAGGGCCTATATACACTAGCCTGCGTAGTTACATGCCTCACCAAGCCCGTATTATCCGTGAACAAGTAAGGGAAATGTTAGCCAATGGAGTGATTGAGCCCACGTGCAGTAAATTCAACTCGGCAATAACACTGGCACCGAAAAAGGATGGGAGTTGGTGCTTCTGCATAGATTTTCACTCCATCAATCAGGTGACATGCAGCATACTGCCGCCATATATCTGTGTTAGAGATGCACTTGGTTCAATGGCAATGCGAACATTTTTTCATCCCTTGATCTGCACAGCGGATATTGGCAGATTCCGGTGAAGCAGGAAGACAGCGAGAAAACCGCTTTAACAACCCTGGATGGTAGACTATTCCAGTTTAGCACTATGCTTTTCAGGTTAAAGTGTGCACCCGCTACGTTTCAGTCAATGATAGGTTCCGAGTCCTGGACGGACTCATCAGCGAGTTTATGAAAGCATACTTGGGTGACGTAGTCATCTGGTCTGACAGCTGGGAAGACCATGTGCACCACCATCTTTCAATGGTATTAGCATTGAATGTATATGTACCCTAGAAAGAACATTCTAATGGCCGGATTCTTCATGGAAATTCGCTGGGTTGGTAGTTGGCCTAGCGAATAACAAATGGCAGAGGTCGCAGTGGTGCTCATCTGTGGCTGTGAGCAGCAGCCGGTAGGACTACTACAATACTATCGTCATGCTTTTCTTTCCAACATTCTCATTGCTTGCCACTTTGCAAGGGTGTGTGAGTGTGTGTGTGGTGTGTGTGTGTGTAGTCTTGGATGAGGGGAGTGTGGGAAGGGTATTAGAAGAGCTTGCCAAGGCCATCTGTGGCCGTAGCTGTCCCATCACTTTTCCATTGAGACAAACGATAGATAGTGCCAGATTATTCCTGCAGCTTGCAGCCTGTCACTGGCCAGGTGGACAGGTGTGGCAGTTGCATAAGCGCATGCAAACATAAAACACATGAGACAAACTGTTGTGTAATTTTTGTGTGGACACATACTAGCTTCTGTTATACTTTTCAATCCACATTTACTTCATTGTGTTAACAACTTAACAAGTCACGTGCAAAGTCCTTTGTGGCTTTAGAGTACATTCACGACACTGGAAGCAATTTTTTGTATTGGTAGAAAAAATTGCTTGAAGTATTTTTGTATTAGTCTAAGACAAAAAGTAACTCAAATCCATTTTTAATTGATAGCCAATGAATAAATCTGTTACATATTCTTACACTGCAAAATATATCTGGGATGTGGCATTACAGGATTATACTGTTTTTTGTTTATTTTGATATTACTTCGTTTATCTCACTCAGTAACTCGAGGGCAGCAGGGATAAGGATATAGAGCACGCCAGTACAGTTGTATACATGCAGCACTATAAAAGATAAAAAAAATTATGCACATAATGAACAACATACAGCTTTATTTGCATATGAAATTTGAGTACAATATTATGCCTACCAACATAAAGTTGTATGTTTTTATATGTCACAGATACATACATTGATTTAAAATAAAAGAAAACAGTGTGTTTTGATACACACAACACAATGTTAACTAGATATCCTGATAATATATTACATCACTGTCATAATTTATCAATCACATCCACTTGTAAATTAGAGTAATTAATAGAAACTTCCATCATAGAGTGTAACAATGGGGATGATTAAAATTTGTTGTGTTCCAAGTCTAAAGTGTTGCATTTACATACACACAACCTCAAATCTTAGAATTTTCTCATTTTTGATGGGTTGACTGCATATTCTTGTTCTATATGATTTTCAGGGTGTTTTTTGAAGTAGGAAAACTTCATTGCTATTAGTTGAGTTTCCACTAAGTTAGAATATGATGAAAATATTTAACATTTATCTATTTTAATGAGCCCTTTACTAGTAACTTAAGTGAAAGGAATTCCAGTGATGTTTTCATTGATTTATAATAGAAGATCTGTTACAGACAATCTCAATTTACTTTTTCTATAAAAGGTAGGCTGCGTTTCCGATTTAAGAGGGTGGTTGTGGTGCACAATTTTTTTTGCGCAGTTTTACTTTCCGGGGTGTGTAGTCACTGGTCTACTCATCGTTCAGGGCTTGCACAGAAGAGCCATTGTTCTCATCTGTTGTTTGCGTTGATGGCTGTGGTGAATTTAAATTCTCTTTATTATGTGTCTCTTCAAGTATTTGCAGAGTTCAATTCTGTCTTTCTGACAAGGATGAAGGAGAACCTTCATTGATACGTGTTGACTGCTGCACTGAAAATTGGTTCGGTTCTTCATACATCAAAGGTATGGCAGACCAACTCAAAGAATTCCTTTGCTCATTTTTAAAATGTTCTTTTGAAAAGTGGCTAGTGGATACGAATTTGTTCCTAAGTTTTCCATTGTCAAGTTCCAGAAGATTGTTGCCAAAACGTAACACCCTTTCCAAGAACCTATATGGACAGAAAATACATAGTGTGTAAAATATAAAACCGTTGACTATATTGTATATAGAATAATATAATTATTTTTACTAGCGAATAACTTAAATAACATACATTGCTGTAATTCGAAGAACTTTCTGTATACTCTTTAGTACAGTGGGTGAGATTCAGGTGCCTATAATGAGCTAAGTCTTCAAAGCTGAATTGTATGGTAGAATGACGCTACAGAGGGGTTCGCCATCAGAAGGTAACTTTTTGGACATTTTGATCAGTAATATTTTTATTTATAGTGCAAACTTAAGTTTGTCGTATTTCTATAAGACGTGTATGTAATGTAAACCTCGCCATGTAGCCATGTGGCAACTGAAAATATATTATGTTGTATGTTGATTGGCCATACAAACATATTTTTAAGTAGACAAGGAAGACATCTTCCAGTACACCTCCATCCATAAAATTAGAGTACCATAACTAGAGACATGAAAATTTTGCAGATTTGAAGGCAATATAGAAATCAATCTCTTGTACATATGTTTTAGATTTGCTAATAGAAGACAGTTGATTAAGCTGGACTTACATGATTCCCAATTCCATAACAGTTTTCATACCAATTTTCTGCTCCTGTGTGACTTTTAGCACCCTTCCAAAGGGTTTGTCTATGGGTGTAAGAGTTTTTTTTTTACGAATTTCCAAGGCAGGAAACGTACTAGGACATGTTTTAATTTTTTCTATACCGGCGAACTCAAGCAGACAACATGGCGGTCACTCTGGCAACAACCTCGCACCGTATACGATTATGTAAAAGTGATACATTGTGCAACATTTTTAGGTAAATTTCCCTTGCATGTAAGGGAAGCAAATTACACTTACAGATAAGGGAAAATTGCCATTCAAATGTGCGGTAATTGTACCCAGAAATTAGAGGAACATTCCATGACAATTAATGGAATATTACATACGTAAATTATATGCCAGTAAGGAAAAAAATACTTTTCACTGTTATTTGAAAAAAAAGTTATTATCCGTATGGTATATTACGATTTTGAAAACATAAAAACAACTGGCCCGCAGATTCCAGATTCTGATGCCGGACCCTTGCAGTTGCACTCAAGTGTCTTAACCACTACACTGCTGTGAACTTGATAAGAATAATACGAATTTTAAATGTGCAGTACTAAACAAACTAACTAAAGTAAGAAAAAAAAGAACTCAATTTCTCCAATGAAACTTTAAATATATACGATTTACCATGTTATTATACGTACATGGGTATTGTTATTTGATGATGGTCAGCAGATGTGCAGTAACGTTTTACGCACATTGAACGGTAATTTTCACATAGACCTACATGAACATGAAATTTTACTGCTGTGTGAGGAAATTCTATTGCAAACTGCGGTAGTAATACATAACATGTCAGGAAAAATCTCTTTCCCATAAAACGGTTTGTGAATATTACTTCACAATTGTCGAGTAACTTTCCCCAAATTTTTACAATGTATGCTCTTAAGAAATAACTGTCAGTGTTAAAGTAATATGGTGAAAGTATGAATAACTTAAAACACTTTGACAAAATTTTAAAGCAATAATACGGAATTATAACAGGTAAGTAAGTATGTGATACCGAAACCATTGAATATATTCAATGCCGAAATTCAACAGTGCCAAATTTGTATTGAATATTTTTTGTATTGTGTAATATAGATCAGTCGGCAAGGGTGCTGAACTTCCAAGGTGCATCACCGTTGAATTGTAGTGCTCAGATCCCTGTTTGGGTGGAACTTTTTAATTTTTGTGGAAAAATTTGTTCTTGCTCTTTATAATCCATGCTTTAACTTTTAGCATTATTATATGAAATAAAGAGAGATTAATTGCACTACTAAGTAGACTGGCCATGCTTACTTAGCTAAACTAAAGGAAGTTTTATTGTTACCGTACTTAACATGCAAAACGTAAAAATTGTTTACTGGTGCAAAAGTTTACACATTAACTTGGTAACTATTAAAGCAAGTATTACATTATTAACCTACACATCAACGAACACCATAATAATTTGTTGTACAAATAGTGTAAACATTGTTTGCATGCTATATATTTCTTAATTCATTTTAACCTTTCGAACACGTACAAATGCTTTCGTTGTAAAAAAAATTGAATTACTTAAATTTTCTTTGTATGCATCATAAGTTCGATATGGTTGTGTGGTGTTCAAACAGTATAATTAAATACAGAAAACATACAAGCGTGGCAAATCCTTGACTTTTTATTTGTTAATTTCAGTGTTGTTTCTCACGAGAGACGGTGGTAAAAGCGTATACACTCAACATGTCTCACTATTGTAAAATTGATCAATGGCAACTAATGTGCGACTGTCGCAGTGTTGCACAATTGTAAAAAAGGCAGCGGCCCTGACTCTAATAACATTTGATCAGCAAGGATTAGGGAACAAGTCACAAGCCATATGCTGGCCGTACTGGCTAAAACTGGCAATGCTGTGCAGGACAGTAACCAATGAACAACTTGCGTTGGAATAACATTTTCTAAAATTAATGAAAATTAGCGGTAATAAACTTGACATAAGTCGTTATAACTTCACGTACAGCAACATATGACAAACAAGAAAATTGCAAATAAAGTACTAATGAATAAATAATTTTGCAGAATATATGTATTTAAATGAAGCTGCACGATAATTTACATTTGCTGTTATATGGATGCACAGTAAATACACAAACATTTTAGCACTTTCACGGCTCACTGAAATTTTACGAACTTTTGAGACCTGTGCACCATGTTCTGTGCAAACAAATGGCTCAGGCATTACACTAGTAGATAGTTAATTTGAATGAAATATGAATGACATTCACTACAATAGTTTGTTGACATGTGAAGTAAGCTCGAAAAAAATATTGTAATAACAGTTTTAATTTTTATTGTGACAAAATAATGATCCATTAGAGTAGAATCATAGATACAAACTGATTTGACACATTACGTTGCTGAAAATAAAATCAACATTTTTATTAGTATTTCCAGTTCATCTATTTTCTGTGAGAATGTAGCAGAGACGTCTGTGCTGTATATGTGCGTCACTGGAAATGTGCACATTTTATTTTAAAGAAATCTTTAACAACAGAATTTCAGTGACACTCACTGTACAATACATAAAAGTACACACACATATTAAGCATTAAAATAAATCTTTCATTATGAAGCTTCACATTAACTATAGTAAATGAGCTAAGTAAGATTGTTACTTACCACTCTTTGTCCTTCACAGGAAAGTGAAACATTGAAAGTTTCGTGCCACATTTTAATCGCACAGTAGACCAGCCCCTGTATGTGCAACTGTGCAATATTTTATCCATATTCTATAGCTCAATAAATACACTGAACACAATCATCGTATATTTCACCGCTCGTACCACCCCAAAGATTCTGTGTACAATTTTTTATTTGCGCAGTTGCACTTGTGGAAACCTATATACTATAAAACTCAAAAAACGTGGTAAATGGCGTGAAACGCACATAAAGTTACACAACTCACCACTAGAGTATCCCATGTCTGGGGGGAGGGATCACAATGACCCTAGCGGTGGTTAGGCAAACTACGTCAACAACGCAGAAGAAAAATTTTGCTTGAAATGTTCCTTCTAGACTACATCTATATTCAACGGTATTAGAGAGGTTGGCGATAAATGGACTCGCGTGTACAGCGAACAAATGTCACATTGGCAAGAGTAGGCTAGATTTCCTGGGGCACATAGTGGAGGAAAATGGAAGCAAGCCTAATCCCAAATAGTTGCTTCTAATTGATACACATCTGCCACTACGCACGAGTAAGCAACTATCCAAGTTCTTTGGCTTGATCAATTGGCACAGGGAATTTATAGAGAACTTTGCAATAGTGACTGCACAGTTCACAGATCTACCTTCACCACAGAAATGGTTTGTATGGGGTGATGCTGAGGAAATTGCATTTCGGTAGATTAAGTTCCGCTTCCGGTCGTGCCCAATACTCGCTCGATACAATCCAAGCAGGCATCTGTATTTACAAACCTATGCAAGCCAGGAGAGGCTGGGAGCCATTTTGTTTCAGTGTGCAGATGACAATTCAAGACAGGTGATCAATTTTGCAAGTGCTAAACTTGGCCAGACAGAAAGGAGGTATGACGCTAATGGACATGAATGTTTGGCAGTAATATGGGCAGTCAAGAAATACAGGGCATATCTGGAGTACCAAACATTTACGCTCTGAACTGACAACAGATGCCTCGTCTGGCTTCATAGCATGAGTGAAGTGCACAGTAAGCTTACCTAGTGGGCGTTGCTCCTGCAAGCTTATGACTTTGTCGTACAGCATGTCTCCAGGAAGGACAACCAGTTGGATGGTGCAATATCATGAACGCCAAACATGGACCTCATTGTGATGGACAATGCCGAATGAGATGATATCCTTCTGCAAGACACACAGGAACTATTTGACGAGACCAACTTAAATCAAATGCATGTTGTCAACAAAGACGCTCTCATAAGCGATTAGTACCGTGGAGTTGAGCGTGCGCAAGCCAACTGCGCATTTGCTCACGAGCAGAGGGAAAAGTG
This sequence comes from Dryococelus australis, assembly GCA_029891345.1. Classification (NCBI taxonomy): domain Eukaryota; kingdom Metazoa; phylum Arthropoda; class Insecta; order Phasmatodea; family Phasmatidae; genus Dryococelus; species Dryococelus australis. The sequence goes on along the minus strand of CM056993.1, from coordinate 321,581,792 downwards.
TGTATCGCAAGCTATAGAACAGTGGCGTGTAGTGAACAGCAGACTCGAAACATGTTCATTGAAAGATCCATCAAAATGGAGGTTGTTTGTACTGCCCGCATGTAGGAATACTGTGTTTGCACATGCGTACACAAGCCACATAGCAGATCATCTGGGGACGGAGCAAACGATAAGAAATATAAAGGAGCACTTCTTTTGGCTGGGCCTGTCACGTCACGTGCGCAAGTTCGTGCAAAACTGTGAGAAATGTCAGAAGTTTAAACGTAGAACAGATGGTGTATAGCAGCAGCAGCCACGCCTACCTAAACAGCCATTCTGTTTCCGACAGTGGTTGTGCCTGCTCTAAATATTGATTGAAAGTGTCATCATCTGAACACAGCCCAGTTGGGCATCGCGTTGTGCGGCAATGTCTAAAAAGAGCATACAAATGCGCACCTGGCTCTGGAAATATTGTATTATACATGTGACCACCTGTACTTTTCTTATTTAGTTGTGTAGCACAATATGATGGTTACGTGTCAAGCTTAGTAACCCAATTAGAAAGCGCAATGTCATTTGTCTGTTTAGTCAGTATTGCTGACAAGATGGCGTCCACAAAGAGTGGGCGGGAAAAACAAATTTAAAAGTTTGTTTATAAAGCACACCACACAAAATACACAAGTTTAAACACCACTATTGACAAAACTGTTTTTAAGTAGTTGAGGCCCAAAAAAATACAGAACTGAAGATAAGATGTTAAAAATTCTGCTTCATTGCTCCGTTAAGACAATGCTCAGAAAATGGACATAAAAGATTCTGCAGTTGTGCAATAAAACTCTTATACGTTAATGTGATGCTTCACTATACTCTGTATGAATTGTACTACAGAGTATGGTAAGTTTGCCTATTATGAAAGATAATTACCTTAAAAAATTAGTAAACTGTCAGGTAAATTTCACGATTTTTTACTGTGTATCAAAATATATCCTAAGAACAGCTCTTTTGTACAATACTGCTATATGTAATAAAGCTATTTAGTTTTTTTTGCAGTAAAAATTCCTGGCCTGTAAATTGCATCGTTTTCTGAGAGTTGTGTCTTGCCTCTGGAAATATTATGTACCTGAGGTTGGGTGATTTCCCAGAAAGGTATAAACAGCCCATGAAATTTGCTGAAGACTCGAGCTGATGGTGTGTGGCACACAACTGTCAGAATGAGCTACAGTGTCTTGACATACATGTCCATATTTGGTCACCCATGATTCTCTTTCTCTCATACTATTCCTTGTACAATCATTGTAACTAAGGGGTAGGGAAAGGAGAGCCAGATAATCCAAATGGTGTTTAGAACCACCCTGGTATGGCCAAGAATCCATGAAAGCTACCTTGACGGATGCAACTCCCAGTACTTCCTGCAATGTTGTGGATGGTTATGTTGTAACCTGCAGTCACCATTAGCCTTATACTCACCAACTCTTGTGAAAGTGTTTAGAGTAGAATGCGTACACTCTTCCATACAAATATCAATATTGAATTTACTGCTAAACCATATCAAAGTGGCAGCAGTGTTTCACAAGGTATCATTTGGAATGTGTATGCATTGCGCATTGAAAGTTTAGTTAATTTTGCATCCATTGTGGTTGGTTCAAATTCAGAAAAATGTAAATGTTGGTCTATGCAATCAGCTATTTATCAGGCAATAAAATTTTTAAGATAATTAGAAATAAGTCTTTATTCAGTTCAGTTAAAGATTTGCAGTATGATATGTTATTAAAGTTCTGAAAATATGTATTGCTTTGACACTGACTTTAATTACACATAATTTTATTAGTTAATTGTATTTTTATGAAGTTTAGCTGATTTTAGCTCTACATTAAATGTGTACCTCAGTTCTCATGCCACCTATGTTTTTCATGTTTTTGTTGCAGACTTGTTATGACTGAAAACAATAGGGTTTTGGTTAAAGTTCTGTTTTTTGCAAAGGCCAGGGAACTTTCAGGCAAGACAGAGAGTACTATATTTCTTGAACCCATAACTACATATTTAAATGTATTAAATCATATTGTTCAAACATTTTCCCTGGAATTAATAAAAAACAGCGTGATTTTGGCTGTGAATCAAGAATATGCAAGCACTGATCAAACATTGGAGCTGAAAGCAGGAGATGAGATAGCAGTGATCCCACCATTGAGTGGAGGTAAAGTACTTGCCATAGACTACTACTTCTTGTCAAAGTGCTACATAGAAATTGGTGATAAGTAACTGTTTTGATCCTGTCCTAATAATGGTTTCTTAAATTATTGTTTTCAGGAGATAAATAGCTGCTTCACAAATAGTATGGTAACTGCCATCAGCTACTGCAATTGCAGGTGTAATTTATGACATACTGATGTTGTAAAAAATTGTTTTATGAACTTAAAATGGCTTATTGCATAGAGAAGGGAGTTTTACTTTTTTTTATTATTATAACAGATGTTTAACCTAAACATTTCTGCATTCATTCAGGTTGTAAATTTTTGTTTTGGCTAAGTAAATCTTTTTTTAACTGAACTATTTTCAAACAACAAGAATTTTTAAGTGTCTGCAGACAATATCATTCTAAATAACTAAAAAGCATGCCAAAGGGTACATACTTGCAGTAAAGTTAAGTAGTTTTCATAATATTCTTAAATAATTCTCAGGTAGAGCAAGTGACATAATATGACGGCGGTGTCTCAAATAACCAGCATCTGCACTCGCACTCCCTCCCACAATTCCCTGCTTACTCTTGATTTGGGACAGATCCACACTCACACTCCCACTCGTTATGTGCGAGTATTATTTTTGTTTGTACTTTATTGTTATTTTTTCAGTTGAAGTAAACAAATCATCTTAATCCCTATAATTGAGGCTGCTATTATTTTTATACCATTTAAATAACACTTTTATTGCTATGCATGTTGAATATGATATACAATAGCAAACACGTTATATATTATATAAAAATATTTTTTCACTATCGCAAACATTTACTTACAGTAAAAAATGGTTTGTTCGTTCGGCATCGTGTGGATGATGACAGTGTTCAAACGTAAATAAACAATATCCCGAGAGCATGCTTAGAGTATACATCAACACACACACTCATGCACTCGCACTCTTTCATATGGAACAGCATTCTCTGATGTCACTTCCAGGTGAGAGTGCGCGAGTGTGGATATTTTGACCATTTGGGACACAGCCAACATAACATAATATAAAATCTGTTTAAAAACTAGTTGAAATATTCCATGTTGGTTTCTTGGTTAATATGCATGCTGCTGTGTAACACCATTCTGTAAATATTAATAAACACAAGTATACATGGATATGTGCCAAAGGAGAGTTCAGCTGCTCAGCCAGCTGTGTGTGCTATTGTACTTGCTCCAGGAGATACCGCCCTGTGTCTTGTGTAGTAGTCAACCAAACTTTAACTTTCCTTGCTATGGGGTGGTCTTGCCCCATGATGTAAGGAAGTAAGGTGAAACAAATATCAACTGCTTGTGCATGACGTCAGCATAGGGAAATACTCCACTTACTAGCATTGCGTGGTATGCAATTTGACACATTTCCTTTTAAACTTCTTGCTGTTAAAAGTTTATTCCTAATATAACTATCGAATGTATTGATACATGGTTATCCAAGGCAGTTTTACTGTAAATTGTAACAAGAGTAGTATGTAGAAATATGGTGAATGGTAAATGCACTTGACGAGAACTGCATGAAGGAAACATATGCATTACACGTATTGTCAAGTCCCAGAATGTATTGATAAAAATGTGTTAGTCTATATTATTATTTCTATGTTTATAACCCAATTATTATAATAATGTTCATGTAAAATTGCTTTTTTTAAATCTTTCATCAGAGCCATTTGTAAGGTTAATTTTGTGTGCAGCACAATATCACTCAACTAGAAATCCATAGCTCTACATGCTAGAACAGTGAAATAAATTTGAAATTTAGGTAATGTAAGTTGTAAAATTTAAATATCTGTGCTTCCATCGTTCCTTTTGTGTAAACTGTTAACATTTTGGGCTTAAATGTCTTAAATTTCTTGATCGAATCTGGCCTCTGCACAGGTAATGAATTTTGCATTTGAGCAGATGTGTTTCCTTAAAACCGGTATGATATAAGCAGGATACCACATTTTATATATGCATATTTATATGAATACATAGTGGAAATAATCATGAAACTGAGGGTATAGTCCATTTCGTGTAAGTGGGGTAAATTGGGTGGTGTAAGTGGGGTGGTAGCATTGAATGTGCAGCGTATTTATTGTTTTAATATGTGCTTATATTTTGTTATATGCCGGCCGTAAACTATTCTTATTGCTCTTTATTAATGTATTATGAATATTATTGCACATACTTTATATGGGTGTTGTTTGTAATATTTATGTTATTTTATAATCAATCTGTAAAGAGTCGTTACTGTGGTGCTTGGGTGGCACGTGTACGTGAGGTCACCTGGCTGGTGCCGATGACAGCGCATCCAGCCAGTGTGCGGGAGTCGGCAGTTGAAGCCAGCGAGAGTTTGTGCCTGATCGCTAGGCGAGAGAGTCGCATCCCGGCTGTGGCAGACAGCAGTCTGCTCTGGCGGATATGTCGGCAGTATTGGGACAGCAGTATAAGTATATCACGGTTGCGGTGTGTCACGATTAAAGTGAGTGAGTGCAAGTCACTGTAATACACTCGGGAGTGAAGTAAACTGGCCATGAAAAGAATATCACGTGGAAATGCCAGAACTGAACACTGACGCCATATTGGCATGATCGCCAGTTGTGTGCAACTCCAGTTGTTAAAAGTATAGGGCAGGTATTGCGAGGCCATGGACAGTGTATAAGCATGCCATGTGTGAAGCCACTAAATGAACCAGCAATATTCAGTTTACAGTGAGCGTGCCAAATGTTGATGAAATAATTGTGAGATCGCTATTTATTACAAACGGCTCGCGAAACTCAAATTTGCCAAGTTGGGTAAATTGCATGTTATGCATGTGCTGTAAGCGAGCATTTTAAGAATACGTTTTGTAACTGTGATGTACCTGAGCTGCTCGGGATTTTGGAACCTAGAAACGTGACAGTGAATAATTAGTAGTAAACGTTTTTTATTCTGGTTTTCTTGCTAACACACATCCGTGCGGTTAGAGTGCTGGCGGCGTGTTCGTACTTTGTCACAACAGCATAACGTGCAGAAGATAACAGAGTGTGTCAGCATGGATCTTCATTTGGATGAGTGCTACCAAACCGCTCTTTTTTGTGTGGGATCACAAGGTCGATGACCAGCCATCTGTTCCATTTCACGGCGCAGAGCGACATGGACTCTTCAGTGGGTTGTCACTGGTTGGAAAAGGTATTCTCCGACGTGGCCGGATGGACAGCATTTCAGCATTCTGTATGAATGCCACTGCCAAGGTATGAGTAAGCAGTAAGTATCGTCATGTCCCTGGAGAGTCCGTCATTTTTTGAGACAATTTAAAAGCACATCAAACAAGCGCTGTGGGAACAATTCTCTTAACGAAGTTGGATTTTAGTGTTAAATTTTAAAGAGCACGTTGTAGTGAAAGTATTGCAAAGGGTAAAGATGTACATTATTAAGGGGTCTGCCTACGCAAATTATATATTTGAGTGCAAAATATTTTAAGATTTTTTATACTGTGTGTTTTTGCATAGAGTCGGTGCTTGTAAACATTCATTCTGATGTGGAATAAATTGAAAACCAAAAGACCCTGGAACTAACGAGTCGAGAGACATTATTTTGGAAGGTCCCCCCCCCCCCCCCCGCCCCCCGAGTTATTAACAACTTGCTCTGCTGTGACTTAAGTAGCTATCATATTGTAAATAGTTATTATAAGGCATTGAGTATTGGCCGTGGTACTTGGGTTTACAAGTCGAGATTGCTTTCTGCCTCGTAGGAAGAGTTTTAGGTTATGTTAGTGTGTTGTGCGAGTGAGGCAGAAATTGATATAGCTTACACCCGTGTGAGGTAGAGGGTGTCTCAATTTGTTACATAAAACTTACTAGTTCAGATGTTGGAATGATTTAGGCCCCAGAATTCTTCTTCAGAGAAGTCACTTTCGGAGCTGCCTATTTCACAATTAATGTCGCTACTGTGATCACACCGGATAGCTCTGTCTTCCATTCCATCTAGGCTGCACAATATCCCAGCCTTCTTAAAATTCTTCTGCATCAGTTTGTTTGAAATCAAATTCCAGCTGCCTGCTATTCGTATGTAAATCTGTGATAGTGAAGGTCGCTTGATCTTCCCACCGGGTGTCTGTTCAAATTTTCTTTCTAAAATCCACTCACAATGAAATCTGTGCACATATCTTTAAAAGGTTTGTTCATGCATACATCCAAAGATTGTAATACTGATGTCAAACTGCTTGGTATAATGGCCAAGTTTGGTTTATTCTCATTTAGAAGTTTTTTTTTAACTTGTTCAACCAGATGGCCACTAAACTGCCCAACACCAACAATGTATATTTCCGCATATACTTTTAATCCAGTCTAGCATCTATCTATCCTTTTTCTTGGACATGCTCTCTTGCACCAATAAGAAAATTCTCATCCTTTGGTAATGTTTTCCTTTTAAAAATTACATAGGGTGGAAGTTTTCTATCACTGGCAATGACACACAGCTAGTATAACTGTGCACCATAGTTTTTCATTTCCTGTTTTGCTTACTGGTACGGACTTCACATCCTTGGTATCAACAAACTGTGAAATAGCACGGAATATAAAAAAATACAGGCTTCTTGATGGAAGTTTAGAATAATTTCCAAATAGTCTGCTGGCAACTTTTGACAAACTGATATTCTCCTATGCATACATAAGTTGTTTCGCCTCATGAACCTAAGGACCCAGCCACGAGATGCCTTAAATTCTTTAGATGAAATGTTCTTCTCATACATTACTTACCATACTTTTATTTTAATGATTTTGCATGAAACACAACCACCATTATTTTGCATTTCCCTCACGTAACTTAAAACAGCTTTATCCACTTCATGAAATTTGCAGTGTTTTTGGCCTGTCAAACACTTTCCTTCTTAGATTTGTTTCCTTCAGCTTGTTTTTTAATTTTAGTCGGTTTCGCACAAGTTTTTTCATGCACTGAAAATTCTCTCTATACAGTACTTTCAAGGAGATGATACAGCAACAAATAAAATGTAACCCACGTGCTCACAGAAGCAGCAAAGATGAACAGAACCGGAAGTAACTGTAATCCACAAGACATGACAATGAAGTACTCTCTACTAGTGCTCGGGATGGTAATGGTGTTTTCAGTTATACAGTCCATGTGAAAACATTTACTTCAACACATTAGCAGACAATAAAAAATTTTCCTGAAGTTTTGATTTTTAAAATAAGAGTACAACAGTTATGTGGTAAATTACGGTAATTATTTTTACTATGTCTGGTGTTATGTTAGGGGATTCAGAAAAAATATGAGATGATGTGTTTTAATTTGATCATTTAACAACACCCATCCATATTTGGCTGGTTTTTGTGGATGATTATCTATAAACTGGTGACATCATTGGTTGTTATTGGCGTGCTAGGTCTCCCAATCTCTACACAGTAGATAGAGCTTGTTTGGTTCCGGCATCATATTATAAGGTATCCAGTCCACAAACCACCCAAAAGCTTTGGGTGGCTTTGGTGCAAGTGTTAAAAAATATTTTTCTCAGCATGACAGCATATTATTCTAAATTGTTGCTGTGCAAGGTGAACACGCATCATGTCGACTCTCAATTGCCATACGCCTTGTCAGTAGTGTGGCATGGATTGAGTTGGATGTTATATGGATCATTAGTGTTAAATTGAACTTGTAAATGCAAAGTGAACAAAAATTTGTTATGGATGACTTTGAATGTGCTGTTTAACTAAACTGGTGGATATGCACAACATATATTATCCTTAATTTTTCCCAAAGTGTATTTCGTGGGGAGCTTGTTTAAGTGAATTTTTTTAGGTTTTCTTGATATTCATGAATGTGATAATGTATGGATGTTTAATTCTAATAACTTTTATCTGTCTGTATGTGGCTGTGGCCATCATGAGACCTAGCCAGCAAGTGTGTAATTTTATTGGTTTAACCATGAATCTAAGGGTGTTTTGAATGGCTGTTGCATGTGCTTATAATATGTTCAAAATAGAAGGTATTGTTTGGTACTGTGTGTATAGATGTCTTTGTAAATATTACTGTGTACATATTTGAACTTCCTGCCATTGCCATCAGTGGCGCACTCATAGTGCTTCTAGGAACTAGTAAATTTAGACAGTCAGTTGTTCGCAATTCGTTCGGGAGAAATGGTGTTTGGGAGTGCCCGCCAGTTCTCATATCAACAAACTTTTGTGTAATACAGCCCATCAAGATGTTTGATGCAACATTTATTGGACCAACCGCATCGGATATTGTTCCGACATAGTTGATTATCTACTGCATCATTGTTTTGTGTATTTGTTCACGTGGTGCTACTTTGGTCATGACTCATGCTACCTCGTTCGTGACTCGTATTTCGTCAAAAGTTTTCAGAAGTTGTGGTGGAATTTGGTTCCAGCACGTTGTCAGAGTACTTGTATATCGGTGCTTTGCCAAAACGGGCATATTTGCATTTAGTTGTATTGATATGTTTATCTTGTTTGCAGTCACAGTGATCTACACGTACTAAGGATAAGGCTAATGTACATTGGAACAGTTAAGAAATCACAGCTACTTAGTTCCACAAACTGTGATATAATCACAGTTATAAATCACTGTTAATTTAAGAACCTTGCTAAAATCACTGTTAGTTAATCACTATTACAAACAGGATTATCAGCGTACGCAAGCTTCACGCTCCTGCTACTTTTGGCCTTAATAGTATGGAATAGTGGTGAACATGGCTGATAAAACACCTGGCACTTCAGAGACATCTCGAGAGAGCGGAAAATCGACTACACCGTGCATTTAAATTGTCAGCTTCTGTGCAAGGTGACAGTACTGACGCACGCCTCTTCCTTTGTGCTTGCTGGGACTTAGCCCAAATCTGGAACAGTTTTGATGATGACCACAACGTACTGGTAGTTTTGCTCAAAGGCAGTAGTGAGTTTGACACCCAGTCCTATGCCCAACGGCTTATCAAGTTTGATGATGAGTATTACGCTGTAATGGCCATACATGACGGTGTCATAGCGAGTAATGGTAGGAATGACAAAGGAGCCACCCAGTCACATTCAAACACATCACATGTCAAGTTACCCACTATTCAGCTTCCCAGTTTCAATGGTGACCCAAAGTCATGGTCGAACTTTGCAAACCTGTTTCAGTCCATGGTAGCCACCAATGATAACTTAACTCGGGTGGATCATTTCATATACCTGAAGTCATGTTTAACTGCAGAGCCATTGTCGTTAACCCAGTCCCTACCACTCTCGGAGAAAAATTACACTATTGCATGGGAGATTTTAGTGAGGAGATATGACGATAAAAGACTTGTAACCTCAAACCACATTGAAGGGTTACTTCAAGTGCCAGTGGTATCATCTGACTCTTCGAGCTGTATGTGTGCACTGCTAACTGTGCTAGCCGAAAATATGGGTGCTCTGCGAGCATAGAAAATTCCTGTGGATCACTTGGGGACTTGTTGTTGCTTCACTTGATGGAGAAGAAACTGGACCCTTACCTGCGCCGCCAGTGGGAGCTGACAGTAAGTGATTCATCACTACCAAAGCTGACAGAATTCATATAGTTCTTAGAAAAGCAGTGTCAATCAGCCGAAGCAGTCGGTTTGTACCATGTCAAGACCTCTATGTCAAAGACTTCAATTGTGTCCAAATCCAGCAAACATAATTCGTACAGTCCCACTACTTCCATGGTGAACATGACACAAACAGCTACTGCTAATTGTATCCTATGTAAGGCAGACCACATTCACATTCCTTCCCAGTGCTACCAGTTGCTGAGTATAGGCCCAAAGGAACGTTATGCTCTTACCAAAAGGTTGAATTTGTGTTTGAACTGCCTCAGATCATCACATCGAGCTAGAAACTGTAACTCCAAATTCATGTGTCGACACATTAGTGTTAGGCATCACACATTGCTATACTTTGCTGAATCACAGGATGCATCGGCCCCTGAAATAGATGACCCCTCAGATATCACAATAGAAGAACATACAGGAGATGGCCATACTAACATAGTATCCACACTTGCAGCTCATACCACCATGACAGCTACCACCACTGTTTTGCTGTCTACTGCTCTAGTAGAAATCCAGGATAAATTTGGAGCTCCCCAACAAGTACATGCCCTTCTAGAATTGGCTAGTCGGGCTAGTTTCATAACCGAGGCCTGCCTACAGCAATTGGGACTGCCCCGACAGAAGATTCAGCTCCCGATCCATGGATTATCCAATGTGCCAGTCAGTGTTTCCAAGTCAACCACGACTTGCCTAATCAGCCCTTTAGGACAAACCTCACTATCATTCAGTCTGGATGCCATTGTTCTATCGCGCATTTCAAGTGAACTCCCTAACGTTCAACTACCCTCTAGCATTTGTGATGCTGTAACGCACCTGAAACTCGCAGATCCTACCTTTGCCTGTCCAGGCCCAGTTGACTTGCTGATAGGTGCCGAGTTGTTTCCGCACTTGATGACTGGCCGCAAAAGGGATGGAAGCAAGGAAATGCCCACCACATTGGAGACTGTGTTTGGCTGGATCCTCACGGGAAGGGTTAAAACTGCTGTTCCATCATAACCAATATCATGTTGTATTTCATTGTTTACATCGTCCCCATCGCTTGAATATGTCGTCAAAAGGTTCTGGGAATTAGAAGAAGTTCCTCAGAAAACACATCACTCTCCTCAAGAAGCACTCTGTGAAGAGATGTTCATAACAGCAACAGGGTGCTACAGTGTTGCTTTGCCCTTTTGTCAACCAAGACCACAGTTAGGGGCATCTAAGAGCCAAGCAATACATAAACTTCATCGTCTCGAGAGACAACTGAAACTGAAACCTTCAGTAAGAGCCTAGTATGCAGATTTTATGGAAGACTACCTGTCATCTGGACACGTGGAAAGGATTCCAGAGGGAGAAATCTCTGTAAGTGAGGCCTACTACATTCTTCACCACTTTGTAGTAAAGCCTGATAGCACCACCAAGTTGCGAGTGGTGTTCGACGCATCGGCAAGAACCACAAATGGCCAATCACTCAATGACGTGCTTCTTATAGGGCCAAAACTCCACAGCAGCATTGCTGATGTGTTGCTTCAGTTTCGTATGTACCCTATTGTGATCACTGCAGATATCCATTCATCCCAGTGACAGAGATTATCAGAGGATTGTGTGGAGGTCCTCGGATGATGAACCCATCGCGGAATACAGACTGAACACAGTTACTTATGGGGTGTCATCTGCACCATATCTCGCCATACGCACTCTCCATCAACTCGCAGAGGATGAGAGGAGCAGATTTCCTATTGCAGCGAAGATTTTATCGTCAGACGTGTATGTAAATGATGTAGCCACTGGAGTTTGCATTATTGAAGGTGGGTGGATTTCAATTGAGAAAGTTTGTGAGCAACCATGCAGCCTTGTTGGATTGGCACCCACCGGAGGACCTTCGCGTACCATCATCTCACTTGTTTGATCTTGATGATGACTTGGTTATTAAAGTCCTAGGCCTGCAATGGAACCCTTCCACTGACTCATTTTCGTATGTAATCCATCCCAACTCCAATCCGCCTACAAAACACCGCATCATCCTCTCAGACTTGGCTTGAGCGTTTGACCCGCTTGGTTGGTTAGCTCCCTTAACTTTGTTTGGCAAACACTTGATTCAGATGCTGTGACTGAAAGGTGTGGGCTGGGATACTGAACCACCCCTGGAAGTGCGTTAAAAGTGGAGCCCTGTTAGATCTGAACTGTTATTATTGTCGTCCATCACTGTGGCCCGTCCACTAGTGAATCTGCAAGGGTCATATATCAAGTTCATGGCTTTGCTGATAGTTTCTAAATTGGTTATGTTGCTGTTGTATACCTTCATGTGAAACCTCAGCATGGTCCAGCAAAAGTTCACCTGTTGGTGGCCAAATCTAAGGTTGCGTCTTTGAAGAAGGTGTCACTACCTCGCCTAGAACTCTGTGTGGCTCTTTTGCTAGCTTGGCTTCTCAGTCTCATCATCAACAACTATGATTCGAGGCTGCACATTAAGGCCTTTTACACCTGGACAGATTCTAGGGTAGTTTTATCTTGGATTACATCATCACCTCACCTCTGGAAGACCTTTGTGGCCAACCGAGTCAGTGAAATTCAAGATTACACATCAACTGAATGGTGGCATCATGTTCAATAGGAAAATCCTGTTGACTGCGCCTCACGTGGTTTGATGCCCACACAGCTTCAGCAACATTATTTGTGGTGGACTGGACCATGGTGGTTGAAGGAAACCAGTGATCATTGATCCTGCTATATGTCCACAGAAGAGACCTCGGCATCAACCTTCATCATTCTTGAATAGAAAACTCTCATTCAGCAACTTTGTACACACCAGTCTCTTGGAGTTATTGCTTGAAAGGTGCAGCAAGTTGAATAAGCTTATCCGCATAACAGCATATGTTGTACGTTCTGTTCACAATTGTCGAGTGCCGCAAAACAAGGCTACTGATGCCTTACTACCCCATGTATGAGACAAAGGCATGAAAATTTGGCTGAGGTATGTCCAAGCTTCTTGCTTTGAAGCTGATATTAATGCTCTAAAGAAGCAGAGCGTTATCACCTCAGATCCGGAAATTGGTTCCATTTATTGATCCCTGTGGAGTGGTCAGGGTGGACGGTAGGCTGCCTTAGTCAAATTTACCATTTGAACAAATGCACCCGGCTTTACTTCCCAAATTGCACTGTTTTACAGACTTAGTAATCAGTCATTATCATGAAGTCAGTCAGCATCAGGACACAATTTTGGATACTTGCAGACCGGTCTACCATTCGTCGCTGTCTTCATTACTGCCTCAAGTGCTTTAAGACAAGACCTGTCTCTTCGGCACCATTAATGGGAGACATTCCTGTCATGAGGATTCAGCAAGTGAAACCCTTTGCAAAGGCCGGAGTGGACTATGCTGGTCCGTTTACTATTAAGTTTGCTCTAGTTAGTTGCTCAGTGTTGTTAAAAGCTTATCTATGCATATTTGTTTGTTGTGTAATAAAAGCAGTGCACCTTGAGTTGGCATCTGACCTTTCTACTGGTGTATTTCTAAGTGCATACAAGTGCTTTCTTGCCCGTTGTGGCAGATCATCTGACCCATATAGTGACTGTGGAACCAACTTTGTGGGTGTTAATAACCATCTGAATGAGCTGCGACAGCTGCTGGCTTCTCCCAACAACCAACAGACCATGGCAAGCTCCTTGGCCACCCTTGGGGTAACTTGGCATTTTACCCCCCCCCCCCCCCCCACAGTACCTCCACTTTGGTGGATTATGGGAAGCCAGAGTTAAGTTGGTCAAGTCCCATATGGGATGTGTTATTGGAGAGCAAATTCTCACTTACGAGGAACTGAATACTTTTCTAGTGCAGATTGAAGCCATCCTCAACTCCAGGCCTCTTTTTTCACTGAGCTCGGACCCGAATGACTTGTCCGTGCTTACTCCTGGTCATTTTTTGCCTCTTGAGCCACTTGTCACAGTTCCTGAGACAAACCTGGAAGATGTACAGCTGAATCGTTTACAGCGCTGGCAGCTCGTGGAGAAGTTTTAGCAAGATTTCTGGAAACTCTGACATCAGGACTATCTTCACATCTTACAGCAGCATCCAAAATGGCAGGAAGAAACAACCTCTTCATCCTCAGCAGCTTGTATTAGTAAAAGAGGACAGGCTTCCTCCGCTGCAGTGGCGCTTAGGACGCATCTTTGAGCTACACCCTGGTCGTGATAAAATGCATAGAGTAGCCACTGTCCGCACAGTGGACAGAACCGTTAAACGCCCCGCCGTTAAACTGTGCCCACTGCCTTTTAAGGGTTGAAATGAATATTCCAAGGTGGGCAGTGATGTTTGGTACTGTGTGTATAGATGTTTTTCAAAATATTACTGTGTACAGATTTGAACTTCCCACCATTGCCATCAGTGGCGCACTCGTAGTGCTTCTAGGAACTAATATATTTAGACAGTCAGTTGTTCACAATTTGTTCAGGAGAAATGGTGTTTGGTATTGCCCGCCAGTTCTCATATCAACAAACTTTCGTGTAGTACAGTCCATCAAGATTTTTGATGCAACAGGTATAATACATGATATTTAACCACCACCACCACCACCACACCATCATACCATGAATGCAGTGAGTTTAGTGGACAAAGTTCATGGTTTAATACCAGGAATAATATATTTGCAATCACTTATGCTGGATTTATTGTGGTTTAAATTTGTTTCCATAATCATGCTTTGCTGACAGTTGATATCAAAGTAGACTATCTTAAAGTGAGATTAAATATAATTATTGTACTTAAACTTTTATCATAACTTTGAATTAAACCACACAATTTTTATTTAAAAAATACCCTTGTCTGTCTTAATATTATAAAAATTCCCAGCAGTGAGTAGTTTATGTTTAAGATGGAAGAGATGATTGATGATGCTAATTAATAGTTTTTTTTTCATTGTAGTAGGAAATATAACTATTTTAATGGAAGTTCTATGAGTAAATATATTTGTTAAGTATCGAGGTATTCATATGCCCTGTTAGGTTTCATTTGGCATAGTGAAAGACAAGATGGAGGTTGTTGAGTCGGTGTTGAGAGCAAAAGTATGAAGGCACTTGTACTGGTCTGCTTGAGGTTATTTCCAGTAGGTATTTTCATTACCATTCACATCAATATAGGCTAGGCTATTCACAGTAAAGTGAACACTTTTGAAAGCTGTGCTCAAGATCTACTTGTTTGCACGCTGTGTATTCTTCAGACTTATGAGAGATTAACGTTGTCACTGGTATCATCACTTTATTCATGCTTAGGTTGAGTGATACTTTGAAATTATTAGAAAAGTAAAAATATTTTACAAATCTGCTAATTTTTACACTTCAATGCATTAATAAACATGATGCCGTCAGGTGAGACACGAGACGAACGATGACACAAATACTAACCGGTAATTTGGGTGCCAGCGATGCTTCCCAGTCACTGCACTATTGAGACTCAGGGTTCTCAGGGATGCTGTGGGTTTTGTGTGTCAGTCTCGCCTGTGCGTACTTACAAACACCTCTACTGATTGAAAGAGTTATGTTCACTGTAGACTTGTTTTTATTGTTATTATGCATACACATCAATGTGCCAATGAAATTATGATTATCTCTGTCATGACTAGCCAATTCCGCTTGGGTGCTCCCAGTCCGCAATTAATCTAGGGTACACCTAGATGGATGATCTCACCAAGGTGCGTGAAAGTACAGCCTTCACAAGGGAAGAGGGCCGACAGCCGCTAGGGTGGATTGGCGGTTTTTCCCTGAAGACAGGACACAGTGAATTACAAATGTGAAACCCTTGATGAAACACATTAACACGTGTGATAACTTTGTATCACTAACTTAAACTCGTCTGGGCTCGCCCGCCAACATGTGGGTAATGTAGTGACGGACTGTGCACAGAGCCTGCTAGGATGGAAGTAATTGAACCGTGCACAAATTACAAAATACATAAACCCTCAAAAGATACATGAAACAAGGTCGGGCACGAGATGAGTATTCACAATAAACACACAAATATATTGAAACAAGCTTAGGTGGCACAGATGTCACTGGATAATGTTCATAGCGGACCAAATGGTGCAGGTGGAATTGCAATATTTCTTTGTGAAAATGGCAAATTAAATTTCAACAAGATATTATTCTGATAGAGAAAATTATTCTCTTTACAATTGAAGTGATTACAGTCTTGTAGCATGCCTGATGGCGGAAAAATTGAACATTAAAGTGACAGCGTGGTCAAACACAAAAGCATCTATTTACATGAAAATTACATGGAAACCTGACAAAATTTAACATACAGCCCTGAATAAAAATATTGCACTCATGATATTACATAAATAAGCACTCAAAACGCAATGATGGCGTAGAAATAGACTCGGTGTTGGTTAGCAACATGCTTGTACATGATGTTGCCGTAAAATATTCAAACATGAACATTACCCTCAAATACATACATAGAATTAAAGACCTTACAATTTCACACAGCAATAATGCAGAAGTTACAATGAAATGCCATAAACATGGACGGATGGCACCTGATTCAAGTTGTGTGGGTCGCGTGACCTCTCCGACATCTCTCTACTCCTTCTTCTTGATTAAGTTAAAAATACCACAAGGGCGCAATCAATTAATAAAGCGGAAGTATAATGCTGGGGAAAATGTCTAGCAAAAACGTACGCAAGCAAAGGTTAACCAGTAAACTAAATAGACTATGGAAACCTAAATCAGTGAACAAAAGTTGTAGTGCGTACATGACAGTGTCTTACCTTTCCAGCTCTCCTCGACAGACTGTCCAGAGACAAGCGTAGTACAGACCTACCATGGCTGCCTACGGGGTTCACATAAGCGGAAGTGTTATGTGTGCCAAGTAAAATATTTTATTGTTGAAAATAAAATGGCACAAATTAAATTAAGTATTGTTTTACTTTTATAATTTTCTTATGAATTTTCATATTATTTTAGTCTCTCTTTATAATGGCGTTCATGCCGGAATATTAAGTGTTCTTAATCTTGGTGCTGCACTTTGAATTTTATAACCAAATAATTTAAAAATAGTAACAAACACTTGAACACATTTTAAGACATATTAAACCCTGCAAATACAATAGAACATATTTTACACTGAAAAATAACATTTATATGAAAGTTCAAAATTATTGGCCTCTTTGCGCACATGCGGGACACATGACATGTGCTTGGTGAGCGCTGTCATGGGCTCTAGCGCCGCTGGCTGTTAGTCGGCATCAAACAGAAAGAGAAAGAAATCATTTAAGTTATCACAAATTATTACCTAACACTTTTTGTTCAACTTCAAGATGTGGAACTAATTTCCATCCCATCGTTACCAACTTTACTGGGTGCATGTCCTCAGTACACCCATTAAAATATATGTGGCAGGAGCAGTGACATTTTCCTAAGGTTGATTTCGAAAGTGCTCACTTTATCGTGAACAGCCTTTATCAGACAGTGTTCTTGCAGTATTTGGCCAGGAATCTGTTGAAAATGCTGTTGTGGTTTTGTTGTTGTTATCCAAGTGGCAATTCAATGCTGCCGTACTTTTGTGTAAAATATTTTTGTTTCTGTGGCTGTTTGTATGCACTAGTACAGTAGGGTCTCGGTGTGCAAGGATTTTTTAAACATAGCCTTGTAAGTAGTTAGTGACAATGTTTTGTAGTAACATTCCCAACTAACCTTTGTTTATGTTGATGATGATGATGATGCATTGTTTAAACTTGTTTATTCCTAACTTTTGAATGATTCTAACAACTTCCAGAGAAATTGTGCAACTATAACAATGTTCATGGTAGCTTTCCAAGCAGTTAAGGACCTGTTACATTGCACATTAGTCAGATCATATTGATTGTAGCTAATGAACATGTTAAATTACAGTAAATATTGTGATCAATTTGTGGAGTGATGTTGCAAGGTGTTAAAATCACAGAAGCTTTTTTTTTTTTTTTTACTACAGACCAAGGTCAGGGTGTCCACCCACAGGGAAAAGTCTGGGAATTTCATGTGACAGGGAAATGTCAGGGAATTTTCACCTGGGTCAGGGAAAATGTAAATAATTTGCACTTGCAAAAGTTATATAGTTCTGTGACTACATGGTCATGTAATTATAAGCATATGTGATAAAAAATTCCAATTGTTAAATTTGTGAACTGGCAATAATAAATTTTTGCACATAACATAACATAGGCCCTATATGTACAAAATGAAGTATTTTTGTGTTTGCAATGGGCATTCGTGTGAAGTCAATAGTGTATATTGCGAGAAATATAGATGGACTGAATAAAATATAGGCCCCGCTTGCTTGGTCTGTTGCACTGTAATTTAATTCTGCTTCGCTGACAGCATATTTGTTGTCAGCTGTTGTAAAATATGGTTTAGGAAGGTTTTGGTCCTGAAAATAGGTCAGGAAAAATGGTAAAATTCTAACTGGGAAATTTCAGGGAATTCTAAAATGGAATTTCAGTCGACACTGAAGGTGAATTGGGTTTAATTCCTGGCTGGGTCACTAATTACAGTAAATGATTAAAAACAAGGTTTTGTTGTCATCAATAGTTGTGGAAAGTAATTTTACTGATTCCTCTTTTAAAATGTAATTTTTATTTGTAACTAGTGACCCGTCCCGGCCTCGCTCAGGTGCGATTTACAAATATGGCTGTGTTTAGGTTTACAGAAAGTATGTACACTAAATGCTTAAGGTAACTAACATAGGATTAATACTGTGTTGTTCAAAAAAATTTTGTAAGTGAACTCTTATTTTTAAAAAGACATAAATGGTTACTGTGGGTCATCTTCAAAAGATACATATATACTGTTGCAGACTTTTTGGTATACTATTTTGAGATCTACAATTCTGTAGTACATTAATTTGGTGGATCTCTTATGGTTTAGTCTGTGTAAGCCATTCAAGTGCCTAATAAGCAGCTTTTTCCGACGACTGAAAATGTTAACATTGCCCTACTATCCTTACATTAAATACTAATATATTATATACCTAAACTTTCCTCAAGAAATTCCCTAAATTATAGTGAAAACCACATCAAAATCGATCAAGTAGTTTAGAAGCCTTATCTAAATATGCAGTCACATGCGGCCGGGGGACTTGGTTTTATATAGATATTTTTCACAAAAAAAATTAGGTTTCAAGGGGTTTGTATTTAATGTTGCACGGCATTTTAGTGTACTTACTAATGCTGAATGAACTTTGCCATTGAAATTTATTAGTAAAAGTGAAGTCTTACTTTGAGTGTTGTTGGAGACTTGTGTGTACATAATTTAAAAGAATTTGCATAAATAAAAAACTGTTGATATTATTATATTTATTTTCAGGTTAGAAGTTAGCCTGGTCGATGGATATAGTGAAGTTATTTAACACTAAAATCAACATAGAAGAAGTAACAGACATTGTTGGCTCACCTTCATGTGGTGCTACATCAGTTTTTATTGGTACCACACGTGACAACTTTGACAACAAAAAGGTAAGAGAAGAAAGGAAGTTCTAAGAATGATTGTTATGGTAGGAATGTGTTGTTGTACAGAGAGACAAAAACTGAAGACAGTTGAAATTCTAGTCACATCACTTGTGTATAGACACAAGTGATGTGACTAGAATTTCATTACTGAAAATAAAGTAGATGTCCTTTTGAAGTAAATGAGGTCTTGAGTAGGTGAATGGGTGACTTGAGGTGAAACATAAGGTGGCTAAGTCCTGTTTACAGCTAAAAGAATTGCATTTTTTTTTTCTTTTAGATACTTCATAATTCAATTTATGTTTGTTTTTAGTATCTTCAAAACCAGTTTTGAAAAAATAAATAAAATGTGTATTGTTAAAACAGAATTTATTGAAGAAGATGTATTGTGGTTGTTTCTTGCATGTGGAGAGTAGTGTGCTGGTTTGTTGTTTTTGAAATGCACTGTAAAGATAAATTAAAATAAAGATTGGGTATTAAATCAATCATTATGGTTATGCAGGTTGCTAAGTTTACGGTGTAGTTTTTGTTTGTATGTGGGTTAGTCCAAAAGTGAGTTTCCTGCCTCCAAGAGAAATAGAAAAAACTGGTGTAAAGACTTTGAGGAACTTTATTGCAGCACACATTCACATATATTAGTTACTTGTACACATGTTCACCATCGTCAATATATTTTTCGTGTTGGAAGAGAGTTTCTTATATCCCTGTGTACCACAATAAGACCATTTGCATGTGTTACCTGTTCATGATATGCCCATTTATTTGAACTAGCTGTTGATTACCATTTGCACTTCCTCATCATTACTCAATCTGTGAGCTATTTGGTGGGCCATTAGATGGGAGAAGAGCTGAAAATTGTTGGGAGCAAGATTTTTGGAGTACAAATGGAGAGAAAAAATGTCCCACGTGAATTGAGCTTCCATATTTGGTGTGTTCCGAGAAGAATTGTGGCACACACTTAGGTGGAACAATAAAACTTTTCTTATCAAAAGAATCAGGATAGTGACACTTAACAGTGGCTTGAAATTTCTTTCAGAGCTTAACAGTGTCTCTGTTAATAGTGGCTCCTTTCTACAGAAAGTAAATCAATTAACATCAAAAACTCATAAAGAAAAAAAAAACCGGTCACTGTAATTTTTCAATCTGAGCAGATCATTTTTCCTTTTTTTTAGAACTCTGCTTTGACATTTCATTTACAGGATTAATGGTGAACCTACGTCTTGTCGGCTGCCACAATATGCAAGTAGAGATGTATAGCCAACTGCTGTTCCTTTAATACGTCATGTTACACGTTTAACTGAAACACCACATGCTGAAATATTTTTACTCCATCTAGTAAAAACACAAATTTGTCATAATTGTAACTTACTAGATAGGTTAAAAATACAGGATGGAAAACTTTATTTTGTAATTTTAAAGGAATTTTTCTGGAGAAAAAATTAATTATGTAGCAACATGCCATGTCACCAATTTTGCCAACTTCAAAGTTATCACATGGCATAAAAAGGGAGCATAACTAACTAACAAACTTTCAAAAAACTTTTAAGTTCTTGTTATTGTAATTGTCCTTGCATATTGAATTATATGTACCCATAAGTTACATTTGTATTGCAGGTGCAGGCCAGGTTGCCCTCCCTCTTCATCCCCTCCACTCCCTAGTCTGCAACATAGAGCTAGTCGCACCTTGCAAATCTCCTGATTTGTTTTGCCTTGCTTCTTCACCAGTAATTTACTATGAACGGAATAATTTACTGCATTGTCAGTGTATAACTGTGAAAGTGCCAAATTGTGCAATGTATGGGTGTACAAACCATTATCAAAAAACTAAAGGTATAGATATAAACTATTTCTAGTTGCCTAAACACCAAAAAATTACAACCAAGTGTGTTGTCTCATAAGACAAGATAGTTTCAATACTGAGAGTGGTATATTATTTTACTAAAAAAATCCTAACTATGCTTAGGCTTCATTTCCAGACACAGCATAAAATATAAAAATATTTGCCTGAGAGTTGTAGGGTAATATTCATGAATAAAACCAAAAGTATATCATTATCTGGTAAAATTTATTCACAGGACAGTGCAGTAAGCTATCACATACATGTATGAGAGTATTATTTTGCATAGAACACAAAAAGTTCTAGGGAAAAACTTAATGTCGAATCTCTGTTTCTTTTTTGTGTATAAGTAATTTTACTCTGTATTGTTGGAAATATTTTCTTACCTTTTGTGGAATTATTCTGTAATTGGGCAGCTAATTTTCCTTTGCATTTGGTAAAAGTTTCCATACTGCTCGTGCAAATTTACAGCACACTTGTCTGGTGATTTTCTCTTGAGTGTTTGTGTAGTTTGCTTCTTTTATATATATATATATATATATATATATATATATATATATATATATATATATATATATATATATATATATATATATATATATATATATATAAAAACAAAGCTTTGATAAAGAATTTTTCATTTAATCAGCAATGCTCAGTGAAATTTGAGTTTATTTAATTGATCATAACTTCTTAGTAATAAACTTATATCCTATAGAATTTTTAAATTAGTTTTTCGTACTTAATTTGATTAACAAACAACTAAAAATGTTAGTCATTTGTAAAATACAAGAAGATGTGCATTTTAAAATCATAATTTATAGGCTGTTCACTGTAAAATGAGCACTTTTGAAAGCCCTGCTTAAGATCTACTTGTATGCACATTGTGTACTCTTTCACCACATGTCCTATTCACTTTACCACAGGCCTGATCACTTTATTAGTTCTTCGGTCAAGGGTAACTCTAAAATTTTAAGTAAAATAAATATTTTACAAATGTTTTTACTCTTACACTTATATGCATTTGAAAAACAAACCGTAAAATAAAATATTTCAGTATTCACAGATGTCTACTTAACGCTTGTACTTTAACGTTAATGCATGGAACTACTTTCTTACAGTCGTTGCCAACTTTACTGGGCGTGTGACAGTCAGTGTGCCCTTTAAAATATACACAGGTATGAGTAGTGATATTTTACAATGTTTGATTTCAGAAGTGCTCACTTTACTGTGAACAGCCTACAACTAAATATATGCTGCTTGATTAGATAAATTACAAACTGTTAGTCATAATTCACAAAAACACATGTCTGTAAAATTCTAATATAGCCATTAAGAAAATATTTTGAGTTGCTATGTATTCCTTAGTAAATTACGAGCATCATTTCAGTGAAGAATAATGAATAATGAAAGTCACTGTGTGAATGAACATTAATATTGTTTTGTATAGCTCAGTTGCAAATGGCATTTTATTTTATCACAGAAGTATGCCTGTTTGTTTGCTGGAACATTACTTCACGTAGTTCCTGTTGTAAAGCACTTGCTTCATGAACTGGCCAGCAATGAGGAATGATTGCCTGTAACACACGAACTTGTTTCGAAGTTTAAACTTTAACAGTACACTGCTGGACCATAAAAATAGCACGTGCAAGGATGGTACTGAAACCTTATAAAGGTAGAGAAAGGTAGTGTTACAGATGAGTGTAGGTGATTCACAATAAAATGAGCTTTCTTCAAATCAGCCTTTGAAAAAAATCACTGCTCTGTAACTGCATACAGTTTAGTGTAAGCTATGACTGCAATACTTGCAATAGAGTTAACAGCGAATTATGAGACGTAGTTCCAGGTATCAGATGAGTGTGAAGCGTACGTTAGCCGTAAAGGTATATTATAAACACTGCAATAGTTTTGATTGTGTGCAACGTGCTTTCCAACAAGAGTTTGATTTAGCTCCGTGTGCTTCTATACCTTCTTGTAAAGCTATCCGCCTTTGGTTGAGGAATTCAAAGCCACTGCAAGCATGACTTGGAAGGGACTTGGGCACCAAAAAAGCCAGACAGACCGCTGATGCTGACAATATTGATTGTACGCAGGAAGCGGTAGCAATTAGTCACAAAAATCAGCCAGATGGTACAACATGGAACTTGGTCTATGTGATCAAACGGTGTAACAAATTATGAAGAATGATCTCCATTATCATTTGTACAAGATTCAGGTAGTGCAAGCCCTCAACCCACAAGATTATGCTGCCCGATTGCACTTTTTGTGAACAAATGTTAAGTCTTATTGCAGAAGATGAAGATAGGGGTCACAATTTATGGATGAGTGACAAAGCCCACTTTCAATTCAGTGGCTTCGTGAACAAGCAGAATTTTCGCTATTGTTCAGAATGTAACCCACATAATCTTCATGAATGATGCCTCCGCGCAGAAAAAGTAACGGTTTGGTGTGCAGTATCATCTTTCGGAATACTTTTTCACATATGAAAATGGTAACATGGTGACAGTAAACTTCCAACATTACAGACACATGTTGGTATGGTTTTTTCTGTCTACTCTTTTCCTGGCCATCTCATAAGCAGGAACAGCAATTTCCCGTGACGTGCCTGTTCACAGGACCCGATGGCACCAGATTTTTTCTTTGGGTTTATCTTACGTTTAAAGTTTTCCTTGAACACTTGCCGAGGACCAGGGATGAACTAAATTTAGAATTCAGCAAGAGATCAATCAGATTTCATTGTAACACTTATGTAATGTAATGGGCACCTTTGCTGCCCACCTCAGACAATGAGTGCAAAACCAAGGACGCCATCTTACATACACTATTTTCAAAACATGAACATTTGTCATGTATACATAATTTCTACTAATGTACCTCATATTTCTTGCAATACAGTAAAAATACATTCATTTGTTTCATTTTGGTCATTCTGTGACATAGTGCAGTTTATTTGCAGCATCCTGTATTTCAAACAAATTCATAAAATCATTTGGCTGATGCAGTGTTTCAAGTTATTGGGTCTGTTTTGTTAGTTTTTTTAAAACCCATTTCCATTCCAGTGTTCAAATGCTCTGAATTCTGTGATTTATATTTGTCTGTACCATTCCACCAATTTAACTGGTTCACAGATCAAAAAAGCATCTGAAAATCACACTACTGATGTGTTACTAGGTAGCAGGTGCAAAAACCACGTACAACACTGCTTTTTTAAAAATCAGTCTGCTACCACTTATGTATTTATGCCATTACCAAAACAAAATCTGCTACTCATTTGTTCATAAATATTTTACCTCAAAGAATATTAAAACCAAGCATGCTGAATAGTGGCGTATTACATAATAATAAATTTACCACAACAAAAATAAATAAGTATGGTAATAAAGATATATTACTCAGAGGAAAATGTAAGTAAACAAATCAAACTACATACTTAGCAAATTGGTGATATCCTTATATTTTTTGTGAAGTACAAAACAAAACACAGACTAAGACAAAGCACATCATCATCAAAAGTTAACTTAATTGTTTTCATTTCATTTAGAAATGAACATTATTTTCTTTTTGCAAAATAGATAAAAAGAGTCTGCTGCACGATGGTAATATGACATATATTATTCAAAAACATTTTATAAACAATAGAAAATATACTAAACATGAAAGAAAGAAGGTAAGCTCATATCTGAATTTTCAGTCCCCCCATAAGTCCGGCCTTCGAGAAAAACTGCCAGAAGCACACAGCATTCCGTCCGCTGCCATGGTCCTCAATGACAAGGAATGCATCAAAGTTGATTCACAGGAAAGCAAAGTATGCTGACCAGTCACGGGGTTGTAATGCCAAGAAAGTAGAACTCTGAAAGAAGTGGAAAATTTAAAAGTAGAATTCCAAGAACGACAACTTTCTGCAACAAAATAAGCCACGAAAAATGGCTAAATTGTTCTAGTCCTGGGAGTACGATAAAGAACCTATGGTACAAAACTTACCCAACTGGAGGGTTCACAAGTTACTACGATATGTGCATCCTAGCATTGACTGTAGGTGACTCCAACACAGAAACAAATAAATAAACGGAACAAAATGTAATTCTTCTACTTTATACTATGCTACATCTTGTTTAAAGCTAACTACATCGTAATTAGGTAAATCTCTTCTAGAGGACTACATCCTTCACAGTTGCGATGCTCAAAAGGGTGCTGCTTGGAAGAAGCGCAGTTCTCACGTCACATGCGGTCCCCAGTATGCGCAAAGCCAAACTGTGTCAGGCCAGAGAGATGCATTAGCACCAGGTGGAGATAAAACAAACTAGACTTTAATTTAGGGTGTGGCGCTAGGTGGCACTGGCATGGCCAAAACACACTTTCAAGCGGTGGATAGAACACTTTTCTACAGCAACGTGAGCGACGAACAGTAAACTCAGTGAGAATGTACTGCGTAGGTGAGTGAACACTGCAGAGTTAAGGCGCTACTGAAATTAAATGTGGGAACGTAACTGTAAGTGCAGCAACAGCAACCGGTGGTCAGATAACAGCGTGGAGACGCGACCAACTCTGCTTTTGTGGCAAACACCCTGCCAGGCTAGTTACTCTGTCTAAGCTTAACTGAGACTGGAAAACTAACTTGAAAAGCCCCAAAACAAAAACCAATATTCCAGTCATCACCAATTAATTAAGTAAAATTAAAAAAAAAAAGAAATACTACTTGTGAACTATCTGCACTTCCAAGTAAAAGTAAACTCAAATAAAAATTTAAATGGGCTAAAAAAAACTTTTTTTCTTAAAAGCAGGCACAAAGCTTAAATTACTTAACTGTCCAGGATAATCCTGGCAATTGTGGAAAAAATTTAGTACTCTAGTACTGTTCTGATTGTACAGTTTTGGTACTATAAAGTTCACAACTGCACACACCTTCAGCATCCATTTCTGTTGGTCTGCAAGCTTGGGATTTTCAGTTTGAGCTAGGCCCAAGCAAGCATACTAAAAATATTTAAGTATTTAAAAGAGCTGAAGCTCTTTTATTGCATACAAAAATAACTGTTACAATGAAGATAATGTTAATAAAGATAAAGGTTATCTGTGTTCATATCTGCAGTTCTAAAGAATATTTTTAATAGACCACACCTAACATTTCAAAATGTTGTTTGTGAATAAATATACACATGTTTTGTGTGAAACTCTTTCCATGATTTCTTCTAAAATTTCATCATAAGATATGTGTTATATTTAAAATGTAACACATCATCACAAACAATAAAGTATGTATATAATTAATTTTTCGTTCAACTAAATATTAAATTGAAGTGCTTAATTTGTTATGTAAATATGTTATTTTAATGGTTGAACTTTGCAGTTCAAAAAAAGAATACTGATCAGTCCATGCATACAGTAAATGTATGTACGTGTATAAAAAGGGACAGTTGACAATAATGTATAAAATAAAAGCAGTGGCATGGCCATTGAAAGTGTGTGATAAGATTAGACTATGTATTAATAAAATATAAAATTATTAACGATCTATTACGCACGTCATACCTTGCTATGAGGCGCGTAGCAATCAAAAAGTTTGGGTGGCATTGTACAATACGCGTGTGCTTGCCGTGCTCTCACTTTGATCTGGCCAGATGGCGGGGAGGGGAGGAGGGTGGT
The DNA here is from genome assembly GCA_029891345.1 of Dryococelus australis. Lineage (NCBI taxonomy): Eukaryota > Metazoa > Arthropoda > Insecta > Phasmatodea > Phasmatidae > Dryococelus > Dryococelus australis. Next base: position 321,555,118 of record CM056993.1, on the reverse strand, counting down.
TAGCTGGCTATCCCTTCCAGTCTATGTGAGCGATCAATACTGTTCGGTCTGCACTCGTGGTTGTGACTCGACTTTGCTTCCGCCCAGCAACAGAACACATACATTGACTGCCGTATTAATGCATTTTATTTTCTGGCAGATGACATAACATTTGGCTACACATCCATTTAGGCCTATGTGGAAGTATACAGCAAAGATTAAAAACCTTCCTGTATGGTGATTACGTGTTGCATTTTTATCACTCGGTAAAGACAGCAAACACTTGTGACATTAAATGAACTTGCTTAGCAATGTTTTTATTGGCTTGAGACGTGTGAAAAGATACGCAAACTGTAAGAACAATAAAATATAAGGACTTTAAATGTGATTACAGTACAATATGATGCAAAATGTTTTTAAAATACTCAAATATTGTGAAATGTTTCATCACAAATAATATAGTATGAACTATGAAGTGCTGGTTAACGTAAATTATACATTGCGTAAATAAGTTCAGAATATTTAGAAGTTTATTATACAAATAGAGATAGGTACTTGCAAGCATATCAGTACATATAAAAACAACCAGCATAAACACCAGTTTTAGGCACTATGACAACTCACCAGATAATAAATATCCAACAACGTGATAGATATGACAGCTGTAAACACACAGCGCAGTTATTATCTCACATTGTACTAGGCACGGGTGTACCACGTGTAAACACACAAAGGCGGAGTTATTTTCTCACATACGTTTTACAACACAGTACATAACAATTAATTGGATGAAACAGTTTATCAGCACAGAATTTTTGAATAAATATGAAAAGAATTATACATTGCAAAATTCATTAGAATCCCGTGACAAAACTGAGTATTTTTTACATTACAATAAAAAAAATTCCTTCTATCTACTTCTTGAAGTCTTTTATTGTGGTCTGCATTTGCTATCTCTTCTATAAGTCTTCGGAGTCTTCATTGATAATTTCATACTTCTTCATGAGCGACAAGCTGGCGTGCTTTCCACACATTTTCGCAGAAGTCGTAAATCCACATAAAATAAAAAAAACGGCGTCGGTTATCAACAAATGTCCATAAAATCAAGTTAAAAGTGTAACCAAATTTAAATCCAAAATAAATGCGTTGGTCGTCAACAAACAGTAATAAAAACCTAGAGAAATCCAACCATAAAATCAAGCCAAAAATGTAACCAAATTGAAATCCAAAATATATGTGTTGGTCATAAACAAACAGTACTAAAACCTAGAGAAATAAAAAACCATACACAAATCCAATTCGTAGTGTGTGTGCGTGTGCGCGTGCATGCGTGTGTGTGTGCGCACGCACGCGGTATCTACCAACAAGCCAAAGATAACAATAACAAAACAGATGGCTGCTATGCGTGCATGGAAAACATTCCAATGCTGAGGGGAAGGGGTGAGCATTGGCTGGCATTGACAGCTGAGAAGGGAGGTATCTATTTTTAGACATGCCTCAAATTTCCAACTTTTTCGACTCAAACTTTTCATGGTTCCTCGGGATTGTGTCATAATAAAGAGTTGGTCATAATAAATGGGGTCGTAATAGAGGGGTTTTACTGTACTAAATTACTAATATACTAAATGGTCAATTTTAACACAGACTTAAAGATCCAGTAACTTATGGAAACTGGTTACATTTATGTATGTCGCCTCGTGTACATAATTTCTAATGTTATAAGAAAATAAACAAATATTCCACTAAATAATTTAATTGTTTTAATTCACATATTCAGTGGCAAAAACTAGTTTGTTGAAATTAACCTATTCATCATTGTAGATTTCAGTGTTCTCTGCTGATGCATGCTCTTTATATTTTTATTGTAATACTTGCACACTGCAACATTAACATTATGAAAAATGTAAAATTCTCCCTTTGTAACGTATATTGCTGTATCAAAAACTTAACATCAAGTTAACAAACACGTTTTCAGACAACCTTAATAAACGCCATTTGAAGTTTTAATGTCTCATTATTTGATATTATTGAATGTCGTTCTGATGAGCAATAGAGTCACACAAACTATCACAATATATTGCCCGAACCAACTATGTTTTTACTACTTCACATGTGAATCTCTCACAATTATTTCTCTCTCATTTTTTTGCAAACGTTTACTTATTTCACAACTCCATGTTATTAAAGTAAATTTTGTGAAAGTGTTGTGATTTTGCGACTTGCAAAAAACAAGTGTCCTCATGAATAGTTTTCTCTTACTTTTCTAACAAACTGTCTCGTCGGGCACTGCATCAGGCCGATTCACTACTCCATTTGTTTGCTAATTTTGATGGGAACATATGTTCATATATGCAGATCTGAGAAATAATTTTAACCGTAACACATCTACTTTATAAATATTAATTCTATAGCAAATATATAACAAACTGTGTCTTTTGGGCGCTGCCATGTTAAGTGGATTTACGGCCCAGTTTTAGATTAATTTTGCTGTTAATCAGTGTTCATATCTCCATTTATGAGGAATCCTTTTACTGGTATATGTCCATTTTTGAAATATCTACTTTTCATTAATAAATAATGTGTTGTTTTCTTTAGTCTCTCTTCTGTTGACTGAATGACCTGATGTTGATAAAGAAACTCAAATTTATTGAGCCTGAAAATTATTTTCAATGAAGCTCAAGCCGCAAACAGGTATTTGGTTTGAGCTTGATTTTCAAGTACTTGCAGACCTATAATTTCTGTGTTCTGACACACATTCAACATAAATACAATGTTCTTCATGTAGATTAGCCTACCATTTTTGAAATATTGTTGCTGTCAACTGTTTGAACAATTATCAGCATCCTTTTATTAGGGTTCATTAACCTTGCAGATTTTTTGTTACGGAATATCGGAGTTTTCAAAACAAACAGTCTTGTGCAAAAAATTTGCCTCTGGGATATCAGGGTATAATCAAATTTGAAACACCTATTACAAAAAAATATTAATTTCTTTGATGCAAGTTCTATGGCAGTGTAAAACCTGTGTGAATATTAAATCTTCCATAGCCTTGCTCGTGATGAATCATTTCCAGGTATTAAATGGTTTGTTATTAGGAGGTGACGAAAGTCTTGCATTTGGATGTCTAAGTGAGTTATTATAATGAAATTAAGTGGTCTGGGTTTAGTCTGTATGAAAATTTCCTCCACTCAATATTCAGATATTAAGTGGTAGATAGTGATAAGTAACAGAAATAAATTGTACATTGTGTTATTTCATAAAGATTTACATTATTTACATGGTCATTTAATAAAGTACTAACAAAATTAACACTATTAATAAATTTTTTGACAGGTCTTGCAGCTGGAATATGAAGCCTATGGACCAATGGCTGAAACAGCAATGAAAAAAATATGTACAGACATAAGGAGAAAATGGGGGGTTGAAAATATAGCCATTTTCCATAGGTAAGATAAACAATTTAAAGTAATTTTATGATAGTACTAGCTGACCCGTGCGATTTCATTCGCATGATTTTTTTTTCAAGTTATTAAAATAAAGCTCACCATAGTTTCATTAAGGTTTTATGTTTAAAATACTAATATTTCTTCTTTCAGGTTTAATGGAGTTATTAAATTACACCCTGCCATCGCTTCGCACATATTTTATGTTAGCATGATATTTAGGACTTAATTGAACTAGCCACTTTTTTAATTGGGTTCTCTAGCCACTCAGCTACTGCGGTCCCACTATTGGGTGCTGTAGCCCCTGATCAGCTGCAGCCCCACTCTACTGTGCCCCCCCCCCCCCCCTATTGTTTTCTCTACCCACTGAGCTACTGCCCACTGAGTTTCTGTAGCACCACTATTGGGTTCCCTACCCACTGAGCTACTGCGGCCCCACTGTTAGGTGCTCTAGCTCCTGACCAGCTACAGCTCCATTATTTGCTTCTCTAGCCACTGAGCTACTGCGGTCCCCTTATTGGATGCTCTAGCCACTGAGCTACTGCGGCCCCCTTATTGGGTGCTCTAGCCACTGAGGCCCCACTATTGGGTGATCTAGCCTCTGACAAGCTGCGGCCCCACTATTGAGTTCTCTAGCCCCCGAGCTTCTGTGGCACCTGGGTTCTCTATAGCCACTGAGCTTCTGCGGCCCCCTTATTGGGTGCTCTATCCACAGAGCTACCGTGGCCTCACTCAATATATATCTATCCACTGGGTCACTGTGACCCCACTTGGAATAACTCTAGCCACTGAGCCATTATGACTTTTTGGAAGGAAAGATTTACAGCCAGTAGACAAAATGAAAGGAGAAATGACAATGCTTTTTTATATGCAGTAATCCTAAAAAAAAGCTTAAACCAGTACCTAGTTACACCCCTGATCATAATTTTTTCCAGAACCGTTTGAGATATCTCATTTAAACACAGACTAAGTTGGTACTGGGGTTATTATCTATGTACTGTGTAAATTTGATGTCAATACGTTAAGTGGTTTTTGAGTTAAATCCGTTCAGACGAATGGACACACACGAAAAAAATTAATATTAGATATGGCTTAGTTATCAATTATACTATACGAAAAAATAATGAAAAGAGAAAAATTCGAAAATCACAGACAGACACTTCTATTTTATTTAGTAGTATAGATAAAAAAATTATATAAGTGGAAACTGTAAATCACAGTGTTAGTTGTTTAAGAAATGCTTAATTAGATATTAAATGAGATAATTTTCTGATATGCATTGTTCAAAAAGACATTACAAATTATTTATAAACTTTTAGCGATAACGAAACCAGATCTGCATACTTCACAGGGTCCAAAGAAATTTTGACGAAACCTAAACCACAAGCTGTAGAATGTTCCATGTATGTTCAACCAATCATCTGCTCATACACGTATTTATCCAGTGTCGCTGTTCTAACTAAATGCCAGTGCCCCAATATTATAATGGCCATCTTGTGAAACCTGAACACCACACCGGAATCTGATCCAATACTCTGGCTGTTCACTTTACTTGCCGGCGCTAGCGCAAATAATAAGTATTTTTTCAGGTGTAAAATCTGTAGAAAGCTAACAAATACTGTAGTCTTAAGGGGGTTTGGTGTCTTATATTACTATTAATTATTCAATGGACATTTTTCACAGTTATGCACATATGCATTAAAAAATTTGGAAAAGGTTTAGAACCAGTGGGGTAAATATGATGTAGTAGGCGGACGTGCCGCTGGCTAATTCATTGATGCGTGCCCTTGTTTATATTGGCAGTTGGAAGTTGTTTTAGTTTTAAAAAAAAGGTTAGGAAGCACGTTGTAGCGTTCATCCCTAGACCTACCTATTTTCCTACAATAGTTCACTCATATACTTCAGCATGCTAAGTTTACTCTATCCATCATGCAGGATAACATAGAGGGATGACGCACGTGGGGGTAACTAGATGGCAAATGATACAAGCAATTGGAATTCTCTAAACACAAAACACAGTTATTATAACATTAAATACATTAAATAGAATGATGCAATTTACACTAATTTGAATAATAAAAAAACATTTACTCACTTCAATCGTACACGAGGATCACATTCTCATTAGAACTGATTAACAAGCTAGGTGAGACTTGTATCCTTGCCAGAATACTAGGGTTTAGTATATGGATTTAATAAATGATTGCCTTATTCCCTACTGCCTAGCCGATTAAGCTCACCCTGATGTGTGGATACTGTTGCTTATGAGCCCCTCTAGGCCTGTATAGCTGTAATGCCTTCGTCTTCATTCTTGCTGGTATCTGAGCGTCGTCCGCTCTGATCAGTAACTCACACTGACACTCTTGAACGTTGGGTGCATCGGGGGGGGGGGGGGGGTGCATCACGGCCCCAGCTTTTATACCCCTCAGCTGAGTGGGTCAGGTTCTTCTGTTTATTAATATTGTGGGCGGCCCAGTTTTTGCCGCCACATTCAGCTATATTTAAAATATCATGTGCAGCCCAATTCTGGCCGCTACACTACCCCTTGGTTTGAAGAAGTAGCCATCCCGGCTGCTGTAGTGGATGTGGATCATCAAGGTGTAGACTGCCGGAGCCGTCCGGGAGAGAGGTCTGGGGCACCAGGAAAGCTGAGGAGCTCATTATCAGAAGAGACATGCATAGAACGAAAGGTGGCATATGCGAATTTATTAAAGGGTAGTGTCGAGAACGCAAGACTAAATTCGAGACTCCATTGTACAATTTATATTAATTCGTGTCAAGATAACATTCATGAATTGTTATATTTTAAGACATCATTATTGGCAAGGAAGGGAGTAACTAGAATTAAAATACATATACATGTTATCATGCAAAAAGTTTTACCAATGAAAATAATGTAGGTTATGTTAAGAACCATAATCATTTAAGATCGACCATAAAAACTAATACCTTTGTGTGTTGTGTAGCGAGACCACAGGACAGAAGGGAGTACATCAAGCATCACATTTAATTATTTAATTAGTAAAAACCATATTTAATTAGTAAAAACCCCAAAGACATGGGGTGAACATGGGTTTGGGGGATATTTGAAGAGTTTGTGCGTGTGGTGCTGTATTCATTCTACAACATGTTAGGCGGAAGTTTTGCTTTCCGTGAGAGAAATTACATTTGAAAAGTTGGTATGCCTGAGGGCCTGAGTATTATGAAATTGAATGGGAATAAGTGTGCATGAAAGCAATGGTACATAACTATTTTCGTTAATTATTAAAATTTTATATATATATATTTATGTATGAAGGACTTATTTTAATAGTGGTACAACTCCTATTTAGTTCATTTTGAGATACAGAGACTTGAATATAATTGAGTGTCAATTCTGTTTTTGAGATACATGAAATATTGAAGTCAAGACCTTGTTGCAAGAGATTGACCTTTCTTTCTATGGTTTGGTTATTTAAATGTCAGTGGAGTATGCCCAAAAAAAAATGGGGGTGAATGTAGATGTACCATTGTTAAAATAAAATTAATTAAAAAATGGGGGCGAATGGAGATGTACCACTGTTATAATAATATAAATTCAAAATTGGAGATAAACCCGAATATGCGAATGGAGATGTACCATTTTTAAATTGAAATAAATTTGAAATTGGAGGTAAACCAGAATGGAAACTGATTACATTATAGTAAAAATTAAGAATGATTATTTAGAACACAAATATAATTCAATTACACTGTAAAACACTTTTATAGGACAGAATCCTTTACAACATAAAATTCAATGTCACTGTCATAAAGTAACTATTTAAAAATTCTAATGAATTATTTTTTGTAACATAAAACACAATTAAACTGTAAAACATAACATGTTTCATAGCACAAAATTTGAATTTAGAACACAACAGTTTCATTCAATTACATTGTAAACCATGTTTCATAGCACAGAAATTTTTACAATACAAAATTCAATGAAGTGTTAATTTCTAACATTGCTTCATTATACATGCTTAGTACACAAAACACAATTACACTGTAAAACCTAACATGTTCCATTATCACCCCCATTATCATTACTTTTCATCATGATATTCTGTTCGTACTCCGTTTAAATAACCGTGATTGACAACAGGGATAAAAGGGAGCAAACAAGCATATCCTGTTTCTTCTGTACCTGCACCTTTCTTGCACAGGGATACAGTAGTGGAATTTCAATTGTGCCATATTCTTGAGGTCTTCCTCTTCCACGTTTGGGAGCAAGGATGAGCACATAAAAGTCAATGTCCTCATTCAGTTTTCTTTGTAAAGCATTTTGTATGGCTTCTGTCTCTCGAATCTCATTCATTTGATTTTGAGCCAGTTACATTCATCATTTTCTTCATTTTTTACTCCTTACCACTCCATTTTGCAATTCCTTGAGTGACAATGCTTCATTTCTGTGCATATAAAATTTTTTTTCCTTCCAATGTTCCTTATTACTTCACAAATATCTTTTGGTGAAAATAGAAACTCTGTCTTATTTAATTTATTTTCAATAATATGAAAGTCCTTGTCATTAGGCAGATATGAGTGGCCCGGCAGCAAGAACTGTAAGTTGAAATTGTTGACACTTGATTTAGGATCTTGTGTTACTTTCATTAGGGTTAATGCAATATTTATATTCCTGTTTTGTCCACCACACGTGTCACTGTAAGCAATTACATGTTTCTGGAAACTAACAGATTTATGAATATGTTTCAGCAATTTCCTGTGAGCCCCTTGAACCAGATGCTTCATCCCAGAAATACATATGGATACTTTCATCTGTTAAATTGTAGCATCCAAAATAGTCCATGTACATGTTTCTTTTGTAATAAGATAGAAGTAATAAGAAGACATTTAAAGTAGCTTGAATTTTAAAGTGTAATTTGTCACAAAAACTGCTCGTGTCTTTACGTGGTGTTCAAAATGAGAGGTTGAGTCATTTTTAAAAATGCACTAAGCTTGGGATTTAAATATCGCTTGTGTGGAATATCTCCCCTTACATAATGGCTCTCGGAAACTGGAAAGCATTTAATGTGTTCCTTGACGTCACTGATAAGGCCTTTTGGCATGCAGTTTCTGTTGTCATGTTTACCCCTTCTGTCTAGGTGAGGGGTACCTTCTAACCTGCTTTTTGTTAAAAGCCTAGAAGTCTACCATTGGAGATGGCGAAAGTATTCAGGAAAAAATTTTACGAACTTTCACACTGCTTCCATTATCTGTACTCGATATTCGAAAATGCAACTTTTCTGAGAACCAGAGCCATCTTTTGGGCATCTGCATTTTACAGATTGTCAAGTACATAAACCATTCAGGTAACTGGTTTGGCGATCAAGATCTCTCATAGTCCAGAAATTGTCCAATAGATTCTTTCTCTCAACACTAGAAATTTTTTTTGAACAATTACGCACACACTTGCAGGCCAAATTACGAAGTGTTTTACAAGAAATTATTTTACCTTTTTTTATGGAGTTTAATTCCCCAGTGTTTCTTTTTCTTTTCCAAATATTTTTGTTCATACGTGTCTACTTCTCTTTCGGCCTTTTTGCTGCGAGTATGCTTTCTTTTGCCCTGATTATTTTTAGTCCTTCCATTTTCACAACCATTAATAACAGTTTCTGTTGTCTCATCATTTCTTTCTGTGTCATCCAAAGTATTGTCGGCATTAGTTCTAGAATCTGGGGGAGAAAAAAAACATATACAAAGTAATTACTATTTATATAGCAGTACTTATTTTTTTTAAATAATAGTGAAATAAATTCAGAAAGAAACCTGCATTTTTCATTATTTTCGTAAACATAACCTAAATTTGTAAACACTTTTATTTTTACAATAAAATATACGTGATACTATGAAAATATGTGTGTATATTATGTTTACCTTCAGTAATATGAACATCTGGATCATCATTCTCATCTGAGTCACTTGATATTACTTTAGAATCCATAACCTTAGAAAGAATCCAACCACATCAACAAACAAGGCACCAGAATGAGGCATAGAGTAAGTGCATGGAGGTGTACCACTACTAAGATAATATTTTGCTTGGTTTCTCTAAGCAGTCTGCATTGCAGTGCACTCTCTAGGCGGTACACCACTTTTGAAATAAGGTAGAATTATCTCGTCTTAACACAATGGTGGTTTTTTTTTTTTTTTTATAGAAATTGGAGTTGTACCTCTATTAAAATAAGCCCTTCATATATATATATATATATATATATATATATATATATATATATATATATATATATATATATATATATATATATATATATATATATATGCTTAAGGTCATAATTACTCAAATGTTTAAGACACAATCAAATACATCTACAGCTAAGAGAATCTACACAATTGGTATAACTGGACAAATGTGCTGTCATTTTTGTTTGACATGGCACCGTGGCAAAAACACTGAGCATGTATGTTCACCTCTGCTGTGCGGTGTGGTAATGGTTCTTTTTACACTTTGTTTTTGATGCCTTGGAACAGTGAGCACTAAAATTTTTTTATACATTTTAGAAGGTACATAATAGGCGTAATACCATGGTTACTTACGTTATATAAAACAGCAATAATTGTTTACTGTGATGTAAGGTATGGCTAGTGCCATATGGCAGTTTTAATTAATACAGTAGGTTACTAACGTATGGGACAAGTAAGTGCATACATTTTTACATAACACAACCTACCCTAATGGCAGGATGATAAAGAACTAAGAGATATTAACAATATATAAAAATTTCGTTCGTTTTATACAGCATTTCCCTGTAGGAAATATGTGGCTCGACAACATGATTACACATTTACAATGTCTATATTTCTTTTACACTGTGCCAATGAGGCGTTAAATAAGCTTATATGCTTGAATGATTGTCTTTCATGATTCACTCAAAAAGGAATGTTTCTTAATTTGTGCACTGTCCTGACGATGTCGTATCTGATTTCACATAAATTGTTTATGTTTGTATTGTCGTAGCACTAGTCCTTTGTTCGGTTATATATTGTTTATATCACTACTTCACAGGACGTAAAGTTTTACACTGTTATTTGAGTCTGACTTTTCTTATATTACGTTTAACATATTTTGACTTTTATTATTTCACAGTCAATATACCAATAAGTCATTTATATACAAAACTTAATAATTCAAATGAGAGTTATTCTATTATTTAAAATTACATAGCGAGTTTATACAATTAATACTATAAGGTGGGTCTTAATACCCATTTCATAATCATAAAATTAAAATTGATTAATATTTAGTAATTTCATCATATCAAAGGCACTCACCCCAAGACATATTTATCATTATTATATTTTATATCTTAAATGTATATTGGCAGTATGTCTACACTTGTCCTAATAAGGACCAAGCTACTGGTCCGTTCCTTAGGGCCTGATAGCTACGCCCTTGCTTGTCTAATCTAAATCCTTTTGTGATTTACCATGGGTTTTACAGTGAAATATATAACACTATATTTACGTAAGGCCGTACTTAAAGGCCTGATTACCGTAGATTCTACTATGAGTAGTTCTCTGTGATCTAGATAGCTGAACACACTATAGCACTTAGGATGTAGCTTGGATCCTTGCCAAAAGGATCTATAACTTAATAAGTTTTATATATAATGCACTAAATGCAATTACAAGTGTGGTAATTATCGCCAGAGTCGCGTTATCAAAATGGGCTGGCTCAAGTAGTGAAAATAACTTAGGTTGACCCATGTTAAGATGGGTTAGTGGCATATCAACATTGGGCAGCACTGGCTGTGCTGTACGATTCATTTGCCATTTAGTATCCAACACAGTGGCGGTGATGTAAACATGAATGCCAGCGGTCAATGAAAACTGCTCCAGGTGAAAGGCTTGTTGGTTTAACCAATGAATGGGGACTACTGTCTGTTGCAATGGAATGGTAGGTGCTCGAATGTCACACAGATGGGTGGTTTCAACAAGTTTGTTGTGGGGTGATAACCTGGCACCCACGTGGTACATACAACTCAATACTTCCAAGTTTGTGGTTTGTAACATTAATATTCATGGAAGTATTCACATATTTAAGGTATGTTTCCTCTGGGGGATTATTTAGCACATACTGGTGAGGGAGGATGGAATGAATAGCGAATGATGTGTCTAAGGTGCAATGATACTTACATGTTGAAATCAGTTTAGTGAAATTTGAAAGTAGAATAGCCTCTTTAATACATAGGTAGTCATCACTGGTGAGGGATTCCTTTGGAATGCGTACCACATCTGACGAAAATTCGGTTGAGGGGGGAATGGCTTTAATGGTATCCGTGCTCGGATCAAGTGCAACTGTGGAGTATGGAATTTGAATGGTGCATGATCGATTTTGGAAATTGTATGGTACTGGAGTGATTTAGAACATTTTCCATTGTGAATTGACTCATGAAATTGGTATTTGTATTTTAATTACCATTTGGGTGGTTGAAAATGAGCATTCAGTAAGTTCATGTGTGTAGTACTTGATGATATCCTTAGTACTAATACTCAATGTTAAGTTTAAGTTTATTCAAATTGAGGCTGTTCGAGGTCATTACTAAGCTGTGTCTTGTTGACAGCGGTTAGAGGCAGTTTGTTTAATTGACAGGATTGTATATAGCCGCTAATGAGTTCTTTGAGAACTAAGTTATTCAATAAGTGAAGTAGACTGGTAGTTAACAAATTTGCTGAGTGCAATATTCTTCTTATTTAAGACTTGTGATAAACCATTAATGGTGGCTGCTAAGGAGTTTACCTTGTTTTTAACCTGGTGTTTCAATTCAGTTATTACCTGAAATGTAACGTTTATGGCGTTATTTGTAGTAGTGATGTTTTTGACAAGTGTATTAACCTGGTTGTCAAGCTGTTGTTCATTATTCCAAAGTGCATGAAGGTGCTTATTTGTAAGTACATTACAACACCAACTTGTGATATCGCCAATGATTTGGATGCCGCGCTTGGTGCGGAATCCAGTGTTTACATCACTACGGTATTCTCTGCGTATTCCTTGTTCGACTACTTGCATGTATTCATAGATGAATTTTCCGTTTGTGCAGAAGTGTGAATTCTGGTTTGTGCATGCAACATGTACCTATTCGTCAAGCGATATTGGTGTGTTAGGGAGTTGTAACGGAATTGTTTAGATAAGTGATATACTGTCTTCATATGCGGTGTCTACGTCAGCAAGCAGCTAGTAGACTCCCGTGTGTGTGCGGAAAGTAGCAGGCACAGCAACCATGGCCATGACCGTGTGCAGCCCAGCAAGCTCCCCACTATTCGGCTGCGGCTTGTCTGTTGAGTGGTGTTGCCATGGCGATGCTGCAGCGCATGCGCAGAGCGCACCTTATGCTCACGCACTGCTACCAACTGGAACTGGGCTGCGGGAGTGTATCATTGCCTCTATCAGTGTGACATGGTGCTCGGGCAGGGGTTGGCGGCCATGGATCCCTTCTCCACGTCGCTGTAGCCTTGTAGTCTCCCAGCTGTGTGGTGACAGCAAGGAGTGCAGTTCGGCACCTTGCGTTGACTGAATTTTGCTGCTGCAGACACGTGCTGTGCGTAGAGCAAAGGCAGCTCACCCCAGTTGTGGGGTGTATCTCCGGTACAGGCGTCTCGTGAAGCAGGAAATCTGTCGTTCGCATACCCTTGTTTGATCAGATTGTTCATTGATACACTGTAACACATTTAAAATACATTTTAAACATTGGTACAATTATACAAATACATTACACTGACCTGACAAGACAGGGGTTTTATTGGACGTAAGCAGGTTTAGTGTGGCAGGTGCAGACAGAATCGAACTTGGGAGCGCCGGTTTTGTTTACTTGGATGCACACCATTGTGTCTCCTAGAATGTCTGTCACACTATATGGGCCTATAACTATAATGGCATGTAAGCACCTTTTGCCGACCATGATTACGCACCCACACGTAATTGTTAATGCGCAAGGTGCTTGGTTGGTGCATTCTATCAAACTGTGTTTTTTGGTGTTTTTGTTCTTGAAGCAAGTTAACTTTCACGTTATTGCAATCTTGTAGTAGTTTAGTACACCAGTCATAGGTGCAATCAGAGTATTTGGTTGCTAAAACTTGCGCTGGTACTGCAGCCTCTACACAATGTAGAAGATGAAATGGTGTATATTTAGTAGTTGTATTGTCACTTGTGTGGTGATTGAAAACAATAAAATCTACATATAGATCCCAATTGACTTGCGTGAGCACACGTGTTTAATTGTTCTCCTACAATGCGGTTTGTGGCTTCGACTAACCCGTTTCATCTAGGGTTATAAGGACTGGTAGTTAACTTTTTAATTCCCAATGTTTGTAACAAGTGACTTATTAGCTCACTTTGAAAGCTATAGCCGCAATCTGTTAAAATTTGTTCGGGACATCCAAATTGAAAAATCACATGCTTAATGAACCCGGCACTAGTAGTGGCATCTATTGATGGGACTGCCTTCGTGACAACATATCTACTCAGGTATTCAGTCATTATCAAAATATATTCGTTTCCACAAGCAGTGGTGGGAAGGGGTCATTTTGCATCAAGCACCCAGGTTTTTAGTAGTGGTTGAGGTGGAATTGATGTCATCTGATATATTGGCTTAGTATTTGGCGCTTTAGTTTTTTGACATACTGGGCATGTGCATACGTAATTTTTTACATCGGTAGTCATTGTGTCCCAGTGAGAAGTTTGTTTGATCTTTGGACCACCAAAGTGTCCGCCTATGAAGATAGCGTCATGATGTGCTTGTATAATTTTGTTTATATAGACTTGTGGCACTAATGTCAGTTTCTTTGAGACTTTTGGTGTGTTTATTTTAAGGTAGATTTCACAGTTCGCAGTAATGTCTTATGGTGCCTAAGTCTGCGGTATTTCATGTCTGCTTGTTGTGGGTCCACTAATGCAAGTTTCAACTGTCTTATGTGTGGATCACATTTATATTCTTCGGCGAAAGGTGACGTGTTGACGGTAATAGGACACAAGTGTAAGATGGAGTCATAGTCAATTTTAATGTATTCCTGCTCGTGGTTGTATGTTGGCAAGAAGTGTGGTTTTCCATATTTGTTTAAAATTAATATTTTGCAATTTAAAGGAGGGTTGATACAATGTGTTTCTATTTTGTTAGGGTTGTTGTCCATGATGACTTGTATATTAACTTGGTACAATGTGGTAATTATTTTGCAAATGGCGTGTAAAGGGAAAATTTCTTCGTCGGCTATGGGCTTTGCTACTCTAGCATTGTACTTTGACTGTATGTTTTGGAAGAAGTGTTTCATGTCCACCCAATTGTTAATTGTGCATTTTATTATGCTTATCCTTATTTCCTTGTGTTCTTCGGGGTTTTGTAATACACATTATGCAATTGCTTTGTAAAGTGATGTGCAGTTGAGCATGTTTTTTTAAAACTGTGTATGTGGCATTATTGATTGTAATGTTTTGGGTTTGTGTGTCAGTAGAGGTGGTAATGCAGCTTAAGGCATCTGGTGAGGTGTTTAATTTACCTTTTATAATGTGTGGTGCAAAATCATTCACTAAGAGTGATAGCCATCTTTTGTATGCAAATGTTGTGCTCTGCCATTGTTCGTAAATACCTAAGACTGGCGTGAGCTGTCTCGATTATGAAGTGTCGCCCATACGAATATTGCTGAAAACGATTACACAAATAACAAATAGCTCCAAGTTCTCTTTCTGTCACATTACAGCACAATTCAGTAACTAATAACTTTTTAGAGGCAAATGCAATGATATTACGCTGTTTGGTCTGTGGATCCTATTCCACGAGCATGCCTCCTACCGCCTCGTTACTGGCATCACATGCTAGGATAATGTTTTTCTGCTTGTCAAATTTTTGTAAAGTTGGAGCTGCTGCAGTTGCCTTTTTAAGGTCTATGAATGCCTTTTGATGTTTTTCTTCCCATTTGTAGGGTACATTATGTTTAGTGAGATCAATGAATGGCTGAGCTATTTTATCGTAATGCATTATATAGGTAGGAAGTCATGCCCAAAAATGTATGCAGTTGTTTAAGATTTGTTAGTGATGCCATGTGTTCGATCAGTACTGATACTCTGCGGGGTGATGATGTGTCCAAGTACTTTAACTGATTGTTCTGCGAAAGTGCATGTTTTAATATTTATTTGAACATTAAACATGTGCAATCTCTCAAAAACTTTCTCTACATTGGCGATCTGTTCCTCGAATGAGTTACCTAAAATAAATATATCATCAATGTAAGCTATGGCTGCCATCCATTGCAGAGGTCCTAATAGTGAATTAATTATAATTAACATTTGAAAGTACTGTGGTGATGTAGATAACCCCCTTGGCATATGTTTATACTGAAATGAACCAACTCCATCGATGCTAAATAATAATTTAAAAATCTTTCTCTCTGACAGGAATACTGTAAATTCCTGAAAACAAATCTAAGCTCGTAATGTAGTGTGAATTTTGTAATGCATTGAGAATGTCTTCGGTGTGTGGTAAGGGATTCTGAACTCTGGTTAAATATTGGTTCTAAAATTGGTTAAAAATCGCAATCAGCCATTCACTTTAGAGACAACTAAACTCAGCGCAGAGTAAGGTGAGTCAGCTTCTTCAATTATACCAGCCTGTACAATACCCTTGATTTGCATTAATAACTTATCACAAATTTTCGGGCTTATACGATAAGGCTTGGTCGCTATGGGTTTGTCTGTGGTAAGTTAAAGTTTAATCTCAAAGTTTTTGGTTTCTGACAGTTCCAAAATACTATTAGCAAACCTATCCTTAATTTGTCTATAATGTTGGTAATTGATACTGCTTGTTTACTATTTAAATTTTTGTTTATCTTGGGTAGTGTATGTTGATCACTTTCTAAACTATCTAATTCATTGAAACAATGCTCAATAGACACATTAGTGTCCTGTGTGGTAGTACCCGAGTGTATCAGTACCTGCAATAACTTGTGGGAGTCGTTAGCATGTATGAAAACAATATTGTGTTTCAACAGAAGAATAACATCATATTTCTTTATAAAGTCTACTCCTAATATTATCTCTTGTTTCAAATTGTCCACGACTAAAAAGTCTTGCGGGTATGTATGGCCTGAAATGCACAAGTTAATAGTTGTTTTTAATTTAGGTGTTGCCAATACTGAGGTTGCTCTGACTAAGGTAATGTGTTCTCTTAATGGCTGGAGTTGCTGTGTTGATATTAACGTGCTTGCTACACTGCTACATGAGCACCCGGTGTCAAGTAGTGTGTAATAATACTTTCTCCCTTTTATTTTCACAACTACTTGTGGTGTCGATGTGTGCAATCCGGCGTGTTTACACTCCAGTTTTGTAGCATGCTGCGAATGTTGATGTATGCTGATTTGAGGCGCAGGCCCACTCAGTAAGTCATCAAACTTTGGTTCATCATCGCAGGCCTGGCGACTTGTGTTTTCATAACAAATGGTAGTGTCTACGGTGCTGTTTCGTGTTCCAGAAAAACAGTTTTGTGTACCAGCCCAAATTTGTGTTTAAAACTCTTAAAGCGGTCACCTATGTTTGTTATAAAATCAAATTTCTGCTGGGGAAACAGTGGGCAATAGCATGCTTTGTGTCCGGTATAAAAACAGAGGGTGCAGGTGTCTTGGGCAAGGCTATGTGGTCCGCTGACTTTTTGAGGTTGCTTGGTGTTTTGCAGTGACTTGGCACCATCGCGTTTCTCGGCGCACGGCAGTGGTGTTGCAACGTTGGCCTCAATCGCGGGACGGGGCTGTGAGTCGTGTTTATATTTCTTGTGTGCAGGCGGTGGCACACGCGCAACATGCTGTGGTGAAAGTTTACATGAACTGACCGCGTTGGCTGTCTTTGCTGGTAGTGTGAAGTCTATAGTTGACATATTGTTTTTGATTGTCCACACCTGAGGGATGTGGTGAGGCCTGTCTGCACGTGAATGTCTGGTTGCTATGCAAATTAAACTTAGCAATTTCAGCATAAGATATATGTGGCACGACTTTACTACAAATAGTCCTAAAGGCATCACAAACTGTGTTGTTCATTTTTTTGGTGGGGTAGATGCGTTTTACCCCCTGATTTGGAAGTCTATTGACTGTTGGGCAGGTGCTGATCTTGTACTGTTGAAATTATGTCCCCGTGTGTATTTGGCTCATATGTTGAGGGACATAATTTTCGTGTTTTGTGTTTCTATCTTGGTAAACTTCTCTTCTGAAATTCTGTCTACCTCTTTGAAACTGGTTTGGTCCCCGATGTTGGTGTGTGCCTGTGGGACATTTTTAAATAATGATTATTGGTTGTGTATTTCTCTGGTAATTCTGAAGGGCTTGATTGCCACAAAAATATCCTCTGTTGTGTGGTATTTGAGCCCATCCCGGTTGTTGGTGGAAGTGTTGGTTGAGTTTTGTGGTTGTACATATGTTTGAGGGACATCTGTAGCTTTTTGTATTCACGTTGCAAGTTGTGCTATCTCTTCCTTCAATTTAGTTATTTCCAATTCGAAATGCTCTGTGTCTGGATTTTGACGTGTTTGTGACGATGTCTGGTTGTAGCGGTACATACCAATTTCAATGCGTTTTAGGTTGTCAATCATTTGTGGCAATGTGTCGTTAGCTAATCCTACTAGTTTATCCATTATTGATGGCAACACGGACTTCACAAGACATTTAAAAATTGCTGTTCTGAAATATGAGGATTGTACTTGTGTTTGTAATATTTCATAGCTTCTGTGTGATGCATTGTGTTTTCTCCTATGTTTTGTCTTTTCATGTACAGCAAATGTCTGAATCGTTCAGTTTCTTCAGTTGTTGTGAACATGTGTTTGAGTGCTATTTGAATTTCTTGCCATGTTATTTGGGTGGGGTGGTTTCGCATTAGATTGTCTAGTGTGTGCCTTGCCATGCCTATTTGGTGAAATTTTAGATGGCACATTTTTCACCCACATTCCATTGATTTATGTCAGCTACGGCCTCGTATAGGTACTTCTATAAATTCTATGTTCTCCTCGAATGTGCCTGAAAATGATGGTTTGTGTACAACAATTTGGAGGGGTGGTTGTGGAGGGTTTTGCATGATGTCTGGTGTGGGTGGGGTTGTTTATGAGTTGGTGTTAATGTAGTTGTGAGGGTGTAAATGTATTTGTTTGAAGTGACTTTGGTGCTACCTCATTGTACGTGTTAAAACCATGGAAGTCTGATTGGGGACTTAGGGATCTTGACTGCGAGTGTTAGTTTCGTTGTGTGGGTGGTGGTGTTTTGTTGTGGTAGTGTTCTGGGCTTGTATTGAACAATAATTCTAAGTTTTGATTTTGTTCTGCTAAAGTTGTACTTTGTGCAGTTTCCTGTAGTAACGCTCATTGTCTATCACGGTCATCTAAGGCGTGTTCTATATCTGTAGTGTTGATTAGCGCACGTTTAAGTAAAATAGTTACTGGGGATGGTTTAGATTTGCTGCATGTTTCCATAAAGTATTATGCAGTTAGTATTCGTTGTTGTTGTTGTTGTTAAATGCGGACTCTGTGCAACTGAGAATTACTTATAATTGTAGGACAACTTAGAATTACTTATAATTATAGGAGAGGAGGAATTTGAAGGCTCTTCGGAACTCACCAAAACAAGTGGAGTCTTTCTGGCTTACAAGGTAACAGATGTTCCAGCATGCAGGAATAAGCAGTAAGAATGCATGACTATAATAAAAGCAAGATTAAACTAGTGTATGGTGCCTGAGGTGGATGGCATAACGCCAAAAGTGCTAACTGGCAAGGCAGTCATGACGTCACGGACTGCTGACTCATGCACGTGGCTAACTAACCTTGCGCACTCTTGCAAATAGCGGTTGCCCTGGTCGCGTGGAAGTGAACAGCTGTTACCTGTGCTGATGCTAATACATTAGATTTCCAGGCAATTTTAACACGTATAACTGCAATAACATACACTCTGTTACACTTTTACTCGCAATGGAAATTAATTTACATGAACATACTTGCATAGGAAGACACTGAATGTACAATTTGAGTATCGCTGAACTACTACACCTAAGCACACTGTGGTTTGCGTGAAGCGCAGCCACGTTTGTCTCTCCTATGTTGGTCGTGATCAGTTGCCAGGAACGGGACAACGTGAAGCACTAACTATGAAAAGAATTCCGAGATAAAAGCCTACTCGCATAAGTGCAAAGTCGGATGAGAGGCGTCTCCACCCATACAGCGTTCATCCCTAGACCTACCTATTTTCCTTAAATAGTTCACTCATATCCGTCAAGCAAGATAGTAACCCCCACATGTGTCATCCCTCTATGCTAACTAGATGGCAAATGATATAAACAATTGGAATTCTCTAAATACAAAACGCATTTATTATAATATTAAATAGAACAACGCAAGTTACACTAATTTGAATAATACAAAACAACTTACTTTAATCATACAGGAGGATCATGTTCTCATAAGAATAGATTAACAAGTTAGGTGAGACCTGTCTACCCTTGCCAGAATACTAGAGTTTAGTATATGGATATAATAAATGACAGTCCTGAAAGATGGCCTTACGCCCTACTGCCAAGCCGATTAAGCTCACACCCTGATGTGTGGATACTGTTGGCTATGAGCCCCTCTAGGCCTGGACAGCTGTGATGCATTCATCTTCATCCTCGCTGAGACCTCGGTGTCGTCTGTTCCGATGAGTAACTCACGTTGGGCACGTCGGGGGGAGGGGGTGTTTCGCTTCGCTGCCTCAGTAATTATATACCTCGGCTGAGTGGATCAGGATCATCTGTTTATTAAATATTGTTGGCTGCCCAGCTGTGTTCATCACATTCCGCAATATTAAAAATACCGTGTGCAGCCCAACTCTGGCTGCTACAACGTGTTATTTAAAATAGTTATATTATTAAAAATATTAAAGTGTTATTAAAAATATTTTTAATATGGGTTTGGTTAAAATTATTTGTAACACGCCAGCAAATTTTCTTTATTTTTCGTTCCTAATGTGTTTGTTTTTAATTGTGTTGTGCTTACTCATCACTGAGACGACTCCAAACATTGCAAATTTGCTATTAGAAAAATATAATTAATTAATTTAGTTACTTTTTATTGCATTATCGATAAAGGAATTAGCTGTGTTAGCATACAGATGCAGTATGTTGCATTCATAACCCACCTGATGCGACTTGGGCTATGATTGCATTGTGTGGTTCGAAACGTGTGTGTTCACAGACATTAAAATTTCCACCGAAAAGTTAATTAGAGTAAATTTGTGTCAATGTACATACATTTTACTATCAAAAATGGAACGAAAAATACAAAAGTTCTTTAGTAGACTTAATGAAATTATAAAGAAAATAGCAGCGAACTGAAAACATCAAGGCAATGGTTTTAAACAAATTTATTTAAAGTTACATTTTTGTTTTATCACGTAAGTCCAATTTTTTTTATTATTTAAAAGATATTGCTAGAGATTTTCCTATTAACATTAAAGGAAGTATTTTTAGTAAGTGCTCCAAACACATAGGATTAATTCGTTGTTGAACAACTAAGTGTATAAGATTATAAAACAATACAACTTTTCTAGCCCGAATCTAATTTGTAACACAGAGTCATTACTCTATGTTTATTTTTTGTTTTAATGGAATAAGTTATGATATAATGTTATTCTTTAGGTCTAGCAACCCACAAACTTTTTCACCTAACTAAAAATATTTTTCTCAATTTTTCCTGAATCCCCATTGGAAATTTAAGTTTCCAGCATGATTTTTCCCAGATGGCAAAATTCCATGCTGGCACACCACTATAGTCCATTCCCGATTGGAAGTGACTTATGAAAATCAACCTTTGAAATAACTCTCTAGGCATAACATGTCAACCTGTTTTTTCAATAACCTGTATTCCACAAATATAGAACACTGTGGTTAACTTTAGGTATTATTGAATAAATGAAACTTTACCTTAATATTTTCTATAACTTGTAATATTTATTAATTTTAATATGAATTAACAACAGCGAGAACAGCGACGTGTTGGTAATGGCCGGTAAGAGATAGTCCACAGTTAAAATATTATTTTAACCTGGTTTTTTAAGTATACTATTTGTAAATTAAATGGTGCATATTGAAATATTTAGGTAGTCTCGATGGCAACATATCTCATTTTTACAGTTTAAAATAACAGCGGAAAATATCGTAAGTCGTAATGGTACGGTGTTGTTTTATCTAGCAAGAAAGCAATTAATAAACTGCCTGCTGGCGAGGCTTGTCACTCTCTTTCTCTTTCTTTGCCTCTTTCACACTCAGGAAATTTCACTTCGCTAGTAAGCTTAAATTGTACATGTTTTCAATTATAGCATATTTCATACTTATTACAGCAAAATAATGATTTTTGAATTTGTAATTTACAACTGAAAAGAGATTTTAATGTTTGAACACTTATTTGAATATATTTAGATATGATGGCGGGGCAGAAACAAAGTGAAGTTGGCAGATAATTAAAGAGGCTCTTAGCCTCTGTCTACCTTTTAATACTTTTAAATTAACAACTCAAAGGGTAGAACAAGTGTAGAAAGTGTATAGCCAGGTTGTGAAATGCAAATGGAAGTTGCTTTGTAATTATGGCAAGAAATGGTTTCTCTATCTGTGCTCAAAAGTGGTGATTTTCAGGGCTTGAGCTAACTTGTCTCTAAAAATAACATAATGCAAAACCCAACTTCAGGCTTGACAAACTCAGTTGTGCTGTATGAATTTGAGGATCAGTGTAAAACCTAACTTTAGGCTAGAGGCCAAGGGCCAATCAGGTTCCCACAAAATTTCCCTGAATGTCCAATCAGATGGGTTGGACTTATGGTGATAAGTGTTTGCTCTACAGGCTGGAGCAGATCCCATGAGTCCCAACTTGTGGGAAGAAGAATCACAGCATTCAGCAACTGATGGCTTCTTCAGTATTACAGTAGGTGGGAGGTCCCCAGACCAGGTCATAGGTATTCAAAATAATTGAGGGATCTCGAGAAAGTGGTAGGGATCACTCTTTGCACTTTTTAGTACCAGGGTGGGGCTTTGTGCTATGGTCAACTATGCACTGGCAGGGCATATCTCAGCTCCTCGTCCACCCAGGAGCCAAGATGCAGAAAGGCCAGACAGCTAAGAGTACTGCATTAAATACAAAAGCAGAACATGCATGTATAGCAGCTGGTGTATGGTAGGGGATGGAGAACAATGTGAAAAAATTGTATGGACCAAGGAAGAAAGAAAGATGACAACAATTAACAATAGTTTAAACAGTGGCAACTTTTACTAACACACTGCCACCTGCCAAAGCACAGATTATAAAAAGTTTACGTAAATAATTGATACACACAAAGGATTCAGGAGAGCTTTTTTCTTGTTGTGTTGTAGAGTAATAAGATGAATTTATAAAGCATCCTAATTATGTTACTTGTGTGTGTGTTGTTTGCAGGCTTGGTGTTGTTCCTGTCAAGGAAGCAAGTGTTGTTATTGCTGTTTCTTCTGCTCACCGAACAGAGTCTCTTGAAGCTGTTCAGTTTGCTATTGATTCCCTCAAGTCACTTGTTCCAATATGGAAGAAAGAAATTTACGATGGGGATGCAGCACAGTGGAAGTCCAATCAGGAATGTGCTTGGACTTGACAGAATTGCAACATGATTTGTTTTGTAGAGCACTTTCATATGTTTCCTACACAGGAGTAATGCACCAACAGTAATGAATGAACTTGCTATGGTTAGTGAATATCTTCAGTAAACTATTTTGTATTTCACACACACAATGACTTAAGAGTGTTCGGTTTTGTCGGTTGAGGCACACAGTTATTGGGATAGGTGCTGCTAATTTTTCTAATTTAGCACAATACATCACAAATCCATCCAGTATACGATGATGTTGCTACAAAGAAGTACGTTATAAGAATTCCTACAAATAGTTGTCTAGTCCAGTTGTGAAAAGTACTCTCTTCTGTAAAGCTCATTTGTTACAAAAACATATTGCTAGTTACCACATTAACATTTGCTATGTAATTTCAACATAGTTATTTCTTTGGTTTTCAACGTATATATTGCAAAAAATAAGTTTTATAACACTTCAACAGTTTGGTTGCTTACCCCAGTTAAGCGTGGGTCACACTAGGCTGATTTAATACAGTTGACTCCCTATCTACTGTTTTTCAGGGGACTGCCAAAAAAATTCCCATACATGCAGGATTTCAGTAGACGAGTGTTCTGACATTTACAGCAATAAAATAAAGCTTCTGAAATTATTAGACTTAATTTTAAGTATAAAGAGAGCTGTATATTATCAGTGGGAATTTTTAATAAAAGTATTACATATTTAAAATTATATTTAAAACATTTTACTTCAATTTGTTTATATAAAGAATATAAGATCTCAAAATATTGTATATAATTGATTGTATATCCAACACCAAATTAAGCCGACCTAAAACTTTCAAATGCTCTGAAAATGAAAATAATATGACACCAAATGCAAGTCAAATTTTGAATGTACCACGTGCACTCAATCTGCTGAGAGCACACGAGATTATCGATCGGGCAATGTGTTCACGGCAGCAGGGGGAGATGGTGGGAGGAGTGAAACCATACCCCCTCCATGTCGGTGACATCTTGCAAGCATTACAAGTGTGTCTTTTTAAATAATTAATTATATTTCTTTACAGTCTTTAATAATTAATCATTTGAAATCATATTCTCTGATTTTGCCTGTCGCTTATTACACTGCACTCTGGATCAGCACTTACCCATTATTAGATGACCAAAGGTGTCGAATAGGCCTGTACATTTTATGAGTTTATTCAATATATGCATGTCTATTAAAATTAATGAATATAAATACTCTGATTTTCCTGCAGGAAGTTAATGAAAATGAACTTCATACTTGATAATACAAGTCGCCCTATGTTCAAACTATTTTTAGTGACGAGGGTACGTAAAGTATATGCTTCTAGCCATATAATTTTATTCACAAAAATGTTTATTGAGTTAAATTAATGTTATGGTTTAAAATCCTGTTGATTTTATGCCAGATACAATGAAACACCAACTTTATGGGGAAAAAAAAAACACATTTAAATCACAAAAGAAAACATCTTTGCAAATAATAATAATTCCTTGTTAAAATATTGCGTAACATTTTCAAGCAAAATCACTTGCTTTGAAATACACGTGATAGGTGCAACTATTTTAAGCGACAGATAA
The DNA here is from genome assembly GCA_029891345.1 of Dryococelus australis. Classification (NCBI taxonomy): domain Eukaryota; kingdom Metazoa; phylum Arthropoda; class Insecta; order Phasmatodea; family Phasmatidae; genus Dryococelus; species Dryococelus australis. The sequence continues at coordinate 321,530,480 of CM056993.1, read as the reverse complement.
TCTTGATCAGATTTATACCTTCGCCCACAGTTTATTTGCCCTGGGGCCAGCAGGTGACGGCAAGCGCATGCAGCTGAGATAGAGAAGACGTGCATTTTCTTTTGCTAGACAATAGTGTCCTCTCTCGATGGCATGTAAGGGGAGGAAAAAAGGTGCGCAGCTGAGTGAGATGGATATATATATATCCATCTCATGTGTATATATATATATATATATACACACACACACACACACAACCCCCCCCCCCCCCTCTTAGGTTGCCATGTTGGTTGCTAGGTAACTACTTCTACTCTTGTCAGACATGTAAGGGGAGGTAGCAAACCAGACTCGCATGCCGCACTACGATGAAGACATACAACATGCCGCAAAGCTGTGATAAACAGTGGCATGTGTGCTGTATTGCACATCCAGTTAGTTGACGTTTATGTAAACAACCAGCTTAAAAATGATTGTTCAAGGAAATCTTGGGTGACTGGAACTGAAATATACTTTGATCGATGCAACATCTGACAAATAATACAAGCTGTCACTTTTATCATTATTTATACAGTCGAAACTCAAAATTTAATTTAATCTGCATCGATCGAACAAAAATTTCTGTAGCATTGCTGAAAATTACAAGCTCCGATCATTAAACAATGAAGTATTACCAAAAAAAAAGTATGTTAACTGTACTCAAGGCATACGAATTTGATACATAGTACATTATGTAAATATGCACAAGTAATACTAATAGAAATCACAAATAAAATACATTTTCAACATGCATTGTTTCGCTTATGTCTCACTGCATTTAGTCCTATTTATGTAATTTATAACTTCCAAAATAACCTGTTGTTGAGTCGCGATGTTGCATTTAACTTGTACTGTGTAACAAAAAATAATAACAGATGTCTCAGGCTACACATTATGTATTTAGAGAGCACGAAATACAAACAAATTGAAAAAATGTGGAAATATAGTACATATAAGAAATATGTACTGCAGAATTTTATTTGACTATAAACAAACAGCTGCGTTTTTTACTGTAACAGCCATGTTAGTAACTATTAACACTGACAACAGCAGTGCAATATACTCGAGATATTGATTCATGATGCGACGTTGCCAAAACTCATAACTATGGTTTTTTATGTGAATATTCATGTATAAAAATGTTACACCAATTGGGTGGGGGGGGGGGGGGGCGGCCTCAAAATTAAGGAAACCCTATTCACTGCACTTTATCAATAACAACATTGAAGTTGTACATGAGAAAAGAATTTTGCTGCTGTATAAGAGAAAGATGTCTTATGTAGTCCGTCGCTGCAGCGCCACACGTACATATTGATAGATGCCATTTTGTGCAACATTTCACCATGTTTTTGCTTTTCAAGTTACACAACCATCTGTGAAATAGTAATTGCGCCATGCTTAATTGTAAACATAATATAAGTTTCCTGTCTCAAATTTTTTGTAGTGAAGAAATTAAGTTGGAATTTATTATGTTTGCACGGAATCGTAACTTCACAATATTTACAGGAACACAAAAATTCAGTGTGGCCTATACACAACAAAATATGGATTTCTGAGCAAGTGATTTTAAGAGAGGTGTTTAAATACAGCGTTTATTAAGTTTGAGTGTGAGTGTAATTGAAACATTTTCTTTAATATTCCCATTTGCATTGTTTTATTTTAATTAAACTTGACGAATACCTAACATAGGCCAATGAATATGTTCAACATAAAGTTTAATGAGATTTTTTTTTTTTTTTTTTTTTTTTGGGCGACTAATGTCAAGTCGACATCTACAGAATTTTTTTTTATGTCAGTCCCCCGAAATTCGATGGATAAAGTTTCCACTGTATAGGAGTTTTGCCAGGACCACTGAAAATTAACTGTGAAATACGGTTTATCGGTACATGCGTTTTTGGTACGAGTCAACTGTAATTGCGAATCGGCCAGCTGTTACTAACAGTCAAACAGTATTGCGTAAAACCACTGGCCACATGGATGACTCACTGCTGCTACTTTCAGCACATCACCAGCCAGTAACTCAGTTACAGCAATTGTATTAGTAATTTGAATTTACAATTGCAGTGTCTGAAATAAGGTGATCTCCCAGTGAGTTTGGGTGTGTGCATGTGTTATACATATATATAAGCCATGGTTGTATTATTGTGTTCGTGAAATTGAATAATACGGTTTTTTTTTACAGTCATTACTGAACTCAAATAGAAATATTTTAAATTTATTAATCATCTGTGCTAGAATAATGTAACTGCTGCATTCAAAATACACAATTTGTTTTGGTGACAGAGGCAGCATAGACAAGACTTTATTGATAAAAGTTAACAATGTTAATGCCACACAAAAGGTTGACTGAGTCCCCTCCCTTCATTTTGTTTTGCAGCATAAATTTGTGCATGTTGAACAGTCGTTTATGGAGCAACAAAATATTTTATCATAATAATTCCGTACAATTGTTTAAAATGCTCAAACACAAATTGTCTGCACTGATTATTAAATGACTGCACTTAATGATTTTTACAATGGTGTTCTGCTTATGTGAAGATATTCAAATTTCACTGTTTATCTGATGACATAATGTAGTAGTGCAGAAACTATTTTTCTTAAACATTCTCCATAAAGATTTAGTTCTAAAGTTAAGTAGTTTGTCTTCTACATGGTGAGTCCTTTAAAAGAGGTCCTATGGGACGTGTGTGTAATGGAGCGAGGGAATGAGGATATACAGTCCAGTGTGACAACAAAATACCAAGAGTAGGTTCTGGAAGTAGCAGCCATTGACCTCGAGGCAGGTGTGCAGACGACACCAAAAGTTGTGAAAGGCATTGGCGAGGACATGCTGCGGGATGGCATCAATAGCTGTGATGGGGTCTCTTTTATAGGACTCATCCTGTATAATGCTTTCCTACACATGGGGAGAACACTGATGTACAATGTAGCAATTTTTGATGAGTGTTGCAATTGATAAGAATGGCAATGCAGGTCAGATATTGTAGAACAGCATAATAATAACAGTATTAATAAATTTGTGTGAAATATTTTATATTACTTGTTGAGCAATTGCACTTGTTACAGAATTATATAACTTATCTACTGTGTAAAGAAAATAAATATATTTTGTCGTTAGTGGCAGTCTTATTGTTTTACCACGATCACTGTTAGCACAGTGCATTGAAACCCAAAAACACAATGTGCTGTGTAAAATGCTCAAGTTATTGAAGCTGTCTAGTTACAACTGCAGTTTTGTTTTATCTTTCATGGGTATGACCATGAGCTTATACTCTGGTCTTTTATGCACTTTAGCAAAATTTGGTTTGGTGATTACTGGGAAACGGGCCTTAGTACATCTGCAACTACCTGACAAGATCATCATCCAGACTTACGTGTTACAAATACAGTATACTCAAACCTAACAGGCACAGAACTTCTTTACTGCTCTGCCATACATTTTTTTGTCTGAAATTTTCCTCTTATCGTAAAATACTAATGTCACTCTCAGAAGACAGCCTCAAGTTAAAATCAGTAACTAGTTTCCTGGATAAACTTTTTTCTCCAAAATGACACACATATTTGCTTTTGGCATGTATGCACATCAGTCACATTGTGCGTTCACCAGCATCACACACATTTGCTGTCAAACTGTTAATTTGATTAAAATTTATGCTTTAGCAAAATTAATTTTTATAGTAAAAAAATGTTTGTTAACCACTTCCCTTACAACTATGTATGGTAGCACAAGGTTTACTTAGCACCATAATTTTAACTAAAAACTTTATATGCAAGCAAATGAAAAACGGTGAGGAGCGTTCCAAGCCCGTTGTGGTACTGGCCCACATTGAGCTGCGGGCTAGAACACACACCAGAGGCAGCTATTGCGCTACACATTATCTGTGCTGACTAAGCACGATTCGAGATTATCATCTGCTTATAAAGCAAATATATTGATATGGTATATGAACAATTTTTTTATTCGAAAAATTGCCATGAGTCCATGCACATTCCATAAGTGTATAACACGAACAGATAAAGATACAAACTCGGGATTTTCACCTATTTGTTCAGTAAAATGAGTCTCTTGCAAAGAACAACTTAATGTTAATGAAATCATTCACAATTTTTTGAGCTTAACTACAAAAAATTTTGCTCAACTTGCTGTAGCCACTGTAAAACTGCGAACTAGGTAACATTACACAGCTGTGGGAGAAGTGCCGCTGATAGACTGACCTCAAACAGCCAAGAAGTTCTGTGCCTGGTATAGTTTGTACAGCACATGGTTCATACGAATATCTCATTTGTAAGGACACATTTTTAAGAACCGTAACAAATAAAAAAAATTGACTTGTGTGGCAATTCTGACACAGTTGCATCATTTAAATTAACATGGGTTGTATGGATTCTACCCTCATGTGATAAGACACACCACAGAAATTTGTTATGATTTATCATTGCTAGCACAGGAGAAATGTTGCCCTGTCAGGTGTTCCACAGCGCAGCTGGTGCAGTTTTTTTTTTCTGTGCTGTACTTGTCTGCCAAGATACACATGTGCAGTATGACACATTCCAAGGCCCACCCAGTGGCAGCTATGCCAGCCAACATGGACACTGACGTGCACTGTAAGCGGCAGAAAAAAGTTTCTTCTTTCCCTGATCCATGCATCTTATTCCTGTTAGTCACTTTTTCCCCAGAAATACTGTTCTGAGCCAGTAGTTCACCACGTGTTAAAAAACCATTTTTATTGTTTAAAATTGTTTTACTCCTTGATAAATGGATCTTTTATTTTCCTGTGATAATATGTTTCAAAATGTCAATTGCTACAGATGCAACATTTTATTTGAGATTATAACAGCACTGAATTTTTTCTAATATTTTTTTGCTTGCATTAAGTTCCTACGCTGATGTAGTACAGTTTTAAAATGACTGACTATGTCCTAGAGTTAAGATATTATTTCATTAATGTAAAACATACAATCTCTTCAGAAGAAATGTAAACACTGGCTTTTATCGCACTGGATTTTTAGTCTTGTGTGCAATGTCACTTTTTTTTTTTTTTTGGTATATTCTTACTTTTGGCTGTTTGTGCACAACTGGGGTTTCATTTTACGCACAATAAAAAAAAATGCATACCTACCATTTCGGACATGCAAATATTGCATTTCATGGAACCCTTCATCATTTGATTCAACTGATGTTTGTAGTGCTGTTCATCATCTAATTTATACCGGAACCATTTTCTTCACCCCCACTAGTGCACTCTACCCATGCAGGCTCATGTGATTCATTTTATTGGACTGCGCCTGCCTGGCCACGTGTTACACTTTCAGAACTGGCCGACTCTGATTTCCCCTATCCAGCTGCATCCCAGTGAGCGACACTCGAATGGGACTTACATATATTTTTAGTGTGAAAGGCATAGGAATTTTTATCAGACTGTTTATTGGGAAATGATGTACCACGTGCGTAAAGCCAATAAACCAGTGTTTCACAATAATGCTTGCATTATCTTTCTTCACAAGTTTAAGTCCATTACTTTATGAGTGTACGGTGTGACACTAACAGCACTGTGCAACTTCGAGAGTTTACATGTTTAAATTTGTCACCCATGCCTGCCAGCCACACTGGCAAAATGTTACAACACCCTGATAGCTTGTGCTCTTCAATGTGTTAACCGGCCACAGTAAACTGGCACCCAAGCAATTTCTTCCACTTAGACTGTGGCAGGCATGTGGTCAGGTCATCCTGGGGCATCCGTAAACATGTGGCAAACACATCAAGAACATGGGCATGCAAAAAATGGACTGTGTGGTGCATGGAAAAACAACGGTCATGAAACCTGAGGTGAAACAGTGTACATGGTGCAAACAACCAAGGAATGTGGATCTGCTAACTGGCAACATGTGGCGGAATACATGTGCGTGTCCACCTGACTGCTACAAATCTGGAGGTAAAAGTGGTGATCATACATGGGACACGAAAACAGCAGCAGTCGGACTGGTGAATTGAATGGACAGGGTATAGCGTGCGATTGGCGCATGCGGCTCTCCGAGCACGTACCTGTGTTGCCGCAAGATGTTGCGGTACTTGCAAAGCTGACATTGCCAGAGTTCTCTGGGGCCATGCACAAGGATCCCAACACAGTTTGTGAGACTGCGAGGACAGGTTAGTAATATAAGGGGTTTGAAAGCGGAAAGTGAACAATTGAAGGGGTAGGCTAGAGGTGGTGGCATGTATGGCAGAGGTTTGCGACCCACTTGAAACTACATTTTACGGATGACCAAGATAGTAGCCACTGCCAGGCCAAGTTTTACGGGGAAAAGCAACGTGACCAGGAGTATGTGGAAGGATTTATTACGCGCAATATCCAACTGTTTTGCTGGATGTGACACTAACTCCCCCCTCCCCCCTTGATCTATCAGAGAGGAGTTTCAGCAGTTCATAAGGTCATTTCACCAGGCTCCCCCTGGAGGAATAATTATGCCATATCACAGCAACTGAGAGCAGTCTGCGATAGTGGTTGTGATCAGATATGCTGGAAAGGAGATCCATGGCGTACTGCAGCACGGAAACACCACTACCAAACAGTGCTGGATGACCAATGCAAATTGTGCAGCAAATGCTGAACACTTTACTTCTGAATACACAAAATTCAGGAAAATGTAATATGGTACATTGCTATTAATTTATCGTATTTACCCGATTATGAGTCGCACATTTTTGTTTCCAAAAAATGGGGTGCGACCTAGCAGATTTTTTCACTTTTGCCAAAAAAAAAATTACAAGTAGGATACAATATGTATATAAATAATTATGCTGTTGGTTTTTCATAAATAAAACTTATGCAAATACGTTTTATTGTCCTACATGTGTCAAAATGCCTCAATACGGTGAATTAATTGTGCGCCGTGCATAGCCTACCATCCCAGCTGGTGAGTGCTTGGCTGGCTATTGCCGAGCTGGCATGGCAATGGTACATGTGCGAGTGCATCGCATACGCACGCACGCACAGACAGAGCTGCTGCTGGTTGTGACATCTGGCTGGACAGAGCAAGAGACAAAAGAAAGGAGAAAGGGGGCATTAAAAAAATACCGGTAGGCCACCCTACCATTAAAGAACTTCCCTTCTTTCGCACTTCTCCTCTAACAACCGCTATGCATCTTTGTGGAGAAACTGTGAGTGAGAAGAGGGGAAAGACAGCAAGCAAGGCTAGTTGAAGAGGGGGGAGAAGGGTGGGACACCGAGCAAGAGAGAGAAAGGGAGCGAGCAAGCTGGGCTGAGCAGATGGAGAGATACACAAAGAAAGAAGCAAGGAAGCAATGGGACTGACAGGCTAAGAACATACAGCGATGCACAGTGCAGTATTTGGTACACCATCGTTAAGCTGACATGACATAAAGGAAAGTCACTTTTATTATTGTTCTATTAAACAACACCGGTAATACATATTATTGTTCTATTAAACAACACCGGTAATACATATTATTGTTCTATCAAACAATAATACATATTTGTATGTAACTGGAAGAAAAAGTTTTACTGAAGGCAAAAGTATGGTACGACACATACGCGTGGACGACCTTTATGGTGGGGAAAGTAAATTTTTTTTTTGCCAGAAAACATACATACCAGTGACCTTTTTGCAGGTTAACACTGTAGTTGTCACACATGCCATATGTAGCAGAGATATCTGTATTCGCAAAATCATGCTGCACACTGTCTTAAATATTCTAGTCACATAAAAACTTATTTGTAATGTATATAAAAAAAATACTAAATCAGTAAGAAATTTTTTTTAGTTTAGTACCATTAACTGTTTTATGGATTTATCAGAGTAAATTATGTAAAAAATATATATTTATTGGGAGGCAGGAAGTGATTGGGGCAGCTAATGGAAAACTCCTTATGAAGAAGATGGATAGGGGGGGGGGGGTGGGGGGTGGAACCATGTCATGTCATCACTAGTCCAAGTAGAGATGATCTAAGTCATTTAAAATTGTGCTGTACTTTCTTCTGTTTCTACCTTTGTATGGCTGTAGACCTACTTGTGATGGTACATTCATAACCTCATTAAGCCCTTTTAAAGTTCCACAACAGGCATGAATTCTGGTATTTTGTACATGTTAAAAATGCAGTTTCTAATACGCTAGAGGGATAATCATTAACATTTAAAGTGGCTAACTGCTCTACTTCACAATTTGTATTTTCAATAGTTCCAGTCCACTGGCACATTCAGAAATAATCATATTTGCTGGTATGCTGGCACTGAGATAGCGTCGATTTGTAGAAAACCGTTACTTCCAAATTGAAAAATTATAACAATCTCTGGTAGACACCATAGTCCGTGTGCCAGACGTTCTGGTATAATTTGGAGGGGCCAGATGAAACTTACAGCACTTAATTATTGGATCATGAGGTACACAAAATAAGTAATAAGACATCTCAATGTGGTAGCTTTTAAAAATGGCATGGCTATTCAAAATGGCTGACAAAAGTAAATCATTGAATTTAATATATCTCAGCCTCCGGTTTACCCGATTTGTTTATTTAAATGAAAGATTACATATAGATGATTAATTTTGATTCCCAACTATTTTTTGGTATTATACTTTTCGAGAAACTGTGAAAAATTCTTAAAGTTTATTGGTATTATGTTGGTATTACTGCAATTTGTTGAAAAACTGTGAGCATTAGTGCTGACATTTATGTATAACAAATAAAGCCAATAATATAAGCTATAAATTTAATAGACTCCGCAATTAAATGTAGTTACCAAAGCCCGAGAAATTATACATTAACTATGATTAAAGGTGTACACTTTACATCACTGTTTGTAGAATACACCACTGTTCTGTATTCTAAGTGTGTAGCAAATGCTAATTAACATACTGCTTCACATTTTATACAGTCCATAAAATTTTGAGAACAAGGATTTAATGTAGGGTTTATGATTTAAATCTAAAAAACATAGCATGCATTAAAAATTCAATTTTCTAAATTAAATAATAATTTGAAAATACATTTACTTAATTTTGCTAATTTTTCCTGGAGAGTTAAAAATTGTGAACGCCACTTTCTATGAAATTTTAACTAGTTCACCACTCTTCAAACATCCGAGTCAATCACAATCATATTCATGAGTTTCTTGGCAGTTATGATTGAATCTTGACAGCCTTTGCATGAACACCTGTATGTACACTGCAATTTGTTTTGAAGACAGGTACAAGTGATAAGATTACATTTTTTTTTTCTGCAGAACAGCTGCAACACAGAACACAAAGTACAGCTTCTGGTGCTTTGCTCCAACCATCCAATTTATGCGTAGCTTTCCTTCACTATCCTTTATCCATCCATGTCTTTCTGGATTAGGTACGTTAGGAACATTTTCTAGACCTCGCTTACAAATCCCAGCCTGGAAGTTGGCCCGAAATGTATGTTGTTTCGAGGTGTCCTGATATGGTGATAGTTGGCAGTTATCAATTTTACACCTCTTAGCTCGAAATAATTTGTAGCGAAGTTCGTTGACACTTTCGATTCTTGTTTTCTTCAAATACATTTCACATGTAGATTTCTCAATTGTCATAAATAACTCTTCAGAAAGAGCCCATTTACAACCTAGACATCCAAATGCTTGGACATATTCGCTGCATTGACAAATCATTTTGAAACCCAGGATCTTTACTTTACCAGAAAATGCACTTACACTGTCACACCCTGACCAACTATGAAACCCTATCACAGCAGATGCTACCTCTGAGCCTATTGCTGCCACTAATTTGCCAATATTGACTATTCTCATTTGATTTTTCACACCTTTCACTAAGTATAAATTGGCCTTATATGCCTGTATAGTCCAATTAAAAGGACAAAAACATCTGTATCATTTGAATAACAAAGTACTGTTGGATAATCCATGGCAGCATGTTTAGCATCATACAGGTATCTGCCTCTTCATGAGTGCATGACAGATCTTTTATGGGTTCGGGACCATTTTCTGTGATTTTGATGCAGGTGTCTTTCACAGTTACAAAAATTTATTTCTAGCCTTGCTTGGAGTCCACCAGATTATCAACTTAGTCTTGCTTTCACCACTCCTCAGAAGACTCCTCCAACAAATTATTTTATGACCAATTTTAATAGAGCTGAAGTTGATACCATCTTCAGAACCCCTCTTTTCCCATTCTGATGTTTTAATAGTTTTCTCTATAAAAATTGAAAACTACATCTATTCTCAGACTTAGCTTCCAATGTTCAACACCTGAAGAAGAATCATATGAGACAATTCTTCGAAAGTTCTGTGTTCTCCGCAGCAAACACATTGCATCTATTACGCAAGCTGATTTTGTTTTCGGTAGTTCACATGGTGCTGAAAAACTTTACAAATGATGAGCAAACACAGCTTTGTTTGTTTTCTTTAATGAGCCATTAGGGTTAGCAAGAGTCCAAGGAAGTGGCCCAAGTGGGTGGCTGAATACTTCTCGCATGTCTAAGTTACGACTTTCAGCAATAAAAGTCATTTTGCTGAAAAGGTTATGTTCACACTGAATTATTACTTCTTTGTTTGAGAGTTTACGCTTTACCACATTTTTTGAGATACTTGTTTTTAAATTTATTTTCTTTATGGGTGCATGAAAATCTTCACCTCTAGCCAAACAATTTTGAAACTCATCATGTGCCTCTTGGCCTTTTTTCTTTGCATTTATTTAGCTAATAGTTTGCTACATCTGCATTTAGAGATACCCCGGTTGATAAATGTACAATGTGCGAGGGATTTTGTTCAAAAGGATTTGTCCATTCACTTTGAAGCATATCAGTAAAGGAAGATACATCCTTCTGATCTTTCTTAATCCTAGTTGCTTAAAGATCAGGATGACTCAGTTTTTCCTGTGCTAACGACAAAATACCATGAAGACTTTGAAAGCCAGATGCTCTGTATTCTGCATTAATGTAATATTGTGACACTGCTTCTTTCCTAAGGCAGAATCCTCGAATACCACCAGGTGACTGTGTGTCTTTATTTACAGTCTCTTCGATAGCTTGATCAATAGGAATCCTAGAGAATGGATTCTTACCCTTACACTGAACAGAAAAACTACCGTTGAGAAAGTGTTCATAGGCAGCTGGGCTTCTTTCTAGCAACTTAGTTAATTCTGCAAAATGTATTGACAGATATCTTGCATAATTGACTCTGTCCAATGCAAAACACCAGGGAATCATCATCTGAGTACATTGCAGGTACAAGAACCAATCACCTTCACGATTGGATCTGAGAAATCCCAACAAAATCTCAATCATACCCACATAATGCATCCAAAAGGATGGCATTTCTCCATTCTCTTCACGAAAAATACATAAATATCTACTGAAATATTCAAAAGCTTTCTGGAGACTTGGAGCATCGCATGTGGCTTGATGTGTTTCATTGAAAGTATTCAGATGCAAGATGTTGACTACATCATTGAGGTCATCCATTTCAATATCTAAGCCAATGTTGCTGATCCAGGATTGAAATCCAGACCAAATTACACGCATACATGCTTTGTACATCAAGTTATGGAAATGAATAGCACAAGTATATGGCTTCCCTTCCAGCAATTTGTTTATGGAACCCTCAGTTATTGCTCCAGATTCAACAGCTAAATCTCTCACTCCGATGTCGCCAAAGAGTTTCCCAATTATTGATAAGAAATTGCAGATTGTGTGAAAGTTTCCTATCATAACAATGATGTCCCAATTCTCTACCTGATTGGACCACAATATTTCCATTGCCTTAGAAAAAATTGCTTGATCAAGCACAACTACAATATGATCAAGATGGAGAAAAAACTGTAAGTTCATGCTCATTCTTAATATTTCATTAACTGTCGATAATTAGGTGGCAGGCGCATTCATGGTAGGCAAATACTTTTAGTGTGTCAGGAGTAACATTAATATGATCTCTGATCAAAATGTTGAAACCAGTCCAAGAAGTAGTGGTCTGATTCTGGGTGTCCTTCAATCTTGTTAAAACCGAAACAAAATTTGCCAATTTTCCATTAGAAAATGTTTCTCAACACCTGTCAGGGAGATTTGAAGGTGTGATTGGAGGAGGACCTTTTTTTACTGCGACTATAAAATGGGAGATGCTGTTCGACAACATCAAATTTTCGAACCCTCTTCATGTTCTTTACAGTTTGCATCTTACCAGGCCTACAAGAATGAGTCATATGCTGAATTATAATACCATTGATTCTGTGTGATGTTCCTTCACCACTGAGAATCTCTTTTCTTCTGTCCATGTTGTCAAATGCACAAACTGTAGGCACATTAATTTGAGCATCATTTGGAAGCACTAGTCCTTTGTAGGAAGACATGTTTTCTTGCTTCTCAATACACCATGCAGTATCAATTTCAAGCAGCTTAGTGACACAGGCAGCCATGTCCTAAACTGTTTATAATCTTCCATATTACTGTACTTCCAGTAAGCGCTTTTACAGCCAGTGGTAAAAGTAAGTGTTTGGCAGTCATGAATTTCCCATGGGAAATACCATATATGAAATCTTGAGCAACCTACCAAATCAAAACTTCTTGTCGCATAGACATATCACCAAAAATTTTGGTCAAAAATGATTTCAGATCTGGCTCATGATAAAAATTATTTAGAGTATCGGGATTTGGTGGCCAGTCGTACTCTTTGGGTATTGATTTCAGAATGGAGTCCTTCAGTATCTCAGCTGCACGTCCTACTACCTCTTCTGAATTAAGTCCGTTTTATACATATCCAATTTGTTTCGTAAATGAATGCAGTGTGTTGCCAATGCCTCAAAACTGTAGTTGGTTGGAGCTGTGTAAATCCGGTTATCAACATTAACATAATGCAAGGAAGTAGAAAATGTAGTTTCCATATGGTAGCGGGAATTCTTTATTGTAGATTCTGTAAGGTCGCATATACCACTCTGGTTAATATACGACTTCAGTTTTGAAAGAAGTTCAGACTGTGGTACAAAGCGTGGATTACCAAACAAATCTGACCGGATATACTCATAAAGATGTACATAAGCAGTTTTCTCAGCCTCGTAGTAAGGATCCTGTTTTGTACACCAACTTTTTCCGGTCTTTTCTTTGTATACAATTTTTAGCAGGATTTGTGATAGTGAGCTTCTGCAGTGACAATGTCTCGGACAGTAAGTGCTATGATTTTTCGATCCAGTAACTCTATGGCTTGGTTTTGTAGTGTCTGATCCGCTCTAAGATCAACAGTTTTAATCAAACTCTCTCTGGACCTCAATCCTGTTTGGTATTTTGTTTCATTGTCACAGAATATACATACAGATGGGTAGGTGCAATTTGTGACAGCGCTACTTTTACGGCTAGGCAGTACTTTCTTTGAAGTGTAATCCAATGATAACACTTGAGAGGTTGAGGGTTCATTAGAAACGTCACGTTCAATATTATCAAGTGATTTTTTGAATGTAAAAGTAGCTCTACAAGCCCTGTGGTAGTAAATGTTTGGAATAATGTAATTTGGTTCAGTCTCTGCAATTCATAAAATAGGCTCGAACTTCCTTATCTTTAAGTCATTGTAAATTGTCATCCATGAATGCTTATCACGTAGGCATGTTAAGTCTGTTTTTAAAGATACATGACCACATATTATGCAATCCAGTTTCTAGTTTACACTTTTTTAGTCACTTCATTCATTGTAAAGTAGTTCTAGCTGAGAGGCTGGTTGTTTAACACTGCGTTTTATCTGCAAAGGTACACCATCCTGGAACAGATAGAGAAAAGTATTAATACTTGGTTGCTGACAAAAAAAAAAAAAAAAAAACGAACAAAATTTACTAAACACAAATTGCATTTCCACAAGACACTTATATAAGACAAAATAATTGCAACAGTAATACATTACTGCAGAACAAATATTCTTATCTCATTATTATAATCTGTGATATATTGGGCAACTTTGTGATCATAAATATTGTATCACTTTTCCGGCTACAGAAATCATATTCAATTGAATTTTTAAAAAAATTATAGTGTATATGATTGGCTTTATTTGATATACATAAATTTCTGCACTAATGCGCATAGTTTTTCAACAAATTGCAATAATACCAACATTATACCAACAAAATTTTAGCATTTTTCACAATTTCTCTAAAAGAGTTAGAGATACAAAAAAATAGCTTGGAATAAAAATTAAACATCTAAATATAATCTGTAATTTTGATGCCATCAGGTGTGACACGAGACGAATGATGACACAAATACTTACTGGTAATTTGGGCGCAAGCGGTGCTTCCCAATCACTGCACTATTGAGACTCAGGGTTCTCAGGGATTCTGTGGGTTCTGTGTGTCCGTCTCACCCGTGCATACTTACAAACACGTAGGCAATACTAAACTTTTACTAAACATCGCTTGAAATAAACAATAAAATATATGTGGCTAGGACACTGTCACTACTGAATAAAAGAGGTAAGTTCACTGTGAAACTTGTTTTTATTGTTACTATTCATACACATCAACGTTCCCATGAAATTATGATAATCTTGGTCATGACTAGCCAAGTCCGCTTGGGTGCTCCCCAGCCCGCAATTAATCTAGGGTACACCCAGATGGATGATCTCACCGAGGTGCGTGAAAGCACCTTCACAAGGGAAGAGAGCCGACAGCCGCTAGGATGGACTGACAGTTTTTCCCTGAAGACAGGACACGGTGAATTACAAATGAATACCCTTAATACATTAACACGTGTAATTACTCTGCATCGCTAACACAAACTCGTCATTGCTCGCCCTCCAGCACATGGGTAGTGTGGTGACGGCCTATACACAGAGCCGGCTAGGACGGGAATAATTACACCGTACACAAATTATGAAATTATATAAACCCTCAAAGATACATGAAACAACATGGGACACGAGATGAGTATTCACAATAAACACACATGCGTGCAAACAAGTTTAAATGGCTCGGATGCTACTGGATGAAGTTCGTAGTGGACCACGTGGTGCAGGTGAAATTGCAATATTTCTGCATGGAAACTGCAAATTAAATTCAGACAAAATATTATTCTTGCTGAGAAAATTATTCTCTTTACGATTGAAGTGGTTACAGGCTTGTATAGGCTGTTCACGGTAAAGTGAGCACTTTTTAAGGCCCTTCCAAATTTTTCCTTTCATCCTATTCCCATCTTCCTGCTGCTTTTTAATATAATCATTGCTTTGTGACCTCAAAATTTAATGCCTGATACTGCAATAAGATATATTTATTAATGGTTAAACACGGACACAATTAACACGGACTACCATGTTTGCTATGAAATAAACATTAGTCATAGTAAAACAAAAATCTCACATTGAATAATTGACATCTTGCACTGTTTATAAAGTATTAGGTCATAAGTGCTTTCAAAAGCCTTTTTAGATAATTATTAGTACTGTCCATTTAATACAAGTGGGATAAAATCTGACAGACAGTGTGACCAACCTACACACTATGTAAACAATAAATGCAATCGTTTTTAAAGTATTGTATCAGCTGATGAACTGCAGAGGAATGCATGTTGTTAAGCTGGCGATTTTGATGATGGCTTTAGAAGAAAATATTACTCAGAACTTAAGTTTTAATATCAAATTTTAATAATACTTACAACATTTATGGTATAAATTATGTTTTAAAGCAATATTAAATTTTTTTGGATCTGGTGAATTGACTTTAAAAACATGTTTAGCAATTATGACAGAGCATGTCAACACGTATGAACAGTAAACGTATCCCGACAATGCCTAACCATGTTTCTAGTTTCAGTGAATGCTGCAGGTCATGTGCCTTTTTTCTCATTGTGTTTATATGAGTACCTTATTGATGTTGTCGGAATATTATATGGGTAATAAATTATTTCTTTATGCTTTCGTTAAGCATAGTTGGTTGTAAGTACCGTTGCAGTGAGTTTTCATGAGTGAAATGTAATATTAATCGACATGTGTTTATCTCTTCGTAGAACTGCTTGTTCTGCCATTTTCCTTAATCGCCATCAGCAATGAAGCTACATGAATATCATTTACGTTTTTACGTTTAAGGTAGTTGGTTTCAAGAAATGCATGCAGTGTTGATTTTACTGAATGATTCTGCAAATAAATTATTTAATGCTAGTGATGAACAAACATAATTTTAGTGAAGTAAACTTGCAAGGATTTTCATAGAAAAACATGCGTTCAAGAGATTACGAATTTTACAAACATTAAGTGTGCATTATTTTTTGTAAATAATGTATTTGAAAACTGTTAATATAATTATTGGAATGCATGTGGCCTGAAAAATTTGCACTTTTAACATTTTGTAATGTGTAAATAATATTTGTTTATTTCGCCTATATCACCAATTCAATAAGTGTAAGGTTAACTTCGGTCAAAGTGTATGTGTGTGTATTGCTGCACCTGTAGGAACATGAACAACAACATATGTATCTAGTCTTGTTATTTTATTGAAGTTACGTTACAATAATTTGAATGTTATATCCATAGGAGCAAAATTTTCTACTGATCCACCAAACAATACGAAACGAAAAACAATGCTGTCTCACGAAAGACATTAAACTATACCCCCATCCCCTCAATGTTTCTTTTTCCCTGTAAATAAAATTACGAGAACCCCAACAAACTTAACTTGGCAATTACAAAAATAAAACAGAATTTAATGCCAACCTAGCTATAATATCCAATATTGATTACTGGATGGAGGTTAGCTAACATCTGTCTTTCAGGGCCTGTTATGACAGGAAACACAAGGAAAGTGCAAGTGTGCATTCTTGGTCTCCATTTGTTTACAAATGTCTCTTCCTTCATTGACAAAACAGTTGCAAGAAGGATAAATTGTGGCCATGTTACTTTTCTAGAACTGTCAAAATTTACCCCACTTACATGACAAGTTGAAATTAACCACATTTATGTGGCTTTCTCACCCCATACAGCATAACATTGACATGAAACTAACGAGGCTAAGACATAATGTAATGATGGGCAAGTTAGATTTTTACAGTTTCAAGATGAAGTTGTAAGAAACTCTAGTCAAGTTCGATATATAATTTTCGAGTTAAAATAGAGTTTGGACCATAAATGTAAATACATATGTACCTTTGTACACGGGTATACTGCCCACTCCTTATAACTTCCTTCCCTTCTTATCGCCATGGTTTAACAAGAAAAAAGTTTGGGACTACACTAGAACACATTTCCTCTATTTTGCACACATTTTATTTTGTCCACTGCAATGCACATGCAACATAAATTTCCCTCTCTTGACATTTTTTCTGGTTACTTGAGATGTGTAAAAAAGGGGTTCAACTGTAATTTCTACCAATAAGAATACTTCTTTGCCTGGTTAAGTGTTTCACTGCACTACTTTTTCCCGCTTGCTAATGAGTGAATCACTATGGTAGGAATAAATTTCAGCCACATGATGCTGTTGATAGAAAAAAAAAAAAAAAGATGACTGTGGCAGGGGTGGAGTGGGAGGGTAGCTTCCAGGCTGGTCCATCAGCATGCTATCGGATAAGTGGACAAGCAGTCAACAATTGAAGGTTTTTGTTAATATGTAGTTTAAACACATGTTTTTAAAACAGTAATATCATGAGAAAAGTAATTACAAGTTTATTGTATCTATGCATATTTCTAATGAAGGCATGGCGTGCCACGAGATAAAGATGATGCATGACGCTTCTCAGCAAATAAATTTTTTTCGACTTTGCATCATCACCTATGTGTCCAGAAGGAGGTGAAACCCCGATTGACCACCTCCACAGTCAGCTCATCATTGCCCCTAGGGAAACGTAAGATTCTGAGGGGTAACGCAATAATAAACGGAAGTCACATCATCACCCTCACATATTGTTAAAACTGCTGAGAAGAAGCCACCGGCATGCAAAAGTTTGCCCCTAAGTGAGCAACCTCCCATATAGCTGCTCAACTACCCTGCTGCTACACCGCCTGAGAGATGGTAGCAGAGTCGCTGCCTGACCTGAACCCGAAGGGTGGTGGCCAAAGAGATAACCAAAGTGCCCAAGACACGAAGGAACCCCCAACCTGGATATGCGAGGGATGAAGCCAGGCAGAAATGCCGGACTAAGACTCTCTACTACAGCCATAGTCCTCCTGAGGACTCTTCTGAGAGCTTCCAGAGTTCTACCAGCACTTTCAACCTTCAACGCCTTCACTACCAGTACAGCCAAAGAGTCATCACTACCCCTGACACTGGCCGTCGACGTTTACCACAACTGATATGTACACCACAAGTGGTGCCCTGAGTCCTTTCAGGACTAACAGCCGCAATAAAGGTTTAGTTGTTTTCACGGCTACTTAAATGCTGCCCTCGTTCACTCTTCAAGCCAGTCTCTTCCAGCTGACAGGCCCCTATACCTGTCTTGCCCTTTTACAAAGTCCATTGAACACCTAGTGAGTGTCAAAGTAGGAGATAGTATGAGCCACCATGTTATATTCTCGTGAGAATAAAACACGTTTTCCACCTGTCTCCTTGCTCTGAAGTGAACGTGTGCCCTTTCCCCAACGTGGTGTCATCCCGGAAGAGAGCAACAGGGAACTGTGTATTTGGCAGCTGTTTACTGACCTAGAGTAGGACTGCGGGCAGTCCCTAACCAGGACTGCATGTACGTCTCACACAGCACAAATTCAGCTGCCATCAATACTGTGAACCAGGTATCTTTGTGCTAGGGACATACGTACAGTAGAGCCACACCCACTAGAAAGACACACGACAAAGCATCTGGGCCAACCAAGTCAGTTAACCCACTCCCCCCAGAGCATATAAACTCATTGGTGGGGGTGCCAGGCCTGACAAGGATAGACCCAGGCACTTCTGGTTTACACATTAAGTGAGGGATTATTCCTTGCCGCCCTCTACAGGGGTGAACATTAGCACCTTCCTGTTCATGACATTTGCCCATTGACAAGGAATCAGGAGGAACGCCCGGAGGACAGCTGCTGTCCTCGCATCTCGTCACCCTCTTAATAGTCAACCCATACCAACCTTAAACTGCTTGACTCCACGGAAAAGAGTACAGGCCACCCAACACCTAGTGAAGCCTCACTTCACTACCCTTCCCACCAACCTCTTAAGCCCCCTGATTAGGGTTCCCGGAGCTGCCCATCCTGCAGTGGAACTACTGCACCGCGATGCCCCACTGCCACTTGGGATAGACCCAACAGCTGACTAGCCCAGCAAGACACCAGAGCCAGTTAGCCCCGTTCCTGTCAGCACGCCTGCACGTCAGCCATGGAACCACACGGGGATATCCTCCCCGCCTACCATCTCCAGCAGAAGCTGGCCCAGGTGGAACACAGCACTCGATCAACAGCCTCGGGGTACAGGCTCCAGTAGTAAGCCAGCCATAACCCTTGCCTCAACTTTTAGGAACCCTCTCGATTATACACAAGGGCTATGCCAACTTGTACTGGACACTTACTTGAACCTCTCTCTCTGGCTTTCCCATATGCCGCACCAGCAGGCTAGGTGGCGGAAAGCAGACAAGCAGGCCTCAGCCTTTGCCAAGGAAGCTGTAAGATCTGAGCCTCGGCCCAGCAGAATACCCATGCTACTAGAGAAGGGAGCAGTTCAAGCAGTTACTGAAACATCATGTTAGTCATCCCTGTAACGAGGTTTCCTGCTTCCTTGCCCTCAGGGAAAGAAACAGTGGGCATCCCCCAACTGCACAGACTCCCACCAGAGGTGGTATAAAGCTGTTGTTGCTGTAATAGTTACCCATTTATTAAACATTCAAATAAATTCAACTTTGCCAAATCAGATTTTATACATAATACTACAACACAGATTCTGTAACAACGAAAAAATACGAAGATAATAATAGAATAGTGACAACACTGTTGGGGAGATGTCACTGTTTTAAATTAACGAGTGCGAGGGAGTCATTTTTACAAACACATCACAACCAGCATGTGTACAGGTGTGTCTACTTACCGATCAACTGGGCAAAAAATATACATCAATAGCGTTACCAACAGTTGAACCAAAGAGTACTAAACTGGGTTATACAAACAGTGTGATGGACACAAAAACACTCAAGCAGTAATAATGTTTAAGACCCTACCTCAAGTTAAACATTGTGATAACTGAGAAAATTCCAAACAATTTTAACTTGCCCTATTGAAATCACTAAGTGTCCATCAAAATATCTCTACATTAAGAAAATTGTACAAACAAGAACTTCACACTTAATCAAACATTAATTTACAATATAGTAATTTAGACTACACAGACCTAAATTAATTAACATGTTAGTTTTAAAGAGTCTCAATAATTGACAAACTTGTTCAGTGAATGCCTTTGTGAACATTTCACCGACATTGTCTTCTGTACTGACATACTTGAGGATGAGCAATTTGTTAGCAACTACATTACATCCTTCAGAAAACGCATCTTGATATCAACATTACGTGATCTACCATTTTCAAAGCTTTCGGCCATGTTTATGGCACTCTGGTTGTCAGTATACAGAATGGAAGCACCGTCTTTTTTTCCAGGTCTTGGAGTTCACCTTGTAAATATAAAATATCTGCAGCACATATGTCGTAGCACATGTTGTGTACTCAGCTTCTGCTGTTAATAGTGCTACAGATGACTGCTTCTTGGATGACCAAAGGATAAGATTGTGGCCATGATAAATTACTGAACCACTGGTACTCTTGTGGTTTGCTGTTTCTCCAGCCCAGTCTGCATCGGAGTAGCCAACCAGTGTTTTGTCAGTGCTTGGTTCAAAGTTCAAACACACTTCTTGAGACTTTTAAAGGTACCTCAAAATTTTTTCTTACCAGCAGTTTAAAGTTAGTGTGTTGGCTTGTTTAAGTATCTGCTCAACAATGATGTGGCAAAAGTTATGTCTGGTCTCCTAACAATAGCTACACACATAAGTAACCTATAAGTTCTCTGAATGACAGCTTTTTGTTCTCTGGTTTAGCTGGATTTACCTTAAAATTGTTCTCTATCGGAGTGTTAGCGCTATTACAGTCTTTCATCCTGAACTTAACCAACATTTTATCAATGAGTTTATATTCAGAAATTTTTATTTGATTTCCATCCCTTGTTGCATTTGTTCCCAGAAAATCCATTAGTTACCCCAGGTCTTTAGCATTAAAATTTGTAGTTGCTGAATTAATTTGCTGCACTCCTCCTGATTTCCTTGTGATTGACATATTGCAGCATTGCAGCTAGATATATATAATTGGTATATTCGGGAAGTATTTCAATTGTCTATATTTCAGTCAAGGATAGTAATTCATGTAATATGTGAAAGGTCATGGCAATGACAACTTGTTTGTGTTTCATATACTTTCGTTTTTCCAAATTGATATTTTTCTTTCCTCATTTCATCAGTAGTAACAGACGTCAACAACAGATGTCATAGGATGATAGCGCATCTTTTCCCTTTAATACTCAATACATAGTTTACACAAACTTCCCTAAAATTATGATCATCATATTGCAAAATATTGTTCGTAGTATTTATATTTTATTTGAAAATAATTTACCAAATTTTATTATGTTTAGTTTAAACAACACAGATATCATTATTTTAAAGTTTCTATTTTCCATCTAAAGTAGAGGTCGTACTCACTACACATGCCCTGTTGCTTATAGGTTTGCTCAATATTATTTTAATTCCTTGTTTGGATCAGCACACAAAAAATATATATAAGGAAATCCAGGTCTGCCCCAAAAACTATAAAAACCACTGCCAAATTTACTTTAAACATCTTAATATCTACGTCAGTGTTTACAAAAAGGGACTCAAACCTGTCACACCCAAAAATGTACTCGTATTGCTAAGATCCAAGGACATTATACACACTGGAGCAATCTTTCCACACTTCATTTCTATGTTCTTAAAAATTTAACACACAACACCACCTCAACCTTTACTCGTTGCCAAAAAAAAAAGAAAAAAAGAAAATGAAAAACTCTTCATGTTAGTTATAACCTTTGATTTGACATACACTGTTAAATTTAAATAATTTTCATTTACTTCAAAACTATCCTTTTTGTTGCAAAATAATTTCATTCATAAACATGGACATCATAACAGGTGCAATATCAATAATATCCATTTTACCCAAGTTCATATTCCATCGTTATAACAGAGTACATATTTAAACTATGTTTCCTTGGTTTTCAAAATTAATCTGCAACATACCGCAACATTTTTCAAAATCAACACGTAATATACATCAACATACAAGCAACCTTTCTTGAGAATGATCAAAATACCTTTATAAGATAATTTCAAAAATTAATTCATGACACAAAACATACTGTGCTTTGATTTAATTACAATACACCCTTACTTTCAATTACAATAATATAATAAAATACAGCATTATACACTTATTTTAAGCTTGTTATTCTACAAATTAAATCTTTATTTTTAATGCGTAGGTACATGCAATTATGAACATTTTATCACTAATTTTAAATTACCGCTCTTAATAATCATTAAACTTTCCAATCCCTTTCATATTAGAAAACCTCATAATTTAAAATTTATATTGTCTTACTCTTCTTCACAAAAGCCATTCCTTCACACAACTTTTTGAGTGTATTACCCTTGGTCAAATGTCATGATGGTAAATAGTTATTACAAAAGAAATTTAATTTATAAAAATAAAATACATTCTTCAGATAAATCATAATAGGCCTAACTAGCCTTAAAAAATTTAACTGTAATAAAATAATCACGTTACTTTCTACTAACAAATTTCAATACAACTTTCTCAAGTTCAATTACAAAAGTTAATACATTATAAACTAACATTAAATGAATAAACACTAATAGAATCAAAACAAATTACCTCACATTTGGTATCGCCCTAACCTAATCAAGGTTACATGAAAATTACAATTACAAGTAGGCCTATAGTCTATTTCATATAAGGGGTCTCAAATTTGACATACAATGTGACCAACCTACACACTATACAAACAGTAAATGCTATCGCTCCTATAGTATTGTATCAGCTGATGAACTTCTGCAGGATCCGTGTTGTTAGGTTGGCTATTTTGATGATGTCAATAACTAAAAGTCGTAATTTAAAATTTTAATTATACTTACAACATTTATGGTTTAAAGTATGTTTCTAAAGCAATATTAAATTTTCTTGGCTTATAGTAACAGGACTTTAAAAACAAGCTCAGCATTTATGACAGAGTATGTCGACACATACAAACAGTAAACGTTTCCAGCTAATGGCTAGCCATGTTTGTGTTTCCATCCCGGTGAAGGAAGTTGTGCGAGCACATTTTTTCTAATTGTGTTTATTATATGAATATCTTATTGGTGTTGTCGGAATATTTAATTGGTAGTTAATTATTTTTTATTTGCTTTCTCCAAACATAGTTGGTTGTAGGTACCGTTGTTGAGTGAGTGAAATGTAAAATTAATCGGCCCATCAAACAGCTCATTCCAACATTTTCCTAACCACCTTTCACAATGAAGTGACACAAATATAAATATAATTTCCGTATATAAGTTTGGGTTTGTTTGTATCAGGAAATGTGCGCAGTCTTGATTTTACTGATTGATTTTACAAATAAATTATTTAATGCTATTGACAAACAAACGTGATTTTAGTGCTATAAACTCGCAAGGATTGCCATAGAAAAACACGTGTTCAAGAGGTTACAACAGCAAGATTGCATGTTTTGTAAATATATTTGTAAACCGTTAATATAATTATTAAAATGTACGTGGCCTGAAAAATGCCGCACTTTCCTCACTTTTGTAGTGAGTGAATAATATTTGTTTGTCTACGTAGTAAATTCAAGTGTAAGTTTAACCTTCGGTCAAAGTGTGTGTGTGTATGTATATATTTCTGCATCTGTACGAATACGAACAGTGATGTATGTATCGCATTTTGTATTTTAATTAAAATTAAAATTTTCGAAGTTAAATAATTTATATGTTATTTCTATACAAGCAAAATTTTCCACTGCTCCATCAAAACACTATGCAACTCAAAATGCCACACACTCATGCCGGAATCACATAGCCCCGACCAACACAACACGAAACGACCAAAAATGCAACCATGACACATTTCAATGTGACTACTTGAATTTACAGCACGACTGACACCACACTACCAGCATTTAACCTAACTATTTAGAAAATGCTGATAGGCTACGTTAGTCTCAAAGGTGGTGAACAAGAGGGAAATTTGCAATACATAATGGTGACACATTAGTATCGCTATTGCATACAAAAGTAAAATTATTATTTTTAAGAGTTAGGTACAGTAGTTTTCAATTTAATTTTCTTATGTCATGCTGCACGACACGATGAAGAATATATATCATTTCTAATCCAAAATTGCTGGTCGGACGACAGAATCTGTCGGGCTTACGACAATCTATGTAGTATTTCATTGGCTGTTGGCCGTCTTGTCGTGCACGTTGGGGCTGTGAGTCCGGCATTGTAAGAATATCAAAATAATCCCGTCTCATGAAAGACGATAAACTAAAGCCCCCCCCCCCATGCTCACTTTTTCCTTTTTCCCTCGAAATAAAATTAAGATGATACCCTAATTGGGCCCACATTTCATTGCTATGAACATTTATCTGTGTTATTATTGATTGAAATTCTAACACTCTGGTTCTAGAGGGTTTCAAAATGTAAAGCTTACTGGCCATACAAACTTGTAAGTTGTAGCACTTGTATTTTTTCGAACGTATATAAAATATGTCAAGCTTGTTACGCACAGATACGCGTTAGCAAATAAATTTAAAGGTTTTTCCTGTTTTTAAAGGCTGCAGTTGAAAGTAACATAATGCCATGTAGGTTTCAAAGTTGGAGTCTTTCATAAACGTTTTGAGCAATTTGTTTTGCAAATTAAAAGCTCTCATATGTTTTTAACATATGTTGTTAAGAATATTGTAAGAATAACAGAAGAATAATTCACATAGCAGGATTTACATTGGAAAGACAACTTTTTGATATCAAGTAAATTACAACATGCTTATCAAACAAAATTCTTTCAATTTAAGCACCCAACGAAGGTGCTTCAACATCATAAAGAAGTGTCTCGTGCATCACCAGGAACTGCGACATTCCAAAATTTATCACTAAGGAAAATGAACTTGTCGTCTTCAATCTTGGGTAGGTGGAGCATCTTTTTAGTGTGTAAGTAACATGTTCGTTTGATATATTGTTGCTGTAGGTCACATCTGCTTCTCTAGAGCCCTTTGTAACATCTCTGAACTGAAACATAGTTTTTCGTTAGGTCCCCGAGAACAATCCTAGGACTGTATTCACAATTTTGAGGAGGGATGTTGTGCGACTGAATTTCAGTGTAAATATCAACGCTGAGTCAGAAATAAGTTTTTATTCGCAGTATGACAATCTGAACACGTAGGTATTTGAGAAAAGTTATTAAAGTATTTTGTTTGTAGACCTGCAATACTTATCATTTGAGTTACTAAATGAGAGTTATTAAAATTACTGAAATTAAGTAACATTTACTTAAATATTATTTTGTCTACCTACATACTTTAACATCCTGAGAATTATAACCACCATAAAAGTATCAGGCTGTACAGAGTTTGTTGTCATATCATACCACGAAGCTGAATTATGTACTTTTTATGCAATAATATGCAATGCCTGTATGTAAGAATGTATACTTTCTTTGAAAAGAATATGTGCTGGGGAGGGGTGGTATTTTAGTATTTGTGAATTCCTGGGAGGGGAAGGGGGGGAGGGGGATCTTGGTATTTGGTGTTTATGTTTACAAGAACTTTACTCAGGTAAGTGTGACAAGATTAGTTGTCATTGATATATTTCGAGTACTGTATATTAAAAAACAGAAAAATATCTTATTCATTTGACAGTCAAAATACAATTTCATTTTCGTCATCCTGGTTACAAATTTCTTGAAAGGTAAAAAATTTATCACATGGGCTGTTACGTCATTTACATAAAATATTTTAAACTAAAAAAAAAAATAATGGGATTTTCCCAACCTGCAACTGTTTGAACAGCCTTTCACAGCTTCTAAAAGTCATTTGGGATGAGGTACATGCAGTTTGTTTACAAAAACAGGCAGTCATATGTTGTTTGTTTACAACTACTGGCAGTCACATGGTGTTTGTTTGCAAACAGTCACCTTCAATGACAGTTCAGCTGTGGTGGAAGGATACATAGCCATCCAGATGCCATTGACACTACTTTCCTACAACTGTAAAATTTGAGACCACTTATATGAAATGGACTACATGTAGTTTATACCTTTACATGTTTACCATTATTATATAACTAGGACAACTTTGTCTCGTTTATACACCATTCCCAAACATTAGGTTAGATCACTCACTATCCTACAATTTCCTGTTACTAAAACCCTAGAGCTGCAACGAGACATGCCAATTGGCATTTGTGTATTTACATACATTGTAACCTACTATTGATTCAACTTTAATTTATATAAAAAAATACATTTTACATAATAATGACATATGAATTGACACTACTTAATCATATTAGGCTACATGAAATCACAAACTATATTGTGTTTCTTCTTTCTCTTCATCATTCTCACTTAACAAAATTTTCTCTTCTTCCTAACACATTTCCTCACAACATATCTCACCATTTCTTTACATCTGAAATTAAATTTCTTTTTCTCTTGTAAGTCTTCTTTACCCCCTCATCGTGGATTTATTTCTCTTACACCCAAATTTTTTTGTTGTATTACATGAATTTCATTTGCCTCAATTTCTAAATTATGGCAATTGTACTCAACTATTTTTACTTTATTTTGACAATCATGCTCTACACTGTCTATTTTACTTAGGCAATTTGCAACTTTGCTTTGATCTTTTACAACTTTACTTCTACTACTACATTTGGCAATTTTACAGAATTGTTTACACCCTTACTTGCATTAATTACACATTCTTCCCTAACCTCTGTCGATTTGACATTTAGGGCAATCTTTAATTCTGAAACAACCTTTGTATTACTGTCTAGTTTACTCTCCGTATTGTTTATTGTCAATTTCAAACTGTTAAAGTCAGTTAAATGCTTGACAAATTTCCCTTGAAATTCCTGAGATTCCGCCCTTTGTTCTGTAGCCAGTTTATGAGCAAACTTAATTGCTCACTAATTCCAGGTGCCTCTGTTCTCCGAGTTTCCCCATTTGTATTTTCAAGACCTGAAACACTTCCAAGACCAGAACCTGGAGGGCTTGCTACCACATTGGACACATTAACTTTGGCTTCCTCATTTGCCCCATTATTATCAAAACCCAGAAAGTCCGCCTTTTCATCTACTCGTGCTTCTTCCTGACTCGCCATTATTAACTAATTTAATATTTAACCTGTATTATTACACTAGGGCACAACCACCCAAAGCAAACAAGAAAAAAATACAACACATACCCAAATAATTTGAACAGAAAAAAAAAACATGACGTTTAATTTACTTTATGTGATATGTAATGAGATGTATTTTATTGTGACTTTAACTTCGTATATGGATGTATAACCATGTAAACTGTTAAATTTTCGAGATGGAATTGCAGTCCAGCCTTGATACACGATATCCATGTAGGTTTCGATTTAGGACATGTTTCTTCTAAATCTTCCCCATACCGAGGGGGGGGGGGGGGGTAATGTAGCATTGCAGCTAGATATATATCATTGGTATATTCGGGAAGTATTTCAATTGTCTATAATTCAGCCAAGGATAGTAATTCATGTAATACGTGAAAGGTCATGGCAATGACAACTTGTTTATATTTCATATATTTTTGTTTTTCCAAATTTGATATTTTTCTTTCCTCATTTCATCAGTAGTAACAGACGTTGTCAACAACAGACGTCATAGGAAGATAGCACATCTTTTCCTTTTCACTGGGTTAGTAAACTAAAAACATCGCCACCGCAAGGCACAACATGGTGAAACGAGGAAAATAACAGAGGTCACCTTTAGCTGAGTGAATGACTGCTCGGAAACAATATGTTTTCAATGAGGAAACTTTCTACCAATATATAAGGAAGCACGACCTTTCTCGGATATCACAACAGCTTGTCGCAGCAGCACGATCATTTGTCAGCTGTCAGTTGGACAGCCTGCAACGAGTGATCACGTTACTTGCACCGACCAGCATCCGCGACTTTAACCTTCTTTTGTATTTCGGAAATTTCAGTTTAAATATCTATTAAATTTATTTTCCGTCGGTGCGAGTAGTCAATAGGGTGCCGGGAGAGAAAAGTAACGATTCTCTCTCGTCTTCGTAACTCTTGAAGTGAGAAGTTTTGGTTTATAAAGGCTGACATTCTGTTTGGTTTTTTTTTGTTTGTCAGCTAGGAGTGTCAATTGTTTGTTTTGCCGAGATGACAATAAATCTCCAAACATTAATTTCTTTTATTTTATTGGCAATCCTGGTATCAACAAACTTTCATTATTATGTTTGGTTCATTCCCGATCGGAAGTGACTTACGAAAATCAACCATTGAAAAAACACTATTAGGCATAACATGTCACCTATTTTTTCAATAACCTGTATACCACAAATATATAACACTGTGGATAACTTTAGAGTACTGTATCATTGAATAAATTAACCTTTACCTTAATATCTTCTATAACTTGTAATATTTATTTCCTTTTTTAAATATGAATTAATAACAGCGAGTGCAGCGACGTGTTGGCAATGACCGGTAATAAATAGTTCACAGTTAAAATATTATTTTAACCTAGTTTTTTAGTATACTATTTGTAAATTTAACGGTGCTTATCGAATATTTTAAGTATCCCCGATGGCAACATATCTCATTTTTAAATTTTAAAATAACAGCGGAAAATATTGTGAGTAGGCCGTAATGTGGTACGGTATTGTTTTATCGAGCAAGAAAGCAATAGAAAAACTGTCTGCTGGCGAGGCTTGTCGTCCTCTTTCTCTTTCTTAGTCTCTTTCACACACTGGAAATTTCACTTCGCTAGTAAGCAGGAACCTTTATACATGTTTTCAATTTCAGCATATTTCATTCTTATTACAGCAAAATAATGAATTTTGAATTTGTAATTTACAACTGTAAAGAGATTCTAATGTTTGGATACTTATTTTAATATATTTAGATATGATGGCGGGGCAGTTACCAAGTGAAGTTGGCAGACGTGGCGAGCCATGACATGGTGTGTTGCTTTTTGCCAAACGAAACATTAATTATTCTTACTCCAAAAAATACTTCAAATTACCACATCACGTTTGTAGAAGTGTTTTTTAAACCTACATAGGCAAGTTACGAAGTTGTGATAAATCTGTGTTTCCACAGCAGTAATAAATATACTGTGACGCGTGTTTCGTTAATCACTGCGTCTGTGAAATGACGTGTCTGTGCATCGTGGTCGATACACTGGCCCTGTGAGTGCATGATTTCAAATATTTGATTAGCACTATTTTATACGTTTTAAATGTGAACAGTTTTTATGACGAGGTTATTTATTTACATCCACGTCTATTTATCACAACGTTGTACCTTTGCCCTAAGGGGTTTGAAACAAAGTTGTATAACATAATTTGCCACAATTCCAGAAGAAATATACTAAGCCCAGCCTGATAAATTTCAATAAACCTAATAAACAGTAAGTAGCAATACATAGAAATATGAACGGAGTAAAAGTTATCATAGGCTTATTTGTGTTCATGTTCACCGCTATCTTTTAAAGTTTGTATGGCTAAAATGAGCAACACGTGTCGCGTGTTTGAATTTAATATGCCTTTTTCACTGATTGTTGCTTTGTTTTAATATTTATTCTAACTGAGGTCATCCTTTTAGAGAAATGACCCAACACATATCAATAACAAAAGGATAATTACAATTAGTACAGCCCTTTACCTCGCAGTTGTAACAGAGTTAAACACAGTTGCAGCAAAATACTAACGTGCATTACATGTATTGAGCTACATTGTGGAAAACAAATATGTTAATGTAAAATAACCATAAGAACTGTCTTCAATTCAGGCATTTTTAAAACATCATAAAGCTGACCTAAATAATGTTAGAGGCCTAAACTGTGAATATTCATACAGTATGGTTTTTGGAATATGACAAGAAATCTCTTTGAAAAGCTGCAAACAGTAAACAACACATTTGACAGGTATAAAAGTAGAAGCCACATTTCAATGTTTATTTTTAGGTGTAGCAAAAGTATATGAACATAATGTACACACACAATGGAATGTAAACATTGATTTTGACAGATGCTACCAGGAAGTCGCATGGCAATGTTTGTTTACATTTGGCGGAAAGATACGAAACGAGTTTGCAAGTAGATATTTAGCAGGGCTCCGAGAAAGTCACTTTCAATCGGGAATGGACTATAGCTGACGAATTTCCCAATTTTTTGAACCAGCAAATGCTGAAAATAAACATAGTAGGCAGTCTGGCTACAGGTGCATTCACATTATAGGACGACTCTTCCTGGAAGCACATTGCTACAAGTCTCGCTTCCTTCACATCATCTTGGTTTAATACCCACTTGGTGTCAATGGCTTTTTCTCCTGGAGGTAAAGTGCCTGAAATCTATGTCCCATGTTTGAGAGAAAGGATTTCATTTTGAATGCTTCTTCCCAACCATCCCCAATTTTCATTGCTTCAGCGTAGTCTGCTGGTTCACCAACATATAAACAGTACAGTAGGCAGGGTAAATTACATAATCATTTAGCTTGGTAAGTTTAGCAACTTTCACTTTTGGTCTGGTTACCTGTTTTGTCAAAACCATAGAAGTCGTAGTCATTGTCATCCTCCTCCTCTTTGCCGTCACAGTCGTCATTGCTGCCCCCAACAACAACCACCACCCCCACCACAACCACAACCACCACCACATCTTTGAATCTTAGCACCTTCACAATAGTGAAATGTGAATAATTGTCTATGAGTGTTTGAAAATATTTCTCCCCTTGTTTGGTTGGTGGATTAATTGGACCCCAATGTCGGAATGGATATGGTCGCCAATGTTCTTTGACGACTTTCCATGATAAGTAAATTTCAGTCTATTCATTTTCCCTTCCACACTAACACTGCATTTATTCTCGCTGTACGGTAGTCCCATGTTTTTGAGCCCATTTCTGCCTAAATGGCTAAGCCTTCTGTGCCACAAATCACTATTAAAGGTAAGATGGCAATTTTGGTATATAAAGTACTCACAGCTTGCCACAAATAAGTTCCCTTGTGCCTTACATTCTATTTGAAAATTATTGTTCGGTACTATTGTTCAACTCTGGGTGAAATTTACAGTATGTCTTTTAGAGTTTAATTTTGACTCTATAGTTGATTCACGGTATCTTCGGCCTTTTCTGAAGCCCTGCTAAAGTTCTACTTCCAGGATATTCCTCTGCCTCGTGCAAACTAAGCTTAACTAATACAGGAAGATTACACCAGAGGCACAACGCACCAGATTCATGCGCACTCTTTTGTAACAGTACTTTATATAAGAACTATTTCTTACTAGGTGCTCCAACACACATATTTTATCACTGTTTTTATTCAAATCATTTATAAATGAAGCATTATAATTATATATATAAAATATGAAGAACATTTCAATTTAACAGTAAAATAAAAGGAACTTTAAAGAACACAAGTATAAAATGCTTGTGATATGCGGCATATTTAGGAAACAACCACGCACGTCATACATGGGGAATTTTTCCAAAGGTTTGATTCAAAAAGGTCGAAGAAAGCGTGAATGGACTATAACAATGTTGTGAGATAATCCCTTTACAATGAGGGCATCTACTGTCACAGTTCTATTAGTACACTTCAAGGAAATAACACCCTTACTGTTGCTAGTTAGGTGAGAACCATTTGCTACCTTTATAGTTATAGGAGACTTTTGTGGTTCAACCTGTCTCATGTGTTTCTGAAGCGTATTTTGAACTAGGTGTCTTGTGACACCAGAGTCTACAATTAAGTTTATTTTACCTGTCTCACATGAGTTAAAATCAGTAGAGAGAGCAACAAAATAAATTACTGATTCAGTACTGGTTACAGATGCTTGATATTTAGGTCCACCTTTACAGTCAGTAGGCTTACCTTAACCTTGTTCTTAACTAGTGTAACTAGGCCTACCTTGACCATAACCTAGTTTGTTGAATTTTCCTCGTCCTTGATCTCATCCTCTAGTGGGAGCAGAGTACCTGCTGGGGCAGGTGTAGCCTGCCACCACAGCCACCACAGTCCAAGCATTGTCAATTTGTATATTCTCTTACTCGGAATGAACACTCACTATCATTTTTCACAATGTTTTTGTTCTTCATTTTAAGTTCAGCATCCAGACGCCTGCTTTTGATAAACTCTACAGTCAAAGTGTCGGTAACTGTTTCAAGTGCTGTTATAATTGTGTTGTATGAAGATGGCATAGTCAGTAAAGGATAGCACACTGTCACTCTCGTCCATTTTGCTGCCCGTTTCTTCTAAATCCTGAATTAACCCATCAAGCTGTTGAAAATGTTACTCAAAATAAGTCCCCACTTTTACAGACACAGTAACTGCCTTTGAACATACAATTTTTATAAGATAATTTTCCATTCATAAACATTTTTCAAACACTTCATCATTTCAAAGACTGACTTGGCATCTTTAACATACTCTACATGCCGATCTGTTATACACTGCACAGTAATAGATCACGCCCTGGCATCCTTTGCAAGTAATTATTTCTTATGTTGCGGTGATAAATCCGAACCAATTTTATTTTTTGTATTTTTGCACTAAGTTACAAATCACTGACTATGGAGTAATTGATTATTTCTTGTCACTGTGGCAACGCTCTAACCCCAGCATTTATCCAAGTACTTCTTTCACTTCTTTCTCATCTCCATGCTTTCCCCTCCTTCCCTCCCATCGTGCACTTGCCAGGTCAACAAAGGTTGGGGCTGCTTGTTGCTCGTTGTTTTATACTTCCTCCAGCACAGATGCGCGTAGTAACTTCTTAATCACTTAGTGTTTCGTTGTGTATGTGCCCCATCTCAGGGAAGGCTGAGGTGCCTGATGAACTAATTAGTATGTAAGTACGCAGTTTAAAAATTCCTGTTTTGGGCCTCCTGTCGTATAAATTCTGTTTGGCATAAAAATCTAAGTTTGTAATTCTATCTGGTTATTGATTTTCTAGTCATTTGTTTGGCACTTAACTTTCACATTTTCTGTTCAAGGGTTATGTTGTAGAGCCAAGGCAATGCTGTCGTTTTCCAACGAGTATGAGACTCAATCTATTTGTTTGTCCCCTTTTGATGACTTTTCGCATTTGCCACTTAGAGTTATCATTTTCCGAATGTTTCTGGGTTAGGACATGCCATTTCAGGGTTTGCAACCCTTGGTTCCGTGGCTATTGCAGACTCAATCTTGAAATGTGCATCACTAATTTGACTTTTCAAGCCCCAGTCAACTTGACCTCGTGGTCATGTGTGACCTTTTTCCCATGAAATGGAAGTTGCCAGAACCTGTGGCGGAATGTGGCAAAACCAGGTTAGGTATTAGCTATTAGAACTGATTATCACCAGGCATTTTGAGTGTGAATTTTTCACCCACCTACTCTGTATTAATGGTGTTAATATTTGTATTTTCAGTATTGTAGTCAATGTTGCCATTATTTATCTACCTTTGGCAATGTCTGCACAATTTTTTTCTAGTCCTTAAGGCTGTGTTTCACTACTCACTAGTCTGTGTTGTAGCACTGAAACTGAAAATACATAGCACAAATGTGCACCTCAGCTTAATTTATTTAGGAGTGTTTTTGTTAACCTTTTATTTCTACTAGATGCCCTTAACCTTGTACTGCGGTACAAGTCCTTGCATTTTCTAGTTGCCTCATCTTCCATTTAATCCTTACACTGCTTTTCATCCAACAGTTATTCTAATCTGAATTTCCAGTTGAAAAAATCCAATGCTGACAACTGCAGAAAATTGTGTTGTGACACAACCATGTTGTTTACTTCCTAACACAATTATTTATTTACAAAACGCTTACAATTTTATAATTCACAAACTTCCCATACACACCACAGCAATTCACTTATTTTCTTACTTCACTGTTAGGGTCTGGACCCATAACCTGTTGTTATAAGTTAACGAGTGCAGGGGAGTCATTTTCACAAATACATCAAAACCAGGACATGTACAGCTCTCTTTACTTACAGATCAACTGGACAAAACTATACATCAACAGTATTACCAACAGTTGAACCAAAGAGTACTAGACTCTGTTATACATACAGTATGATGGAAACGAAAACACTCATGCGGTAATAACATTTAACAGTGACAATACCACGCATGTGATATCAGGCAGTGTGGAATTAGTTGACACCAGAGGAAAATTGCATAGTGTTGAATATGACACCGGCTAAGAGCCAGCGACAGTTAGACCATGACTGCATTTGCCGCTAACATGACACGTGGGTAAGCACATGCACAAAGCCTGCCACGACTACGGACTTTCCCAAAATGGGACAATTGTTTCCGAGTGCTACGTATTTCTTTTTCAGGGTCAAAATGTTCTATTCTCAATGTTGTGCAATGTTCATGTTTCAAATCCAAAACGTGTGCTGTGCCAAGGAACAGGACACTGATATTCAGGCAAGAATGTCTTCGAAAGACATTTATTTAACAATAGTATTTCAAGTTTAAAATTGCTTTGATAATTTTGTATTTAAATGTCTTGTGTGCCATTTAATTTACATATGACTATTTTAACTCTGCGTGCATAGCATTTCCGCTTCTGTGAACCCAGTTGGAAGCCATGTTAGGTCCGTGCAACCCCTGCATCTGGGAAGTTGTTCTAGGAGAGCTGGCGAGATAAGATGCTGTCACGTATGCACTTCATATTTTTGCACTGAGTTAGATTTCCATAGTTTTCATGTAGTATACCTACGTTTTGCCAGACATCCCCAGCATAATGCTTCCCCTTAACTAATTGATTTGCAGCCCTTGTGGCTTTTTGAAACTTAAACGTGATGAGAGGAGATAACGTCGGAGAGGCCACACAGCCCGCACAACTTGTGAATCAGGTGCCATTCGCCCATATCAAGGGCTTTTTCTTGTAATTTCTGCTTAATTTTGACAAGCAATATTGAGGGTAAAATTTGTATGTGCTTATTTCAGGGTTTTTATCATGTTTAAGTGTTTTACGGCCACATCGCCCACGGCCATGTGGTTAGCTACCGCCATGTCCGGAGCTGCGCCATCACTGCGCTTAGAGGGTTATTTCTTAAAATTTCATGTGCGCCGTAATTTATCTCAGGGTCATATGTATTATTTTATTCAGGGTTCTTGTATTTTTTAATGTTTAATGTTTTTGTGTATGACCACGCAGTCATTTCGCATGACTGGATTTTCCTGCCATCAGGCACGCTAAGAGCTTTTGTATGCTCACATCACACAGAGAATAATTTTGCTAACGCCGTTACTATTTTGGCTGACAAGATTTCGTTAAATTTCGAGAGAAATAATGCATCCTACATCTGCACACATGGTTAACTAAGAACTTCATCCAACGGCATCCATTCCATTTAAGAGTATTTTCACGCATCCGCGTGTTTATTTGCCTATTCATGTTGTGTCCTATGTTCACCCAGTGATATTTATGTACTTTTGTACGGCGGTATTATTTTCTGTCCTAACCCATTATGTGTATTGACCGTTGCCATACAACACGTGGTTTGGGGACGTGTCCCGACGAGTAGGTGTTAGTCACAAGAGTAAACACATGTGGTATTGTTCATTTTCATTCTGCGTATCCTGCCTCCAAGAAATATCTACAGTCTACCCTAGCGCCTGTAGACCCCTTTCCTTGTGGAGACTGCGTTCTCAGACACCGCAGAGAAATCATCCATTTAGAAGTGCACTAGTTAAGTTATGTGCTGGAGGGGAATCACCCATGGGAACTGGCTAGTCACATCCGAGGTTAACCATAAACTCATTCTGGCACGAACTGTAATTTGGCTAAATAAACAAAATCTTCCCAGTGTAAATCTATGTAGCTTTGTAGCATCAGAACCCACCTTATCTCCATTTATTCAAAGTGCAATGTTCAGTAATGCAAAGTGTTTTGTAAGTACACATGGATGAGACAAATACACAGAACCCACAGCATCCCTGGGATCCCTGAGTTTCAAAGTGCGGTGCGTAGGAACCACCGCTGGTACCCATCTACCAGTAAGTAAAAGTGTATTAGTTCGTCTTTGTGTCTCACCCAATGGCGTCAATTTCCCCATCACCTAATAGAAGTACAAGCATAACATTAGTATGAAGGGGTTGGTGTTCTTCTACGCGAATACTGCAGTGAAGTATGTACACTTTTACAGAGTACTGTGGCCATTGACAAGACCTGGGTATGGTTGTATGAACCCAAACGAAAAGTGATTATTGAATGAATGGAACCCCCAGGGTTGATGTGTTCACAGAAAACTAAGAGGAACCCAGTAACATGAATGTTGACAGTGGCATATGACATTGAAGATGTTATTACTCATGCTGTATATCAAGCGAGGTGAAGATGGAGCAACAGGGGAATACAACGTTGGGGGAAACATGAGTGCCTCAAGAAAACCCACTGGCCAACGGCAATGTCTACTATCTAGCCTGAGTGCGAGAATCTGGGTGACCCTGCCACAAATCAAATCTGATTTGTTTTGGTGGAAGGCAAGTAGTCTTGACTTCCAATATACCATGACCACGTGGACAGGGCATCCCTTCACTTTTCCATTGTGGTTCAACAACATCTAAATGCATGGTACCCAAACTGGTGGAACTGGTAGAGGGCGCACACTGCAAGGCCACCACAATCACCTAATTTCTATTTTTGAGCCACATTTTACTGCTTGTGTTCTGAAGTATACAGAGTTTTCCATGATATATGTAATTGTATGTAAAGTGTTTTTATCTATCCTAAGATTTATTATTAAAAAATGAAGTACTGCTTACACTGCTTAATGGACTTTTAAGTTGCCACACCCAATAATAATGTTTAATTGTTTGTTTTGTAATAATTGTATACTGTGTATAAGTATATCCATGCAAACTGAACTACCTACTTTCAGAAGTGTCATTAAGTGCACTCCCATTTGGACTGCACTCTACTGACATTTAGATTCATGACTTGGGGTAGGCCTAAAATTAATATAAGAAGAGGTATCGCTATCCACAGGGTATTAAAAATTTTCAGTTTACTTTTACTGCACAAGTTAAATTTACAATGTACACAAATAAAATTCTTCTTCTTTCTTCTTCATAATTATGTAACATTTTAATGCACTGCCAGCTACCTATGTTGGTAATTTTTTTTGTAGGCTCAGTATTTTACTGTTTAAATCCTCGACTGAGTATTTCTGAAAATCAATACAAAATGTTTCATTAAACAAATGATAATCATAAATCTAATAATCTACAACTGAAAATCATTCATGAGTAACAAGAATAATTGCCATACTTACATGTTTCTTAGTGGAATTACCAGTGTTCCATTTATTCGAATTAGAGGGCACCTAGACAAAGCAATTGCAGAATTGATT
This sequence comes from Dryococelus australis, assembly GCA_029891345.1. Classification (NCBI taxonomy): domain Eukaryota; kingdom Metazoa; phylum Arthropoda; class Insecta; order Phasmatodea; family Phasmatidae; genus Dryococelus; species Dryococelus australis. Next base: position 321,492,905 of record CM056993.1, on the reverse strand, counting down.
AAACCGTAATTTTAGGTTGGCAATTTTTTAACATAGTAAGTTCCAGAAAACATTAACTTCTAACAAGAACAATACTAAACAAGAGTTTTTATTTATTTATTCATTCAGGTCTAGTCTACCAACAGCTCAAGAACGAAATTGTGCCAACAATAAAATTATAATGTGTGTATTCATACATAAACATGAATCAACACAAAAGTAAATAGACATAAAAATAATTTTCAGAAATCTGAATAAAACCATAAATTTTAAATAATTATAACATGAAAATAACACAAAAGGTCCTCCACCACAACATACATATATCATATCGACTATAAGAGAGGGGAGAGACAGGGCCTTAACCAAATAATTTAGCTAGCTCATACTTCCTGTTCTAGGGTAGTAGATTAATATTTAAATAGGGTATAGGGTGACTGGAAAACTATGTCAAATTATTTCTTATGAAAACTATTCAAATATATATTTTAAAAAATTGTGGCCTAATTTGAGATGCACTTCACAAAATGTTTAGCTGAGAAATATGTAAGCTTACAATAAATTTACAGAGCTTGCAGCTGGAACTTATTTGTCTGTATTCCACTTTCATGCATCAATGCTAAACTATGATGACTGCCAAATCAAATTGCTGCAAAAACATAGGTTGTCACTCCAGGGACACCAGACACAGTCCACGAGAAGACAGCACACTTACCATCAGTGTTGTCTGGCTGCGGATGTCTGCATGTTGTTTTTGTTGAAACCAGAGTAATTTGAGTGTATGTCATCACCTTTCTATATTAACTAAGTGAGGATTAATCATTTTACACAATTATAAGTATTTAATCACAGACAACATACTTTTCACAAATTAAAGCAGTTGTTTCAATTTATGGGGTTTGTTGACGGACACAACTTGTTAGCTTTCACATGTCTTTGAGAATGAAAACTAATATATATAGATAAAGCACCATTATAATATGGTGCTATGAATAAAGAAGGTAGGCACCTGCGCAGGTTAGATGGGGATTGCTAACAGTTGATGAAATCACAATCAGTCACTGTGATTGGTGGCTCACAGCATTAGCTAACATTTGAAGCCCTAAAACTCAAACATTATTCATTATGTATAAAACTACTGAATTTAATTCAATAAGCAGACATCTTCCAAATAAAAAGATACCCAGATGTGTATAATCTATTTCCCCTCATTGCCAAATGTGTGTACATACATCAAGCTGCACCAAGTTTTGCCGAGCACAAAGTATATTTTCAGTGGCTTCCTGCAAGTAAATAAAAGGATTTGTTATTGAAGTACTCATTAATTTCAATAGATATGCATCTTCTAATGTGACATATTGGAAAGGCATATACAAAACCTCTTCATCACCTACTTATCTGTACACACCTTGTCTAAAAACTGACACATGGCATGCACAAATGGAGTCTTACATGAAAATATAAATATAAGAGTTTTGAATGATTAAATACAGAATGAAGGTCGCAAAGAAACAAATCTTAGAGATTGTATTTATTTGCCTCTGTCTCAGAAATCAAATTTTTGCAAATGAAATACTGTATTATTAATCATTTCAAAAGAGGCAGATGTTTGTCCAACACACCTATAGTTTGTACAAAGTTGCGTAGCATCCATACTTCATTGCTATGGGTCCTAAGGAACTTACAGCTTGGAGGAATAAACAAAGGCTATCCTTGTATGGTTCTTGGCTCAGTCAAGCATGACTTCGGTATCTCCCCTTACATGGCTGGCAACGTGTGTGATGGTTGCTTAGCAATCAATGCTGCATTTTCACACCCTCCCTTTTGAGACCAAGGAAGTGGAAGAGAAGGGAGCCTATGAAGTGTGATCAAGTAGTCTTCTCTTCTCCTCTTTTCAGCAGCAAATGTTGTGTTACAACAACATACACTTTAAACAACCTTGTCCACAGTTTAACCAATTTTTACGTTGTCTTTAACCAATCTGAATTACAGTACACTCCCGATTAACCATGTTAATAGGGACCAGAGAAAAAACGAATAAGCAAATTTGTATTAAAAACACGGATAATTGAATTTACACATTTTTACTATTAATGGAAGTGATATTGGCTCTGAAACTGATGATAAAACACAGTACCTATTATACCTTTCAAAGCAAACACAAATCATGCGCTGTATGTGCAGGATATAAAGTACTGTAATTTAACTGATATTTATGTTGCACTGAGTGTAGTGTAATTCATGCTACATCATGTATACACAGCTTGCACCATCGCCAGGTGGGCGGCACGAAGCAATAATCTCTGTGTGTGTGTGTGTGTGCGCATGCGTATGTGCATGTGTGTGTGTGTATGCGCGCATGTCGCTTCCTCAACGTGAATCACTCAGACCTGTCCTTGAGATGGCAGAGTGACTTGAAAGTTTAGAATGCAATGCAGTAACGACAATAACGGGACTTTAAATGAGGCAACTTGGCATTTAAACAATACATTACATTATCCATTAAAAAAAATAACCCTTACAATACAAATGCAGAACCTAATGTTCACTTTTGCTAAAACAAGGAAAACTGACTTTTAAAAAGTCTAAATTCATTCATTTCAAAGTTTGAGACGACCATTATGAATTTTACAAAAACTTATATGCACACCAGTATCAATAACTGTAGGCTGCTTTCTCATTCAGACTCAATACACTGGGTTGAAATGTGGTAGATTTCTACACATCTTTAATTGCTAGGAGCTAATTTAAATTTTACTCACACACATACACACAAAAGCTTAAAAATTCTGAAATGTTAAGTTTTTTGTAAACATTTAAACACTTGATATGAAAAAATTCTAAGAAAAATTATAAACCATGCCTTTCTTGAAAAAGTCTTCTAGTTTTTTTGGTTTGGCAACGGAAGTGATGTTTTTGTTTATAACACACCATGTTAAATTTTTTTATTTCTTACTTTTCTGCGGTAGTTAAAACCTGTTTTTAACGCTTTGTTGACATGTTGCTAAAACAAAACAAACAGTGAACAACAACCATGTCTGAGCGATCGAAAAACTGGCAAAATGTGGTGTTGGAATGGTAACTGAGGCCATGTCTGAAATGACAAATTCGTTATATTGTAATTTGTCATTTGTCAACAGTCACTTGTTTAGCATCAACACATTTTTACGTTAATAGTGAATAATATTCTTAACTAAATTTAATGCTTAAAACGGACGTACCGTAATATTTCCACAATCATTACTGGAATGCTGAAAATATGTTAATAAATAAGAAAATAATAAATAATAAAATAATGACTTTTTGTCGCGAAATATATAAACAAAACACAACACTTACTTGCTTTTTAAAACATGCCTAACGTATTTTATGAACACTTATTTGTTTTAAAAAACATTTTATTAGCACATTTGCTCATGTGTTTTGAAGGAAAGAAACAACATGGCACTTTGTAATTTTGTATTTTGGCTAACATCAAATACAAAATACCAAATTACAGAAGATATCACCATTTTTGTATACAAAATCAGGTCACGTGATCATTTTGTCAACAAAATCTGCCATTTCGGATATGGCCGCAAGGCAATCAGATACGCGCTTCAACAGGTGGAGATGGATGATTCATGCAGGTCTATGTGACAGGCTGACAGTTTAAAAGAGATAAACACCAGCTCACATGACACAGCGATAGACGTACATGGTACCGCTGATTGCTAAACAACACACGTTACAGCATTGCCTTATCGCAGAAGTTACAGTAGAAAAAACAGTAGCACAAATTTTTGTTGCGTGAAATCAAGACTATTTAAGTTTTTATTGTGATACTTAAGTAATGCAAGAATAATCCGAAAACAGAATAACCCACAACCAAATAATCGGGAGTTTTCTGTGTAGTTTATTTCTTTTCTTTTACTTTATTTTTTCGTAGGATACTTATTACTGGGAAAGACATTACAATATCTATATTTAATCTGCTAGAAAACACATTTTTTAATCAATTTTGATTTTGACTTTACAGTGATAGTTTTCATTATTAATATCATTCGTAAAATTAACTGATAACCAATGTAGGGAAAAGTGCAGATTATCTTGATAATATCAGTTATCGGACATTGGGCCATCACTGTTGTGTTTCTGTACTTTCTTTATTTTCTATCATTATTCCCATTATATGTTTACATCTCAACGTCCCACTATCGACCGACTCACTAGTGCCAACCTCAACCTATGCAACACTCACATCTCCCTTCTTATCAATTTGTTTGAATCTTAATATCATCAGTATTACTTGTAACATAACAAGCTCACTTGATTACTACACTAACATACCTGTCAACACAAAATTCAAAATTGTCAATGACCTTCCAATATCATTAAACAAGCTCATATGACTAATACACTAACATACCTGTCAATAGAAAAAACAAAACCATCTTTACCCCTGTTATGTTATTGTATATTAGAGATCCAGGTATGAGTTAAAGAATGTTATACAAGTCCCATCCTCTTTATTACATACACTAATGTTTCACAGAAACTCATATAAGCACATACTCTTACAATATTTGTATCTGACCTGGTGCCATATTGCCATACATCGTGCTGCCAACATAACTTGTGCATCACCTCCCCTTTTCCGGGGTTTCGTATGAAAATTCAAATTGGACCTTGGGTACTACTCTCCTTCCACTCCTTGTGATGTACCATTCCTTCTCACTTCTGTTCTTATGGGTTGAATGCTCCCTATTTGATATTTTATGGTAGCACCTGCTTTCAAACCCCCTGAACCCTTTGAACTCTTTATCCTAGGGCTCATCGGTTAACCAAATTTTCAGTTCGGTCATTTTTACAAAAACTGAAACCGACCCGAATTAAAAAAAAAAAAAAAACCACCAGTCAGGTTTTTCTTGCACCAAAGTTAAAACTAACAAATTACGTAAACCCTTGTTTTACCGGACCTCCATTCAGCAGACTTCCATTTTAACTGACAAAATCTGAAGTGAAATTATTTTCACCACTGTGTCTAATTACTACATGCAGTGCGGGGATCTACATGGTTATTGTTCTTTGGTGTGTATGTGTATGCATCGGTTCCAGGAACTACATAGTTATTGTTTTATGATGTTTATGTACACGTAAGTTGACAGAACGACACATCCGGCCTGGGACCTACATTGTTATTGTTCTTTGGTGAACAGCAAACTGGCGAGTTGACAGCTGTACACGGCAAAGGGAGTGAGAGCTATGCGTCGGGTGTGCTGTATGGTGACGCAGTACATGTTTTTTTTTGCGGAAATGGCTTCTGCCACAGAACAAAAAAGAAAGCGTGTGAATTTGACAATTAAACATAAACTAGTATCGGATATTCGTAAAGCAAAAGATAAACTGAAGAATTATGTGTTGAAAAATGATTTTGAACCAAAAGGAAAAACCAGAGTGATAGATAACAGAAAATATTAGCATATTTAAAGAATCCTACTTGCTGCAGTTTTATGTGTAGAGCTGATGTCACCCCAACTCATATAAAAACTAGCTTGGTAAGAAAATCACTCCAACACCTTTACTGTGTTTCTCAACACCACAGCTTTCCCCTCCAGACTCCTTGTAAGTTTATCACTGCATGCATCTGTATTCATCACAATGAAACAGCGACCCGACCGCCGCCGGCTAGTCAGACGTGTTGTTCCAAACATTTAACTGTCGTGTCGCCTGTCACACTCCGAGCAAGGTGATGGGGACCATTCCCAGATAATCATCTACACTTGAGGAAGGCAACAAAGATAACGTGGGAACGGGAAGATGTTGGGAGTAGATGGGGCGGGATGGCCTAGAACCACCGAAATGGTTTTGACAGGTTATGGGTAGGAAACAGGAAAAAGACTATCCCTGTGCATGTTTTTTTGTCTCTAAAGCTGTGTTCAAAATGGCAAATTTGTGGAATTAGGGTTTAGGAATTTAGGGTGGATGGTTTCAAACGGCTTGTAAAAGCGCTACATGTGACAAAGGTGGAAACTACAGGCTTGTGGAATTTCAACGTTATTTTGTTTGTCATCCCATCAATAAATAAAGTAAAATAACTTTCTCCCAAGCATTTTCACGTAACCCTGTTATCTTGCGAATAGCTGATCTTATTTCTTTCTAGCCGATATCATTCTTCTCATTATTTCTTCGCTCCCTGCAATTAACATTCCACTTCAAATAACAACCAATCACTTTTTTTTTTAATACAACTTTTAAAATAACTTTGTTGATCCTTGATTTTCCATTTTTCATAAGCATGTATTGTGTGGTGTTTCAAAAACAGTAAATACCAACATTTCCACCACAATGCGGGAAATAAAATGTAAACAAATAACAGCAGACGATTTTACGAACATATTTGGGGATTTTGTGTGCTACTTCACCTCAGTAAATTTCAACCCTAAATCCCCAAATATTTAGGGCCTAAAATTGGCCACGTGGTCAATTTAGTAACCTAAATAATGGTCTCAGCCGTTTCAGACACAGCTCACAACACTAAGTGTTCCACACAAATATACATTGTATACATTCCACTCTAATAAGTAGATTTACATGCTTTTGGTAATTTACCATTTATAACCGAGGGTTTACTTAACAATTGACCAAATAATGACACTTCCACTTATATTATGGCATGTAGCATATCTGTGGCATTATATTTACAATATTACTAGTTACGTGTTGTAGCATTAAAATAATCCTAAACAGTTCCCTGGGATAAAGAGGTTATGGTTTCCCAATAAACCATGCATTGCCCCAATACAGGAATACTGTTTTATCTTTTATCGTATCTGATTTTATTTCATTATGTTAAACATGGTTATATATTCAAATTGTGTACACAAACGTTATTAACGTAAATTACTTTAATTATAAATGTATATTAACGAAGCATGTAAATAGTTCCCTCGAATATATTTAGCAAATAAATATGATGCTACACAGCCAGTGCTGCCACACTTGCTCATGCAGTTTTTCCTTTCCAGTGAAAGGGTAAGTTTTGTTCATTGCACGAACACAATACTGTACAGGCTCATTTTTTCTTGTCATGTTTCTCTGCTTGCTGACCGCTTTATCATTTTCTTCGGCAACACCAATCAATTTAGGTTAACCACGTTTTTTAATAGCCATGACCTCGCTATTGTGTGAGGCCGTGTTTCATTGCTTGCAAGAGTGTAGTTAAAAGAATAATAAAGAACATTAATTTTGTTTTTGCTTTGGGTGGACATTTTTTTTGCATAGTCTACTGCTTGCATTGCTAGCGCACATATTTGTGTAAGTTCTTTTGGCTGAATTTCCGCTAAAATAGGCGGAATTTATTACATTTACCAGAGAAATATTCATTAGATATGATTTTTACACGTCAAAAGTCAAAAACTGTTGTAAATTTTGTAATCTTTATTGCACTCATAAAAATGTGTAGCTGTGACCGACCTGAACCGAGAACTGACATTTTTAACCATAAATCAAACAGAAACGAACCGAACTAAAAATGTGAGAACTGATTGCTACTTTATCCTGTGAACTATCTACATCTGTAGGTTGCCTGTGGATGCCTTTTTTCTATCATCCCCTAGTGTTTCCTCTTTAGTGCTTTCCTTGTTTAGAGCCCTCTCCCTATCTTGATGAGCATCTCTGTCGGGAATTAAAGTGATATCCTCTTGTCCGCACCTTAGTTTACCTCCTTCAATGGCTACCTTGGGTAATGCCCAATCCTGAGTGTCTTGGTCAGGAATTCTTATGCTACCCTTTTGCCCACGCATGTTTGTTTTAGTGTCTCTCATATGATAAGTATTCCGCCTAACTTCTCTTTCATCCCTGTTCCTTAGTATCCAATATGACCTCAGTTCTCTACATATCCTTACTACTAACCCCGGCTCCCACTGATCCTCGGTCTCTACTTTACTCTACTTTACTACTTTATCACGTTGCTGAAACACTGTTTCTGTGCGTCTGGCTAACCTGTCATTCAATTTCATTTCTTTCAGTTTTTTTAGTACACAGTAATTTGTAACTGGGACACTAGTCCGTACTGCTCTGCTAAATAGTATCTGGGCTGGGGAAGCGTGTAGCTCTGCTATTGGAGGGCATTGTTCTGTTCTTGCAAAAGATCTCTGTAGTCCGACCCTTCAGCCTGACTTTTGCAAAGTATATTCTTGCTAATGCAGACTGCTTTCTCTGCCATTCGAGTGGTGATAGTCTGACACTCATATGACCGAAACTGCACATTGTCAGCAATAAAGTACTTGGGAAAACCGTGTGTGTTGAAAACATCCTGCATTGCCTCAATGACGGATTTGGAGCTTTTACTCGCTATGGGCCGGATGTCAATCTAGTGCAAGAAGTAATTAGTGAGAACTAGGTATGCCCTCCCCGAGAACTCAAGAATATCCGCTTTGAAGATCCATGTCCGGTGGTAGTTTAACACTCCCACATGCTGCCATAATACCGCTTGTACTTCACGCGACTTTGTTATTCTCCCGTCGATCCTGATGACTACGCCATGTTATGTTATTGTATATTAGAGATCAAGGCATGAGAAAAGAATGGTATACAAGTCACATCCTCTTTATTACATACACTAATGCTTCACAGTATCTCATATACGCACATACTCTTACAATATTTGTATCTGACCTGGCACCATATTGACATACATTGTGCTGCCAACATAACTCATGCAACAATCCCTTTATTGTGACCCCGGAATAATTGACATCAGCACTACATGCGTTATTGTCGTACATAAAAACTACACTAACACACTTGTAAAGATACAACCAAAGAACTCACATAAATTAATTACCCTTACACTTGGACTGTGATACTAATGCACTATATAACTCTTAAGCAATACCTTCATTGTCTCCAACAAACAGTAAAACAAAAAAAATAGTTCTGCAGTAATTTTAATGCATCATCAATATTCCCAAACAATTGTTAGTCTTAGTCCCTGTACTTTACTCGTACTCTAATCTCACGACCTGGCCATGTATGTGAGGACTGATTCAAATGCAAGTCTTGCTTGTGAATTGTCTTCACTACTCCCCTGGCCATCTCCTGTGCTTGTGACGTAGCATCAATCCTAGGTTGATCTTCTGTTTTATCTTCCCCTTGTTCATAGGTTAACGGACAGGCAACCTCTTCAGATTAGACATGCATAAGTGAATGCAATTCCTTTCGATAAGACTATTATTCTTGTCTCTAACCCAATATGATCTTGGGTGGCAGCTGGCTGCACAACTTCTGCGGGTTCCCATCTACCATATTTTAGCAACAGAATTCTGTCTTTGGAATGAAATGCAAATTTATCTTTTGCTTATTGATAATGGTATAATTTCCTTTTTAGCTGTTTGTCTGCTAACGCATGAACTACATTTTTATTAATCTGCGGCATCAGTAATTTCAGCTTCATGAGCACTTTTGCTCATGTACGTTGACTCATCAGCAGCTGGGCTAGTGTTAAACCAATACCTGACAGCAACGTGTTTCTGCATTCCAACAGCATTACTTGGAGCTCCTAAGTTTGCTCTGAACATTTATTCAACACATTCCTAGTCACTTGAACGGCTCTTTCTGCCTGACCATTGGATTTGGGGTAGTGGGGCTGGTTGTTAAGATTTCAACATCCCAGACTTTTGCAAAATGTCTGTACAAATATCAATTGAATGGCATAGCGTCTGATATTACAACCCTTGGTCCATTGGTAACAAACTTTCAGATGCAAAGCTGACAGGGTAGCCATCAACATCAAGTAAAGCCCAAGCCATCTTTGGATGCATCACATTGAAGAGAGATGGTTTTAAACGGTTCAAATATGCCTAGCACTGGGGCTTTACTAATCAACTCATTTATTTGTGACAGCATCTGAGAGTGAACTGGTAACCACTGCCACTCACTAGTTTTCTTCAAGAGCTCCCTTAGTGGTGCAGTGATGGTGGGTAACTTTGGGAGAAACTTCCTCATGTATCTAATAAACCCCATAACTTTTTGCAATTCTGCTTTTTTTTTGGGTGTTTTGATAGCTTGTATTGCTTGACCTTTTCAGGGTCTGGCCTTACACCTTCTTTTGAAAACAAACACCCAAAATTCTTAACTTCTAATTTCTTAAACTGAATTATTTTTTTCCATTGAATTTAACATTCAGTTTTCTGGCTCGTTGTGCAGCCATCTTTACTACAGCATCATGCTGTTGCTCTCTCTCTGCCGAAATTGGTAAGTCATGAAAATAAACTACAACCCTGGGGATATCTCCAAAGTTTTTCTCATTTATCCTTTGGAAAATTTCAGGAGTACACAACAAACTAAAGGGAAGCCTCAAAAACCTGTAACAGCCAAACAGAGTACTGAATGTGCAGTAGAGGCTTGACTGTTCACCCAGTGGTAAATGGTAAAATCCATCTTTCAAATCTAACACAATAAAGACACTTTTATTCTACCATGGTTGGGATAATTTGAAACTCTCTAAAAATGGCCTCATTCAGTGCTGTTGGATCCAGGCAGATTCTCAGTGATTTGTCAGCTTTCTCTACTATTGTCAGGTTACTCACACAACCAGCTGGCTGATCAACTTTGGCTATAATCTCTAATGATTTCAGTGATCTCAATTTTTCCTGAAGCCTATCCCTTAAAGCTATTGGCACCCTTCTTAGTGTGTTGCCACTGGCTTGGCAGACTCATCAACCTTCAAACTACGCTTTGTTGGTATGAATCCTGTGCCTGTAAAGATACCTGCACACAATTTCCTGAATCTGTCCTCTGTCAAACAAGCACCCTGAACCATATCTACACATGCACAAGAGATCACACTTAGGTTAGCATAGCCAGGTAACCCTAAAATGGGCATTTTGCAATATTCATCTTTGACAACAAACTCCACCCTATGGGGCTGGTTTGCCACACCCTTTGCTCAACACGACAACTTAATCACACATATTAGTTTTACCTTTGTGCCTCAAAACCATTCCAATGTCATGTACACTTGCTGTACGTTGTTTGACTCACACACTGCTTGCACTACCCTTTGAGAAATTATGTTTACTTCTGCACCTGTATCCAATTTAAATGCTAGTTGCTTGTTTACCATACTACATGAATCCATTCCTGAGGCACACCAACACTAGCTACAGCTAGCTTTGTTTCACTATTTTGCACTGATGTTATATATGCAGTTTTTACAGTATCAACAAAAAATTCATCCAGATTGTCACTTGGTAACCTAACCTCTCCAACAGTTTGCATACAATACTTTGCAAAATGGTTAAATTTTTTGCATTTATGACACATTTTCCCAAAAGCGGGATGGTCCCTCTTCCTGAGTGCCCTTCCACAGTGAAAGGTGCTATTAAAGACACTGTTGTCCATTGGCCTTTACCACCGACTCTTGACACTACTTCTCCCTGTTTCTCGTACCCAGATTATCCTTCACCAATTCCTCACTAGCATCACCACAACCTTATTTTGGACTATCAATGCTCGTTGTTTGCCAAGTTCTGCCACCAGACAGTTTTCAATAGCTTGACACGTGATGTCTGGTTAAAATGATGGCGACGTCGCCATAAGATATAGGTTCCTTTGGTGTCCGACAGACACACTAGCTAAACTCACTGCGGGGGAGTTTGAATTATCTGTCGCCTGTTGGTAACCCTGCTGCAGTATAGGATAAGATGTGTAGCCTTCGACATGGCACAAAGACAGGTGTGGTGATGATGGCTCTATCCACTGACGGTTTGGACAAAGGCACTCTTTTACCTGCATTGGGCTTCACCCAGGGTAGATCCTGGCTCATGGCTGCTGGCTGGAACTGGGGCTCTGCCCTGGGGTGGTAGTGGTACTACTGGCTGGGCTGGTTGGCTCAGGCGGCGGGCTGTTGATTGTCGCAGGCCTGAAGTAGGGGCAGGAGATATCCAATGGCACTGAAAGGCCCAGTTGTAGGTATACTATGAGCAGGTGCAGCTATCCAATGGTCTTCTGGGGTGGCTGGGAAAGAGAGCTGGGAGGTGAGGTTTTGCCAGTTGTCAGGCGGCTTGAGCTTGGTTTCGTGCGGGTGGGCTGCTGAGGGCAGACGGCAATGGGTTGCAGAGCAACTGACTCAGTTTAGAGGCAGTAGCTGCCCTCTTAGCTCTCCACCTTGCACCGATTCAATGAATGAAGAGTGTATGGGAAGGTACTACGGTCTACCACATGAAGGAGGAGCAGGCAACCAGTTTGCTTGGTAAGAGTGTAACCAGAAGGGGTTAGACCAACCAGAATCAGTCCTGTCACTCCAACTGGCAAAGTTCAACACGGTGGATGGAGTGGGTTAGCTGATCTGGATGCTTCATTGCATGTGTTCCTATTGGTCGAGGCTCTACCATACGTGCGCACCACGTACTTTTGTGTACCTGGTCCACAGTATGGGTGGCCGTCTACTGGGTTATGTTTTATGTCATACGTGCACCCAATTAAAGTTAACCCGCAGTCCTACACTAGTTTCAGGAAAATGGTTTCAGGAAAATGCAGTCTCCTGTTTTTCCTTGGCGGGTTTGACATCTATGAGGATGGAAGTCACAATCATCCTAGAGTAAGCACACAGGGTTAAGTAAGAATACGTGTTTATTTCCCAAATGAATAGGTGGCCCGTACTATCGCCTAGCTATCAACTGAACTGAAGGCGGTGGAAGTAAACGACAGTAAACCAGGTGAAGGGTATCTGTGGCAAAATTAAACAGGAGCAGAAAAGGCTAGATAGCAATTATAAAAAACTGACCCTAACTAATCTATACTGCTGTCCAGAAGGTTCTCGGGGTTCACTAGCAAAGTGATAGTGAATGTAAGGGGGTTGAAGACTTCTTCGGGGGTCGCTGGGCAAAGGTCTGAAAGACTTTTGGAAGGCTGGTTGATCTCTTGTGAGGAAAGCAGTAAGCAGAGAGCTCCATCACATGAGGTAGTGGAGTAAGCTGCCGAGTATACAACTGACGTCTTGGGGCTGTGCTCCTGGCTTATATAGTCGGCCAGCTGCGGGTCCTTCGGCTTCCTTAGGCTCGTTGGGTATCTTCGGACTAGAGCTCCTCTCTTAGCAGTGAGGCTGCATCCTCTCGGGGGGAGGCTGGAAGTGGTAGTTTCCTTGTGTATGGGTTGCGTCACTCCTGTGAGCTTAGGAGCAGCAAATGGCATCATTGCTGGCTTCTGTTGCACGCGGGAGGTGATTACTGGACATGTGACGTCTGACATAATGGCATAGAAGGCTTTGGCTACTGTGTCCATGGGTGCCCCTTACCTAGGGGTGTGCAGATTGGCTCTGGGAGCAAGACGTCCTGGATTTAAACCCCACTCGGGGTGACAAGATGTCACGTGAAGATGAGGTGGAGTCATAAATAATTATTATGCCAGTATGTGCCACACGTCAAAGACACCCCCCCTTCCCCTTTTCCTATTGTGATGTCAACTTATCTGTAGAACTTTTGGTGCATGAGTGATGTTGTACTCACTTGAAATTGTCTTTGATGGCTTCTATAGCATTTCTTCTGCTAGCTCTCTGCTCTGGCATGTGAGCTTCCACTGTTGCTTTCATCGTAGTGCTGCCTCTCTCTCATGCGCTGGCTTTCGCTTTCCTTCTCGTAGTAGTGCTGTGTCTCACTAGCACATGGACAGATGTCACATGTAATGTACCGGTGTCAGGTGAACGCTCAAGTCCCTTCTTTAGTTACAAGAAACGTGTTGCTCACAGAATTCAGTTGAGAGCTGCGTTTTATTTACATAGTTTTAACCTGGAATAAACCAATTTCCAGGCGTAAACATGAAACAAAAAACTCTTAAACACTGAGGCGTTTTTTCTAGTCCCACTCATGAGAGGTGTGTCAACTTACTTCTTTCCTGCCATGGTGCTGAAGGCGTTTTCGACTGACCCTGCTCTGTGGTCTCCTAACTGGTCGCGTGGCCAGTAGTTTACATGTGACAAGTTGCTACCTAGGCCGGCTCTAAGCCTTCCGTCACATGAGTTACCCTTTTAAATTTACATACTCTACTAATTGTTGTACGTGTCACCTACAAATAATAAAAAAAACATATAGCACTCTTAAATATTAACAATTTTACTAAAAAAAATTGTTGTACAAAACTGTACAATTTGCTTACTGCACTCAATTTCATATTCTATGGCTATCTTTCAGCATGGTTTTCACTTCGGATTTCACTTGGTGTGGGATGTCCTTGGTTCACATGGGCAGCCTCGCTTCCTGTGTAAGGCCTCGTGTTGTGCATACTGCTACATGAATTTAGTCGTGAGGCGCCAATGGTGACTCCCGGTACTGTTCCAGCTGACCATGGGAAGCGGTGCGGTAGGTGCGGGGAGGCACCTCCCTCGTTCGACTGGTCATGGGTCAACTATTGGGCTCATTGGAGTAATCCTCAATTGTGGCCAGCTCGGGGCCACTGGGCACGAGGTACGACAAACGGTACCCTCCTCCTCCAGGGGCAGTGTGAGGTTGTCCATCAGGGGCCTGGCCTTCTCTGTTTCTCCTGTCCCCTTGGCTCTACTGGGTTCATCCTTCTAGGCTGAAGGCGGTGCAGCTGGTCTCTCGCTGCCGTCCAGTGTCAAGATGCTGAGGGTGAGCACTCCCTCCAAGGTGGATGCAGTTGCGGTGGTCATCGGAGTTAAGGACTCTTTGGGTCCCTTACCTCATCGGCACGGTTGGGCTCATCCTTCTCAGGAGCTGGGTTGGGAGCCGGGGTCTCGAGGCTATCAGGCATTGGGACATTACACGTCACCACGTCCTCTTGGATGATGTGGTTGGGGTCGCCGTCTGAGGTAGGGGACTTTGTCGGCACAGCGGTGTTCATCTTCCTCCTGGATGGTGCTGGGTGGCTGGGGTTGTCTGCGGAGCTCTCTGTTCAAGGGGCTTTGCCACAAGAGTGCCGACCCAGTCTGTGTCATGTGGCCTTGCCTGGCAGCCATTTTCCTGAAGAAGTCAGTTGCAGTCGAGGGCAGTGTCCTGATGGATATCGCTGCTTGGAATACTTGACATTCGTTCCTCACTGGAGTAAGTTGGATGCTTCTTTGTTAGACGTCGGGCATGGTTCGAGGTCCCAGTGGGCTGCTTGCTCCCAGGGGGTTAATGGTTCGGCTTCGGTGGACATTTGCAGTGGGGGAATGTCCTCCACCTTCACCTCCTCGTCTACTCTGTTGTCTGACACTTCCACTTAAAGATCCTGTGTTCCGGTGGTGCAGGGGCGCATCTGCCCTCAGGTTACTTTACGAATGTGTTCTCTAGCATCTTCTGCCCAGTAGACGTTCTCCTGGCGCTCTACGAATGTGTAGAGTCCTTCCTATGTGTCAGCTAGTTCTGTGCTAAATTGCCCTTTTGGCTTTCTGATCCGGTGACTGTGGAGTACCACTGCTTCGCCCATCCTGAAGCTTCTTACTGCTGTACTTGGGTGTGGGCATTTATGGGCAACGTATTGGTCTTGGGCGTCACGCGCCCTCGTGGTCCGGGCTAGGGCGTCTAGTTGGATGTCTTCAGGTTACAACGTTTCTGTGGGGGCTTGTTCCCACTGCAGGTCACCTGGACGGTGGAGATTTCATCCTAGGATAAGTTGGCTGGGGCTGGTGTTCACTGCCTCATTATTTTGCAGGTGCTTGACCCAGTGGCAGTGATCGTCTCCCACACTGAGACGGTGACTTTTCTTAAACTCTTGATTCCTCCATTCATTGGGGTTGGCTTGTAGATGATAAGAGGGGGTATCCACGTTTCCACCCCCCAAAGGTTGCAGGCCATCTGCCATTTATGGCCGGTGAATTGCATGCCATTGTCCATTAAAATAGCTTGCAGGTATCCCTGCAGGGAAATATCTCTGTTTCACTCTTCCTTACAATGTTCAGGGTTTCCTGGCTGGGTAACAGGAACGCTTCTACCCAGGGGGAAAACTGGTCGGTCCTCACTAGCAGGTACCTGTTACCCCTTGTGCTCCTGAGATAATGCCCCATTAGGTCGGCTACTACTGAGTCCAAGCAGTGTGGGGTCAATGGGGTTTCCTCATTGGCTAGGGTATTGTGTAAGCCTTGCCATGACAACATGCCTCTCAGCTCTTTACATATTGTCGCACATCGCGACTCATCTCGTCCCATATATAATGCTCATTGATATCTCTGAGGGTTTCTTTGATGCCAGGATGACTGGCCTGGTGCTAGTGGTGGTGGTGTCAGCACAGGTTGGCCCTTAAATTGCTTGGCAGCCAGACCTTCCACTGAGGACCGGGTTGTTCGCTTTGAGAACAGACGACGTCATCTCTTAATTCAAACCTCTGGGGTAAGTCCTTGATGAGGCGCTGGGTATCTACCGCTTTCTGCAGGTAGTAGCTGATCTGGTAGTGACTAAGCTGTAGTTGAAGTTGGATGTGTTCTTCAGGGCTTCTGGGTGAGGCCAGAGGAGGGGTCATCCTTTCCCATTCCTTTGTGCCTCCTTTGAGGTCTGGCTTGGAGGATAATGCGTCCGGGCAGGTCATTTTTTCCCCCCAAACAATGATGCACTTCAAAGTCGAACTCTGTGGGAAACATCTCCCATCGTCCTAACTTGGCTTTGTCATTCTTCGACTCATGTAGCCATTGGAGGGCTTTGATGTCGGTATGGAGTACGAAACATCTTTCCAAGTGATACCTGTATTTTCTCACCGTCCGGATTATGGCAAGGGATTCTTGCTAGTTTATATGGTACCAATGCTCTTCCCAGGACTTAGAGTACACAATAATATTGTCAAGATATGCGAAGCAGAATTGGCTGAAATAACCCATCAGGACCTCTGCAGACATCAGCCTCTAGAAGGTGGCGGAAGCATTCTTTAGTTTGAATTGCATTACTTTAAATTGTAGGGTTTCCTCCTCTGGAGTGGTGAAAGCCATGTACTTCCTACTGTCAGGATGTACTAAAATCTGCCAGTATCCCAACTGCATGTCTAGGGTACTGAATATGTTGGCTTCTCCTATATCCCAGAGCGTGTGGGTTAAATTAATAGCCGGAAGTGCAATGGGATGTGTAATGTCATTCAGGTCCTTATAACTGATGTAGAATCTCAACTATCCGTCTTTCTTCGAAACTAAAAGACCTGGGAATTGTGAGGAGAGTCTGACAGTTCCATAATCCCTACTCCTTCATTGCCTGGACTTGCGTCATGATGAGATGTCGCCTCCTATTTGAAATGTGGTAAGGTCTGTTATAGAAAGGCCTTTCAGTGGTGGACCAGATTTCGTGTTGAATACTACGTGTCTGGAGTAGTGATTCACCTTGGCCAAATGCTGCGGCATTGGTCTGCCAGTATTTGTTGCAACTGGGCGAATTCCGGTTCTTTTAACTGGTGATTGATTTCTTCAGGTTCTATTGGGGCTGGGATCGCCGCATCTGGGCCATGCTCCCAGCTGACAGCTTAACTCTGATATAAATGTGTTGTCTGTAATCCATAACGTAATGTTATTGGCGCAGCCATGACTTCCCCAAGATTACTTCCTCTGTAATATAGGGCGAGACTATGAATTTGGTTTGGTTATTTTGACGGTAAATTCCTACGGTTAAAGTGGTGCAGCCATCGACCGTGAGGGTCTGACTATGTTGGGCCATATGCACTAGACAGGTTTGTGGGTTAAGTGAAGCTCATTGAGCAGGGGTGAGTAGGTTGCTTCTAATGAAATTGCCCATAGCTACAGAGTCTAAGAAGAGGAGTGCCAAACGTCCCTTAATTTTGACCTCTATATGATGCGCTTCTGGTGGGTCAGATTCCTCGGTTAATGTTTGGATGTAGACAGGCTCTTGTTTCCCGGTGGTGGTGGCCCATACCAGTTCCAGCATTTCCTGCCTGGCTGGGCCCTTTATTATCTGTCCCTCGCCACGAGGGTTTGGGTGGCACCTGTTGTTCCCGCTTTCCCCACTCACCACCTGCCAGCTGTCTTGACTGAGCAGTCTCTGTGGAAGTGCCGCTCCAGAAAAAACTAGCACTTAGTGAGTGTCAGGGAAGGGTGAAGGAGTGAGTTCCCATTGGGCTCAGGCACATTAGCTGTTTCCTGGGTTTTACTGCTGTGCATCTTTTCTATGCCTGTGCCTTGAAATTCCACTCTATCTTGCGAGCTCTCTCATCTACCTCATCAATAGTTTGTGGTTGGGGAAGTTGGAGTAGATTATGCAATTTTGGAAGAATCATGTGTGTGATATTTCAGACACAGCTTTCCTCGTTCCCTTCGGGGAAAATCCGGTGGTACATTTGAACCTTTTTCCTTATAAAGATTTCAGCCTCTTCCTCGGTGACCTGGGTTCAGCTGTAAAATTCTGTGGTGAGGTGTGTCAACACTTCCTCACCTGAAAACTTGGTGACAAGGTGTGAACAAAGTTGCCCCCATTCCGTGATATATTCCCCATATTTATTCCACCAGTTTAACCCTTTACCCTTAAACTGCTTCTGGGTTTTGACAACCCATAGTTTGCTTGGAACTCCATTCTCACTAAATTCCTTTTCACAGTCTTGCGTACATGTTTCCGGGTATTCGTGGGGTCTTCCCGTGGATTATTCGGTTGGTACTCTGCCGCTTACCTGCACACCTTGCAAACTATACGCTAAGCCAGGCCTGGTGATCCTCTCGTCTGGCCAGCCAATGCACAAGTGGTGAAGAGTTTGGGCACAAATAATGCAACTAACTGTGTTTATGCCTTGTCCTGCACAGGTAAGCCAGCTATAATAGGTAGTTTGGCAGGTCCGGGTGACCTCCGTATGCATGTGTGTTTTCGTATCAGTTTCTTTTATTAAAGGGTACTTGTGTTGAATTGGTGACTAGTCAGCCTCAGGTGACGGAAGGCCTGGGGTTGGCAACCTTCCATTATGTCACATGTAATTGTTGTGCTTGCGGTGAGACCCACAGGTTGCCTAAAAGAGAATGCAGGGTTTCCTCCAACCTAATACACCGCCACAAGCAAAGTGATAGTTCGTGCTCCTCCCTGCCTTCCGCAAGTAACGCACTGAATATATATTTTATTCCCAATTGCTTTCAACATGTCATTCTTTAGTGTAAATTTCTTTGCACAGGTAGAGTTGTACATAATTTTTATATTAAGTAGCCACAGCATTTATGCTGAGCTTGTAAACGTCACTTATAATAAGGGATGTTGAGGGACACCCGGCATACCACGTCATCCTTGACAACATGATACAGAATCTCTCAGTCATTGTACTTTTGTATTTTGTTGCAGCGCTCTTAGCCGTGAGGCCATACCACGCTTCGGCCTCCCAATAGGCAGGGAAGAGGAATCACGTCCTCTCACTGCAAAAGCTACCTGGATTAATGTGACCACTGGCCAGAAACAAGCCCAAGTCTGGCATATCCGCACATCCCTCCCCCTTCTATCACAGTCACCTTTGACGGTAATCCCAAACCACAGGGGGGCAAATGCATTAGCAGTGCTCCAACACTGGTCGGCCGGGTGAGGGGGAGAGAACCAGCATGCCAGAGAGAGAGAGACAGAACTAGGGCTGCACATAGAGTGAGAGGAATTAAAGATATCAACCAACCCGCAGTTAAGGGGTCCGCATACCTACCCAAAAATTTTTTTCCGAGGCTCCAACATGCTTAGAACTTCCAGAGAGGGGGGATTGGTTCTGCTGCCCCCTACTCCACCTTTACAGACGACGAAGAGTCTCCGTCGCACTGCGGGAGGAGAGGGGCAAATTGACGCATGCTGCTTATATGAGTTATACCAAACGACTGCGACTCATCCTAACATGTTATACTAAACCAGGAACCACAACCATAGATAGCTACAGAATTGTTTTCCGTGGAGGGACAGTTACAGACACATGGTATTTCCTGATGTTCCAGACCCAACTTTCTCACACTACTCACGTAGTACTACGTATCCCGAGGGAGGGTCAAGCCCAACATGTTATTCAAGAGTGAAATAAGCAATGTTTCCAAGCGACCGCAGTAACACGACAGCCTCCCCGACGCACCTGGCAGACAAAGTGTCACCACACCAGCGAAGTTTAACGAAAAGGGCAGAGCGCAGCCGAACGCCCGAGGTTATATAGCCGAGCACAAGGGTAGATTCTCCCAGCCTGCTAGCTCCAGGCAGACGTCACACCTCCCACTCCAGCGCAGGCATGGGCCGGCCAAGCGCACTATGTAAGGCAGTGCGTGGCCGAAGACACCAGTTATCATCTCCAGTAGCTCGCCTAAACACTTCTGTGCTGGGGCTCTCTACTGCCTACCATGTCTTCTAGATCTTCAACAGCCACTAACGGCTGCTGCCACCAACGACCAGAGACTTCTACCACCTACTACCAGAAGCTCCAGAGGCTTCAACCATTAACAGCTTCCAGAAGCTCTTCAACACCAGAAGCCTGCAAGACTTCAATCCACACTTTTAATCCTCCTGGTTCAACAGCTGCCACTACTTGCTGGTGAGTGGCAATTACATCCACTGCCCTTTTGGTAGTGGCCCCCTTTTGTAAAGTCTCGTCTAGACAACCCCAGAGTAGAATAACTGCATCTGAGTAATTTTCATAGCCATCAAAGTCATTCTAATCTCGAGTAACCTAGCAGCAGGTCACCTCCATCTGTAAAGCATAGCTTACTTCTGTTCACACTTTGTTTAGTAGTAAGAGTACGTGTCACCAGTATTTATTATTCGTAATAAATACATTTTATTCCTATGCTGAGAGTGAATCTGTTATAGAGGTAAATCCTTTCCGACTACTAGGTACTCATCCCTGGAATGGAGCAACCAGGAGACCAGGTTTTTCTAACTGTACGCATAATAGTGTGGGACTGCAGATCCCCTTCAGGAATCTGTACGTCAGAAACATACACCACTTTCAATGGCCACCCATTCTGTGCATTCCGGTGTATGGAAAGGTAGATCCCCAACCACTAGCTACTCATCCAACAGGAGCAGGATAGCCACCCCAGGTTGTATCGCTACCGGAGCACTGCCGGTGCTGGCAGGAGTATTCTGCCTGGGACTGGAGGTCCGACTGTTGCTGGACCACACTTCCACAGTAGTAGGAAGACGGCCCACATGACCCAACCCTCTTGGTTTGTGCACCAAGGTGCAGAACTGATTAGAATACAGGGTTTGCGCTGTCAACTGCTGTTCAGCTCTACACTTACTTAGGGTACCGTTAACTGCTTGCACCCTACTAGGAGTAAGTTAAGTGTCATTACTGCCTCTATGCCATTTGGAGAGAGGCACGAAACTCAGAGAGAGGAGAAAAAGGAAACTTGGCAGAGATATGCTACAGGAACGAGCTCAAGCTGCCCATCACCTGGAGAGGCCTTCCTCATCAATCAGCATCCTTGTTTACTTCCCTACGCACACTGGGCTAGGCATTGAGTGTCATCCAGCAGTTCGTGCCCTAATCACTAGGAGTGACACCAGGTTGGGCATCTCTAACTTCTACTTTGGAAGCAGTGCAGCCGCCAAGTGGATCAAGACATACCGTACCACTCTGTACGGAAACTTGTCACCCAGCACTACTCAAACGACTATTGGTCCCAACTGACCTGCTTCTACACCACAGCCTAAGAAACAGGTAACTAAATACCCTGGTAAGTCAGCCGTACCTCAATGGGCTAAGGTTACAGACAGACCTATTGCGGTACCACCCACAGCCAATTTTGTACTGAGTTGTAGACCAACCTGACCAGTATTAACCTCTGGCAGAAGTCCACTCAGAGCAAATAATTGTTAACCAGAGCATGACTGACCTAGCGTAAACCAAAGTTACATTGACTAGTCTAAGCGACACGTATTAGTTCATACAACACGATGGAAACACTGCACGTCAGTTCAGCGCCTTGTACGTAAGTGTGTCAGGACAATGGGTAAGCATTTCGGTGGTGCCTTTATCTTTATCTTACCCACTTACCTATCTTAAATGCACTAGAATGCTCCAAGTAGGCGGTGCCCTTAAGGAGAGCATAATGACATACAACTAACAAAACTTTAAAACTTTATTTTTTTTTGTGACACTTTCTGAGAATTTTTGGATGCCTAGCACCATTTCACGTTTACAAAAACCCAGCAAACAATGAAAGAGAGTTACTTTATTAGTTTTGAATTCATTAAAAAAAAAAAGTAATAACTTAATGACTGTCATTAAAGATAATGATTTGAAAACTTACTGTAGACTGAAAGTATTCCGGAGAAAGTGATTCTAGGTAAAGTATTCTATCTTCAATGTTCTTAATACGTTCATAAATATCTTTAGGAACTGGCCCGTCAATTTTCAAATGTGTCTCTGCAGCTCTGATTCTCTCTTCTACACCTTCTGGAGCTTGTAGTATGTCCTCCTCACATTTCACTTCCTTTACTTCCTTAACATCTCTCGTCTGAGGGCCCCACTCATTTAACACTCGTCGCACTGCAACATACAATTAATCATACTTATAAGGTAACAATAAGAATCAAAACACAAACATTGTAGTGCTTGCTACTTTTGTTGACTATGCATAGTTAAAATACCAGCAAGGAGACATGATGGCTGAAGACAGTGTAATAAAATTTTTGTGACGTTCACATAATTGGCCTTTTGTAAAAGAGTTACATTTAAGAAATTTGAAGAATTTAGAGCCTTATATAAATACAGTAAAACCCCTTTATTATACCATTCAAGGGATCCAGCAAAAATGATGTAAAAAGCGGGAAAGTGTAAAATGTGGGAAATGCAGTATAGTGTTTCAAATTGAATGAAGTTGTAATAAATCAACATTGACATACCATTAACACTATACAAAAATCTTTTTACAAAAAAAAATGCCGAACATGGAAAGCTTTACCAAAATATAATAAAGCACATTTACAAATTGAATATGCATAGCAAGAAAAAAATATGTAACATTGGCAAATATTTAAGATAGAACAAATAAACTGACAAATATAGGCACACTTACAAACTTTGCCTAGAACTTTCTTAAAAACTTCTGTCGCAATTGGAATTTTCATAATAAAGGACATAACAATAAGAATCAAAGTAATACTAATTTAGAATGATTATTTACTAATGCACTACAACCGTTCACACTTTCCAAATAATTAGACTTTGAAAAGAAGTCTGAAATTTTCGCCTGCTTCAGCTGCTGACTGCTAACATGTTGAATATTTTGTTAAGGGCATTCAGCTGACTGAAAATACAGTCCTTACATTCAAGTCCTGAGCAGTAGGTCCTCACAGTTGATACAGCTTGTAATGCCTCATACTTTATGGGCATACGTACTCCTCCCTCTTCTCCACACACTTCGTCATCTTCTTGGTCTTGAATTTCCATGTC
This sequence comes from Dryococelus australis, assembly GCA_029891345.1. Taxonomy (NCBI): domain Eukaryota; kingdom Metazoa; phylum Arthropoda; class Insecta; order Phasmatodea; family Phasmatidae; genus Dryococelus; species Dryococelus australis. The sequence continues at coordinate 321,469,625 of CM056993.1, read as the reverse complement.
ATGGGAACTTAACATCTTCAACTAACTGTTCTTCAGTAATAATCATGTCAGAGTCAATGTTGACTAAATAAGTCAATGATACATTTGGCTCAATTGGCTTCATTTTCATTGCCAACCAATAAACATGGAAAACCACCTTTCCTGAAGCAGTTCGCAATTGTTCTGTGTAACTTCCTTCCATGCATGAGAAATAATGTGGACTGCATCCAACACGTTTATCTTCTTGTCATGTGGATTTTGTCCACTGTCAATAACGTAAAGAAAAAGTGTAAGTAGAGGGAAACAAAAATATTGTGTGTTGTAATTAGTGGGAAAGTTGTACACAGAATAAAATGGAAATAAAACGGGATCAAAAATAAATGGCGTAATTTGCAGGAAAATGTAAAAAGCGGTAATGCAAAAACTGGATTCTACTGTAGTTACTTTGGAAAGGGATTAATCCCCCTTTGAATTAAATTACATTATACATAGTATAAGATACATTAATTATAACTTTGTTTACCATATGATTAAACAAAAGGAGATAACAGGTATTTTTTTGGAAGTCATTTACATTATATATTAATTGGTTGTATGATTTTGAGGTAAGTTACATTTCTGAAGATTTTTGACATTATGGATGAATTAAAATTTTCTTTCTAGATGTCGAAGAATGGGAGTTGTAGAAAGTAGAAGAATCTAAGTGAAATTATGAAGCATGGAAAATTTACCAAAAAGAAAACATCACAACTGGTGAGGATACCAGGCAAGTCAGTGACCAAGCACAGGATTTGAGGCTTCTTATGTTCATGAAATGGTGGACTCTTGGAACCCTATTTTAAATTACATTTAATGAATGAAACTTTTAAGGCAAGAGAAAAGGAAAAAATTCAGAAATACTAAAACAAGACACACATTTTTACGTGGGAATTGTTGGTGCTGTGTGATCATAGCTTTCATTCATATAATTATTTTTATTTTTTAATTTTTTAATATCCTTGCCAATTTTATTTAGGGCTTAAAAGTTTAAAGGAAAAAGTGCACATGTTTACACAACATTGTAAAAAAAATTATGTTAAAAAAATTATGTTAAAAAAAAAGTAAAGAAAAGTGAAGAGAAAAGGTTATGTTTATGGGAACAAGGTATATTTATTATTATTTTAAGGCTTAAGTCACCAGGTTATGGGCCCAGATGCATGTTCTATGTAGTAAGTATTTGGAAAACAAGTGATCTGTAAATTCATAAATATGGAAAACATAAATTTAATATTCAACTTTTGGAAGGTCAGTCTAACTGGTCAACACGGAAATACAAAGTATGCACGCTCTAATGAAGCACATCAGGGACAATGGAAGACTTTGAAGGAAGTTTAACAAGACCAGAAGTCCAAGGCCCAAATTCTAAAGGAGATAACTTTGTATAATGTTAATTTACAAAAATTCAAACAAGCCTATAGTATTGCTTTACTAGTTCTTACTACACACATGACTGAAGAGAGACTGAACAAATTAATGAGATTTTCAACAACATGTGAAGTGTGGTTGGAACTTCACAGTATACTGCAGCTAGCTGCTAATAGTTCCGCTAGCCTTACATGGGAGGATGTAGATAGATAGGCTGTGTAGAGAGACACCATGTAACACAGACGCAAAGAACTTTTGAGTGTGACAGAAGAACACTCACAGTAACACAACAAAATTCAAATGCAAAACATCCAGAAATATCACTAGGAAAAAATATCTACTGCCAATGGAAATAATTACTCTGCTGAGACATAGCCAGAAAAATGTGGAATTTAATTAGCTTTCTTGTAATTAGATTAATTGTGACAAGAATAATGCAATCAATTTAAAGATTAGGCTATGTAACACTAGCCCCTCTCGTAACTGAGGTGTTCCATTTACTTTAGACTTTACACTGAAAATTTCTAATCCTAACTTTGATAAAAATTAATTAATTGAATTGTTTCTTTGCTCCAGACTAGTTCAGTGTTTTAAGCAGAATATTCTGAAATCGAAGTTATTCATGGTTAAAATAATTTGGAGTCAGTTCAACTTGAGAAAAAAGAAATAATTTAATCTCTGCTTCTTAGTGAAATAGTTCTTGAACTTTGCTAATTACAACTTAAAAACTAAGAATTCATGACATTTTAGGCATTCCTGATGATCTATTTGCCGGCAGTTGAATTCCTCAAGATGCGGCAGGACCTCTTATCGTGGACTTCCCTGTTCAGGCTCTCTGGCCTATAGTGCCATTACAGTCCCAGCACATTTTAGAACAAGTGTTGGTTCAAACAAATTGCCCTGAAATATATACGTGGGCGGCGACTGCTACAGGCCTGCTTCTTCCTAAGACTTGCCTCACATCTTTGTCTCCTTCGAGACGGCCTGTTTTCAGGTTCCAAGCAAGGTCCTTGTAATATAATCTAAATTAAACACTACATGCTAAACCCATGCAGGCTAGTGCCCTGCCTTCAAACACCAAGATGGCTTAAAAAATTCCTTTCAAACAAGATAATTAAATAACGCCATCTACACCTGACCCATCATGAGAGAGCTAGAGGCAAGAATTACTCATCACACCATCTAGTTACCATGGCATCGGATCAATAAGTGCTCATATACTAGGGCCTTCTAAACACATTACAAAATAACAGACTGGAAAGACATATAAATGTGTTTACCATATGATAAAATAAAAATAAAATTTAAACAAGCAGTGACATTTTATATCAATTAACATAATTAATGTGCCAATGAAAAATCATATGTATGAAATAATATTCCAACTTGCAAATACATAAATAAGTGAATAATTAAAATCTACAAATGGCGAAATTAGATGAGGTGCTAAACTTTGCCAGGCAACTAATTTCTATAATAATAATAATAATAAAAATAAAACTTTGGAGCATCGTCAAAAATTGCAATCAAATTATTTCATTACTTGTGGCATTAATCCTCTTCAAGAGTAAATTTAAAACATATTAAATGTAAGACATTTGGTGCAAGTGGACATACAGCAAAAGACCTACACATTATCAATCACAGTTCTCAACTCTAAAAGCATCATAATTGACAAGAAAAATGCAAATGGAAAAATAAAACATTATTTTTGCTGGACAACAATGCAGTACTGGCGCTGTCTGTAGGGTAGGTCAGTGCACCGCCAGACGCAGGAGTACCGTCTCACTTTTTTCAGCACTATTTAGTGAGGTTTGGAATGACTCAGGCCCTAGGTTCAAATCTCGTTGCAAGCGAACGTCGGACAGTGTCAGTTAGCTCCCGAAGCTGAACACTATCAGTTTCGTGCTCCGTCTCGCGTCGCGTCACTCTACTGCCCGCTTCTTTCTTCGGCTAGTCCAATAGAGACACATAACCTCTTTAATTTAATCAGCGTTCATTAACACAGTACTAAAAAAGCTTGCACCGTCGATATTTCACAGTTTGGAGTGTAGTTTGTGCATTTGCTGTTGAGGCTCATGCATCTAGCATTCACTGTAGCATGTGTGTGTGTGTTAAGTGTTCAGCTTATGTGTGAAGTGTTGTGAGTTTGTGTCACTGGGATTCCACCTGTTTCAAACTCTCCAAAGGGGCATGCACAATTTACTTGTCATAACGTCCATTTCTAAATTCACACACAAACACACGAATAACCTGAACTCACAGTCACCAAATGTTCTGCAGTCAACAATAGCACTCTGCAGCAGTTCAAACACTTAACGGCAATGCCTAGTGTTACTGGTCTTCAACACACACATCTGATATCAAACCCTCATATCAGATAACACACAACAATATATAAGTGAAGAAAAACAAATTTCAATTAAAAATCAATTCTTCCACTTAAACCTCCTAGACGTCATAGGAAGAACGACGACGTCTTGCTATCGTCATAGCAATATACAACAATAAAAAAGGTGGACAGTTCAAAATAAAACATCATAATTACATACAAACAAACATTGCAGCTACCATAACAGAAGTTCAACACAGGAAAATAATTACAGCACCACCTAATTTGAGATGAACCAAGAAGAACCTAATTCAATACCTGGTTACAAGAGAGATCGTAGAAGGTACTACGGTTCGTAAACTTTCTAAGTGTCTAAGTGTTTTAAATATGAGCACAGTTGCTTTGCATTTTATCAGGGGTTGTCCCCTTCCTCTTCTTTCTGTTTCAGTTACTGAGTTTGTGCCATACCAGGATAACTGTGATAAACCATCATGTTAGCGAGTGTCGGTAGGAAGAAAAATGTGTCTTTCAGGCAGGCTTAGCTGATCTTACTCAGACTCTAGTAGGTTTACAGGCAAATCCCTAAATCTTCAGCTAGTCGTTGTTTAAACCCCATCCGCAACTTATCGTATTCAGATTCTTCGGTACAATGTAATCGTATTCTATGCAGAGCAGACGTTAACAGTGTGATGCACCAATGTTTCTGATGCTGTTCGCCGGGTTGTCTCATGCAGCCCTGAGTGCAGGGCGACATCTGGTGTCCTTGCCAAGAGATCGTAGTATTCAATGGACATGGACTGCCTGTGATTGATTTTTGTTTTTAATTATTATTCAGAGTGTAACAAAAGTTGGAATGTATGGTGGTCACTTTTATGAATTGGTCGGTTGAATTTTATTTATTAAAACTAAAGATGTTATCCCAGGAAGAATAAGTTTGTCTCTCTTATTTGATTTTAATATTGATGGTTAAAAAGCTGCTATGTATAGTGAACACAAGATATAGTTTCAGAAATCATGACAGTCGATCTAACTTTGTTTTGGTCGCTATTTTCGGTAAAGAGAATTTCAAAAGTCAAGTTCCTACAAAATTATGTTAATATCTAATCATTTATAATATTGGTCCCAACTTATTCCTGCCCTGGCATTATAATTCACGACTACAAAGCTGGTTGAGCAAATTACAAATTCACCATCAAGTACACTTATCATTTAAATATTTATTTAATACTTGTCTCAATTACAGGGTCTTCGTGAGGTTGTAACGTCACAGAGGAAATTATCTGGCGCCCAACGTACCGGATATGGCTCAAGATACTTCACTTTGTGATTATTCACTCTGCACTTTGGCCTAACCTAGGTGCTGATTTCCTGGGTACAGGGACAGAGCTCTTTCATCTCGAACATGTTCGTCACTCTTACAACTTGAGTTTTGCATTAGCAGGTGGTCAATTTGACTGAACTCTGGTTAGCCTTTCCTGAATGTAACTGAGTCACTGTCATGGCTGTCAGTCCAATGTGCTTGGCACCTCGAAGGGTGGGATGGCACTGGAATCAAGAGTGTGGTACACTGGCTAGTAGTTAAGTTGACAACCCCACAAACAACTTGGGGTGGCATACCCATAGGTCTAATAGACTGACTGGTTGCATCATCAACTACATCTGCAACTTGGTGGGTTGCGACTGGTGGTGAAGTGGTTCTACTCATATTGCCTGATTGGACATCCGGTATTTTAGCAGTTAAGCTACTAGTCAACTGGGTAATCTGTTTCTGGATGTGGCTACCGTGTTCTATCAACTGCTTCATTTGCTCTCTGTTGTGCATTTCCTAATGCAGTTTCTCTTCCAAATGCTGAGTCATACTCTGGATTTGTGTTGGCCCAGCTGATTGAATTTTCATTTGCTCTGCCAGTTCATTAAAGTGTTGTTTTATCTTCTGGATTTTTTGCCTGTTCTAATATGTCTGGATTTCTATTTGTTGCATAATAACTTGCAGCATATTTTCTAGTGTAGTGTTGTCGTTAGTAACTGCAGACCCTACTGTCTGTGTAGGTGCAATAATTGACTCTGATAGTGTTACTTCCATGTTAAGTGTAATTAGTGGCACTGTGGTCCTCTGTAAAGCTAGTCTCCAATGTGTTCTCCATTTCAGCAATGTATTCAAGCAGTATGCACTTAATTGATGTAATACACCTTAGGTTATAGGGTGTGTGCTGGCATCTAATCATCAATATTGTGTAACTGACAGATGTATGAACTAACCACTGTTTTTCGGCCCCGTGTCATGCGCCAGATTATGTAATACAGCTAGCAGCTAATAGTTGCGCTAGCCTTACATGTGAGAATGTAGATAGTTAGGCCATGTAGAGAGACACCATGTAACACAGATAAAGAACTTTTGCAGAAGAGCACTCACAAATAACCCAACAAAATTCAAATGCAAAACAACCAGAAATATTACTAGGAAAAAATATCTACTGCCACTGGAAATAATTACTTTGCAGAGACATGGCCAGAAAAATGTGGAATTTAATTAGCTTTCTTGTAATCAGGTTTTATGTGTAGCTTTCAGCTACACTAGCTTCTCTTGCAACAAAGGTGTTCTATTTACTTTAGAATTGGCATTGAAAATTTCTAACTTCAAGAAAAAAAAATTGATTGAATTGTTTATTTGCTCCAGACTAGTTCAGTTTTAAGCAGAATATTCTAAATTCCAAGTTATTCATGGTTAAAATAATTTGGAGTCAGTTCAACTTGACAAAAAATATAATTTGATCTCTGCTTCTTAGTAAAATAATTCTTGAACTTAGCTAATTATAACTTAAAAACAAAGAATTATTTATGTTTTAGGCATTCCTAGCGATCTATCTGTCGGCAGTTGAATTCTCCTATATGCAGCAGGACCTCTCATTGCGAACTTCCCTGATCAAGCACTCTGGCCTGTAGTGCCATTAGAATCCGAGCACAATTTAGTACATGTGGTGGTTCAAACTACGCCATGGCCAACAGCAACAATCAGGGGTGAAACGACAGGCAAGAAAAGCTTGAAATCACCTGACTCACCGAATCCCGAGACAGAGAACAAGGTCACTCGCCAACTCTGAGAGCCCTCGCCACCACAACAAATACAACCCACACCTCAGGCAACACCAGCCAATACAACTCAGGTTGACCAGAGTGTAAGGCACTCAGAACTCTACCGGCCACCACAAAGGGCAATGTTTTTCTGGACCCTGCCCTGCACACCAACCAGCTTCCTGAAAAGGCAGCCTGACCAAGGATGCACAGGAACATCCCCGACCTGGTCACAGCTATCATGGAGAAGCCCTCTCGACCGGCAGCCAAGACATCCCAACCACACCGCCCAGTGTTATCTCAGAGAAGGATGATGAGCCCAGCATAGCCAAAGAGGCGATGAGCCATAATAGCAAACTAGAGAGGTGGAGGACAGTGGCGGTTGGTGACTTGAAACTGGGAGGGCTGTAGCAATCCTAACTCATATCATTACAAATATCATTTTTTTAAATAGGCATAGTGATAAATATATTGCGTACAACATGCTTAAGTAAGTGTAGCTTATGTAGCTAAATACAAAAAATAAGTGTGGTTGTTAGAAGAAAAATGTATCATTGCCCGATTTGTAATGGTCAACATACTGTGGCCGCTGGTTCAGATGTAATCACTACCACAGGTATGCATTTGTTTTAAGTTTGTGTAGGTTATATGCCTTCCAACCAGTACCTACATGGTGTGGTACATTACACGAGATAACGAGAGATAACATAATAATACCAATTCTACCATACTAATGATGATAACTTAAATATATTAAAACAAATATTTTTAAAACCAAATACTAATTTATATAGCCTACAGTAAATACAAAATTAATGTCAAATTTTAATTAGAGGATGAAAGTGGCATATCTTGATTAATATATTTGTAAAAAAAAATCCATTCATCAACCTGTATGTGCTATCTAACTGGCAATGTATATTCACCTTACTAAGGAATGAAAATTTTATGGCATTTTTATATGTAGCGAACATGATTTATGTCTTTTAACTTTGTCTCCCAAATGTTTTAAATCTTTTATCCCATTGACAGTCCACACAAGATCCTTAGGTTTCATTAGCAAAAAAAATTAAACAAAACAACACATTTCCAACTTCACACCCACATAGCCAGTCCACGAAATGTATGTACTTACGTCAAATTTTCTCCTATACGAACCATTTACTACCTTGACTTTGTTGTTGAATTATATTTAACTGTGGCCTTGCTGGTCCCAGATTCTGTAGCTCTAGTTTATTCTCATAATTGAAAATCTTTGTCGTAGTAAGGTTTAAAATGTTACTCGCCGAATTAATTATTTACAAGTTTACACAACACGACATTAACAACAATTCAACCCTGCTTCTGACCGATGCTCATCATTAATTAACAAACTTATTCAGAGTATTGCACACTATATTTGAAGCTCATGCGAGTTTGAACAATATCTACAAATAAAAAATATTCTAAATAAATACAAGCATTGTTAAGAAATGTGTTTAACAACTGCAAAAGAGTAGAGTGCGAAAGCGTGCTTACAAAACATGTAGTTTTGGTAGCATTGTCAAGTTCCAGGAAACAATTTATTGTTTGAGCAGGGGCGCGTCCAGCTCTCTCCGATTTACAGCTTGCGATTGGCTGAAAAGAGCAGAGCCCCTGAAGTCTTACCTCCCTCCTGTAGCACTCCTAGTCCTATGTTACGGTCATCTCTCTCTACTAGCTCAACCCACTTCGGGGCGAAGAATCTGCCATCCCACAACTCGACATTTCCAAAAACATTTCTCTCGTGACAAGAGTCTCGTCCATCTCAAAAACATTAGCTGCGAAATGACTTCCATATTCGTATTTGTACGCAGTATTACTTACTGAGTAGCAGATAAGTAGAGGTATGCGTTTTGAGATTTTATTAGGAGGGCTGCGCCCCGCTGCCCTACCTCAGCAGCCGCCACTGGTGGAGGAGCCCCAAGAACCTCTGCCTCCAACGACTACACCCGGTGTGAGAGGCCTGGCCGGACCATGGAGCCAGACGATCCCAAGATGCCAATGACTGAGAGCAAAGCCAATGAGCCCAGCAGCCAACCGATGGCTGGTAAAACACGCTAGATATCAGGTCGCGCTTACCAAACAGCCCTTCAGGGGCAAATTGACCGGTATAAGGAGTCACCCTGGCAACCCACCAAGTGCTTTACTTGGCTTTACCCGCAACATGCGGCCTTACGCCGACGCCAAGGCTGCAATGACTACTGAAAGCATGAACAGTAACTCTCCAGAAATTCTATGAGAGTAATGACCCTGAAATAATTAATGGATAAGAAGTACAGTGCTGAACATACAGCGCAATATAACGAGTGAAGTACTGTGCCGACTATATGTGAATTGTGTGGGGGAAACAAACTGACAACATGCTTGCCAGACACGGACTAACCACGGCACAGTAAACCCCACCAAACTAATTGACCAGGAAGAACACGCATGAATTTCTTTAAGTCCACATCAAGTATAGACACTACCACAGAGTTGCGAAGCAGCACCCAAAGATGCTAATATTATAAATAATGTTATTATGTTGTATAACGTTAAGTGATATGTGCTTTTTCTCTCTCGTAGGTGACCCATACGGCATTGGATAGTTAGTGTATAAGTATTGTTTTGTAAATAAAAGATAAAAAGGTAACTTGCATAGATTAAGATGCAATTAGATAAAGGCCTAAGTTACGGAAGGCTTGGTGCCAGCCTAAATTAGACCCATTGTCACACTTTATTTACCTGCTGTGCAACCCATAGGAGTGGCCACAGAGCAAGGCCCTTGCTTACACGCCTTCAGCTCCATGGCAGACACAGCTAACATATTACACACCCATTGTGAGTTTGGGTTTGAACACACTCCTAGTTTTTTTTTTGTGCTAAATATATGTGGATGCATGTATTTGCATTTTCACTGGTAAAACTGTATAAAGCAATGTTCAGATGGTCTGTATGAGCGACACACTTTTACGTAAACAAGAATACTGCATAAATTCATCAGGCACTGGTACGAAACCTACAACACACACTCCCCAGAGGGTTGAAGTCATTATCTGGCCCTTGCCTCACCTGACTACCACCTGGAAGAGAGAGAGAGCGCTACGAGGAAAATGGGCCACCACACGCCAGCCCAAGCGAGCGAACAGAAGAGCAGAAGATAAAAAAGGCCATGTTAAGAAATTTTCAGTGACAGTTCTACATCACAACCACCCCTGTACTCCACGAGCCGAGTTTATGTCAGAAAGAAAAGGGGGGGGGGGGGGGCGAGTTGACGCATGACTTATAGCTGGCAGTACCTTTTTTTTTTCTTCTCAGACTTCAACTCAGCCCGTGAGACGTCACGGCAACCCCACCGTTATGAACTCGAGGCAGCTGCACCCAGAAGACGACTGATACGCTCACATTGCCAGTTGTATTATATATGAATGTCAATCATGCGCCCCTACCTAACCAGTCGAACTAAGTCTGCCTACTCTCAAGCAAACATCAGATACCACCTGCAACCACAGAACTACACCCGCTTCCATCCCTTGCTAAGAGAGCGCAGAAAGAAATGACGCACGCTGCCAACAAAGGGAGAGCCGGGCTAAGTTGTCCGAACCACTGAAGAAAGCCGAAGGGCAGCTGTCAACTGTATATAAGGCCGGACAAGCCCTCAGAACACCAGTTGTCATTGCATTGTCTACTACTGCCTTGAAAACTCAGCAGCTCACCCTACTACTGCCGTGCTACGGCTCTCTCCACTAGACAACAGTAGGGCTAGAGTTATTCTCAAAACTTCTTTATTAAATGCTCTAGATTTGCTATTTGCCTAACAGGTCCCCTTCACCTGTTTCTTAACGTAACTTCTGCCGGTTGTTCGGTAAACATGAAAGCCTAGGAGTTAGCACCGTGTTTATTTTACTCACAATAAATAGGTTCAAGTCCACACACTGCATTCAGAGTCCAAGGGTATTTTTTACCTCTCCACTGCATTGTAAATGCCGTCCCCCAAGGGAGAGGCAGATGATAACATCTTGCCAACCAGTTTCTGACAGTAGAGTAGGGCTGCGAGCTCCCTTAACTGGGCAGTACATAAGTCACGAAACACCACACGTTTTGCCGACCATCCATATTGTGGCCCCAGAGTGCAAAAGGCACTTGGCACACATGTATTGTAGAACAAATAAACCCAGCAGATCCGAAAGGGTGGGGGAGCCCCAAGAGACCTTGCCTCCAATGGCTAACCTAGTGCAGGAGGTACCAGACACAACTGGAGAGGTGGGGGAGAACCAAGAACCCCTGCCTCCAACGGCTACCCCAGATGTGAGGCGTCGGCCAGACCACGAAGCCAGACAATCTAGAGATGCTGACTACCAACACTGAAGCAGATGAGCCAAGCAGCCAACCGACGGCCGGTAAAATACGCCAGATACCCACTTGCACTTGCCGAATGGCCCTCATGGGGCAAGTCAGACGGTATGAGGAGTCACTCTGGCGACCCACCAAGCACTTTACTTGGCCTTACCCGCAGCATGCGGCCTTACACAGACGCCAAGGCTGCAGTGACCAGTGAAAGCATGAACAGTGACTACAGAATTACTACGGGAGTAATAACTCCAAGATAATTAATGGGTACTAAGTGCCACGCTGAACAGACACCATAATATAACCAGTGAAGTATCATGCCAACTAAGTGTGAACTGTGCGGGGGAAACAAATTGCGACAACACGCATGCCAGATATGGAATAACCCAGGCACAGTTCCCCCCGCCAACCTACGCATCCAGAAAGAACACATGTAAATTTCTTTATGTCCACATCAACAAGTGTACAGACTACCACCGAGCTGCGAAGCAGTACCCAAAAATGCTGGAGTTATAAATAATTTTATTATGCTATATGTATTTTTTCTCACTTGTAGGTGACCCATATGCCATTAGATATTTAGTGTATATATATTTTTTTGCAAATAAGAGGGTAGCTCATGTAGAATAGGATCCAATTAGATACCGGCTTAAGTGACAGAAGGCTTAGCGCTGACCTAGGTTAGACTCATTGTTACACGTAATTTACCTGCCATGCAACCGGCAGTAGTGCCCAGAGAGCAAGACCCTAGCTTACACGCCTTCAGCGCCACAAAAAGGCACAGCTAATATATTACACACCCATTTTGAGTTTAGGTTTGAACACACTCCTCCTTTTTTAGTGCTAAATACATGTGGATGCATCTATTTGAATTTTCACAGGTAAAACTGTATAAAGTGAAGTATAGTACCAACAACCCTCAGCTGTTCGGTGTGAACGACACATTTTTACGAAAAAAAGAATGTGCATGCATTCACCCGACACCGATACAAAGCCTATAACACACACTCCCCGAGGGGTTGAAACCATTAGCAGACCACCGCCTCACCCGATCACCATCTGGAAGAGAGAGACAGCACTACAAGGAAAACCGGCCGACACATGCCAGCCTGAGTGAGAGCACAGAAGAGCGGGAGATACATCACTACAACCTCTGCACTCCACAAGCCAAGTTTATGTCCCAAAGGAGATTGAGTGAGGAGGGGGGAATGACATATGATATGTAGCTGGCAGTTTATTTTTTTGTTTCTCAAACTTCATCCCAGCCTGCAAAACGTCACAGCAATCACTCAGTAACGAACTTGAAACAGCTGCACCCAGACGACGACTGATATTCCGCACCAAGAGAGCGCAGCAAGGGATGATGCCGCCCACGAAGGGAGGAGCCAGCCAGCCAAAGATGTCTGAACCACTCAAGAAAGCCTAAGGGAGGCTGTCGACCATATTTAAGGTTGGACAAGCCCTTAAAAAGCCAGTTGTCATCGCATTGTCTACATCTGCCTTGAAATCTCAGCAGTTTACTCTACCACTGCTGTGCTAAATCTTCTACTCCCGATGTCTCTTCGAGATCTACTACCAGTGGAGCTTGTTTCAACCCCCGCTAACACACAGTCCACTTGGAAGTGTTCACCCTATCCCTTCAAGAGTCCACTAGACAGCAGTAGGGTTAGAGTCGTTCTCACGACTTCTTTAATAGTTGCTCTAGATTTGCTCGTTGCCTAACTGTTCCCCCTTCACCTGTTCATTAACGTAATTTCCGCTGGTTGCTTGGTAAACACGAAAACCTTGGAGTTAGTATGGTTCACCATATTTATTCTACTCACAATAAATAACACTATCTTGTAAACACCATCCCCCAAGGAAGAGGCAGATGCCGCGTTTTGCCAACCAGTTTCTGACCATAGAGTAGGATTGCAAGCTCCCGTAACTGGGTAGTATGTACGTCACAAAATATTATGCCGACCCACCCATACTGTAGGCCCAATATGCAAAGGCACTTGGTGCACATGTATGGTAGAGCCCCCTCCACGAGGAAGCAACTGGACCACCAGTCAGCAACTCACTCCATCCACTGTGTGAGATTCACCGGTTGGAGCACCAGGACTGACGCAGCATAATGCCACTGCCTCTGGGTACTTTAGATACGGAATTCTGTCACCTGCCCCTTGTTTGCTGCCCTTCACCTACCCCATGCCCTTCACCTGACGAGGAGAGACTTATTGGGCAGATAAGAAGACAGCTACGGCTCTTACCGCCGACAATTGCCAAGTAACTCATCCCAGTCAGCCTTCAACTATTCCTCCCCTCGGGAACAGGCACAAGTTACCTGCCAACTACAGGGGCATCACCCCTCAATCACCCCTAGATATCTGTTTGAACCACCCCAGAAGACCAGCGGGATTCCACACCCACTTAACATCCACCTTTGACTTGGACTGTGCATGGATCTGGGCACCACTGACACTGTTAGTCGATCCACACTGCATGCCACCACCACCCAGAGCCTGGCAGCTCCAGGACCCGCCTGCTCCAGCTGAGCACCAGCCACCCCCCGGGAACGGCCCGGAACATCGTCCACAGCAGCCAGTTATCAGTCAGCCCCAGCGCCGGCTTGCAGGTGTTAAGCCAGCATCAACAGCCATTGTAGCTGCTTCCAAAGCTTACGTACCTTGCCGCTGCCCGACCAGGCCGACTTTGTATACTGGCTCCTTAAGTAGTACTTGATCGTATAAGCAAGGTACTAATAATTATATTCCCGTCTTTGATTAGAAATTGTATTATTTAGATGTACAACCCTGAGGACAACTTCCTTTCCTGCAAATAGAGTAAAATTAAATTTCTGTTGTCACCAATATACATAGTAGTATAGAAATTTGGCCCCACAATATTATTACACTAAATATAATACTATAGTACAGTTGCCTCTCTTTCCAATAATTTTAACGAAATTGCAAGTCCATATAAAAGGCACAGGTTGTCAACAATCATTCACAGAGTCAATAGGTATTTGCTAATACTGGCAACCTAGGGAATGGTATCTAGTTTAACATATGTGTTAGTGCAGCTCTCACCAAGAGAAACACAATGCATAGCAACGAAAAAAGAGCCTCAAATATATATAACTATGTAACTATATAAAACTATGTAGTTGTTATAGAATGACAGATGTAATAAATGGGGTTGATATAGAGAGGTTCTACAGTACATAGCAGCTTTACACATGGAGACAATACTTAAATTCACAATGTTGAAACACATACCTCTTAAGTGACTTTTGCTGTCCTTTCTGCACACAAATACAGCATCAACACGTGCACATGATGACTCAGGCTGCAAACCACCATGGTAGCAGAAATCTGTCACGTTCCCCACATCCAACTGCTCTCTTTTACTTTTTATGAAGCTAGCAATTCGACGCTGGATCTAACACAAACCACAGTAAATGTAAATGGCAATAATACAAGAAACAAAACGGAACTAGCTAAATCAAAGATAAACTTTTCTTTTGCCATGACCAGTATATTTTTTAAATTGTATCAATATAATGACTTGAAAATATTTACACCTCTGAGAATTTTCATAATTATTAAGCTTAACTCATAAGCAGTACAGAATTACATTAAATCTAGTATAATTTTCAGTATATAGTTAGTAGCATAGTTTTAATTGTGTTTTGAAAAAATAAATGTGCAAATGCATGACAGTGACAACCTAAACTGACAAAAACATGCAACTTTTAATGATATACGTGTCAGCTTCAATTTCACGAAAACTACATATGCCTACATTATTTTTTCTAGACAGGAATTTACAAGTAACTCCCAAAATGGAATAAAAACATTTGCGAGACAAAATAAAATTTACAATTTTGCTTTTTCCTTTACTATCATACTGGTATCCAACCTGACCTCATACCTGGCACTTGGGATTTTCACTTTGTACTTGGACCAACTAAATTTCAACCAAGGTATATAAAAATTTTGCATTCTACAAAAAATAAAAAGAATCAAATTTTTTTTATTTAACCATAATTTTTTTACTTATATAAAGGATTTTTTAAATATATTAGTTTCCTTACCCTTGGCACAGTGGATTTTACTAACTGCTCCAAAAGTAACTAATTGTATCCTGTAACAATCTTTTTAAGTATGCTTTGTGTTAGCTTGTTATAGGCTATGGCTGTTGGTTTTAATATTAATCCTAAACAAATAAAACATAAATTTTATTCCTATAATTACTATTTTTACTTATTTATTTACTTATTACAATTATTAAATAAATTCAGTTATGAAACATAAAGTTCTTTGAATATAGAGTTTGTCAAGTAATAAAGTACAAAGTGGTAATATGTAGCACAATTAACAGAATTAAGGAACCAATAGAGCTATGTAAGAATGTTTCCTGAACAAACTAATGTTAAAAATAGATAGAAATGAGGAACACAAAATTATCACGTATAACACTTGCCGTTCCTCCTCCCGGACACACAGACATCAAAAGCAACTAGCCCAAACCTGAGGTGGAGATTGACATGGGAAACAAGCAGGGTGCTGTCTCCACAGTGCAGTGATGCTGTTTATTAAGTGCGGGAATATGGCCTTTACGTTCAGCAAAGTGCTAGAGGTGTCATGTTTCATTTCAGCGGATTGCCTAGAGCGGACAAATTAAAGAAAAATATAAGGATACTGACACAAGACGAGTGAGGTGCCAGGTGCTTGTGAGAGGTTGCAGGCTGATCAGACTCAGTAACTCAGGGGTAACAACTCCCACAAGTCACCATTAGGAGTGGTCAAAATATTTGTGTGGGGTTAATGAATTTCTCACAGCAGTCTTAAGTTCAGTGCTTACAATGTTTATGTTTAGTTACAGGGCTTTTAATTTATACAAAAATAATTAACATAATGTTTCTTTCCCCCCGCCCTACTCACCCTGCAGCATGTTTAATGTGTGCTTATTGTATAACATTTTTCAGCACCATGTCTTGTTTATTTGTTCACAGTGTTGTGTATCTTCAAGTACTTATGTTGCATGTTTTTTTATTTGCATTTTCCATTGCTTGCCAACGTTACTGGTCAAGGTGAACGGGGATGTCTGCCATATTGTTGGAGCCAGTTCCGCTTGGACCACGCTAGGAGGTGGTCACAGACTTGAGAAACCAGCACTTTTGCCAGCTATCTGATTTAGTCATTCTGTAAGTCTTATGTTTTATGGGAACTATTTTCTATCGTCGTCTGCCATAGTCATCACCTACATCTCCCCTCGCAGCAACCTTTTTTTGGCAGGGAAGATTTTTAACTTAAAATTTACGAATTGCTGCCAACTTCACACAGGAATGGTTTGGTGATTGCAGACCACGTGGAGGGACATATCAACATGCGTTAGTTTGTCCCTGTGTTTCTAAACACGCCATTGTCATTCTGTTTAACAAGGTTTTTGTAACTAAGTATTTCTTTGTTGAGTCCTGACAAAAGCTGTGTAGTATAACCACGTGTTTGTATATGATAAGTAATCCGTAAACATCACATTTGCATTAAGTTCCTCGGTACGTTTGTGTCTGGGTAGGCACTGCCATGAGTTGCGAGGTGCTTCCGTGGCCTAAGTAACAACAGATTGAGCTAAATTCATTCTTGTAATATCTTGGTTATAATACATAATTTTCCTGAAATAGGTGATTCCTGATAGGTGATTATAATTCCCTGGAACATTTTCTGAACAGAAATTTTCTATTCACAACTCTAGCTGTGGTTAATTTTGACATCTAATCAAATCCTGGCACATGCTGGATTTATTTTAAAGAAAAAAATTATATTTACTACTTTGATTCATTCAGAGGTAATACTCCTTGTAACTTAATTAATTACTTCAAAAAGAGAAATGTTTATTACAATGATAATCGAGTTCAGAATTTTAATTCAGTTATCTGCGAACATCTATGTTTAATTGTATTATATCTTTTTTCAAGAGGATTTAAGATTCATGATATCATTTCTTTGCTATTAAATGACTGATATATTTGGGAAACCATTAACCAAATCTTTAAATAAAAATGTTGACACTAATGATTTTTCATTAAAAACAGATATAGATACTATTGTTTCTACTTTAAAAACAGATGTAGATACAAGATACAAAATTATTATTTCTGCATTACGAGATTAAATAAGTAAAGTTTTTGTTTATACAAAAGATTATGTTTCTCTTCATAATCATAGAGTTAATAATATTACTGATCCTACATATGGAAAAGATGCAGTCAATAAAAAATTTCTTGATACAGAAATGGCTGTTAAATTGCAAAGTTTAAACCAATCAGTTTTGGAATTATTGTGAAACTCGAAAGTTGGTAAAAGTAAAGAAGTTTTTGGTAAAGAAATAGTTCATAAATTACAAACTTTAACGAATAAGTTTTGAATTATTGTAATACACTTGTTAACTTGAAGAAAAAAAAAATACACTTTTGATAAAGAAATAGATGATAAATTACAAAGTTGAAAAATGTAAAGAAGAAAAATCTCATATATTTTATTTACCTGCAAAGTGGAATAAAACTAATAATATTTTTCACTTTGTTAATAACTTAATTTTCTTTTCTTTTTTGATAGATTGTACTGTTTATAAAATAATTACTGCTAATTCCAATTTACCTGATGATACTTAGACTGTTATTAAGAGATCTAATAAAATAGATTACAGTAAGACTTTTGATGTTAACAGAGGTGATATTTTAAATTTTAAAATAAAATAAAAAAGTCTGAATATGATGATGGATTGATGACTACAATATGAATATTCGTGAAATATAAAGAATAAATATTTTTTTAAACTATTAAATGGAGAATACTTGGCGCTTGAAGTGTAAGGTTACTAAAAATAATTATGTAAAAATTGGAAGTACAAAAAATGGTGGACTATTTCAGAAAAGTAAATGTTCAATATATAATTTCTATAAATCAACATTCTTAAAAAAATAGTTTGCTCGAGGTAAGAGAAGGAATAATCAATGAATTATATAAACCTGCAAGAAATAATTTTCCCAGAAGAATAGTAATATTGTATGGAATTGATTTATGGCAGATTGATCTTGTTGAGATGGATACTGGTAATTTGCAAGGTATGTCATATAAATATGGGATATAAGTATATTATGACAATTATTGATGTTTTTTCAAAGTATGCATTTGCTATACCTATTAAATATAAAACAACTAAAAATGTAGTAAATGTATATTGATGAAAAGAAAACTACATAATATACAAAGTGATAATGGCTCTGAATTTTATAATACGACATTTAGAGAGCTTATGCAAAAATATAACATCAATCAAAGTATAGGCTGTCCATGGTAAAATTAGCACTTTTGAAAGCCCTGCTTAAGATCTACTTGTATACACGTTGTGTATTCCTCCAACTTATGTAAAATTAACATTTTTATGGGCTTCATCACTTTATTCATACGTTTGTCAAATAAAACTGTGAAATTACTAAGTAAGTAAATACTTTACAAACCTGCTCCTCATTTTTACACTTTGATGCATTAAAGCAGTAGAAAGTGAAAGAATTAATTTTAAGTTATCACCAATGGTTACCTAAAACATTTTATTCAACATTAAGATATGGAACTACTTTCCATCAATTGTTACCTAAAGTGCTCACTTTATCGTGAACAGCTTTATCAGCATGAAACCCATTTAAGTTAACAAGAAAAATGAAAAAAAATTTAATGCAACCAGATTTTGTGAATATGTTTACTAAACCGAAATACAAAGTTGGCAACGTTGTCTGTGTTAGCAAACTTAAACAAATTTATGAAAAAGGTTATACTTCTAACTGAATAACAGAGTTATTTTCTATTGTTAAGGTTTTAAATTATGATGTACCTACTTCCAAACTGAAAGATACTAAAGGAGAAGAAATATAAGGTAGTTTTTATGAATATGAAATTATGAAAACTAACTACCCCAATGAATATTTGATTGAAAAAGTATTAAAAACTAAAGGTAATAACATTGGTGTTAAATGGTTAATTTCTATATAATTCTCATAACTCTGTAATTATCTATTTCAACGTTCATTAAACATGTTTAACGTTCATAGCACATTCATAAAACATGTTTAATGTTCATACCACATTCATAACACATGTTTTACATTCATTTTAATGTTCATAACACATGTTTTACATTCATTTTAATGTTCATAACACATGTTTAATGTTCATTTCAACATTCATAGCATACGTTCAACATATATTAAAAATAGTAAGAGTATTTCGCAAAATTTTTTAAAATATACTAAAGTTTCTGGTTTTATTTCTATATTTCCCTTCTTTCATTTTTATACTTAAATTTAACGTGATAAAAAAATAAAATTCATCCCAACGGTTTGCACAAATCTCTTTGAATTTTTCATAAGACATCTCCTACAACAACATCACTATAAATGTGTTTTAAGTTAGTATAAGTTTAAATGTACATAGAAAATTTGTATTGTCTCTTACAAGTTGCTTAGGAACTTTCGAATAACTTTGAAATAAATAAAATACATCTATACTTGTATGCCTTCCTCTAGTGAAATATACACATTATATCTTGGTTGTCTACAATAACATCGTCAAATATAACCACTGAATCATTTTCACATTGATCTACAGGAATCATTTCATCATATATAAAAAAGGATCCCATTTTTTCTTTAAACTTTTTGATAACACATCAATATCATTTTGAAACTGAATATATTTAGGTTAATTTAAACTTTTTGAGCAAACATACAATTTATTAAAATTTAACAATCCTGTCTTATAAATAAAATTCTTCATCAAATTAGTTTTTCCACCATTACTTGGTCCTACTATTATGGTCCTCATATTGTCCATTCTTTTTATTGTCAGAATTTTCTTCGGAAATTAAAACACCAACACCCCAACCAACTTTTTTCATTTAATAATATAATTATTTTATTAAATGGATAATAAAGTATTTAAGTTAACAAATAATAGTTCCATACTAAAGAAGAAACTTTATTACATCATTCATAAAGATAACAATTGCATTGATTAGTTTTCATAAAAATTTGTAACACCTAATATAAACAACAATACTATAATATTGGTTGATAATAATAAAGTTATAAATATACCTAGAGGACAATATAATAGTGGAACATTAATGGATACCATAAATTCAATTGAACCATTTTCAACTAATAACACTGAACTAACACACGACTATGTGAAAAATATAAAAATATGTTATAGGCACTAAATTACCTCATTTTGACCCATTTAGTATAATAAATGTTCATTGTAACTTGGCGAATGGTATGTTAATAAAATATGATGAATCTAGCAATTTAGAAACTAATATAATTGGCAGGTTTTGACCAAAAATGATGTTTGGTTTATTATATTATATAATTTATGAACCACCATACCCAATTTAAAAAAAAATTAATCATGAACATTTTAAATATGTTTAAATACATTTAAAATATGTTTAAAATATTGTATTCCCCGAGCCCAATTATTTCCTATAGCTTATCCTAACCGAAAACGGAATATATGGTAAAAGACCCTATTTGTTTCCCATGGCGTATCCAGGTGCTAAAAGTAAACTATTGCTAAAAATTCCCTATCCCATATCCAAAAATTTAAATTTTACAACCTCCCTCGTGCCAGCTCGAATACATGTGATTCGCGATGCATTATTTATATATTTTAAGGAGAATAATTATTAATTATTAATATTTTTTTGAATTTTTTAACCATTTAGTGTTTTAATGTTTTGTATATAGGGGCCTACGCCATCACTAAAGGATGTACCTAAAACTGTGGACCTTTAAGAATTTATTTTTTTAAATATATTTAACCATTTAGTGTTTAATATTTCGTATGTACGCCATCACTAAATGGTGAACCCAAAACTGTGGACATTTTAAAATTAAATATTTTTAATAATATTTAATGATTTAGATTTTAATGTTTTATATACACCATCACTTAAAGTGTACACTAAAACTGTGAACTTTTTAAAATTAAATTTTTTTTCATACATTTAACCTTTTAGTGTTTAATGTTTAGTATACATGCCGTCAGTAAAAGATGTACCCAAAACTGTTGACCTTTAAAAATTCAATTTTTAAAATAAATTTAACTATTTAATATACAATGTTTCATATATACACCATCACTAAAGGGTACACGAAAACCGTAGGCCTTTAAAAATTCAATTTTTTTAAAATATATTTTAGCATTTCATCAGTAGTAGCAGACATCAACAACAGACGTCATAGGACGATAGCAGATGTTTTCCTTTTCACTGGGTTAGTAAACTAAAAACATTACCACCACCCTGATGTGACTGACTGCTCGAAAACAATATGTTTGCAATGAAGAAACTTTCTACCAATATATAAGGAAGCATAACCTTTCTCAGGTAAAACAACAGTCAACGATCACATCACAACAGTTCGTCGCAGCAGGATCGTTTGTCAGTTGTCAGTCGGACAGCCAGCAACGAGTGATCACGTTACTCACACCGACCAGCCCCCGCAACTTTAACCTTCTTTTGTATTTTGGACATTTCAGTTCAAATATCTGTTAAATTTATTTTCCATCGGTGCGAGGAGTCAATAGGGCGCCAGGAGAGAAAAGTACCAATTCTCTCTCATCTTCGTAACTCTTGAAGTGAGAAGTTTTGTTTTATAAAGGCTGCCATTCTGTTTGGTTTTTATTTTGTTCGTCCGCTGCAAGTGTCAATAGTTTGTTTTTGCCGAGACGACAATAAATCTTCAGTAAACATTTAACTCCCTCTTTTATTTACTGGCAATCCTGGTATCAACAAACTTTCATTATTATGTAGTCAAAGTTTCCAACTCAACCTGAGCTAGTTCATTGGTGTTTACTGAGAATTACAATGAGAGAACAGGACAGTAACCTGTTACAAGGTATTGCTAATGTGTTGGAAAAAAATACATTACAGTCAAATCAGGACCTCATGATAGAAATTTTAAAACACAAATTTATGAAGACGACCGACTAAGAATGAACTAAAATTTACTCAGTCACACAAAATTAAACTTGCTATTCGGCAGATGTATCTCAGAAAAACTCTGTTATCATACGCGGAGTATTACCCCAAGCTGTTAGTCACCCACAAATCTCACTAATCAGTAAATTGTATTTCTGCATTTTATCAACACAGCTACTACACCCATGTACAAAATAATTTGTGAACCATTACGTGACAGAATAAAGTAAAGTATGTATTATACAGCATCTGGCTCAGTGATGGTCCTCTGATCTGCACTGCAAACTGTTCTACCTATACACACAAGTGTGTCACACACACAGTATTACAGCCATATATATGCTCTAGGTGTACAAAGCAGAAAAGTAATTATTTTTAATTACACACATTTTTTTCAAATAGTAGTGTAAATATAAAACAATATTTGTTTTTGTTTTTATGATTCTCACTTCTTTGGACTTCACAAAGTATAAAAGAGTTAGTCCTTTTCGACGAGGCATGAAAAGGGACAATCATTTTTAAATTAATGTTTCACTAGTGAGGAATGGTACCTCTAAACTTTTGGCAACTTCTAGAAAATTTAACTAACAAGAATAAAAAACACATTTCATGGACTACTGCTTTTGGAAAAATCTTCAATTATAAGTTATGAGTGAAAATTGGCCTACCGGCTAAACAAGACTGGAGTTTATATTTTAGAGATGTGTTAAGTAGTAATGAAGTTTGTTTGTGGCAGCAGAAGGTTCCGCATGCAAATCTCGAGGAAAAGTTAATTACCCTTGTATTTTCATCATATTCATAAAATTCCTAACTGAAAGCTGTGGAAACGACGACAAATTTTACGTCGGCAAAGTTAACTCATTCAAAAGAACAAGAACTTATTAAAATAACTTTGTTTATATGGCTCAACGAGAATGATAGTGAGTTGGATACACTTAAATGCATAATGTTAAATGGTCCTGCCAGGGGTGGGAAATCTACATTACTACAAATTTTTCTGGAATAAAAAAATACAGTTTTTTACACAATCCCACAACACATCCTATTGCGAAATATCTCTCGACAGATGAAACTAGCAAATGGGTTGACGTTATCAAGTCTCCTAATTCGGTTGACTAAATTCAGTTAGGATACAATAAATATTTAAAATTCATGCAGCTTTTGCCACTGATTGATTTTGACTAAATATCCACAGTGGTACAAGAATTGAGCAAGTTTAGCGATCTCGGAAACAACACGGCTTCATTTTTCATGGAATGTTACAATGATCATTGTATTTCCTACATTGCACTAATAATTCTCTTTATTGATGAATACAGTATGATCGGTGCCTGTTTAGCAAAATTTATAGTTGAAATTTTCCAAACTGCGAAGCACACTTTTAATTAACTGCTGATTGTATTTTGCGGAGATCAGTCTCAGCTAATGCCATTTATAACAAAGAAATCTAGCAACATATCGCTTATTCATGAACTATGCCGTTATAATTTCTTGTTAACAACACAGTTTAGGAACGTAGATTCAAAATACCAGGAATTTCTGATGACTTTAAATACCGCTCTGAACTGGAAGAAATTACTTACACATCATTTTGGCGTACACAATTTTAACACAAGTAGTTTCACTCTGGATTTTGAGTATCCAGTAGAGTTGCTGGCGACTGTGATTGAGCCAAAAATCAAAGCAGCTTCACCTCTGGTATTCAATGCAAAAGAGATTTTGAACTGGGCGCAGGAAAACTTTTACTAATATTGAAACTCATTACGTGAATCTGAGTGTATCCATCGCTGTTCTCGCTCAAATTAAAAATTTCCTCAAGGAATGTAGCTGTCAGCTTGACGTGAGTGACATGGACAAACAAAGTATTTTCAAGAATAGTACCTGGTTCACTCTGATTCTCTGTTCAAATGATAAAAACATATTAATGACAGAAAAGAATGAAAACCTCAAACCCGTCTACTTGCCACTGATGGTTGGTGTTCCATACCGCAGTTTAATTCATGGTCATGGGGTATGCATTTGTGAAGTTTTATATTATTTGGGAACCATCTGAGACGAAATACTTGTGTGATGAGGGAAAAACATCCTGGTTTGGATAACAAAAGGTTTCTTCAAGATGAATCTCTATACAATAGATAAATTTGCCTTTCAACACATGTGTGACACTACTAAAAACAGTAAACTATTGTTTTATGGTTTCCCACTTAAAATTTGGTATGGAACCATAGTTCAGAGTAGCATATGATTAACCACTGATAATGACATTCATGCAAATTTGAAGGGATATTAAAGCTAGAATAAATTTACGTAGTTTTATCCAAAACAACAAACAAGAATAAATTGAAATTTATTCAAGTATAAACACTTCTTTTGTTAAAAAAAACTATTGTAAATACGGATAAATGAGGACAAATGTACATGCGATGTATGTATGCAAACGGACATGGATAAGTCACTAGGTGAATCCAACTATAAAGTTAAACGTCGTCCTTTTGTTTGATATTTTTGTGGAAACGAAGGGCATTGGCAGTTTTCCTGCCCACTTAAGAAAAAACCTGCAGGTGTTGGTGGTGTAAATTATTTCGTTTCTAGTAAAAATAAATCATGTTTATTGTTTGTTCCTTTGCAAATTGGAGTTTCTTCTGTGAATGCATTAATACAGTCAGGTGCTTACGAATCTTTGACGAGCCACAAAATGTAAAATCAGCTAATGCATGATAATTTAGTTGGTGTTATTAAAGTGTCACAAAACCATACAGCATTATTTGCTCCTGCTGATGGCGGCTTAGTTAAATTACAGGCAGTAGCTACCAAGAAGGTCAAAATTTAAAACTTGTCATGAAAAATGAAATTTCAATTATTTAAGGAGTTGTCATATTCTGTTATTATGGGTATTGATTTTCTTGGAAAAACTCAGTGTTGCTAAGATGTAAAGAATAAGTGTTTATATTTTGCGTTTTCTCCAGAATAACTAGTACCCTTAGAAAACAAGTCATTGTATTGTCGACAGATTCAAATGGTTCTGTTAGGGGAATAGTTTAAGATCAGGAAACTATAAAATTAAAATGGGAATTTGGAGATGCCATAACGACTAAATTGGGTCATTATACAAAAAGTCCCATTGTTTTGTAGACTGTTTTCCAGTATTTATGTGCTGCTAAGTTTTTCACCATTTTGGACCTGTACTCGGCATTTTTGCAGTGTGAAATTCATCCTAACTCACGAGAACCTTTAGAGTTTTGTAACCCACGGAATCTATATCAACGGACTTGTTTACCAATGATGGGAATAAACTACAAACCGCAAGGAATGTCAAAGAATATTATTTCAGGTGTTAGGTAAATATGTGCATGATTTTATGTTCACGTATATAAACAATGTATGTGTATACAGTAAATCTATAGAGGTGCGCCTTGAGCACATTAATCTGGTATTAGAGGCTTTGTGCGAAGCAGGTTTGACTGTTAATCCCGATAAGATAAGTTGGACAGAACAACACGTCAGGTATTTAGGGTTTATTATAGCTGATGCTCAACTACGCATAAAACTGGAAAAAATTAAAGCCATTGCGAATTTTCCAATGCTGAAAAACTTTAGGGGTGTTTGCATTACTTTGGGCATGGTTGCATTTCATAAGTTCATACCAAATTTTTCTCATATCACAAAACCATTAAATTTTTTGAAAAGGAAAAATATTGAGTTTTTGTGGAGATTGGAGCAGCAAAAAGCATTTCAAAATTTAAAAGAAAAGTTGACTCGGTCACCTGTTTTGCAATTATCAAATTTTCTGGAAAAATTTTATTTGCATTGTGATGCCAGTTCAACTGCGCTAGGAGCCATACTTAAAAAAGAGACGGAGAATTTACTCCCATCACTTAAGCCAGTCAGTTGTCAACAGCAGCAGAAAGAAAATATACCATATATGAAAAAGAATGCTTAGCTTGTATTTGGAGGATAAAATATTTCTCAGACTACTTAGACAACACAAAGTTTTAGTTATTTACTGAGAATCAAGCATTAAGTTGTCTTTTGAAATCTAATAAACCTCTTGGTCATTTAGCGCATTGGTTAGAGAGAATAGCTCTGTTCAAGTTTAAGGTTCACCTATAAAAGGAAATGAAAACTCTGTCGCCGATGCTCTTTCATGCATGTTTTGTAGTTTTGAATTTGTAGTGGCTAAAGTCATTCCATGTGATTCCAATGAAATAAATGTAATACAGGAACTCCCATCTTATGATGAATATTACAAGTACTAAATAATTTGCAAATTTTTCCAGACTTTTGTTGACATCAAGGAAAACCAGAATACAAGACTTATAATGCCAGCAAATAATGTATAATTTAGGAACATCAGGTTACACCATTCATAAAGGTGAATGAACATGCTCGGGAACTTTTCAGAAAACTGCAGTCGTTCCGTCGTTTTTAACTATTGCACAGCACAAAATGTGCTCTCTTTTGTTGTGGTTACCATAAGGGATAGCTGCTACAAAAATGTTATATTGCTCGGGCATGTCCAAATACGTGCCGGGTGTTGTGGCGCCAACTATGTACCGTGGCAAAAGTCAGTTTCCTACCCTTCCACAGTACAGTCCGGTACTAGCTCAGTCAGTTCACTTACAAAAATTCTGGCACCATGGTTTTAGACAAAATAAGAAGAATGTACTTCCATTTTGAAATATTGCAAAGTTTTATTTTTGAAGGTCTAACACAGTCTTACAACACATACAGACACGAACACATAAATGTTCCCTCACCACTTTAAATAGTTACATTTTCACAGTAGCGTTTAACGAACACATTGGCAGCTATGTTGCCTACTTCTGCAAAAGTCGTTAGTTACTTTCCAACAAAAGTCACTACTCAATCCAACATGAAATCGTCTCTTCGGAGGTTGTTAATGGTTTGCGGAAGAGTCCAGGGTTCGCAGCGTTCCATGTGCAGATCTCCCCACTCCTCGAAACAAATCTAAAAATAACTTTTGGCTGGGGCTCGCGACCTCCTATTGGGTGAAACTTACATCACTGTGGTGGGCTTCAAAACAAATATTGCTGAAAGCAGGGGAAAATCAAAAGAAGTGTGAAAAAAACAGTACTCTTAAAAGTGACCCAAACCTCACCTTGTTTGGACCCTGGGAACTCAAAACTGCCATGTAATACAGATAATAACTTGAAATACAGCCCTGCAATAAAACTAATAAAGCCCTTACTTCTACACGTGGCATGAAAGGAAAAAATTAGACTATTACAATCATTGACAAACGAAATTGGGGATTTTAAAAGTCAGATGAAAAACAATTATAAAACTGATTAAAATTTACATAACCTGCAATGCTGCTAGATATCAATCTAAAAAAAAGTATTGTAAATATGAAAACAGATAGGCTTGTTCTATATAGTGTGCTGAATTACATATTAAAAGTCTTAGTGTGTCTAATGCTGGCTTCATTGTGTTTTGCATGCAAGTAGGGCATAAGTGACTTTTTTTGCATAACATCCCATTCTATTTTGGCTAAGAGTAAAAATAATGTCATTTATTGTCTGCAATAGTTTCATTCTGATTCAGAATTCCACCTCAATGAGTAAATTCTACATCTTTCTTGCAATCTTCTTTCACTAACAGTTTATTTCTGAAGTGATGCACAACAAAACTAGATGATTCAATATTTTGTTCTCTACTTAGTAATTCAAATGTGCCTCAAATTTGTATTGAATACTTTTTTAGTATATATGACTTAGTTTTATATTTCCAAAAAATTGCAGTTTAGTGCTAATAATCGGTTTTTTCCACACTACAATTTTTGATAATTTTTTTCTTGTAAAATTAACATTATGATTCACATATTGTTACCCTCATGAGAAAATCTCTTAACTTCAAAAACTGGTACTATACAGAGCGTACAAGAAAAATAATTACATTGATTTCAAAGGCAATTTTTTGTTTTTGAAACACATAATTAATAATTTAGACATGTACGATAAATTTATATTGAAAACAAGAAGTGAATGTATAAGTTTTACACTATTTGAAACTGCATAGTGGAGATACAACGTTTCTGTTTTTTTATTTCACATTAATTTAAAACAGTCCTGAGGATACAAGTTTTTCGTAGTAGATCAGTTCCTTTTTTGTGTTGTAATGGCATCCAAACCTACAAATAACCAAAAATGGCATTACAAGGTTTTCTGATGAGGGTAACAATATTTCAATAAAAATATAAACACTACAAACGTGACAATCCAAATAAAAACTGCAGATAATAAAATATAGACTGAGCTTCCAGTTGTAAGTAAAACATTACAAAGGTGTGCATTTGAATACGTTTGGATTTCACATATTCTTACCAAAACAAAATGAAAGTTAAGTGTGTGCATATAATGAACTTCTAACTTAACTTTAAATTAAGTTATTTTATTACAAAAAAAACTAACTAGCTTAAGTTACTAGTTTGGGAAACTAATTAGTTAAGTAAAAAAATATTGCTAAAAAGTAACTTTTATCTTGTTTAACAAGTTAGTACTCATATCTGCCTATAAGTCGCTTTTCCTTTTGTTGACTTCACTTACACCAACATGACTTCATGCATTGGTACATACAATTGTTTCCCAAACAACTGGGATGTT